>OY978530.1:44785766-45420766 GCA_963854835.1 Megamerina dolium
GTCCAAACATCTTGGGTAGGACTTTTCTCTCGAAAACTCCGAGCTTTCTGTCATCTGAAGTGGAAATTGTTAAAGCTTCGACGCCATAAGCAAGAACAGGCATGATGGGAGACTTGTAGACAGTGGTTTTCGTTTCTCGAGACATCTCGACTTCTCAATTGCTTACTTAGCCTAAAGTAGCACTTGTTTGAAAGAGCAATCCTTCGTAATATCTCCAGGCTGACCATCAGTACTGGTGTTAATGCTGGTTCGAAAATAAACAAAGTCCTTCACTACTTCAAAAGCGTAGTTATCAACAGTGATGTGCTGTCCAAGACGCGGAGACTCCTTGTTTGCTGACACTAAGTGCTTCGCCTTGCCTTCGACCCATTTCACCATTTGACGCACCCGTAAAACCCATTCGATGCGACTCTCTATCCAACTCTGAGAATGCTGTACTGATTGTTCGCGTGTTCATACCGATTATGTTAGTATTATCAGCATACGCTAACAGCATGACACTTTTGTTGAAGACCTTATCGATAAGACTTATGTCGTAGATGAGCATCTCGTATTATCTTCATAATAAGATTGAAGAAGTCGCACTATAAGGAATCACCTTATCTGAAACTGAAATTTTTACTGCACAACGGGAGTTATACAGTATTATTCTGCAGACTTATGAGCTTTGCAGGAATACCAAACTCGGACATTTTTATGTAGAGGTAATTAATAGATTAATTTTTATTTTTTATTTTTAATTAATAGAGGTAATAGATGGTGTGTGTCCATCAGTTTTTCATGGGTCTTCTAGAGGATTTGGCGCATTATGAAAATCTGATCTATTAGGTCCAATCAGCCTGTTAAGCATAGGCTTCAAACTTTCAAACAGTACGCCGGTTAGAACTTTGTGTGCGTTGCTAAGAAGATTCAATCCACGGTAATTTACGCACGAGACAAACGAAACTGGTACATTTTTTTTTTCGTTGCTTTTGATATTTATTTTTGATTTTATTTCCTATAGAAATTGACAATAATTTCTCAAATCTTAAAACTAAATGTTAAGCTAAATAGCAAGGTACATACGGTGGTACATGATGGTGAGTAGCTCACCACCTCCGGTTTAACCCTAGCTTTAATTTTCATTCATGACCCAAATCGATTTTAAAATTATATATTGCTTTGAAAAATCGTTCGACTTTGAATTCCATTCGACTCAGTGCATGAATTTTAACGTATTTTGAAAATTATTTATAATATATTGCGAGCAACGCATTTGATAAAAATTTAATTTTTATGTCACTTCATACAAATTATTTGTATGACTAAAAATATAACACAAGTGATTTTTTTCTAACCTAAAGAAAGGGTTAAACCACTCGGTTGCCAGGCTATCAGCACCTTCGGCTTTGTTGTTTTTCAGCCTGGAAATGACCTCTCTGACCTCGTCATAGTCGAGTGGTGGTACATCCACACCATAATCCGTGATTGGGGAGTTCGGGAAATCTCCTACACTGGCAGAATTCTTCGAAGCGTCGCAATTCAATAACTCAGTACACCCTGGATATCTGTAACCAGATTCCCAATTTCTACGACAAGAAGAGGCTCCGGAATTTAAACCACTATAACAATGAACAATAATAATCGGAAATGTGAACCCTACAATTTCCATATTGTAGTAGAGGAAGAAATGATTTAAATGATATGGTAAAATTATTCTACTCACTCGAAAGCATAGATGTGAACTATCCTGCCGTTTTAAGTGGTAAAGTGGTCTAAATATATTGAGGATACATGCAAAAAATCGAGTGGATTATCATTGCGAAACAGCTTTATTATGGCGTTTTGATGAATGTGAACTGCCAGATAGTTATAAAATGGCTAAAAAGTGTTTGTTGTGTTTAGAAAGGAAGCTCTCACAAGAATAAAACTTATTAGGAGTTCGACCACAGATTACATACCATATTAAAAGGGTACATTGGCAAGCTTAACATAGAGGAAATTTTGCAGCCCAAGTCTAGCAGAGTTCTAACTCTGCTAGACTTGACAATATTTATCGTATTCACTAAGAATAAGTCTGGCAAATCTCGTATCGTTTGGGATACATCAGTTAAATTACATGGTGTATCGCTGAATGCGCTGAATGAATATAAATTTTCAGAAGCCGTAAACGCTATTGTACAAAACCATTATGTGGATGATTTTTAGATTCGGTGGATGTTCTAGAACAAGCAATGAAACTCATATCAGAAATGAAATATGTTCATAAGCACTGTGGTTTTAATATACAAAATTGGACTTCAAATAAAGTTGAAGTTTTGCTTCCAGCTACTGAAGAATATATGTAATAGAGAAAAACCTAAATATGTGCAGCGAAACAAGGTACTTGGTTTTTTTTGGGTACCCAAGGACGACATGATATCGTTTAAAGTATCATCAAGTATTTTACAATGTGGCATATTAATAAGAAAGAAGGTACCTACAAATCGAGAATTATTACGGATTATAATGTCTATTTTCAATACGACCCACATGATTTAATTGGACACTTCCTAATGTATAATATATAGAAATTGTTCTTCTGGATGTGTGGCGTGCTTCAGTGAAATTACTTGGGAAAAGTCTATATTGACACACGAAATGCCAAATGGTTAAATTGGATAAGGTTCTTACCTTTTTCCAATTATAATAAGCTTACATACATTAGTGCATGCCAGCGAAAATAGATATGGGGCTTTGTGTTATTTCAGAATCTCTGACGGCGATACAACTATATGTATGTTCACTTATTGGTTCTAAAACTAGAGTTAAAAATTACATCGATTCATCGCCTTGATTTAATTTCAGCTCTTATAGGAGCAATATTTGCTAAAACTGTAACTATTACTATAATATACAAATAGACAGCAAAGTATACAAGCCAGATCAAAGGCAGATCTCAGTTGGGTACGATCGGATCATCGAAAATATCGTCAACTTGGTGTAAACGAAATGACTGAAATTATTGAATTGAGAGCGTGGAAATGGATATCTATCAAGCTTAACGTTGCAGATGAAGCAACGAAATGGGCCAAAAACCCGATCTTAGCAAAAGTAGTCATTGGTTTTATGGTCCGTAATCGTTACGTCATTTAGAAGACAAATGGCCAAAAGAAGAAGAAGAAGGTATAGAATCAACTACAGCAGAATTAAAGCAATATGCACTTAACAGAAAAAGTGTACGTACAAGAAGTAAACAATTTTTCGCTGCACTAAATACCAATAAGAAAATTATTTTTCTCAAAGGAAATTATTTTTAATTTAAATGTTAGAGTATTATGTACACTTTAAGCCTAAATACATTAAATTATAATGTACAGAAAAATTATGAGAAATAAAAGAATTCAAAAGCACAATTGGTCAGAAAAAGTCTATGTACAAAGATGAGATTATATAATAAATTATTGTTTTTTGTGGGTTTTTGAAAAGATTAGTAGCTGGTTGGGTAGCCTTTCCATTTTAGGACTTCTTGCAATCGCTTTGGCATAGACCTGACTAACTTGGAAGTGTCCTCCGTTGAAATTTTGTGCAACTCATCTAAAATCACATTTTTAAGCATTTGCTTGGAGATGATGGTGTGCTGCCTTATCCTGCGCTCAAGTAAATCCCACAAATGTTCAATAAGATTAAGGTCAGGTGATTGTGGAGGGGTCTTGCATTGATGCGGGACATTATATAATATCTAAAGCTTCATATTATGGGCAGTATGATTCGGGTTGTTATCCTGTTGAAAGTGCTAGCCAGAACCCAGGCCGAGATTTTCAGCACTCTGCTTCAAATTTTCTTTTAAAAATTTAAATAACCTCTCTCATCCATAATTGACTCAATGAACACCAAATTGCCGACTGCATTGGCAGCCATACATCCCCACACCATAATACCACCTCCGCCATGTTTAACCGTGCCCACAAGATTTTGCGCATGAAGGGCTGTGCATGGTTTCCGCCACACAAGCTGACGTCCTTTAATACCAAACAGGCAAAACTTGCTCTCATCTGAGAATAGCACCTTCTCCCAGAACTCTGGCGGCTTATTTATATATTGTTTGGCAAAAGAAATTCGTTTTTGTCGGTTTATGAGTGAAATAAACGGCTACCTACGCGCTACTCGGCATTTTTTAAAATTTTGCGAACGGTGTTGTTATGCATGGTTTTGTTAAACTGTTCCTTAACATTTTGAGCAATTTTCATTGCGGTCAGTCGAGGATTATCCTGAACAAGCCGCAAAACACATCTTTTTTCTCGTTGGGTCAGAATAGAAGGTCGTCCTGAACTCGGTTGCGACACGAAAGTTCCAGTTTTTTTGAAATTATTCATCACCGTTTGAATTGTGGGGTGCGCTCTCCCAAGGGTTTTAGCAATTTCACGGAAAGTTTGGCCTTCTTATTAAACTTCTTGAAATAGATTATTCAAAGCACAAAATCGAACCACGATACGTATTAAATATAGAACTTGTAATAAAAAACTTTTGATGGCACGAGAGATCGAGCAAATGAGCGGGGAAGTTCCGTTTTCGTTTCTGTACGTAGACTTTTCTGACCAATTAACAGGTGCTTTTGAATGCTTTTATTTCTCATATTTCTGTACATTAAAATTTAATGTATTTGGGCTTAAAGTAAACATAATACTCTAACTTTTAAATAAAAAATAATTTCTTTTGAGAAAAATTGTTTCCTGATTGGTATTTAGTGCAGCGAAGAATCCTTTGCTTCTTGTATGTACACTTTTTCTGCTAAGTGTATGTTTTAAGTGACTGCTATGCAGCCAGTGATTGACGTGAGACGATTTTCAAAGTGTGTCTACGACAAAACACATCGCGTGCTGTTATGGTGATTAGGAGTGAGTAGGCGATCTGGCATCACCGATTATGCAAGTTCTCCACTCACTTCTACCATTCCCTATTTTCCACTCTCTCACTCTCTCTCTCTCTATCTCAATTTCTCTTTATTTTCGTTTTTTCTTTTTTTGGCTATGCCAATTGACTTTTTTCCTTTTGGTTTTATTATAGATTGATCTCTCAAAAGTAAAGTTGAACAGTGCACGATGTTTTGATATCTTTTGTTTCATTAAGAATTAAATTATAAAATAATATTAATCTTACGTTTAATTTAATAAATTGATTTGATTGATTGATTTGAATAATATTGAGCATTTATTTTCACCCTACAACGGATGAATACAAGCGGAGAGTGCCATGTACATGACGGCAGTCCACAGCATCACCATCAGCGCCGTTTGTGGCGGTCCAAATTTTCAACAGACCTCTCTGGCAAGTAAATCGGATCATTTGGTTGGTTCACGTGTTGCTCAATAACGAATTGTGACTCACCGGAGAACACACTGTTCGGAACTTCACCACTATCGGTCAAACTCTTTGGCTATCTCGCGTCTAATTTTTTTTAGAATCAGGAAGGCCATGAAGTTATATTAATATGTTGCGATTTTCCATCGAAAGATAGAGCAATCGATATACTACGTTTGAATTTCATCACGTAAAACTTAATTTCAAGAAAACACTGGACGGAGCCGAGTTAGTGCCTGTCTTCTGGCGTAGATATTGCACCCCCTTGCAGGAGTACTGCAAAACCAATTACTTATAATATTGTTCTGATGTTTGTATAAATATCATATAATCAACAGTATTCTGATTTAATATGACGAGTATACCGAAATGGAGAATAATATCAATATGGTATTGCTCGAAATCACAGGAGTTAAATTTAAAATAATTGTTTTTGCAAAAACAATGGAGATAAAAGGCAAATTGGTTTTGTAATCGATTATTCTTTTTATTTATAATATTTGAAATCTGTGGGAACAATTCTTGTTTAATATTATTTCTTATATTCGGGAATAGCGACAATTAACTCTCGTAGAGAGATAACTGAGATAATGTAGTTTTTGTGCCAAACAATGTTATTGTTTTCATATAATGTAAAGTAATAAACTGATTGACTGCAACTGCAACATTGCAACAACTGTCAACACTTAGATACCATGGCTTTCTTATGTAAAAAAAAAAAATAAATATGTGCCACTTAAAGCCCCAAAGGGCTCATTGGCCGAGCTTCTCTTCCATTACTGTTGTGCGCCTTAAATTTTGGACAGTATTAGAATGGACCTCCTTATTTTAGCCGGTTCCGAACGGCAGAACACTTGTGACATCACCTTTTCTGAGCTTTGTCACAGAGTTCTTTTTAGAAGCTTTTTCATGGCAAGTTGTTACTGTCGGAAGAATTGCCAATTGCTTGCCGACAGGTGGGTACCGTTCGAAAGAAAAATCTTTTCGATATTCCATCAACCGGGGATTGAACCACGACCTACAGATCAGAAGGCCAACACACTAACCACTGAGCTACGGCACCCCGGTATCTATAAGACATTTAATATTTTGCTTGCCAATGTAAGGTCTGCTATCGGTAATCTGAATTTTGGGCCGTTATAAGAAAATTACATCATCCTCTTCTTTATCTACCTCTTGTATGGGGTCTACTTCCATATACTTAGAATATCCTGAAGTTCTATTAGAATCTACACTCATGTGGAAATTTCTAGTTTGTCCTGATCTATTTTCCCCATTGGTTGGATTATTAGCATTACTTCTCTGTTGGCTATTTTGCCTATAAGTATTTTTTGCTTGTATTAGCCATTATTATTTTGATGCATTTATCGAGTATAAGGTGGATTGCTAGTATAGTTGTTACTTTTTTCTTGGCTATTTTGCCTGTAAATACTGTTGTGCTTGTATTGATAATTATTATTTTGATGCATTTGTCGAGTATAAGTTGGATTGCTAGTATATTGGTTAATTTTCTGTTGGCTATTTCGCCAACTCTCACTATAGTTTAAATGATCAGATACATTACAACCTTAGTACCGCTGACTCTTGCTCTGATTCCTATCGTTACCTCTAAAGAATGGTTTTGGGTAAATATGTTAGAAGTTTTGATTAAATTGATTTGTTTGTTGTGGAAATCGGAAATTACCACTTTTTTGTGTTTCGAAATGAGAGTAGTTTTTATTAGAAAGTTGTTTGTGGTTATAGGAAATTGCTCTACTGTCATCTAGCAGCTTTAATTTAGAATACCTCATTATTATTTCTTTCAGGCTTAAATTGTCATTTAGGTGTGCTCTAATCGGACCATATATTTTTTCCAATAATATGTCTCAATAAGTCTCTGCCCACATTTTCTGGTCTGTAAATTCCGGGCTTTAGTGGGTCGGATAAATAAATATCATTAATATCGAACTTGCAATTTTCAAAAATATTAAGTAGTTCTCTCAAATTTCTTACTTTAATGGTACGGGAAAGGTTGAAAATTTCTTGGCTTCAATTCCTGTAGAATTTTTTATTTAATTTCATCCCATGAAGCGGCGTTTTGTAGGCCAGCGTTGCCTACAAAACGCCTCAATAGTAGGCCAGCGTTGCCTTAAATATTTTCGTCTGCCACGATCCTGAGGAAAAAACTCTATTACGTTGGCGTTTGTTCCACACAACTCCAAATTTGCTTCAACGGCATTTGTAAATGCCTTTGAGTTGTGGTTCTTTGAAAGCGGCTACACACGTCGAAACTAACTTTCTCATAGGCTTCAAAAAGTTTTTTTTTTTTTCAAGCTTTATTTATTGGATCTTTCTAAAATTACTAACAATAAGTGATCAAATCTTACAAACTAACTAAAATTATGTGATATTCCCAATGTTCCATCACAATTTGTTGAGTCGCGAGGTATAACAATTTCACAGCATATTCAGTGTGTCTTTTCTTTTTAATCGACGATGCCCCGTGCTCAGCAACAATTGCCTAGCAAGGGGATTCGGATGACTGTGTAATTTTTGAATGTAGCTTCTGCAGGACATTGCAACTTCCTCAGAAATTGTGGGTACATTTAAATCTCGATGGATGTTAACGTTCCTCATATACCAAGGCGCGTTTACAATAATTCGCAGACACTTGGATCGTATTCGCTGCAATTTTTCGATATTTGAGGGAGATGCGGTGCCCCAAAACTGAATACCATAAGTCCAGATTGGCTTCAGGATTGCTTTATATAATAGCACTTTGTATTCGAGATTCAACTTTGATCTTTTGTGTAACAGCCACCATAACTGATTAATTTTAAGCTTGATCTGAGTTTTCTTTGCCTCTATGTGATTTTTCCAGGTCAGCCTTCTGTCGAGGTGAATACCGAAGTACTTTGTGGAGGAACATTGTGGAACTGATTGGCCATTAATTTTAAGTGGGGGACATGTATCTGGCCTTAGCGTGAAGGTTACATATACGCTCTTTGATTCATTGACTTGTATACGCCATTTGGCTAGCCAGATTTCGAGAGAATCGACATGAGCCTGCAGGAGTTTAGTAGCTTCTATGGGGTTAGAGCGAGAGCACAATATCGCCGTATCATCTGCAAAGGCCGATATAAATGTATAGTTATTGCTGGGCATATCTGTAGTGTATAAGAGATACAGTAAGGGGCCCAAAACGCTTCCTTGAGGAACGCCAGCGTGAATATCCAATGGATTTGTTGTGTAATCTTTGTGATGTACCAGAAATTGTCTTTTCGTGAGGTAGCTACTAAGCAATGAGGAGACATTTGCAGGCAGTAATAGTTTAAGTTTGTAAATAAGGCCATCGTGCCATACTTTATCGAAAGCTTGAGTGATATCAAGAAAGACAGCTGAGCAATACTTTTTTTCTTCAAAAGTGTTCCTTATCAGAGTTACAATGCGGTGGACTTGTTCTATTGTGCCGTGCTGTTTTCTAAATCCAAACTGATGTTGAGGAATCAGTTGGTTGAGATTAATAAATGGAGTTATATTCATGACAAGTAGCTTTTCGAATACTATAGAAAGTAGAGGCAGGAGGCTGATAGGTCTGTACGATGCAACTTTTGTAGGGTCTTTTCCTGGTTTTGCTATCATAATAATTTTTGAAGTTTTCCAGCATTTGGGATAGTGTTTAATACGAAGGATAGCATTGAAAATGTGCATCAGATGAATTACTGAAGCCGGAGGTAGCTCTTTTATCATTTTACCGGTAATTTTATCTGGACCAGGTGATTTTTTTGGGTTTAAATCTTTATAAATTGCTTTGAATATGTCCTTTTTTTTAATTTTGAGCGTTATTGAGCAAGGTTGAGTAGTTAATTTTGGTAATGATGACTGTGAATAGGGTGGATTGGGTGTAAACACACTTTTTAGGTGGTTTGCAAAAGCCAAACCCTTCTCACAGTTGCTTCTACTTGTTGTGATTGTTTTTTTATTTTTCGGCATTAATGCAAAAACTTTATGCTTTATACTGCCATGTTTCTTTTTAATTTTTCCTTTGCAATTTTTTGATTTTTCATACCATTTATTTAAGTTTATACGAATAATACTTGGCAAATTGGTGGATACTTGCATATTATATGTGGATTCTTGGTTCGACCCATTGCTAGGATCTATAAAAGTAAAAGTGCTGGTCTGTTTTTTTTTGTCAGTCTTTTTTTTTAGTTAACAGATTTTGTCATCCTGCAACAGCTGGCGTACAGTGCTTTCGTACGGCCTAGCTGGATGAAAATTTTCGTTCTCATGGAAATACGGAAATTATTCGACAGCCACGCTAGCAATATTTTCACATGTTGTTGAGAAGAAAGTGCCTTGAGTCAGTTCTCTGCATCTAATTGCAGACGACCAAAAAAGATCGCGCGTCCTTTCCTGAACCAGATCCAATCAACTAAACTCGATGCGGTTTGTGACTAATGATTACAGATCAAATTTTCAGACTAATGATTACAGATCAAATTTTCGTTACAGATCAAATAAATACACGAATTTTGTCATTGTCACTGTTTGCCAAACGCACTTTTGGTTGATTTATTTTGTTTTTATTTGATTTCCCGCTTATTTTTTTTCTTCTCATTATTTGGAGTGTTGTTAATTGGTATACAGTGGCTCACAGCTTATTTCGTACAGTGTATATATTTTTATGTACATGGCTGTAACATCGAAACTAAAAAACTTATCGATAAGTTTTGAATGTAGATGTCTGTGTATGTGTTTAATAAACCTAATAAGAAAACGGGGAACCCCAAAAATTTTTCTTTTTGTTATGCAAGAGAGAAAAACTATTGATCAGCTGATTTTCAGCTCACATCTTATTTCGTACACAAACTTCAATGTAAGTAAGTTTCATTCTGCCGCGCAGTTACAAAGTTTTTTTGAATTGTATGAGTTTTTGGACCTTTTTAACTATTATAACAATTTTTATTATTATTATTTTAAATAGTTAAAGTGCTGTAAATTAAACATTTAGCTTTATGGGTCATCGTACAACGATGGAACAGCGTAAACTGGTAATTAACCATTTTAGGAAAGGTCAGAGTGTGCGAAAAATTGCTGAAATGACAAATTTAAGTGCCTCAACTGTCCAATACATCATTCAACGCTTCGTTCGCGAAAATCGGTTGGAGAACAAGGGCAGAGAAGCACCTAATAAGATTTTCAACGCATCAGACGAGCGTTATATTGTACGAAAAATTAAGAAAAATCCAAAGTTATCCGCTCCGAAGTTGGCTGCAGAGGTTCAGCGTGAAATAGGAAAATCATCCAGTGCTGAAACTGTCCGACGTGTGCTGCGCAATCATGACTTGAACGGTCGAGTAGCCCGAAAGAAACCATTCATTTCGAAAATGAATATACAACGCCGACTTGACTTCGCCAAAGAGCATATTATTAATACTCCTGCGTTCTGGAATACCGTTATTTTCGCGGATGAGTCTAAGTTTAATATTTTTGGCTCGGACGGAATGTCATATGTTTGGCGTAAAGCTAATACCGAGCTAAACAAGGAGAACCTTAAGCCCACAGTGAAGCATGGTGGCGGTAGCGTGATGGTTTGGGCCTGTATGTCAGCAGCCGGAGTAGGTGAATTGGTTTTTATTGAGGGAACAATGGACAAAATGAAGTACCTCGAGATTCTGAAAAACAATTTACTTCAAAGTGCAGACAAACTGGGTTTGCGGGAAGAATTTCGGTATTACCAAGATAATGACCCAAAACATAAATCTGGGATTGTGCAATCTTGGCTTATTTGAACTGCTCACACTTGATGTCTCCACCACCACAGTCACCTGACATGAATGTGATTGAAAATCTTTAGTCTATTTTGGACAATAAAATAAGAACACACAAGATTTCTAATAAGCAAGACCTAAAGAAGGTACTGATGGAGGAATGGAAAAAAATCACACCAGACATCACTCAAAAATTGGTGGATTCAATGCCAAGTAGACTCCAGGCTGTCATTAACGCTAAGGGATGTCATACTAAATATTAAAATCAACTTACTTTGTTTTTAGTTTGAACTTAAAGAGACTGTACGAAATAAGCTGTGACATGAATTTTCCTATTTTTTTCTTATTTTATTTTTTTATAGTGTCAAAAACTAAAATTTTGAAAAAGTAAATTTTGGAAAATAAAAAACAAACCTTCCTTTCAAAAATGGCATTTATATTTTGTTCAAATTTTTGCTATATTAGGAATTACGACTGCAGCATTTTTAAACTGTCACTGTACGAAATAAGCTGGGAGCCACTGTATGTGCAAAAACAATACCCGAGATCATATCTCACATATCGCACATACCATTTACATAAATACATATTGATAAAACGGAAAAATATAATAAGTACATACTTTCGTACAACAAAAATCCTTTGATCTCTAATACAGGACTTGTTCTTACTGCTGTGCTTCTTCCCGTTTCACCCGTTGTGTTATTTTCGCAAGTTTTTTGTTTATGCCATTTACGAGTACTACTACTTTTGTACTAAGTACAAAAACTCTTTTTTTTTTTTGAAATTGCGATCTGTCAAACGTCAGCTGTTAAAATTTCACCCAAATTCATCGATTAGTTTATTTGTTGTAGTCGTTTGAAGTAACCAACTTTTGTGTTTCTTGAAAAATGGAAAAAAGCGAATTTCGTGCAGTGATTAAACACTTTTATTTGAAAGAGAAAACGGCGAAAGAGACAAAAGAAAAGCTCGATAAACATTACGGTGAGTCTGCTCCGTCAGATTACATGGTAAAATATTGGATTGCTGAAATTAAACGCGGCCGAACAAGCACTGCAACAATACCATCAACAGGAAGGCCAAAAGAGGTGGTTACTGAAGAAAATATTAAGAAAATCCTCGATATCGTTATGAATGATCGCCGAGTCAAGTTGCGTGAGATTGTTGAAATGGTAGACATCTCCTATGAACGTGTGTTCAACATTTTGCATGAACATTTGCATATGAAAGAGCTATCGGCAAGATGGGTGCCGAGTTTGCTCAGTGTCGAACAAAAACGAGTTCGAGATACCACTTCACAACGGTGTTTGGACATGATAAGGCGTAATCCTGTTGATTTTTGGCGTCAATTAATAACTGTTGATGAAACGTGGGTTCACCACTACACACCTGAAACCAAAAATCAATCGAAACAATGGGTGGAAGCTGGTTGAAGTGCTCCGAAGAAGGCGAAGGCAGTGAAATTGGCTGGCAAGGTTATGGCCACTGTATTTTGGGATGCACTCGGAATATTGCTTATCGATTATCTTGAAAAAGGATCCACAATCACAGGAAAGTATTATCGTGCATTATTGGATCAATTTAATTATGCAATAAAAAAAAACTACCATATTTAAAGAAGAAAAAAGTGCTATTTCTTTAAGACAACGCACCGGTTCACACAGCATTAGATACGGAGCTAAAATTACGTGAAATACACTTAGAATTGGTTGATCATCCAGCTTATAGTCCAGATTTAGCTCCTAGTAACTTTTTGCTGTTTCCAAACTTGAAAAAATGGCTCGCAGGAAAAAGATTCACCTCAAACGAAGAAGTGATTACCGAAACTAACGCGTATTTTGAGGGGTTCTCAAAATCGTATTATTCAGATGATATAAAAAAGTTGGAATATCGTCTTACTAAGTGCGCCGAAGTAAAAGGAGACTATGTTGAAAAATAAATGGTTTTTGAAAAAAAAAAAATGTTTTTTTCGTACTTAGGTAGCTTCATTATCAATCCGCCCTCGTATATGTAAGTACTTAGTATTTAAATTGACAATAACAAAACCCCTTACTAATATAAATAACACATTTCGATATTTTGGATTACACACAAACAACGCTATTGTGTGAGTTGCTTACTTCGGTTGTTCTCTATATACTCCACATAATATTCAATAACTTACATAAAAGGCAACATATAAGATAAAACGATCCCGTTCAGGAAAAAACGATCTGCTGATAGCCTTATTTTCTTCGAAGCGAATTTGAAAAAAAAAAAATAATAACAATTGTTACGCAATCGCTTGATACTCAAGTTTAATTGCGATTTTGAATTGTTGGTAAAGCGGGCACACTTTAAACCCAATTTAATCCCGATTAATCAGAAAATGTCTAACGTGAAGCGTTTTATATTTGTTGCGGAGGAAATTCATATTTTTGAAAAGTATTTCCAAACACATAGTGCTGATACCCACAGCACTTTCTCCCTAGAAATTCAGAAAAAGGAATTCCAATCCCTATGGAATAGTTGCCAAGAAACATGGGAGTCGATTATTTCTGAAGAAAAAGAAGTAGATGGAATAGAAGAGGTAAAGGAAGCATACAGAGGGTCCCAGGTGGCTTATATTCTGTGTCTCTCCACTATTAACGTACACCTCCACGATCTGACCGTTATAGTGGCTTCTCCTATAACGGCCCATACTTCAGCGTCTCATAACACCCCGGTTTTTTATGTTGAGCAAGCCTTTCCCGCAATTCAATTACCTCCAAGTGACACTCCATGTTTTTCAGGCAAATATGTATCGTGGCCAAGTTTTCGCAACTTGTTTACGGCACTATACCGTAATAACCCACAGACGAGGGTTATTAGGGTGGAAAAATTATATCACTTGCTGCAGAAAACCCGAGGTGAAGCACATAGCATCATTCAGTCTACTATCTTGACTAATGATGGCTTCGCTCTTGCTTGGCATAATCTCGAGGAGAGATATGAAAATAAGAGAATTCTGGTCAACTTACAGTTGAAATCCCTTTTCAATCTGCAGGCGATAACTCAAAAAACCGGCCCCAACTTAAAGCGACTGCAACGCACTATTAATGACAGTATCACAAATTTGAAGCTGCTAAATATTAATACCTCTCATTGGGATGCGATTATCGTATACTTGTGTTCCACGAAGGTTCCCGACACAACTCTGTGTCTTTGGGAACAATCCTTGAAAAATAAGCGCGAAATCCCGAAGTAGAGAGACTTCGACGCTTTCTTAACTGAGCGATATGACTTTGGAATCGGTTTCAGATACGCGAAGTGGTCCAGCCACCTAATCGACAACCCAGTCGATTTGATCCTACCAAGCGATCCTAAAATCCTACAGTGAACCCCCGAAAAGTAAACACATATCACGCTAACGTTTCATATCGTGATTGCCCATTGTGTCGAAAGTCACACCCAATCGTCATTGTCTCGATTTTCTTAAATTGTCAATCGATGAGAGATATAATATCATTAGAAAGCACACCCCGTGCACAAATTGCTTCGCGAACTCCTACGAGTACAGTAACTGCAAGAGTCTGTTCACGACAAGCAGGCAACGACACCATTCCCTTCTTCACAGACTGGAAAACTCAAAGAGCAGTCATCGTGCAGCAACCCTTGTGCCAACTTCCGTTGCAACATCATGTGGATGATCTCGTCAGTCATTCACTTCCCAGCTGCGAGCTGCTACTACTGAGAATCCCGACACAGTTTGGAAAACTGCAAGCCTTATAACAGCAGATAATACAGTACTGCTCGGAACAGCAGTATTACACATTCATCATCACAACACGACATTTACAGCCCGTGCCCTAATTGACTCAGGCTCCGAAGCGACCTTCATGTCTGAACGCTTACGCAACAGGTTGCGCCTCCCTGTTCGCGACGTTCGAAAGAAGATTACTGGTCTGAATGAGGTAGTTGCGGCTCATTCGACAAAAATATGTTCATTGGTGATCTCCGATTGAACCGTATTTTCACTGGAAGTTGATATTTTCGAATTAGAGAAACTTACGGGAAATCTCCCATCACACCCGATATCTGCCAACTTACGTAAAGAGCTCTCTAGTTTACGGTTGGCAGATGAAAATCTACACAGAAGTTCCCTTGTGGATTTAATGTTAGGAGCTGATATATACTCCTCACTGGTACTCGAAGGAGTGAAAAAGGTATTCTTGGAAATTTGATGGCACAAAACACAGTTTTTGGCTGGTTAATTATTGGTCGTTCCACGGACTCACAATTACATAGAACAGTCTCGTCATTCCATACTGGATTAAGTTTCGTTAAACTCCTCTGTTCGTCTCACGATGCTCGAAGCACTACGGATCGCTCAGAATGTTAATTCATCCAGCCCTACGATCAAAAATACACACTGCCCATTATGTAAAGGGCGACGATGTAGAAAGTTCACCAAATTCACGATTGAAGAGAGAATACTTTTTGTGCATCAGTACAGAATTTGCAGCAACTGCTTGGCAACATCACAAAGTGTCACATCAAGTTTTCTTGCCGTATCTGTGGAAAGCAACATAATTCACTGCTTCACAGAGCATGGCATGGCCCTATTCCTAATGTTCATCGCGTCTCAACTCTCTCTCCAACTGCAAAAAATAGATTTTACAGATCTTGTAGAAAGCGAAAGCAGCTCCCGACCAATACGTGTACATCCCGTATTAACACATTTCATAAAACGGAACTCAGCGGAAAAGTGAGCTCGAAGCATCACTTCCCAAAGAAGCCTCGTTTATTCGCCGAGAGAAATGATTCACGAATGTCAACGCAATCAATGTCACCAAATACTGGCCCCTTATGATTACTATCACGGATATGCTGATAAGAGAATTGTAGCTCAGACATTATATAACCTTTTAAAGCCACACCCGTATCATTTAAACAACGTTCTTGAAGATTATATGATACTGACCATCACACGAATCCCTCTTTCACTTTGTACAGTTCTTCGTAACTGCACTCATCAAGGTTTTTAGCTTCTACGAAGCATCAAAAGAACTGTGCGCTGCCATAGTTTTTCTGCGTATGAATGGGCTCAGGTGGACTTAATGGACTTAAAGCCCCAAAGGGCTCATTAGCCGAGCTTCTCTTCCATTACTGTTGGGCGTCTTAAATTTGGACAATATTAGAAGGGACCTACTTATTTTAACCGGTTCCGAACGGTAGAACCCTTGTGACATCACTTTTTCTGAGCTTTGTCACAGAGTTCTTTTAGAAGCTTTTTCATGTCAAGTTACTGTCGGAAGAATTGCCAATTGCTTGCCGACAGGTGGGCACCATTCGAAAGAAAAATCTTATCGATATTAAATTTGTTATGCATCAGCCGGGGATTGAACCACGACCTACAGATTAGTAGGCGAACACACTAATCACTGAGATTACTATAAGTGAACTACTATATGGAATATCTTCAATAATTTATCATTATCGAATTTATTATTATCGATGTGCTACAATATATCTCAACTATCTATCTATATCTGTTTGGCTACTACGTTAACCTGGCTGGTCGTACCTCTGGCGTACGACCAGCCCTTATGATTTATACTCTCTACTAACCCTATCTATCTACGATGGAAGGAAAAAGTAGTTTGAGAACCCACAAAGTTTGCAGTATGGAAACCCTCACAAACTGAACTGCTATATCACTACTCTAAGCGTAGAGGAGATCACATATGTTGCACCACATTGAGAAAAAACATCCCAACACTTCAACAACCAATATTCAGTAATATTCAATCAACATTCGTTCCGCGCTGAAATCAACATTCCCACCAATCAACATTTGTCATCATTCAAGGGAAAAGGAAATCCCTTTCTTATATATTGTAACGAGTATCATTGGTTGGTTATTCATCACTATTGTGACTAACACTATTATGAATGAGACGAATATTGGCAACATCGAAACGAATGTCAACAAAAAGAAATAGGCAATAACCAAAACACGTCAACGAGAAAGAAAGATATGAATCTCGACTACGATAAAGGAAGATTCTAGAGTGCTGCCAACAGAGTAAAAATAGAGGCAGTGTTGACAAATTCAAATCAACCGAATACCGAAAGTGATTGCGCAAACATCGATACAGTATTAGAGGCAAAAGTTGCAAGTACATTAAAGTGTTATTGTAAATAGTTGATTGGAAACAAAGTTGATAAAATAAATTGCTGCTGTGTATAGTATCGAGCGTACTGTGTGAAAGGTTGAAGCCTATGCTCAGCAACCTGATTGGACCTTATCAGTGTGGCTTCAGACCTGGTAAATCCACCATCGACCAGATTTTCACACTGCGCCAAATCCTGGAGAAGACCCAAGAAAAACAGATCGACACACACCACCTATTTGTTGATTATAAAGCCGCTTTCGACAGTCCGGTAAGGGATTACCTCTACGCAACAATGTCTGAGTTCGGTATTCCTGCAAAGCTCATTCGACTTTGTAGAATGACACTGCATAACTCTCGTGAAAATTGGGAAGGACCTCTCCGCACCGTTTAATACCGAACGGGGTTTCAGACAAGGTGATTCGTTATCGTGCGACTTCTTCAATCTTATTATGGAGAAAATAATACGAGCTGCTGATCTACAACATAATGGCACTATCTTCAACAAAAGTGTCATGCTGTTAGCGTATGCCGACGATATTGACATAATCGGCATGAACACGCGAGCAGTCAGTGCATCATTCTCAGATTTGGAAGGAGAGTCGCGTCGGATGGGTCTCACGGTGAACGAGGGCAAGACGAAGTATCTAGTGTCAACAAACAAAGAGTCCCGGCGTCTTGGACAGCACGTCACTGTTGACAACTACGCTTTTGAAGTAGTAAGGGACTTTGTCTATCTTGGAACCAGCATTAACAGCAGTAATGACGTCAGCTTGGAGATCATGCGTAGGATAACTCTTGCTAACAGGTGTTACTTTGGGCTGAGTAAGCAATTGAAAAGTCGAGCCCTCTCTCGAAGAACGAAAACTACACTCTACAAGTCTCTCATCATGCCTGTCCTAACATATGGCTCTGAAGCCTGGACAATTTCCATCTCGGATGAGCGAATGCTTGGAGTTTTCGAGAGAAAGGTCCTACGCAGGATCTTTGGACCTATTTGCGTTGGTGGCGAGTACCGAATAAGGTACAACCATGAGCTGTATGAGCTATATGCCGATATTGACATAGTAAAGCGCATCAAAATCCAGCGGCTGCGCTGGCTAGGTCATGTCGAGCGAATGGAAGAACACGCTCCAGCTAAGAAGGTGTTATATTCGGAACCCGCTGGAGGACGACGCAGAAGAGGAAGACCAAACCTCCGGTGGAAAGACCAAGTACTGGAGAACCTGACGGCGCTTGGAATTTCTAACTGGCGCCAGCTAGCGAAGAACAGAGATGGCTGGCGAAGCATGTTATTTTCGGCCTAAATCGATATTCGGTTGTTATGGCCACATAAGTAAGTAAGTAAGTATAGTTGTACAAAATAAGTGTTACAATTATTATTAACAGAATCCAGTGATCGAACAAGGTTAATTCAAACGCTCACAAAATAAAAACGTAACAATATATACGAGTCAAAATCCCGAATGGCCACCGAAATTTCAAGAGTGCTGAATATCACAACTATGATAATTGTTTATAGTTAATTTTAAGTATTTTTAAGTATTTTTAAGATTAATTTAGTTATATGAAATACTGTAATTTTTATTTACTTTTTATTTTTAATTTTCTTTTTTTATTTCCCCGGTCTCGGGTGGAGGTTTCGTCTCTTTTGCAGTATTCCTGCAAAGGGGGGCGAAATGTCTACGCCAAAAGACGTGCCCGTATAAAGTTTGCATGGGTTAGCAACCCTAATTCAATTCTATTTCCTCCCGCTAGTTTTCACTCTCCCTCTTTCTCTCTCGCTTTCCCGATGTTTTCTTTTTACTTTTTTTCTTTTCACTGATTCATACAATTGCTATTAAATTTAATAAATGAATAATTGAAATAAAGTTCGAGACATTTCATTTGTGAAAAAGTGAAAAAAAGAAGTGTTATTTATAATAACAACCACGCCGTCGTCAACACCTCTGCCGCCAACTCAACCTTCAGAAAAGTGCACCACATTGAGCGAAGCCACTGGCATTCATTCACTCCCCGCTGACACACCCCTCAAAAACACTCTACAACTTCCCTATATGGGTAGTGTATAAAACGCCTTCTGGCGGTAAAGGTATCCGATGCATATCCAATCTCTGATATTAAGTCGAAACTGCCGCCAAATACTTCACAACGATCGGCCTATGGTCCACCAACTTTCGATGAAGGAATCAGATATGGCGACCACATCATTTCCGACTATTAATGGAAAATACGAGTTTCTTTTCCAACGAATTATTATTATGATTATTTATTTAAACTTAAAATGAATTCTGAATCTAAATTTGAAACAGCGCGCAATTAATGACTTGTAATCTACAAGGTATACAGTACAGAGTTGAATTTGTGTTAAGTATTCATTGGTGGGTGAGAATTATGTGTCTCAGTTAATCCCCGAAAATATTTTTATTTCATATTTTTCAGTGTCTACAGGTTATTCAGGTGTGCTGCTTGTTTGATTTATTGTGGAGTGGTGGTGATGATTGTATAGAAGCCCATCACGTTTTCTCAGTTCCTCTAGTAGCTTTTGCAAGTGTCGTTTCAAATTTTGTTTGTTGAGAATTGGATCAGTAATAATAAGTGGGCTACAATCCAGTTTTGTTGCGCTGCCACCCAATTCATTGCCGCTTATGCAAATGTGGCTAGGGATCCACAAAAGTTTCACTTTTGACTAGTTTTTTTTTATGATGGCGCTGATTTTTTGAATTGTTGCCCCATTTCCAGATGAGTGATTACTGGTAGCATTCAAGACTACTAGTGAGAAGTAGTGGCAATTACTGTTTTCCTTTGGAAAGATATTGTGGTTTGCCGCAAGGCATAAATAGCTACAGCTTCAGCTGTAAAGATCCACGCGGTTTCATGCCGTATACTTAGTGTCATTCGTTATTTACTACAGGGTAACCTGCAGCAGTTTCATTGCTCTTCGGTCCAACTTTTCCATGACAGATGCGCTTTATATCACTATCCATGACTCAGTTCGTAAAGAAAATAATCTTAGGTAGCAATCTCATTTTAGATTCGAGAAATCTGTTTTCAATAGACGGAAGTTCTGATTCGGTAAGAACGTTTTTTATTGATATTGTATGGAATCCATATACGCTTGCCCTAGCAGCTTTGAGAAACAATGGATTTGTTATGTTCAATGTAGATTTAGCACAATTTCCGTATAGATATAAACCATAATCAATTTTGCTTAAGATTAAAGTTCTTACTAAGTAGGAAATTATATTATTTAAGTCACCCTGTGCTTAAACAGATGAAAGTCTCCGTTAGATGGAACACTTCGTATTGTTATTTTTTGATCTGTGTTATCATTGGTGGGAAGTGTGGATCAGAAGACACTGCATATTTTACGTATATGCTATATATAACATATGTTATATATTATAACGAAACATAACGTAACAAGACCATAACAACTGATGATCGATTTAGGCCGAACATATTATGCGGCGCCAGTCTTTTCTGTTCCTCGCTTGCTGGCGCCAATTGGATATTCCAAGCGCCGCAGGCTACCCAACACTTGCTCCTTCCAACGGAGGTTTGGTCTTCCTCTTCTTCTGCGTCCTCCAGCGGGTGCCGAATTAAATACCCTCTTCGCTGGAGCGTTTTCTTCCATTAACTCATGCTACATGACCTAGCCAGCGCAGCCGCTGGATTTTGATTCGCCTGACTATGTCAATGTCAGCGTACAGCTCATACAGCTCATCGTTGTACCTTATGCGATACTCGCCATCAAGGCAAATAGGTCCAAAGATCATTAAAATAATTCATTAGAAAATATCTTTAATTTAAACAAATACATATTAATAGCAACCAAAGTTTTAGTAGGTAAATAGCAAATTAAATTAGTTCTTGCAGCTTGCACTTTCTTAACTTCTGTCAGAGAAAGTTATTCCTAAGATTTTAATTTTTTTAACGATGATATATATACTATAAGAGAGTCACGCTCTTGCGATTTCTCAAAGGAAATTTTATCACCAGAATAATTGCCCCAATATGAAATCACATGAGGGACGGTTTTCAAAATATTGTGGGTTGCACGTTGTCATTTTGCTTGCATAATAAATACAGATAAAGACACTGATCAATATTTGGGTTTTTATGTACAATGTTATTTCTATCGTTGAAAGCTATTTAGAGAACTACAGCCGATAGGGGGTCCCTGTTATTAAGTGGATTTACATCGAAAAACATATTGTTGCTTTTTATTAGAAATCTTCTGTCAAGGATTTAACATATCTGAAGATTGATGTTCCGACATGCCACGACCCTGCAAGATTACATGCTGACCAATTCTATCAAAGGTTTTTTCAAAGTCTAATGGCAGAATGTTTTCACGGTTCCGCGCTGACGAAGCGTTTGAAACAAAACAAAAAAAAAAACTATATGCAGCAATGCATCATCACATCTTTTCGCAGGCAACCTGATTTGGGGCGATAAACTTTCTGTTTTCCATGTACTAAGAGATTCTTATTGCAATGATTCTTTTGAGAAGTTTAGATAAGCAAGACAGTACGGAGATTGGGCGAAAGGTCTTTATACTTGATATATCTTCATTTGGCTTTGGAATTGGTGATAAAATTGGATTCGATTAGATTGTAAAATTGTGTAGTATGGATCGAGTATACGATTCTTACTAGCAGGTGTTAGGAATTAAACCGTGTGGTATGAAAGTCGGTCTAAACTAGGTATCTGTCCTTTAGCTTCATTAACACTGTTATTGAATTGGATTCGATTGAGGAAATATTTACCTGAGAGGCTACTCACCTCCTTCCATATGTCAAACATTGGAGAATGTGGATTAACGGGTTTTGTGAATTTATTAAAACTATCCCTTTTGGCGTGGGTGCCGTAGCTCAGTGGTTAGTACGTTGGCCTTCTGATCTGTAGGCTGAAGCATAGCAAAATTTAATATCGAAAAGATTTTTCTTTCGAACGGTGCCCACCTGCCGGCAGGAATTGGCAATTTTTCCAGCAGTAACAATTTGCCTAAAATGCTTCTTAAAAGAGCTCTATGACAAAACTAAGTTAAAGTGATGTCACAAGGGTTCTGCCGTTCGGAATCGGCTAATATGAGTAGGTCCCTTCTAATGCTGTCCAAATTTGGCACGCACAACAGTATTGGAAGAGAAGCTCGGTGGTATCACAATGGGCCTTTCTGGCCTAAGTGTGCCCTCTCAGAGAGAGGGCAGCCACATAACCTAACTTAACCATCCCTTTTGGCTCTTTGACTTCATTTTCATTAAGTGTGTAGTCAAAGGGTTCTTTTGAACAAATCCCAAGCATCCGGTTTCTCTTTTCTTAGTTAGACAAATTCAGGGCTCCACTAAGGGACGCTAAAATCAGTGAAGGGAGAGCTATATTTTTGAAAAATTACTTACAAAAAAGAGAAAAAAGAAAAAAGCCAAGAAATGCAGAACGATTTGGAGCATGAAACCAGATAAAAAGAAGAGAAAATGTACCCTATTTTATAGTTTTTTGTTGTATTATTTACAGTAAGAGATGGACTTCAAGATATAATAGACTATCAAAGGCCTTATTAACAATTACTGTGATCTCCAACTCTAAATAAAAGAGCATAACCCTAGTTTGATATCTCTTCCACTATCAAACACCTTGCACACTAACAAGTTATGTTGGTTACTTCCATATCTCTCCATACAACATTTACACATAGCAATAAAAAATACTTGGCCACACAAACATCTCAATTTCACTTCACTACTGCAAGTAATCGCTATTACAATTAATTTAACCATTACTTTCACAATCCTCTCTTTTTATATACCTCCCTCTTTCACTCTCCCAATAACATAACACATACTTTGCTGCTGCTTCTTCCAACAAACCATTGCGAACCGCAGTTAATTTCTATGCATTGCATATAAAAAAAAATAAATAAATATGTGGCACTTAAAGCCCCAAAGGGCTCATTGGCCGAGCTTCTCTTCTGGACAGTTTTAGAAGGAACCTACTTATTTTAGCCGGTTCCGAACGGCAGAACACTTGTGACATCACTTTTTCTGAGCTTTGTCACAGAGTTCTTTTAGAAGCTTTTTCATGGCAAGTTGTTACTGTCGGAAGAATTGCCAATTGCTTGCCGACAGGTGAGTACCATTCGAAAGAAAAATCTTATCGATATAAAATTTGTAATGCATCAGCCGGGTATTGAACCACGACCTACAGATCAGAAGGCGAACACACTAACCACTGAGCTACGGCATTGTATATACCCAAATAAAAAAAAAACAAAAAAACAAAAAAAAAACATTTTACCGTCCCTTGGTGGAGCCCTGAATTTGTCTAACTAAGAAAAAAAAAACGGATGTTTGGGATTTTTTCAAAAACAACCCTTTGACTACACACTTATTGAAAATGAAGTCAAAGAGCCAAAAGGGTTGGTTAAGTTAGGTTATGTGGCTGCCCTCTCTTTGAGAAGACACACTTAGGCCAGAAAGGCCCATTGTAATACCACCGAGCTTCTCTTCCAATACTGTTGTGCGTGCTAAATTTGGACAACATTAGAAGGGACCTACTTATATTAGCCGATTCCGAACGGCAGAACCCTTGTAACATCACTTTAACTTAGTTTTCTCACAGAGCTCTTTTAAGAAGCATTTTTGGCAAATTGTGATAGTAGCGACGGCCAATCTACCAGGGGAGGCACCACCTGCGGCAATCCAAAGGTGGATTATTCTGAGCGGAAGAAGATATCATTGATACTCGGCTGTAACGCAAATGCGCACAACGAATTCTGGGGTAGTACGGACACCAACACACGGGGTGAATGCATTCTTGAATTTGTTCTAAGTAATAGATTTATTATTATTGTTGGGGGGATGTTGCACCGCGACCTATAAGATCTATTGTGCCCCCTTCGCAGAGCTAGTGTCTCTCTCAGCCCAGTTCCCTCGATGAATTTTAGTGTTGGTCCTACTTCACAGAGTATGATGAAATCTCCAAGGTATTTCCTTCTCTTGTGCATCAGGTGCAGGACAAGTTCCTATCACATGTTGTGCGGTCTCGTCCTCTTCCCTACAGAACCTACTTAGAGCGTCAGAGAAAATTCCCAATTTTGTTAAGTGATAATGCAGCGTACAGTGCCCTGTTAATAATCCCGTAATGATTCGCAAGTTGTTCTACGTTAGATTCATATAGTCCTCGTAGCGTTTTAGGTTGTATGTCCCTAGCGCTAGTTTGGAGTGTGTTAGCCCCGGTAAGTTTTCCCAGTATAAGCTTCTTTGTCTATCCTAGTAATAGATTAGAAGTAATAAATCGTCGTAATCGTCGTTGTAGTCGGACGTGTTTATTCTTTTTTTCCTTGAGTTTTAATTTACAAACTAATTAACTGATTGGGTTGATCGAAAACATAGATCATAAGAATTATATAATATTATTGAACAGTTGTTGTATGGTGTATCGTGGAAAAACAAAACAAAGAAGCTGTCTGTTGACGCACTTGCATTTGTGAACAAAACATTAAATATCCACATGAATACTAAATTAGCAACAACAAAACTAAAGAATCAATTTCAACGGTATCAACTATATATCATCTTCTGTGTGTAGTTCTCCTCACTTTCTGCGCTCTGAGTATTGATCTCGTCATATATTCTCTTTCTCTTCAATTCGCCGTTATTGATGTGACTCTCTTGGTTTTACATAAATTGAAACTGTTGTTGTTATATATACCTGTCTGAGTTTGCTAATGTCGCCATCTCCAAAAGGCGTACAGCAGATCTGTAAATTCGCCTAAACAGGAGATTAGCGACAATATAATAATCTCGGTAGCTGCACAACTTCATGGATGGGAAGTGCGGTTGAATGCAAGCATACAGAACAGATAAAACTACTTGAAGATCGACTTCTATCATATTCTGATAATTTGCATAAGAGTCGTGCTAATGAGTTGAGCAGTGCTGAGGGTAGACTAATGGTCAAAATGGAGAGTGAAATTGGTGCTATAAGTGACAAATTTAATGAATACGATAGTAAAATTTTTTCACTTGAAAATAAGATTTGAGCTCTATCTACTCGGTGTGAGGAGTTGGCTAAGCAAATTACTGACAATAAAAACAACAAAAGCAACAACAACTCTGAGGATCATTCGTCGGATGCCATACTCTACGGATTGCCATTTTCTAAAGCCGAAAATCTCAAAAGCATTTTTAATTGTATCTGCCGGGCCATCGATTTCATGTCACCAAAAATTAAGAGCATATTTCGTGTCAACTCACTAGTGGTTGTAAAGTTTTACAACCACCATCCTTTCGATCGTAATCAGGTCTTGAAGGCTTTTGGCGATTATAAGAGATAGTGGAAGAAGGCCGTGAATTTAAGATTGGCGGGGCTTGACTTCGAAGACGATGTGTTCATACATGAAAGTCTTGAAGTGGAAACTAGAAAGCTTTTGCATGTTGCGATTTCCCTTATGCGTACCAAGACTATTTTTAATGCTTTCACTTATCGTGGCTCTGTTCACATTCGACTGCAAAAGAATTCCGAATGTATAAGCGTTGGTAGCGTGGAGGATTTGGACAGAGCAGTTAGTTCTGGTGGATCTAAAGTTGCTGAAAATGTCAATAAATAGTTTAATTGTTACTACGTATTCTTGTTTGTATCTGATGCATTCTTCATTCCTCTACCTATGTTCACTTTTACACTTGCGTTCATCTTCTGCTTTACTGGCTCTCATTTTTACTGTTTTCTTTATGTCCTATCATTCTTTTTTCAATACTCTTAACTCCCTTAATACTACTTCTGAATAAATGCTTAGTGTTTGCTGTTCTCATCATTCTGGTGTTATGGTTGTGTATAAAATTGATTACAGCGCTGATGAAAGTGACAAAACCTTGATCAATATCATGTGTAGACGCCACAAGGGTCTTAAAATTGTACACTTCAATGCCGGAGTCTTAATGATTTTAAACTTGATTGTGTAAAGTGTGCATTTGAGGATTTCTTGGTTGACGTCATATGTGTTTCTGAAACGTGGTTTGAGAGTGATGTGAAGGATGAATACCTCAACTTAAGAAATTATAAACTATTTCGCAATGACAGGTGTGATAGAAGAGGTAGGGGTGTTGCAACATACTGTTTAAATGTAAAGTTTTTGAATAAATCTAGTGGATCAGAGGTAGAGTTCATAAATATAGAAATTTTTGATACTAGTATTAAAATTTTTCTCTCCTGCGTTTATAACCCCAATCACAGCTTCTGTATTGACCGTTGTTCACTTCCATTTCTGTGATAACTATGATCACTTTGTTCTGTGTGGTGACTTTAATCTGAGCCTTTTAACTAATAATAGTTATATTAAGCGATTTATTGATGGTTTATCCCGACTAGATTTGCAAGCAACTCTCAAGCTAGCTTGCTTGACATATTTATGGTATCAAATACCTTTTATCTCTGATCATGGCCTAATATTTTGCACTTTGAATATTGGTCTTAGTCCAGTCGTCTTGGAGAACATGTTTGTCTATAGTGATTATAAATTCATTGATTTCACATCTCTGTATAATGACTTACTTGATATCGATTGGTCTAGCTGTGGGTTCTTTAGTTCAGTTGATGATAAATTAAACTACTTTATTACTGAGCTTACTAAACTATTTGACAAACATGTTCCTTTGAGAACTCGCCGTGTGATCAATAGCTCGTGTCCCTGGTTTACGCAAAATGTTAAATTAGCATTAAAAAAACGTCACAAAACTTACAATAAATGGGCGACTGTGAATTTGCTGAAGTTGAACCCCTTGAAATCGAACGTTCTTCCAATTTCTAAAACATCTTACTCTCATGCTATTTCACCAATTTTTCTTAACGGAACCCAAATTGAATTTGTGAGTAAGGTTAGGAATCTTGCTTTTATTCCCTTTCTTGTGAAGACCATATTAATAATGTGGTGAGTAAGTCGTACTCTGTTCTCCGTAACAGAATGACTGCAGCATTTGTGCCATGTGAAACTAAACGAAAATTAATTCTCCAATTGCTGATCCCTATTCTGATGTTGTTTACAGTAAGCTGGTTTGATGATGCCTCGGCCTATAGTACAAATATTCTTGGTGTTGATTTTTTCAATTATCTTGATGCTAGAAATTGCATCTTCTTATACAGACAGCGTACTTGTATAAAAAGCTTCAATTCTGTAGGTCGGGTAGAGGCAGAAATCTTCTTATAGCAGGTTTTAATTTCAAAAATTCTAGTAGGTTATTCTTCGTTAAGGTACAACCATGAGCTGTACGAGCTGTATGCCGATATTGACATAGTAAAGCGCATCAAAATCCAGCGGCTGTGCTGGCTAGGTCATGTCGAGCGAATGGAAGAACACGCTCCAGCTAAGAAGGTGTTATATTCGGAACCCGCTGGAGGACGACGCAGAAGAGGAATACCTAACCTGCGGTGAAAGGACCAAGCACTGGAGAACCTGACGGCGCTTGGAATTTCTAACTGGTGCCAGCTAGCAAAGAACAGAGATGGCTGGCGAAGCATGTTATTTTCGGCCTAAATCGATATTCGGTTGTTATGGCCACATAAGTAAGTAAGTAAGTATTCTTCGTTAGCGCTGTTAGATTGTGGAATTCGCTTCCGGTACATATTGTAACGAGTATCATTAGTTGGTTACTCATCACTATTGTGACTGACACTATTGGCAGCATCGAAACGAATGTCAACAAAAAGAAATAAGCGATAAACAGAACAAGTCAACGAGAAAGGAAGAGAAGAATGTCGATAAAGCAAGATTCTGGGGTGTTGCCAACAGAGTATAAATAGAGCCAGTGTTGAGAAGTGAAAATCAATCGAATTCCGAACGTGACTGCGCAAACATCTATATAGAGGCAAAAGTTGCTAGTACTTTAAAGTATTATTGTAAATAGTTGATTATAAACAGAGTTGATTGTAAATAGAGGTTATTAAATAAATTGTTGCTGTATATAGTTGTATAAAATAAGTGTTGCAGATTTATTAACAGAATCCAGTGATCGAACAACGTAATTCAAATAGAATTAAACGCTCACAAGAATAAACACGTAACAATATTAAGAATGCTGTTACTATGGCAAACTTTAAGCACCTAATTCTCCTACATTTCTCTAATAAACTGTAATCATTTTTCTTTCTCTCTTAGCAATCCTAGGAAAACAGACTCGGGAGATAATATCAGGAATGTAATAGAATTAGAAACAGCGGTAGAAGGATGTCATAAAACCATTATTGGGGCTTATGGCAACTGCTGTCCAATAAGTAGGGCCAGCTCCAAAAAGGATTGGAGTGGGTTTATCAATGACTTAAACACACCAAGAACTACGATTCATAGAATATTCATCCGGGAAAAAAGGCGTGGATTGGTATTTATAACAACACTCTGACACTTTACAATAAGGAGACTAGAGAAGCAAAGCGAGAAAGTTTTAGAAATTTCTGAAACAGTATAAAAGAAACTGTGGAGGCATCAAGGCTCTATAAAGAATTGACTCAGGCTAAGGCTTTACCGCTGCTAGAATTAAGGATGATGGAAGTTTTACTGAGGGTGAGGAAGAGAAACTTCAACATCTTCTAAATACTCACTTTCCAGGATTTCTAAATACTCACTTTCCAGGAAATTTAATCCCATCAGGAAAATTGAACCTTTTAGTACAATAAATAGGACAAGCTGGAATATTGCAAAAGAAGTATTCACGGAGCCGAGCACTCGGTGGGCTGTAAATACCTTTAAACCAATGAAATCTCCTGGTTTGGATGACATATTTCTAACATTAGTCGAAAATTTTTGAGAATATGGAACGAAATTTGTAAAATTACAATAAAAAGTAAAGCCTTTTAAATAAATATTTTGTAAAAAACATTATGCAGATAATCAAACTGACATACTCTGTCCACTTATAACCTTTCCAATGATACCCCATTTATGAAAATCGGATCAGAAATTTTCACGTTCTTATAATTTGCCACCTCCATAACTTTTATGAAAAAATGTCAACAATTTCGTAAGTCCATTTTCGTCAGTTGCTGTTCAAACTGGTATTGATCGCTACATTACTGTAGTAAAGCGAAAGAGAAGTCCGCAAAATTCAAAACAAATGAATTCAACAAAAATTCAAAAGCAGAACAGTGTCCCTATTAGTTCGGAAAATAGATACGCTCTGCTTTCAGGTGATGAAAGTGACGAAAATATTATCTCCAAGAAAAATTTCAAACCCCCACCCATTTTCTTGAGAGAACGCAACTCAGATAATTTCTAGAATTACAAGTCTTATAGGACCAAAGAATTTCCATGTTGTTCCTATTGCAAAGGCCAAATTGAGGAAACAAAAGTGCAAATCTACAGCGAAACTCATTATCGCAAAGTAATAGCGGAATTTGATGCTGTAAAAAAGAATTACTACACATATCAGCTAAAAAGTAGTAAGGGCTTAATCGTTGTACTCAAAGGCGTCGAACCCAACGTTGATATTAACGAAATCAAACTTGCCCTTCAGGAAGAAGGGTTTCAAGCCAAAACAGTATTCAACATTCTCAACAAGAGCAATATACCTCAACCGTTATATCGTATTGAGCTTCAGCCTGAAACAAAACCCCTAAAAAAAGGTGAAGTACACCCCATATATAAAATTCGATATTTATTGCATCGCAAAATCACAATCGAAGAACCCCATAAGAGAACTGGACCTCCTCAGTGCAGCAACTGCCAAGAATATGGACATACTAAGACATATTGTACCCTGCCAGCTGTTTGTGTGATTTGTGGAGATCTCCATAAATCAAACATATGCCCAAAATCTAAAGGCGATGCTAGCATGAAAAAATGCAGCAATTGTGGAGGTAATCACACCGCAAATTATAGAGGTTGCCCAGTATATACAACCCTAAAGCTAAATTTCTCCGCTAGCAATCAACCTCTAAAACCAGTTGAGCAAACTCAGATAGCCAACTCAAGTAAGAGACAAAATATTGATGCAACACAATTCTTCTCTGCAATCCCAAACAAGAATCAAACCAATTCATACGCTAGCGTGTTAAAACAAAACCCACACCAACAAAGCAATGTAAATAATGAGCAGAAACACTCACTGCCCACCCAACAGCCAAGTACCCTTGAACATTTGCTTCAAACATTGATTCAGAATATGAACCAATTCATGAACTCAATGCAAACAATGATGCAAGAAATGATGAAAAATCAATCGATGTTACTCCAAACATTGCTATCCAGACCATGAGTTGTCTCAAGATATGCCACTGGAACGCCAACGGCTTAAGCCAGCACCGTTTGGAGCTAATTCAATTCCTTGAATCCAGCCAAATCGACATAATGATGATATCTGAGACCCATTTCACTGACAAAAATTGCTACCAAATACCATATTACAAACTGTACACCACAAATCATCCGCATGGTAAGGCACGCGGAGGAACTGCCATATTGATAAAAAGCAGAATAAAACATCATGTTCTCGAAGATTTTAGTAGCGTCTACTTGCAAGCAACATCTATATGTCTGGAAGAATACATCTCTAAGCTAGTAATATCTGCGATATACTGTCCCCCAAGATACAGTATTACCGAACAGCAATATAAAGAATTTTTCTCAACTCTTGGTAGCAAATTCTTGGTTGCTGGCGATTTCAACGCCAAACACACTCACTGGGGCTCCCGATTAATAACTCCAAAAGGCAAAAGACTATGTTTAATCATCACTAACCACGGCTACGATGTTATTTCAAATGGTCAACCGACATATTGGCCGACGGACAAGAGGAAGATACCCGATCTCATAGACTTTGGAGTCGCCAAAGGTTTGCAGATGGAAAATATCTCCACAGAGTGTAATTATGATCTATCATCTGACCACTCACCCACGGTAATATCTATAAAATCACCAAGCCCCCAAAGCAATTGCGTTAGAAAGAAAATAGACTGGTTAAAATTCAAGAAATATATAAATTCCCATCTTCCTCTGAGTACTGTATTAAGAAATGGACACCTGGTGAAGCGTCAGACTACTCTTTGTGGAAATCAGCAAAAAAATCAAATCGGCCAATTCTCACTGATTCCCCCATCCGTTTGAGTGACGGTAATTGGGCTAGAAGCAACTGTGAGAAGGGTTTGGCTTTTGCAAACCACCTAAAAAGTGTGTTTACACCCAATCCACCCTCTTCACAGTCCTCATTACCAAAATTAACTTCTCAACCTTGCTCAATAACGCTCAAAATTAAAAAAAGGACATTTTCAAAGCAATTTATAAAGATTTAAACCCAAAAAAATCACCTGGTCCAGATAAAATTACCGGTAAAATGATAAAAGAGCTACCTCCGGCTTCAGTAATTCATCTGATGCACATTTTCAATGCTATCCTTCGTATTAAACACTATCCCAAATGCTGGAAAACTTCAAAAATTATTATGATAGCAAAACCAGGAAAAGACCCTACAAAAGTTGCATCGTACAGACCTATCAGCCTCCTGCCTCTACTTTCTAAAGTATTCGAAAAGCTACTTGTCATGAATATAACTCCATTTATTAATCTGAACCAACTGATTCCTCAACATCAGTTTGGATTTAGAAAACAGCACGGCACAATAGAACAAGTCCACCGCATTGTAACTCTGATAAGGAACACTTTTGAAGAAAAAAAGTATTGCTCAGCTGTCTTTCTTGATATCACTCAAGCTTTCGATAAAGTATGGCACGATGGCCTTATTTACAAACTCAAACTATTACTGCCTGCAAATGTCTCCTCATTGCTTAGTAGCTACCTCACGAAAAGACAATTTCTCGTACATCACAAGGATTACACAACAAATCCATTGGATATTCACGCTGGCGTTCCTCAAGGAAGCGTTTTGGGTCCCTTACTGTATCTCTTATACACTTCAGATATGCCCAACAATAACTATACATTCATATCGACCTTTGCTGATGATACGGCAATATTGTGCTTTCGCTCTAACCCCATAGAAGCTACTAAACTCCTGCAGACTCATGTCGATTCTCTCGAAATCTGGCTAGCAAAATGGCGTATAAAAGTCAATGAATCAAAGAGCGTACATGTAACCTTCACGCTAAGGCCAGATACATGTCCCCCACTTAAAATTAATGGCCAATCAGTTCCACAATGTTCCTCAACAAAGTACTTGGGTATTCACCTCGACAGAAGGCTGACATGGAAAAATCACATAGAGGCAAAGAAAACTCAGATCAAGCTTAAAATGAATCAGTTATGGTGGCTGTTACACAAAAGATCAAAGTTGAATCTTGAATACAAAGTGCTATTATATAAAGCAATCCTGAAACCAATCTGGACTTATGGTATTCAGTTTTGGGGCACCGCATCTCCCTCTAATATCGAAAAATTGCAGCGAATACAATCCAAGTGTGTGCGAATTATTGTAAACGCGCCTTGGTATATGAGGAACGTTAACATCCATCGAGATTTAAATGTATCCACAATTTCTTAGGAAGTTGCAATGTCCTGCAGAAGCTACATTCAAAAATTACACAATCATCCGAATCCCCTTGCTAGGCAATTGTTGCTGAGCAAGGGGCACCGTCGATTAAAAAGAAAAGACACACTGAATATGCTGTAAAATTGCTACATCTCCCGACTCACCAAATTGTGATGGAACGTAGGGGATATCACATAGTTTTATTTAGTTTGTAAGATTTGAATACTTATTGTTAGTTTCTTGTATTTAAGAAAGATTCAATAAAAAAAAAATAAGCTAACAAAAAAAAAAAAAAAATTTCGTCAGTTTGAGCACAAATTTAACCCATGTGCAAAATTTGAACGAAAACGATGACTATATTACAGAAGCTTGTTACGCTTAATATGGAATGGCTGTATATATATACAGCTAATCCATATTCCCGCTATTTAATACCAACCTAGATTTCAGGCAAGGTAATTCGTTATCACGCGACTTCTCCAATCTTATTATGGAGAAAATAATACGAACTGCTGCCTAGTGTCAACAAACAAAGAGTTCCTGCATCTTGATCAGTACTTCACTCTTGACAACTATGCTTTTGAAGTAGTTCTGGATTTTGTTTATCTTGGAACCAGCATTAACACCAGACCCAACCTCCGGTAGAGAAACCAAGTACGGGAGAACTTGGAATCTCTAACTAGCGCAAACTAATGAAGAAGAGAGTTGGCTGGCGAAGCATGCTAGATTCGGCCTGTAATGGCCACATAAGTAAGTATACATGTAAATTCATATATGTATATGTGAATATGAGGAGATGGGAGTACCGGTGAGCCGCTACCGTGCTGGCGTTTGCTTGCTGCAATTGTGGTGGCTGATGATGCTGCAGCTGGTGTGATGTTTGTGTTACACTGTTAACTGTTTGTTCTTGGTTTTAATTTTTAGTGTAGTGTTATTATATATACTCTTACATTTCTACGTAGTAGGCATGCAAAACTGCAGACACGACCTCACATAACATTAATACAGGAACCATGGGTATGCTACAAACATATCTGTGGTCTTGGTGCTTTATCGTGGGGTCAAATACTCCGAGGCCTAGGTACCTTAATTCACTGTTATGAGAAATTGTGTTCATTAAGAAGAAGTAGACAGGAGAATGCGGTCCCGTGGTGAAACGATGAACTCTCGAAGCTTCAAGAACTGTCGAGAAAGCTTCTGAATAAGGCCTTCTGTGAAAAAGATCCTTTTCAGGATCTTTTTCACAGCTTGTCTTGCGTATCGTTGCATACCATCCTCATGGCGACGTGTGATAGTAGTTTTCATTCCTAAAAAAGCAAAAGATGATTATTCACTCGCGAGAGGTTTTAGACCAATCAGTTTGATATCGTTCCTACTGTAAAGTTCAGAGCGCATGTAGAAAAATATATTCGAGCAAGAGTGATGTCGAATAGTCCTCTTAATAGAAACCATAATGCTTACCAAAGTGGAAAGTCTTGTGAGTCAGCCTTGCACGATCTTGTTTACAAGATCGAAGCTGGACTGGAAGCAAATGAATACACTATGGGAATGTTTGTGGACATTAAAGGAGCTTCGACAACGCTACTTTTGACTCAATATGCTCTTCTGCTGAAAGGTATGGAGCTAATTGATCCGTTGTTAAATGGATACACTACATGCTTTCTGAAAGGATGCTAACCGTCGGAGAGGACTGCAACGAAACAATAACAGCTAGAGTTAGACAGGGCTGCCCTCAAGGGAGCGTCCTGTCTCTTCTAACGGAGATGCAAGAACTCGGACTTTATGTCCAAGCATATGCAGACGATGTCTGTGCATTAGCATCAGGGAAATCCCTAAGAATGGTCTGTGTGAAAGTACAGAAGATTCTGGATAAGATTGATGAGTGGTGCACCAGACAAGGTCTTTACATTAATACGAACAAGACCACACTGGTTCTGTTCACGATAAAACGGAAGATGAATGGTCTCAATCTGCCAGCACTGAAAGGTGTGACATTAAAGCATTGAAGGTTTTCCAACAGTGCCGAAGAGCCTTTAGAAAAACGTGGGGACTGAAACCTGATGTGGTCCTTTGAATTTACACAGCTCTTATCAGACCCATTATCACATATGCTTCGGTGGTCTGAGTACTATGAGTACTAACTCAGGAGATGCCCTTAATACCAAGCTTGATTTACTTCCATTGGATCTTAAAATTCAACAGGAGGCAATGAAACCGATGTGCCGACTATACTCGTATGGCTACTGGCTCGAAAACGGAACGTCGGGTCACAGAGAAATTTTCAGGAGGATATCAGAACAGTATCCACTGCTCTTGGCTCCTAATGATAATCTTAAGCACATAGTTACATTCAGAAGAAAATTGGAAGTCAAATTTCCGACTCGTGAACAATGGAGCGATCCAGAGCTCATTCTGAGTAATTTGACGAATATTTTCTACACTGATGGATTCAAAACCTACCAAGGCTCTGGATCCGGATGGTACTTGGAGGAAAGCGTCAAGTATCATTATGCTATGGCAGAGGTGGCAACTGTTTTCCAACGGAAATGTTTGCTATTCTGAAAGTAGCAGAATGGATAATTGAGACGAAATAGAGAGAGAAACAGATTGGTGTCTGCAGTGACAGCCAAGATGAACTTAAGGTCCTGAACTCAAAACTTACCACAAAAATTGTTCAGGAATGTAAGATGAAGTTAATTTTTAATGTAATGAGAATGGATAAAATCCATTCTCTAGCGCTGGGTAAGATTTTAAGATTCGTTAAAGAATCTGGAAAATTCTCTCGAGAAGATTAAAAAAGCCTCCCACCCCTCCCACTTTCCATATCTTTCTTCCCTTCCCACTATCTCCCATTTGCCTGAGCTTTAAATACAATGGGCTTCTTAGCATGAGTGTTTAAGTGCGTACCACCCTACTGGTGACTCTTGGCTTACCCTCACATCCACCCATGATAAGAGAAAACAAATATATAAATTTACGCGCACTTGTATGAAAATATGAAAGATAAAACACCAAAACAGGAGTAATTAAAAAGAAAACTAATTAAACAAAATTGTACTAAATACACTCACTAAAAAAGAAAAAGAAAAGAAGGAGAATTGAAAAAGAGACAGTGGGGACAATAAGAAAAATGGGAAGAGCCGATGAAGCCAGATGAAATTGACCCTGAAATGCGCGGGTAAGTGCACTCAAAACTAATCTGGCGTAGACATTCCGCCCCTTGTAGAAATTCAGAAAGTACAAAAAATAAAAATATAACAAATTAATTTAAAAAAACCTTAAAGATATTAAACTTGATAATTTAAAAAAAACTAAAAATATTATTAAACAAAAAAAAACGGATATATATAAGGGAAGAAAATACAAATTCAAAACGATTTCAAAAAGAATAATTTAAACAAAAACTTTATAATATTATTTTAAAAGGCATGGTATTTAAATCTATTTTATGAGCAGAGATCCAGTCCATGAGAGCGACAAGGCGTTCAGATGAGATAAACTTTGATGTCACAGTAGTATAGGGCTTCGAGTGAAATTTTCCGGAATGTATGCTGTAGTGAAGATATTAAGTGACTAAGCCGATGAAAGGCTTCAGCAAGAATAAAGCGATACTATGCCTTATTCAGAAAGAGCACTTTCTCACACACAGTGTGTACAAATTTGCCACTTTTATCTCGTAAAGCACGAAAGCGGAAAAAAGGGTGAGAAATTCAAGTTCATGATAGCACATTGATTGAATATTTTTACGAAAAAATGTAGCAAATAGTGTAAGTTTAATACCTGCGATCTTTCATACCTTCATAGTTTCATTGATGTTCCGTAGATATCAATCACTTCATTTGTTCGGCTAGGATAAACTGAACAAAGAAGAGGGGAGAGGGTGATGGGTAAAACGGTCAGATTCAAAAAATCTGACAAAACGTTGCTATATAATGTGGGCGTGGCTCCGGTCAGTATGTCAGGCAGATTAATCGAGCGTGATGATTGGAGAATACCGCTGTAGGAGGGGTAGATAAAGGGAGTCGCATTTTCGATTTGCAAGATCTGTAAGACCGCAGCTTCTCTGTTTATGAGAAAGTTTAGAAATTATGGCGATTGTGTTTATATTCGGATTTAGCCGCGTTCGATGAAGCACGGAATGGTGACGCTTTCCACAAAGACGGCACGAGAACTTGCTTTGGCTGTAAGAGTACGCATACCATGTAAGAGCATGCGATGTTGCCAAAACAGACGAATAAATCGCACTTTAGTACAAGGGATATTCTCTCATCAACTGTAAGAATTGAGAACTTTGTACATTTTCGCAAGTGGTTACTTCGATTCTCATTGTAAGTAATGAAATTCTGCTTCCAATATGAATTAAGCAACATCTTTCTAGATTTAGCTAAAATGTGAGAATGTACGTTTCATAACAGCATGTAGTGTAATGGTAAGTCAACGTAGTTAACAAACCTAATAGTGAGGACTTCAGTCGAGGCACGACTAGCTACTAGACGGTATGAGCACAGATGTTGTGAGCGAGGCTTTACTAAAGATCGAGTTTTCAAATAACACCTGCTGTCTTAACACGAACTAGGGAAGTTCAGCAATAATGAAATGATACTCGGAACTGTATTGACTCTGGACGTGCAATCACGTAGAGTATGGATACAGAAATTAGATATTCTGGTCATAGAGTATGAGCGCAGACAAAGGGGATGCCCCATTGGCGGGATTACCGGGACTGAAGATGCTTCTCACAATTTCGAAACTCATATAGAATCCTAAAGTTGTTCGGGTTTATTGACTATGCATGCAGCAAGTAGTGTGCATTTAACACCCGGGATTGTTCGTGCGCATGGAAACTACTCCAGTGCATAGTTTCATTGACGTTTCGTAGAAATCGATCAATTAATTTGTTCGGTTACTGTCTACTCCAAAACGCAAAGGTCGCGCATTGTCAATTTAGTAGTTGCAAACAAACCAAAAATTGTGAACCTAAAAATCGAAAATAAAAAACAAGCAAAAATACAATTAAAATTATACAAAATTATAAAGACAAATTGAATAAGTGCGCTGTAACGACTTCGTTTAGGGCGATTACTGTCGTCCGTACGTCGCACATAGGGAGGCTCAACCTATTTCGCTGCTGGGTTTAACCACAACAACAGCAGCATCAACCAGTCACCCTCACAACTGAAGCAAGATTTCAACCAATTTGTGACCAACCAGCAATCCTCCCTTCACAGTCATACATTTTTTGATCCTTCGAGCCGGATCGGCTTCAACGTTGGTAAGACAAGGGATTGCTTTTCAGGCGATTATGTATCGTGGCCAAGTTTTCTCGACTTATTTACAGCATTATATCGCGATAACCCCTGGCTGTCAACTCCCTTGGCTAATGATGGCTTCGTACTAGCATGGCACAATCTCGAGGAGTGATATAAATATAAGAGAATTCTCGTCTACTTACAGTTGAAATCTCCAGCAGATAACCCAAGAAATCTTATCTAACTTAAAGCGACCACAACGTACGATAAATGACAGGCATCATACATCTGAAGCCGTTGAATGTTGACATTTCTCCAGCTAATATCAGACATTAGAATCAGCCTCGGATATCCGAAGTTGTTCCCGGCCACAATTTGGCTCTGCCAGCCACAATTTGGACATCGGCAATTCAGACAGCCATTAAATCCGCAATCAGGTCGGTTCGACAATCCAAGGCGATCGTACAGTCCTCCAGAGACTTTCAGAAAAATCAATACTTTCCACAACAGCTTTGTGACTCGCGACTGTCCAATGTGCCGAAAGGCATACTCTCTTCGTGCATGTCCCGATTTCTTGAAGCTGTCAGTGAAAGAGCGGTTTAATATAGTCAGAAGACCAAGCCACCCGACACAAAAACATGCAGAGCTCCTGGGAACCGCTTTAGTACATATTCGGACCAGAACATCTCCTTCACAGCTCGAGCGCTCATTGTTTCAGGTTTGGAAGCTACATTCAGGTCCGAGTGGCTGTGAAATAGGTTGAACCTCCCTATTTGCCACGTACGGACGACAGCAACCGCCCTAAACGAAGTCGTTACAGCGCACTCATGGAAGGTGTGCTTATTGGTGATCGGTTGATCTGAAGCTAGCAATTAAAGTGGATGCTTTTGTATTAGGCAAACTGACAGGGAAATTGCCTTCTTGTGCCATATCTGTTAAGGAAGGAATCTGAAGGCCTACGGTTGGTAGATGAGAATATTCATAAGAGCTCCCCAGTACATCTGGTATTATGTGGAGACATCTACCCATCAGTGCTACAATAAGGTATTCGTAAGGGCATTCTCAGTACTCTGATTGCCCAAAACACAGTTTTCGGCTAGATTGTCACTGGTCGTTATGCGAAACCCCAAGTACACGTACCCATTTTATCGTTCTACAGCTAAATTAGTCTCGATCAACAAATCTCCCGATTTTGGGTGATAGAAGAACTTTCTAAAACCACTCCCAAATCAGACGAAGACTTGTATTGTTAGGAGTATTACCACAAATAAACTTTTCGTTATAAAGATGGCCGCTTTGTTGTATCGTTGCCTTTCAAAAGGCAATTTCCCGAAGAAATTATATTAGGAGATTCTCGCATTTCTGCGTGAACTCAGTTCTTCCATAACGAATTGCGGTTTCTTAAGATCTCACCTTACTCTGTGACCATACTCTGTAACCGCCAGCCATAAAAATAGCGTAACCAGTGTATAATCTGCGATCAGTGGAATCCGTACCCCAATCAGAACCTGTAAAACATAAAACTTCGTCTTGATTATGACGATGAGATTTTTTCAAGTATCTAAGTACATACTTAGCTACTTGAAAATGCTCTTGATGCGGATTAAACTGTGGAAGGTTCGAAACGACGTGTGTAATATCAGGGCGCGATATTGTGGACACGTACATAAGAGCAACAATAAGATTTTGGTACTATGTGGTTACCAGCTCCACACATTCTTTTACGCATTTCTTTAAAATCGTTCCACTTACCCATGGAGTTGATGCTGCTTTGCAATCACTCATATTCCAACGTTTGAGTAATTCGTTTGTATATTTTACTAAATGTATGCTTATGTCGCCTAGAAAATCATCTCTTTGATTTCCATGCCTAGATAAAAGGATACTGATCCACGTCCATCAGCTTCAACATGTCGATTTAACTGCTCGAGAAGGTGCTGCATCTCTGCTTCAGTTAGCGCTGCCACCATCATATCATCAACATATATGGCGATGTAGTTAAAAATGTAATCTTGACCCTTGATATATAATAATAATACACAGCTATCTGATTGACACCTTTTATAGCCCATAGCTATCAAAATGTCAGTCACCTTTTTGTTCCATTCACGACCAGCTTGTTTTAGCCCTTTGTTGCGATTATTAACGTCTTCAAAATCAGGTGGTTGACGCATATACACGTCCTCTTCCAAATCACCATTTAAATATGCTGGCACTATGTCAACATGATTTCCCAATAACCCCTTTTTCGCTGCCAATGACAGCAGTAACCGTATCGTGGAATGACGCACTACAAGGGAAAACGTTTTCTTATAGACAATGCTATAAACTTGCGAACATCTCTGAGCCACTAGCCTCGCCTTGTATTTTTCAATTGATCCATCAGACTTCTTGTTAACGGTAAACACCCACTTCGATCCAATAACATTTGCACCTCCAGGCTTGTTAACCAACGATCACCTTTTGTTTTTAATTAAAGAATTATATTCAACATTAATGGCTTTTTTCCAAAATTTGACCTCATCAGATTGTAGGGCCTCCTCTACAGTTTGTGGATATTTTGCTGATACACTCAACTTTTGTTGTCTTGTATTGCTTCGTGTCTGCCGTTGAATCGTTTCAACTTCATTTTCGGTTATTTCTTGATCAGCCTCATAATCACTACGCATACTACTTGTTGTTTTATACTGATCGTCATGTTTTTAATTTCATAAGAAATTTCTCTAATCTCAATCGACTCATATTTATTTTCAGATTCGATTGGTATACCGACACAAAACAATTCTGATTCTTCTCGATGTTCACCTTTTACCAGCTTTCCTAGTAAATTTTCACAAAATTTAACGTCTCTAGCCTTTATTATTTGTCGCTTTGAAGGATCATATGGTCTATAACCTTTTGTTGCTGTATCGTATCCAACAAACTTGTATTCATCTCCTTTTGGCTTAAATTTGCCACCGCTTCTATTTTTGTTCAGCACTATTGCGTTACAGTCAAATACTCGAATATGATGGACAGATGATTTCCTTTCAAACCAACGCTCAAATGGGGTACCGTTTCCCAGCACTTTAGTAGGTGAGCGGTTTCGTATATATGTTGCAATATTGATGGCTTCAGCCCATAAAGATTGAGGTAAACCGGAATCATGTAGTAGGCACCTAGCCATTTCTACGAGCGTTCTATTAGCTCTCTCTGCTACACCATTCTGTTGAGGACAATAACTGACAGTCAATTGATGGAGTATTCCTTTCTCATCGAAAAATGATTTAAACTGCAAATTCATGTACTCCTTGCCATTGTCAGTCCGTACTGATTTTATTTTGTGTCCAGTCATATTTTCTACCATTGCCGCATAGATTTTAAATGCTGAAAATGCCTCAGATTTTTGTTTCAAAAAATGTATCGATATAAAACGCGAGTAGTCGTCAATGAACGTAATAAAATACGAAGCCTAGTGATTTTACATTAAATGGTCCGCACAAATCACTATGCACTAACTGAAGTGGTTGTTTCGTATTTATATGAGAATAATTTTTATACGATTTTGAACGAATTTTGCATAACGCACAAGTGACACACTCAAAGTTTTCAGGCATTTTTATTTCTAATCCATTAACCATATATTTATCCGATAATTTATTAAAATCTTTCGCATTAAATATCTTTATTCTAAGATATTAACAACAAATTGCTTAAAAAATAATGGAATAAAGTAATTGCTTAAAACTAAATAGGGCGGTCGAGAAAAGGGAAAAGAAAAGAAAGTGCGTGTCAAAGAGAGAGAGAGAAAGAAAAATAATCGAAGTTTATTAGAGAAATGAAGGAGAATTAGATGCTTAAAGTTTGCCATAGTAACAGCATTCTTAATATGTACCGGAAGCGAATTCCACAATCTAACAGCGCTAACGAAGAATAACCTACTTAATTTTTGTAATTAAAACCTGGTATAAGAAGATTTCTGCCTCTACCCGACCTACAGAATTGAAGCTTTTTATACAAGTACGCTGTCTGTATAAGAAGATGCAATTTCTAGCATCAAGATAATTGAAAAAATCAACACCAAGAATATTTGCACTATAGGCCGAGGCATGATCAAACTTTTTTAAACCGAAAATGTAACGAACAGTATTATTGAATGTTACACGTAATTTGTGCAAGGACCTAGAGTGCAGCCCACTGTAAACAACATCAGAATAGGGATCAGCAATTGGAGAATTAATTTTCGTTTAGTTTCACATGGCACAAATGCTGCAGTCATTCTGTTACGGAGAACAGAGTACGACTTACTCACCACATTATTAATGTGGTCTTCACAAGAAAGGGAATAAAAGCAAGATTCCTAACTTTACTCACAAATTCAATTTGGGTTCCGTTAAGAAAAATTGGTGAAATAGCATGAGAGTAAGATGTTTTAGAAATTGGAAGAACGTTCGATTTCAAGGGGTTCAACTTCAGCAAATGTACATAGTCACTTTTAGTATACGCACCTTTACAATGCTCCAATCGTTTTCCACTTTCAAAATTTGCTAAAAATAAACCGTCTTTTTTTTTGCCATAAGTAATTTTTCTTTGTTTCTATTTTTTACGATCGCACTACATTCATTAAATATGATTTCATTACCTGCCTTTAGCACTTTACTCATAGACAAAAAATTACAATGCAAGTCTGGAACGAACAAGACATTTAAAAGAGTAAATTTTGCATGTTTTGTTTTTAAATATTTGCATTGTTCCCTTTCCCTCTGAGTAAACGCAATCTGCAGATGCCAGCACAACTCTTTGCTTCCATTTCTTAATCCAGTCAAACATCTATTTTTTCGGGCACATGTGTGAGGGTGCGCCGCTGTCTAAAACCCAGGTGTTGCTACTTACTTTGCCGGTAACTGCACTAAATACCGACGCTGCCGTCTCTGTTGATTGTGCTGCCTGCGTACACTGTGAACGTATATGTCCCTTTTGATGACACTTATAACATTCGATGTTGTTTTTGGTATTGTCGTAGCATCTTGCTATATTACCGTTTGACTGCTGATTTAGTATTTTGCCTTTATTCTTCTTATAACGGTTATTTTTGTTGTTGCGATTCTTTGCATATTCGCTATTCGATGTATTTGCCGAATAAAAGCCGTTCTTCTTTCCCGTCACTTTTAACGCCTTGTCTTCGTTCCTCTTCTAGAATCTTCGACACGAGCTGATCATATCTAGGCAATTCAATTGCAATCACGAAATTTTCCATTTCGTCTGGCAAAGCACTTAGCAGTAATACAGATACGAAGTCATGATTCAATTGAATATTCATGTCTTTAAGATCATCGATTATACCACAAAATTCGCTGATTTGACAAACTGCTTAAACAAAATCACCTTTCGGCATGCTGTATTAGCTTTATACATGTTGCTTAATATGTCCTAGGCTTCCTTTGCCTTCACGCAATTTTTGATGTGAATCAACTCACTGGACTTCACACTTAAATTTATGGTTGCAAGTGCCTTTTGATCTCCTGCTACCCATTTAGCCTTTTTGATTTCATCATCTTCCGGACATTTTGACACAACGATGTCCCACAAATCTAAGGTTATCAAAAGACTTTTCGCTTGCACAGATCATGCCGGATAATTATCACCGCTTAGCTTTTCAATGTTTGAAACAGAAAACATTTTCGTTTCCGACATAGTATTAATATTTTAATTCCGAATAAACTTATTACGCACGTAGATAACTACCGTTGCCTGGGCCCATAACCACTGTTAGCGAAAATGTTATTGTTGTTTTTGCATACGCAAAGAGAAACAACTAAGCAAAGCAAAGTTAATAAAGAAAAAGACTTACTTCGTTGACAGAATTTATTCGAGTGAGTTTCTTAAAAATAATACAATATTCGTGTAGAATTGAAATCACAGTTAGAAAGACAATGAGAGAGAGAAAATGAAATATAAAAGTAAAGATGCAATTGGATTGTAGAGTTACCATATCCAATTTATTTAACATGATGGCAAAAGTCATCGTTGTTTAAAAATGCCACACCACAGCTGGCCTTATACATCTTAAACGGATGATCTAATGAGCATTCCCAATCCACTACGTGAGAATGGAATTTGACGATATTTTGGAGCGTTTCTCACCTCTCCCACGCACACTACGCGTTATTCCATATATGTTTAAATTTGTTTATAATTCTCAGGCTACCCTGAGCATTGTTTTACGTCTCTAAGTATTTCGTCAGAGGATATAGTTTTTACCCGAAGTAAGCTATTGTGCTCTGCCAAATGCGGAATTTCTTCTAGGAGTATGCGGATTATAAAAAAAAACCAATTCCACCTACTCCCACTTAATCAATTTATTGACTCACGTGGTATAATGCGTATGAAATGCCGCTTGGTTTATTCCCTTACAGAGAGAGATTTCCTATCCTTCTCCCATATGCTGATCGATATACCCAGCTATTACTTGAGTTTGTGCACCTCGTTTCTATGCATAGTGTTAACCAGCTACATGTGCGTTCGATACGCATGGAATACTGAGTCCCCAAGTTGAAGAATTTAGATGAAACTAAAGTGCATAAATGCAAAATATGTGTAGTCGAAAAGCAAAAGCAGTATACACAGACAATGGCCGCGTTGCTACCCGAACGGATTTCCCTCACAAGATCAGTCTTCACTGCCGGTATGGATTTTGCCGGCCCGTTTGACATTAAATCATGCCTTGGCCGCTCATGTCGCATTACGAAAGATTACATTTGCGTGTTCGTATGCTATGCCACGAAGGCTATACACTTGGAAGCCACGAGCGACATGACTACCCCTACTTTTCTCACCGCGTTCTCTCGTTTCATCTCCCGGCAACTATCTTCTCTGATAACGGAACATCTTTTGTTGGTGCTTCTCGTGCTCTACGAGCCGAGAACGAAAAGTTTTTACGTCATATACGTGAAAATGTGGAATCTTCCGATAGCCATCAAAACTTTGAATGGCGATTCATTCCCGCTGGGGCTCTCCACATGGGTAGTCTGTGGGGTGGGAAGCTGGTGTTAAAAGCTTTAAAGCCCACGTATGACCGATACTCGTACCGCAAGAGGCACAATTACTCAGCCTAATGTAAAGCTTGTCGCACTCCCCATGTCCCAACATTAATCCAGTCTTCCAGCAAAACTCTAATACTTAATATTTTTTTCTCAGGTAGTTCTCGTTTAACCATGTCTTCGAAAAACTCAAGCTCTAACCGCTGGAACCTGATTCATTCTTCTCCTGAATCTTGGCAGAAGAGTTCGTTTCCGAGGCAACGCCATGTGTGTGATCGAGATCAGCGACTGCGCTTGTGCTCCCGGTTCATTGAGATGCCTTTGAAGAAGAAGTTTGAAATCGTCAGGCAATACGGGTATTACTTTAACTGTGACACGTCGTTGCAAAGTGCAGTGCGGTGTCAAATTTGTCCTAGAAAGCATTACACGTTGCTTCATAAGAAGGACAGGGGAAGGCTGAAACGCGCTAAATGGGAGAAAGGCCCATGACAACATGTGCTACGTTCTCCTACAATTCCTGCTCTCACTTGCTCCTGTCCACATGCTGTACCACAACCGTCACTGGCTCCAACCACAACCCCGACGCCACACACTGCTCCCGCCATTGTTCCGTTCGTGCTTACGAGCACTGGCGTTCCATCGCGTTCGATTTTTCCGACTCAAGCGGTCATTATCCCACAATTTCAATTGGATGTATGTGCCCTTCTAAATAGGCTAACCTACTAGCTAAGATTTAGTTTAAGCGATAAAATGAATGTATTGTATTATTTTTTAAGTTCCCTTTGAAGTCCTTTCCCATTCTTATCACTATTATATTTAATGCTTTTTATTTCCCGAATTTTTGAATTTTATATATATATATATATATATATATATATATATATATATATATATATATATATATATATATATATATATATATATATATATATATATATATATATATATATATATATATATATGAAAAATTTTTTTAATTTTGTTATTACTTTATTTTACGATATATTTCATATACTCTGTTATTTTTCTTCTTTTAACACTAATCTTAAATTAAGTTCATTTGTTATCTCTTTGAATTTTGATTTGATTTTTTTTCTCTCTGTGTAATTCTGAGGTGGAGGTTCCGTTTCTTTTGCAGTAATCCTGCAAGGGGGCGAAATGTTTATGCCAGTAAGCAAAGGTCGCGCTTTGTCAATTTAGTAGTTGCGTTTATAAATTTTAGAACATTTTATATGTTATTGTTCGCTATTTGCCGCTTTCTTTCTTTCTCTCCCCCTAGTTCTCTTCTTCATAATTTCACTTGGTGGTGTTTTCGGAAGGTAACGCAACCGGGCGGGGCCAGCGCAATTATTGTTGAACAAGTCAATTCAGTGGACCTCAATGCGTCTCCTCCACGTGGCGACCACCGGGCAACGTCATTCTAGCACCCCCTGAGAGGTCACTCAAGTGAGTAGCGAAAACCTCCTTCGTTAGAAGTTGTGCGTTAGGCTTGGAACCCGCCACATAAAAACTGCCTCTAATGAAAACTCAAAGCGTACCTCGGATAAGGACCTAGCCTTTTGTTGACGACTCCCGCATACGAAATAATGATTTACGGGTATTCATCTGGAAAGTCCGGTCCCTCTATAGGGAAGGTGCCTCTATCCAGCTGGTTGATGTCCTCGGTAAATATAAGGCTGACATTACCACACTTCAGGAAATGCGATGCGAGAGAGTTGCTCTAAAAGAGTATCCTGTGATATCTATTGCAGTTGCCATGAGCAGAAGCACAAAGTCGGATGTGGATTCGTTGTCAGTAAGAGACTACGACATCATGTCTTACGGTTCACACATGTGAACGAATGGCATGCAACATAAAGGTATAAAGGCAAAATTTTTCAACATCATGAAAAGGACGATGTCGCCAAATAGAGCTTCTTTCAGCGACACAGAGAAGTTTATGAATGCTGGCCCCGTCACGATAATGACAGGGTGGGCAAGGAAGTTACCTTTGGTTCAACTTTCGGAAAATTCAGCCTCCACTAGAATACTTCTGATAACGCAATGAAGCTGATCGAATTCGCTGCAGCACAAAGCATCGTAATTAGTGGTACCAAATTTCAACATCTCTACATCCATAAAGCGACGTGGCTGTCTCCAGACCAACGAACGAAAATCCTAATTGATCACGTAGTAATCGACGGAAGGCATGCTTTCAGTGTGATGGACGTTAGATCGATTCGTGGTGCCAACATCGATTTGGATCACTACCTAGTTGTAGCTAAGGTGCGAACACGTTTAAATGTCGCAAAGAACAAATGAAGTCCAACACAGAGACAGCAGATGCTTTTACCACTCGACTATCAGATCTGCTTATGCATAACATATGTACTGTGTATCCTCATCATGTGCTACTTTAGGCTAAGTAAGCAATTGAGGAGTCGAGCTCTCTCTCTCGAGAAACGAAAACCACACTATACAAGTCTCTCAAAATGCCTGTCTTTACATATAGTGCCGAAGCTTGGACAATTTCCAACCCAGATGAGAGAATGCTGAGTTTTCGAAAGAAAAGTCCTACGTAATATCTTTAACCTATTTGTGCTGACGGTGGTTAAACGACGAAAATAATTTCAGTTTTTGTTTCTGTATTTTTGAAAGTATTTTTTGCGATCTAAAGTATTAAAAAGGATATAATACGGGGATTGGTTTTCTTTTAAAAAGTTGAAAATGCATTTGGTTATCATCAAAAATGATTTTTATTGTTTATCAAAGCATTCTCCATGAAGGTTTATACACTTTTGAATGCGATCAAAGCAATTGTGGAAGCACTTTTGCTCGTCTTGGAAGACCTGCACGGTCGATTTCTGTTTTGTTTCGGGCTCATACGCATATATCCGCGATCGAATTTTTTCATAATTTCTTTGCACCAATGGACAAAAGCCTAATGCCTCTATCTCACGGTGTGTCACATGAATAGCTTTCAATAGTTTCTGATACAATGACCGGTTTTGGATGACCTTCACGAAATTCGTCCTGGAGCGAACGGCGACCACGCTTGAATTCGTTAAACCAGTTATAAATTGTCTGGAGAGTTGATGCTTCATCGCCAAATGCAGCATTAAAACGATCGAAGCACTGTTGTTAAGATAGTTCACTTCGAAAATCGTAAAAAATCATAGCTACAAAATTTTCACGAGTTAAATCCATTTTTTAACAAAGATGAATTTTTGAAGTCACTGTAAACAAGACAAATACTACTTGTACATCAAAACGTTTTGCGTATGTTTATACTAAAAATGTCAGACTTTCCAACGGAAATGTTAGATTTGACGAAAACGTAACAGGTTCTCTATTACTGATCCGAATTAAATTAATTTATTCTTGAATGTTGACTATACTATTTCTTCGCAATTTATATTGCACTTGGGTAAATTTTACAGATTTTGTAATGCTTTTTAGTAAAAGGCAGGTAGGCGAATCTTGCCTTACGTTGAAATAAAAACTGTTCGACACATTAGAATTGTAGGTTTTATAGCAATATCTCATGTCTATTATATTATGTCTAGTTTGATAGTTAAAATTAATTTTGTGTATCTAAGTATATATGGTAGGCGAATTCGTGCTCCGATTTTTTTGAAATTTTGTGTGTATTATGAATAAAATGGGATATCAAATTGAACTCTTACTCTTTTTGTGCTTCGATCCATAGGCAAAAATCAAAATAAAATGTTTGTCTTAAATATTGATTAAATATATGTATTTTGGAAAGATTTTAAACCAACTATTTGTAATAGGTAAACCAATTTTTGGTTTGACTGTTTTTAAAACCACGAGAGGGCTCTAAAATCAGAAAATATAAACAAAATTAAAAATATAAAAATACATACAAAATATAAAAAAAGTTTATCAAAAAAATTGGTTCAAGTTGCTTCTCAAAAAATAATGTCAAAAATCATGTTTTTCTTAATTGACTTCGGGTTTCGTTCTGGTTATCGCTTATTCCTTTTTGTTTCGGTGCTACCATTAATCATGCTATTCACAATTAGTGATGAATTTCCATCGGTACTCGTTACAATATTTTAATTTTAACTTTTATAAACAATTGAGTGTACGATAAAGGAGAGATCAGCATTTTCCACTTATAAATAAGGTGACATATAGGTCCAGTGTATTTAACAACAACTACAACTACCAATTTTGCAAGCTCACCGGCAGTCACTCTGCTTCCTCCTGAACATGTTTGGCCCTTCGTGCCGAACGCAGTGATTTGTAAGAAAAGGTCTTGTCACCCAGGTACTATACTTAATATACATCACATATATAAGTGCGTTTGAGTGCAAATCTCTCCTACATGCATATACTACAAACAAATTGCTTATGATTGTTTTATAATTTCTCTTTCATCTCATTCGCACATAATAAACAATCGCTTTACGAAAGACTCGATACTTGCATTGTTTGTGACAAAAAACGACTTGCTATTTTCGGTGCGATTAGTGTGCAAATATATGCAACAAGTTGTATACAGATTCACTGCGGCTGCAACTTTGCAACACGACAACAAGATGACGTCTGCAACAAAAATAATTATGGTGATTGCAACCGGACATTAAAATATCATTACAACAAATTTTTTGAAAATAAATAGCAATAACTTTCATTAAAAAAAAAAACAAGCAAAATGGAATTATTTCAGTGTTAGTAATCGCTTATATATCATTTTATTGCATGTTAATAGATTAAAGTAGACCACTGCGTCAATTGTTGGTCTGTTGCAATGTCGGAGTGTTGCAGTAAATTCAGGCGTCTACATAAGAAAGCCGTAGCTCAGTGGTTAGTGTGTTCGCCTTCTGATCTGTAGGTCGTGGTTCAATACCCGGCTGATGCATAACAAATTTAATATCGAAAAGATTTTTCTTTCGAACGGTACCCACCTGTCGGCAAGCAATTGGCAATTCTTCCGACAGTAACAACTTGCCATGAAAAAGCTTCTAAAAAGAACTCTGTGACAAAGCTCAGAAAAGGTGATGTCACAAGTGTTCTGCCGTTCGGAACCGGCTAAAATAAGGAGGTCCATTCTAATACTGTCCAAAATTTAAGGCGCCCAAAGTAATGGAAGAGAAGCTCGGCCAATGAGCCCTTTGGGGCTTTAAGTGGCACATATTTATTTTTTTTTTTTTACATAAGAAAGCCATGGTATCTAAGTGTTGACAGTTGTTGCAATGTTGCAGTTGCAGTCAATCAGTTTATTACTTTACATTATATGAAAACAATAACATTGTTTGGCACAAAAACTACATTATCTCAGTTATCTCTCTACGAGAGTTAATTGTCGCTATTCCCGAATATAAGAAATAATATTAAACAAGAATTGTTCCCACAGATTTCAAATATTATAAATAAAAAGAATAATCGATTACAAAACCAATTTGCCTTTTATCTCCATTGTTTTTGCAAAAACAATTATTTTAAATTTAACTCCTGTGATTTCGAGCAATACCATATTGATATTATTCTCCATTTCGGTATACTCGTCATATTAAATCAGAATACTGTTGATTATATGATATTTATACAAACATCAGAACAATATTATAAGTAATTGGTTTTGCAGTACTCCTGCAAGGGGGTGCAATATCTACGCCAGAAGACAGGCACTAACTCGGCTCCGTCCAGTGTTTTCTTGAAAAAAAGTTTTACGTGATGAAATTCAAACGTAGTATATCGATTGCTCTATCTTTCGATGGAAAATCGCAACATATTAATATAACTTCATGGCCTTCCTGATTCTAAAAAAAATTAGACGCGAGATAGCCAAAGAGTTTGACCGATAGTGGTGAAGTTCCGAACAGTGTGTTCTCCGGTGAGTCACAATTCGTTATTGAGCAACACGTGAACCAACCAAATGATCCGATTTACTTGCCAGAGAGGTCTGTTGAAAATTTGGACCGCCACAAACGGCGCTGATGGTGATGCTGTGGACTGCCGTCATGTACATGGCACTCTCCGCTTGTATTCATCCGTTGTAGGGTGAAAATAAATGCTCAATATTATCCGGAAGCTGGTCTTGAGGAAGCACTGAAGCCCTGGGCAGACAAATATTTTGGTCGTAGATGTTCGACATTTCAACAGGACTAAGCATCAGCGCACAAAGCATGCGTTATCCAAGAAGGCTGAAAAACAACGTTCGGTGCTTAATTTCGTCATCACAATGGCCACCAAATTCGCCAGATGCAAATCCGTTATATTTTTTTATCTGGGGTGTTTTAAAGAGTAAGGTTGACACACACAAAAATACCAGAGTCGACCATATTAAAAAAGCGCTTCGCCGAGAATTGGCCAAATACCGCAAACAAAGTTGCGGGCAGCGTGCGATGGTTTCATCTGAAGTGTGAAGGCAATAGTACAATCCAAAGGTGGCCATATCGAAAACCGTTACTAAAATCTTTAAAAACGGCAGTATTGTGGATTAACTAAACGACTAATTGCTGTTTTATTAAGTCTACTCACTTACATTGCTATCACTATCAATTTCTGTCATCTGTCACTCTCGATATGAAAAAATCTACAAGAAGTACGTGAATTGAAAACTATCAGAAACTTGTAAATTGACATTCACAGTTCGTAATTGGCAGCTGGATTTATTTGTTGACCAACGCTTTTCATGTTGAAAACTGTCAACAATTGTTGAAAGTTTTTTGTTAGCGAACACACCTAAAATTTTGTAAAATGGATCGAGAAAAATTCACAATACAAACTTTTCAGCAGTGTTGCCATCGCAAATTGCCCCAATCCTCTTTTATTTTGAGAATTAACTCATAGAGTTAATACGGATTAGCTACAGTTAATGCCCGAGTTAATTCGAATTAACTCGGTAATCCGGAATTAGGCTGCCGTCTGTCTAGACTATTACGGTACTGTCTGTTAGGATGGTTCTATCCCAATAGAGTTTCACATCACTATTCTCAATTTTGTTTTCTGGAATATATTTGTAATATGGTTGTTCTTCTTGGATTAAATTATACTTTTTTGTTAACTCTTGATGGATTATTTTTGCTGCTATGTTATGTCTCTCAGTGTATTATGTGCCTGCTAATACTGGACGTCCGCTTATAATAAGTTTTATTGGAAACATTTTCTACATAAGTCGAATTCAATATTTTCTTTTAGAATATTCTTTGTATAATTGTTGGTTGCTATTATTCCGTCTTGTGTGGCTATCAGAAACCCTTCAGTTTCTGGGAACAGACGTCCTTTGTTTCATCCAGTGGTATGAGAGTACTGTGTCTATTCTGTTGTTTTGCATTAGGTTTATATGTTTCCCATGTATTGGCTTTTTTCCAGTTTCCTTTCTTTATTTTAGGTGTTATGATGCACTTTCCTGCTTTAGATTTAGAGGTGTGAATCCATCATCCGATATGGATACTGCTTTATGGAGTTCTGTTTGTTTGCTGTAGAAATATTGTCTTATTTGCATATTGTGTAGGTTGTATATATCTGTAAGCCCTCTTCCGCATTCTTTTCTTTTTAAAGAGAAGCGTTCTGTGCATGAGTTCAGATGTAGATATCGATCTTTAGTGAGCATTACTCGTGTTAATCTATTTAATCCTTCGAGATCGGTAGGTAGCTAAGATTGGTATCGCATACGTATTTAATGCATTAAACACTAATTATTAGTATTATATTATTATTATTAATATTATTATTATTATTATTTATGATACAATACTGTATATTAAGAATACATTCTTTATGTAGTATGTAGTTAAAGAACAATTTAAATAAAATCTTAAATACTAATTAAATTTAATAAATATTAGAATGAAAAACTTAACTAAACGTCAAATTAAAGATAGGAGTTAAACAAAAATAAAAAAACTGAGGAAAGGTGAACAGAAGATAAGGAGGTATAAGTGAGAGAGTAAGAAGATTTAATTTAGGGAAGTTACAGGATTTCATTGTAATGCCGGGTAAGATTGTTCCTTAAACCGCCAACATGATCAATGCTTTTAAGCGTGGATAGAAGCGAGTTCCATAGTCTAGTGGCTTTGACGAAGAAGAGACGACTAGAATTCATATTATTAAACGTAGAGATAATGAGTTGAGTGGATCGGGTAGACTGCAAAAATCGCAATTTTTCATATAGATACCACGGTGTTTTGCAAGTGATAAGCCGACGAATATAAAATATATTACGAATTTCCAAAAAGTGAGTCAATTCAACTCCTAAAATAGCGGTAGATTTGTCAATAAGATGATCATAAAAATGAATATCAAAAGCATATCAAATCGCATTGTTGAATGCTAGTGTACGAAGTGTATTCAACTAAAAAGCGGGATCGTAAAGTATAATATATTTTATATAATATAATATATTTTATAGATATATTTTATAGACGACTACATTAACGTGGTCACAACACGTTAGCCTCGAGTTAACCGAAAAATCTAAGCTCACGACAGTATCGACAAGTAAAGTTTCGAATTCGCAATTAAGGGGGTCCACCTGTGTAAAATTTTCGAAAAATCGATTTTTTTTTACATTTTTCGCATCTTTAACGAGAGCTTCTACAGGATGAGGAAGGGGAAGTTTATGGTCCTGGTATTTCAGATTAAATGTGAGTCTATAATACAAAGTGTTGTTCTGTTTCCAAACTTTGAAAGCGTTTTTCTCGAAACCATATTTTTGAATTTTGTGGGCAGGATTAAAAAAAATCTTCTTAACCGATTGACTTGAAATTAGACTCATTAATACAGATAACTGAAGGTACCCACGTAGCGGTTTTTTGAAATTTTTTTTTCAATTTTACAGCAGTTTTTATATCGAAAAAAAAGCATGAAAACGAATAATTTTTATAAAAACAACTGCCATTTCTTCAATTTTTAAAATTTCGTCAAAATCCTACGTCAGTACCTCAACGATATAAACAGAAATAAGATTTTTTTTACTTTTTGCGTTTTAGATAACTGGTTCGAGCGGAATCTTGCCCACAATTTCGGTATTTCATTTTGAAGGGGTCACTTTGAACGCCCTTAATGAGTACAAGCCTTCGGATTACACTATTGGAAAAATTTACTATTGAAATATAAGCACAAACCTTCAAAATAACGTAAAACTTATTCTTATTTTCGAATTAGTTCTCCTAACGAAAATTCCCGAAAAAGCGTACGAAATACCGCGCTCTCACAGGTGGACCCCCTTAAGATTGGTTGAATAACTAGAGAGCTGTTACACTGTTTCTCGATATAGGCAATTTTTTGAGCTTCAAATGATTAATTCTTAAGATGTTTTTGTCAGCCCACGAGTTAATGGATTGGAGGTCAGCATTAAGTTTTATGATCATATCATCAACCTCAGTAGGGATTGCGGAAATATATAGCTGAATATCGCCAGCGTAGTCATGGATCGTTGGATCGTAGAATGCTTACAAACATTCAATAAAGAATTAACAAATAATGAAAAAAACAATTGTCCCAAAATTGACCACTGAGGTACACCAGCCAGGAGAAAAGTGTATATTCATCTCTTTTCTCCTGTAATCCCCAACTCTTATTTGTTGTTTCCTGTTACTGAGGTAATTAGTAATGAAATCGACAGCACCTTAAGTAAGCTGTGGCATACGAACTCATATATACTATATATATATATATATATATATATATATATATATATATATATATATATATATATATATATATATATATATATATATATGTATAAAAGCCACGGCATCCACAGTTAAGATCCGTCGTATTTTGTTCTATTTGAAATATGATATATGATGTACATGATTATTAAACCAAGAGCAGTAATTATTAGAGACTTTAAAAGTTTTAACAGGAACAAATCACTCAAGGGAACTGGAAGTAAGGTCCGAAAAGAAACTAAACTAAATTTCAACTCGTTGCGATAAGCTTATTAAATAGAGAAACATAATCAATGGTGTTGTAGTTACGATACGAAATATATATGTATGGTCCGGCTATGTCCATAGCAATTCTCTCAAATGGAGCACCCGCGGTATAATGGTGGATTTTACCCCGACTTTTCTTAGTAGGACCTTTGGTCATTGTACATTGCGTACACTTCCGAATCCATTCATCGACATGGTCATGGCATCCAACCCTATAATATCGTTCCCTTATTTTCTCGACGGTTTTGGTAATGTCAAATGCCCTCCACTGGAGGTATTGTGATACTCAGCCATCACTTCATTTATTCTTGCCTTGGGTATCACTAGAAGATCGTTAGATATTTTTCCGTCTTCCCTTTCCCATGCTCGGAATAGACATCCATCTCTGCGCCCAGTATGCCTTTCCTATTGGACTTTCATTAGCCAATCTGAACGTACGCCCTGCTTCTTGTATTCCGTAATCTTTACGAGATATGGGTCGTTCCACAGATCTTCTTGCTCTCGTTCGGTGGTCCATGACTTCTCCGGCAAGATATTCGTAAGTCGTATGTCGAAAATGTGCTCTTTGCTTTCCACTCGAGAATAATGTTTACATTCCATTTTGTAAGGACGACGAGATAGAGCATCCGCGTTACCATGATTGTAAAGTCCTAACTCTGCAGCCTTTCAATCCAACGCGACAATTGTCCTGGATTTTTAAATTTTAATAACCAGCTCAGCGCTGCGTAGTCAATTCGTAAATGTAATGACAGACCGTACAAATATTTATGGAAATACTTTACACATTTCAGTATTGCGAGCAATCCTCTTTGAGTGACACAGTACTTTCTTTCTGGCTTTGACAGAAAGGCTTTACTGTAGTATGCTATCACTTTTTCTTGCCCATCTATGACCTGGGAGAGCACACCGCCTATTCCATAGCCATCTGTGTCCAACACAAACTTTTGATCAGGTCTGGATACGCTAATATTGGTGCTGAACAGAGTCTTTCTTTCAGCTGTTCGAATGCTTTTTGTTGTTCCTCGCCTCACACAAATGGTTTGTTCTTTCGTGTTAGCTCATGCAGGCTATGCTTCCAAAACCAGGAACAAATCGTCTATAGTACGTATACAAGCCAAAGAGGCTTCCTAACTCCTGAAGATTCGCCGGAATAGATCATTCTTGTATTGCTACTACGTTCTGCTTGTCGGTATGTACCACCTCTGTTGTAACTTTATGATCAAGATACTAAGCTTCTCGCCTGAAGAGTGAACAGTTTTTCAGATTCACTTTAAGCACTGTTGATTTTATACGCTCAAGTACTTCTTTCAACTTTTCCAGATGGTCGTTAAAATGTTTTCCCATCACTATAATATCACCGAGGAACACCAAGCACGTTTTCCAGTATATTCCTCTAAGTACACGCTCCATCAAACGTTCGAAAGTAGCCCGCGCATTACATAAACCAAATCACTGTGAATTGCCATAGACCATCACCGATACTGAAAGCCGTTTCCTCTTTGTCCCCCTTACCAAGTTCCACTTGCCAGTAGCCACTTCGCAGAACAAGAGTCGAAAACCACTTCGAACCAGATGGCGTGTCCAGAGTGTTTTCGATTCTTGGCAGTGGCAGTTCTTTTTTCATGATATCATTTAGCTTTCTGTAATTCACACAGAATTGAGTACTCCCATCCTTATTCTTTACCAGTACAACTGGTGAATTCCATGAACTCGCTGATGGTTCAATAACACGTTGTTTCTGCATATCGATAATCAGCTTAATGGCTTCATCTCTTTTGGCCAATGGAACTCGTCATGGTTTTTGACGAATTGATCTAGAATCACCGGTGCCAATGTGATGTTTCACGATGGTCGCCCAGCCACCAGTTTTTTCATTTGAAGAGAAGATTGTACTGTACTTCTCCAATAGTTGTAAAGCCCTTTCTTTTTGCTGGATGGTAAGCACACCTACCCATTATTCTATTTGTGCTGTTATTTCCGCTCTGACAGTTCCTGATCTTTTACTTTTCATCGACGAACTCTTTTCGCAGAGTACTACGAAATTCCTTTCTTCACAACTGTAGATGTATTAGTTGGATTTAATATTCGCACCGGTACCATTCCATTTTCTTTAGGTTTCACTAACGTCCTACCAAGTATGATGTTTTTATTCATTATTTCTTTATCCGCTTCCACTACCCACAACTTGCCTGTCCCATCATCCACATTCATTTGTGCCCAAATCACCGCATCTGATTTTGCTGGAGCCTCTAGGCGTTGACATGCCAGTATTCGTTTCATGTTTCCACTACGCTTGTAACCGATGTTCAATGGTAACTCGACATTTGTATAGCGTATATGATTTAAATTTAACGTAAATCCCTTGTCAATCATAAAATCAACACAAATTATTACGTCATCGATGATGTCGGCCACAATGAATTCATATTCCCACGTGTAATTTCCAATAGATACTAGTTTCTTCATATTATCCAGAATTTGTGCATCCTTACCCGTTGCTATACGCAATTTTATTCCCAAAGCTCGAGCTCTTTACCAAATCGCTCTTGATTGTAGAATGTGATGCACCAGTATCGAGGGTTAACATGAACTCCATATTGTCCAAATTTCCATAAATAGTCAAGCTGCCTGGCACACGCTGTAGTTGTGAAATGTGAATGATGGGCAACCCACTGTTTGAGTCAATTCACGCTCCGCTGAACTGACCCACCTTATTCTCCTTCTTTCCTTTTCCTGGAGAATTCAATCTTGGTCGCTTTTTCGTGAGATACCTGCCGATATGAGAGGCGCAGCCGCGGTTAATATTTACATTAAATTATATATATATATATATATATATATATATATATATATATATATATATATATATATTTATATATATATATATATATATATATTTATATATATATATATATATATATATATATATATATATATATATATATATTCATATATATATATACATTCATATATATATATATATATACATTCATATATATATATATTCACATTCATAAAACTGATCACTGAACACTGATCACCCACCCTCTGCGCAGTAATACCTCTGCTAAGCGTTTTGGCATTGACTTTACGAGATTCGCGGTTTCCTCAGACCAAATTCTGTTCCGCTCTTCTAGTATAACATCTTTTAGAATAGTTTTGGAGGATATGTTATGCTGACGAATTCTACGCTCTATTCAATTCCATAGATGCTCTATGGCAGTAATAAACATCAAAACATCAGCCTAATATGTGCCCACGCTTCGACGGATGAGAAGGACGATGCGACCAAAGAGAGCCTCCGATAACGGAATGAGACTGATCGATTTCGCCGCAGCACGAAACATGGTAATTAGTTGTACCAGATTTCGGCATCTCGACATCCATGAAGCGATGTGGCTGTCACCAGATCAACGAACGAAAAACGAAACTGATCCCGTGACGATTGATGGAGGGCATGCTTCCAGTGTAATGAGCGTGAGATCGATCCGTGGGCCAACATCGACTTCGATCACTACCTTGTTGCAGCCAGGGTGTGTACTCGCTTATGTGTCGCAAATAACAAGAGAAGTTCCACACAGAGAAAGCTGACGTCAATAGCTGCAATCATCAGAGACAGCAAATGCTTTTACCACTCGACTATCGGATCTGCTTATGTAGAACACTCGCCCTCTTGATGCATGCGAGTTGTTAAGGAGCGGTACAGAGAGAAGAGGAGTACGGAGAGATATCAGGCATGAGACTCGAAAATTCTTTGAGAAGATCAAACGCTTGAGTGGCGGTTTAAATCCCGGAGCCTCTTCCTGTCGTGACAACAATGGGAATCTGGTTACAGATGTCCAGAGTGTACTGATTTTATGGAGGAAACGTTACTCTCCACGTTACTAAATGGCGACGCCTCGAACAATCCCGCCAGTGGAGGACATCTTTTAAACTCCACAACCACGGATGATGGTGTAGATGGTCCACCACCCGACCATAATGAGGTCACAGACGCCAGTTCTATGCTAAAAAACAACAAAGCTGCAGTTTCTTGCCGAGTTGTTTAAGACCGGAGGCGATGAGCTGCTGACCATCATGCACCAGCTCATAAGCAGAATATGATCGGATAAAAGCATGCCCGATGACTGACGGTTCAGCGTTCTATGTCCCGTACGTAAGGAAGGCGACCCCACAATTTAAAATACCGTGGAATAAGTCTTCTTAGCATCGCATACAAGGTTTTGTCGAGCGTATTGTGTGCAAGAATAAAGGCTATGCCTATGTTGATTATAAAGTCGCTTTCGACAGTCTCCACAACAATGTCTCCCGTTGTGCAGTGAAAATTGGGAAGGACCTCCTCCGCCTTTTAATGCCGAACGGGGTTTCAGACAAGGTGATTCGTTATCTCGCGACTTCTTCAATCTTATTATGGAGAAAATAATACGAACTGCTGATTTACGACATAATGACACTATCTTCAATAAAAGGGTCATGCTGTTAGCGTATGCCGATGATATTGACATAATCGGTATGAACACGCGAGCAGTCAGTGCAGACTTGGGTGGTGAACGAGGGCACGACGAAGTATCAACAAACAAAGACTCTCAGCGTCTTGGACAGTACGACACTGTTGATAACTACGCTTTTGAAGTATTGAAGGACTTTATTTTGGAACCAGCATTAACACCTTTCACTCTTTCTAAAAGGTGCTACTTTGGGCTAAGTGAGCAAATGAGAAGTCGGGCCCCCTCTCAAACAACGAAAACCACGCTCTACAAGTTTCTCCCTGTCCTTACATATGGGGCCGAAGATTGGACAATTTCCACCTCAGATCAGAGAATGCTCGGAGTTTTCGAGAGAAAAGTCCTACACAAGATCTTTGGACCTATTTGTGTTAGTGGCAAATATCGAATAAGGTACAACCATTTCTTTTTTAATACTGTCATGATACACTAGATATGAAATATATAAAGTAAAGGCACATCTAAAATTTCGTGCAGAAAAGCCTTCACAAATATTGTAATTAATTCCGCAATAATGCAGTGTAAACCTGAGTGAAGCACATACATATACCAAAACCCAGGAATTGCTTATAAATATTAAAACTTGCAACGAAACTAATAAAATACATCGTTAAACTTCAAGTTCCGTAGTCTATCTTGAAATATGTCAATTTCTACTTTTCGTTTCTGTACGTAGACTTTTTCTGACCAATTAACAGGTGCTTTTGAATTCTTTTATTTCTCATAATTTTTCTGTACATTATAATTTAATGTATTTGAGCTTTAAGTAAACATAATACTCTAACTTTTAAATAAAAAATAATTTCTTTTAAGAAAAAAGAAAAGGGAGCTGAAGAAGACTCCACGCAACCGTAAAAGGAAAGTGTGGAGGTAATTCTGTATTATTGCCAGGGAGGTTTAAGAGATCAGGTGAGGGCTATCAGCTCAGCCATGATCAAAGAATTTGAAGCTGACGGTAGTGGACGAAGGAGATACCACTCCATGGTGGAATGGGAAGCTGGAATCCATGAAAAAGGGGACAAGGAAGGCTTTTAGTCGTCACATGAGAGAGGACCCCAATGCGTGGGACGACTACAAGTCAAAGAAAAGGGAGCTGAAGAACCGTAAAAGGAAAACGTGGAAGGAATTCTGCTCGAATATGCAAGACATGACCGATATATGTAGATTACAAAGGATTATATCAAAGGACCCGGTGTCAAAGTTTGGATTAATTCGCAAAACGAATGGATCCCTTGCAGAGACAATCGGAGAGTCAATGAAATACCTGATAGAGGTGCATTTTCCAGGAAGCTTTAGATCGGAAGATCCATGCGAAGTCACCCTCAAGGGTGCAAAATGGGATGAAAAATTGGAAGCTGAAAGGATAGTCCCCAGAGAAGTAGTGATACATGCCATCAAGCGTTTCTCTCCATTCAAAACAAAAGGGTACAGACGGGATATTTCCAGCCCTATTTCAGTAGGGTGCAGAAGCTCTGGTAGACAGGCTTCTGGGAATATTTACTACTTGCCTGGCTACAGGATATATCCCGACTCAATGGAGAGAGACTAAGGTTGTCTTTCTTCCAAAGCCGGGAAAAAGGGACTACTCAGAGGCTAAATCTTTCCGGCCGGTTAGCTTGATCTCCTTTCTGCTTAAATGTATGCAGGGAGTACTGGCGGACTACATGGAAAGGACAACGCTTCTGGCAAAACCACTGAGCAGGTGTCAGCACGCGTACAGAGCTGGCAAATCCACTGAAACGGCCCTGCACGAACTTGGCGTAGCGGAGAGATATCGATGTCTACTTTTATGGATATAGAAGGTGCCTTCGATAAGATTGGTTTCGATAAGCTAAGGATGGCCCTTGCTACTCGTGAAGTCAGCCTAAGCATTATAAGTTGGGTGGACAGCATGCTGAGGAAAAGGGCAATAAACTTTCAAAATGGGACTTAAAGACTCAAAGGTAAGGTAGTCAAAGGGTGTCCATAGGGGGGCGTATTATCGCCAATCCTTTGGAACATCACGGTTGATTCCCTACTTCAGCTTCTGGACTCAAAAGGCATACACACCGTCGGGTATGCAGATGACATAGCGGTAACGGCGAGCGGTAAGTTCCTGGGCACTATTTATGATAGCATGAGAGGTGCACGGAACAAGGTTTCTCTGTAAATGCTAGTAAGTCGGAAACAGTACTCTTTAAGGACTGGATTGGACTATTAATAGACCCCCTTAGTCTTTGTGGATCGAACATCAACGTCTCCAAGGAAGTAAAGTATCTAGGTGTCATCCTGGATAACAAGCTGACTAGGAATAGTCACGTCGATGACAAGATCCAGAAGGGCAAGCGGGTATTGCATCAGTGTAAGAGAGTGTTCGGTCTCATGTGGGGAATTACTCCCGGAGCAGCGCACTGGATCTACACAACGATGGTAAGGCTCTTAATAGCGTATGCTGCTGTGGTCTGGTGGCTAAGGTCACCCAAAAGACCGCGAAAAGAAAGTTAGATAGGGCACAAAGAATGGCCTGCATTGGGATTACCGGAGCTATCCAGACGACCCCAGTAGATGCATTGGAAGTCTTTCTGGGGCTGCTGCCGTTGGGCTTGCATATTATGAAGTCGGCGACATTAACACCATTACGTCTGAAAACAACCAATAATTGGTGTGGATTCGGCACGGAGATAGGGCGAAGAAGCATCCTGACACTGTTATATAGCAGTGTAAAGGAGGCGCAAATACCAATGGAAGGAATGGGCAGGCTGAAGAAGACTGGAAAGTCACACAGAACACTCATTGAAGACGGCCTCACACATGATGTATGTGATGAAAATGACATCATATTTTCACATATGGTTCATTAATGGATCGCGGGTGCTGGAATCTTCTCTAAAGAGTTGGGACTGGAATGCACTCTGAATCTGAGAAGATACGTATCGGTCTATCCAGCAGAAATGCTTGGTCTAGTGCATGCACTAGACCATCTACTGGATGGAAAGGTGCAAGGTAAGAAAATCTTGTTAGCACTCGATAACCAGGCGGTGGTCAGGCGACTGCAACAACCTACGGTATCTTCTAAGCTGGCGCTCTAATGTGTTCAGAAACTTAACGGGTGTGCTCGAGTAATGCGATTACTCTTATGTGGGTGAAGGGACACATTGGTATAGAACAAAATGAAGCTGCAGACGCCTTGGCTAGACAAGTGTTTGAAGCTGAGTTTTATGGACCGGAACTAGTTGCTCTTAGCAACGGGACGGTGAAAGCAAAGGTCGACGAGTGGATAAAGAAACTCCATCTCACGAGATGGGAGAACTTATGCACTTGTAGACAGGCAAAGGCTTCGTAGAGGCTACCAAAGGGCAGTGAATCCGGGAGGGCTTTCAGTCTAGGACGGTTAACACTAATCTGGTTGACTGCACTAATAACTGGGCTTGGCAATTTCAGGTACCACATAAACAAGATGGGTCTTGTTGATGGGGAGGATGCTGATATTTGCAGATTATGCATGGAAGAGGCAGAGACAGCGGCGCACATAGTGTGGCAGTGTCCTGCATTGGCAAGCAGAAGGAAGTCCACACTGGGTCGCCAATTTATTGATGAACTCGCTATTATGAGGAAGGAAGTAGATAAATTCTGCAACCAAACAAATAATTAACACACGATTTGAGGGACGAAAATTGACCCATATAACTGGTCTGATTCGGCTTTTCCCTAAAATCTATTTTAATATTAATTACACTTCAATGAAATGACAGATACTGAAAAAGAAAGCGTAATGATGACATTTCAGATGAAACAATGGAATAATAAACTAGTAGCGACATCTGTTATCAAATCCGCACGAACTTATTTATACTCTCAATAAAACATAAAATAAAATGTAACAAAATACGATCCGTGTTTAACGGATAATATTGAAAATAATAGGGCAAGTACAAAAAGTTGGTTATTGCAACTATGAAGAGAAAATGCAATGTTATTTTTAAGCAAGTAAGTATATATTATGTATTAATATAGATATAGTATAGATTATACAGGGTGATTTTTTGCTACTTTCTTTTTGGCAGCTCAGCTGTTTTCGTGTAACATGTTACTGTCAAACATGTTAAGTTTGGTCCATAATTTAACAATGAATCGACTTATAAACGAAAAAACGCTTGCAGATTATTGAATTTTATTATCAAAATTCATGCTCGGTTAATAAAGTGCATCGTGCACTTTCTTGCATTCAGCGACGAAGCTCACTTCTGGATGAATGGATACTTGAACACTTAAAATTACCATATTTGGTGTGAAGAACAGCATTACAAGAACTGCCAATGCATCCCCAAAAATGCACTGTTTGGTGTGGATTATGGGCCGGTGGCATCATTGGACCGTACATTTTCAGAGACGACGAAGGCAGGAACGTTACTGTGAATGGCGAGTGCTACCGTGGGATGATTATGTTTGTTTTGCCCAAAATAGAAGAGCTGGACGTGGCTGACATGTGGTTTCAACAAGACGGTGTCACATACCACACAGCACGAGAAGCAATCGCCTAATTGAGAGGCGAGTTTGGTGAACAGTTTATTTCACCTTTGGGCCGGTCAATTGGCCGCCTAGATCATGTGATTTAAGGCCTTTAGACTATTTTTTGTGGGGCTAAGTTAAGGCTCCTGTCTATAGCGACAAGCGACAACGGTTGACGCACTGGAAGCCAATATTGAAGAATTTATTCGTCAGATACCGGCCGATATGTTGGAGAGAGTATGCCAAAATTGGACCCAGCGAATGAACCATTTGAGGCGCAGCCGCAGTAAATATTTACATGAAATCATCCTTAAACATTGAATTATATAGATCGATCTATCGACTCAAATAAAGATTTCATATATTTCTTTAAATTTTTTTTTAATCAAATCTGATGGCCCTTAAAAAATATGAATATCGCGTAAAAATTTTGTATATATGGTATATAAGAATATATGTAAGAGGACTGAGAAAAGATCGGTAAGCTGCATGAATAAAAACACCTAAAAGTTTTTTAAAACTGTTATTTCTAATCTTCAGTATTTTTTATCTTTTCTACATCATCACCATTAATTTCAATAAATTTTTTTAATATCATCAAAGCAATCCTCAAAATCACGTTTTTGTAGCTTGTTAAGTTCTACGTTAACCGCATTGATTATCTCTGCATTGGACCAAAGACTTTGCCTCTCAAAATGTTCTTAAAGTTTGGAAACAACCAGAAAGCGCAAGCGGCCAGATCCGGAGAATATGGTGACGGTCGAATTTCTTCCATCCCAGAAAGAGGAATAAAGTTACTTGTCATTTTAACAGTGTGAGCTAGCGCATTATCATGGCACAAAAAGTAGCGGCGCAGTTCCTCTTTGTGTCTGTTACCCAACAAATCTTCGAACACTTTTGAGAAGCAGTATTCAGTATTTCATTTCGCAGTTACTGTCTGACAAGTATTTAGGGGAATAACTGCTACATTTCTTGCTCTAGTAAAGTGAACCGCAATCATCACTTTCATTGGTGACTTTTGTTGCCTTACTTTAACAGGTGGATTATCGCCTTTTGAGCTCCATAGCATTGACTGATGTTTAGTTTCCGGATCGTATTGATAAAACCAAGCTTCGTCACCTGTTGCGATCATATTGAAGTTGCTATGCTCCATTTTCGAACTTTCTTATAAAATATTGAGCAAAACGAACTCGAGCCTCTTTCTGACTATAAATCAACATTCGTGGGACCCATCGAGCAGATTTTATCGTGTACTGTAAATCATTCCGCATTATTCACGATACAGCATAGCATTCAAATGCAATTCACTGGTTCTCGTTTTTTGTGTCATTCGTGGATCTTCATCAATTTTTCCCTTAACCAGAGCCTCATTTATCTCGTCTGTTGAAGATTTTGGCTATCTTTCGCGAGGCTAGTCCTCCACGGGGAAAATGTCCAGTCTGGAATCGTTAAACCCACTTATAAATGGTCTTAAGAGCATGTGCGTTAATTCCATATGCAGTTTGGAATTCACTAAAAATTTGTAAGGACTTAAGTTGACGTCGAAATCCGTAAAGAATTGCATGTCTAATTTCTTCTGATGTTGGTGGTGGAATTTCCACCAACCTTTCGTCACTAATTTTACCGTTTCTCATCTCCATTCTTACTGCTTTTTCTGAAATTTAGAATGAAATATAGTTAGGTTACTAAAAAACGTGTACTATTTTTTTTAATTCTTCAAAATCACATAAAATATCAGTAATTTACCGAACTTTTGTTAGTCCCTCCATATACCTAAACAAGAAAAATAACTTACTTACTTACTTATGTGGCCATAACAACCGAATATCGATTTAGGCAGAAAATAACATGCTTCGCCAGCCATCTCTGTTTTTCGCTAGCTGGCGCCAGTTAGAAATTCCAAGCGCCGTCAGGTTCTCCAGTACTTGGTCTTTCCACCGGAGGTTTGGTCTTCCTATTTTGCGTCGTCCTCCAGTGGGTTCCGAATATAACACCTTCTTAGCTGGAGCGTGTTCTTCCATTCGCTCGACATGACCTAGCCAGCGCAGCCGCTGGAGTTTGATGCGCTTTACTATGTCAATATCGGTATACAGCTCGTACAGCTCATGGTTGTACCTCATTCGGTACTCGCCACCAACGCAAATAGGTCCAAAGATCTTGCGTAGGACTTTTCTCTCGAAAACTCCAAGTATTCGCTCATCCGAGGTGGAAATTGTCCAGGCTTCAGCGCCATATGTTAGAAAAATAACTATCCAACGTATATATGGACGTAGATATAAGTGATCTATAATTGAAAACGTTGCTAGACATTTGCAGGCAGTAATTGTTTGAATTTGTAAATAAGGTCATCGTGCCATACTTTATAGAAAGCTTAAGTGATATCAAAGCTGAGCAATACTTTTTTTCTTCAAAAGTGTTCCTTATCAGATTTACAATGTTGTCTAAATCCGAAGTGATGTTGGGGAATCAGTTGGTTGAGATTAATTTTTTTTTATTTTTTTATTATTTTTTTTTTTTAATAAGCTTTTTTTATTGGATCTTTCTAAATTACTTAGAAACTAACAATAAGTATTCAAATCTTACAAACTAACTAAAATTATGTGATATTCCCTACGTTCCATCACAATTTGTTGAGTCGCGAGGTATAACAATTTCAGTGTCTTTTCTTTTTAATCGACGATGCCCCGTGCTCAGCAACAATTGCTTAGCAAGGGGATTTGGATGATTGTGTAATTTTTGAATGTAGCTTCTGCAGGACATTGCAAATTCCTCAGAAATTGTGGGTACATTTAAATCTCGATGGATGTTAACGTTCCTCATATACCAAGGCGCGTTTACAATAATTCGCAGACACTTGGATTGTATTCGCTGCAATTTTTCGATATATGAGGGAGATGCGGTGCCCCAAAACTGAATACCATAAGTCCAGATTGGCTTCAGGATTGCTTTATATAATAGCACTTTGTATTCGAGATTCAACTTTGATCTTTTGTGTAACAGCCACCATAACTGATTCATTTTAAGCTTGATCTGAGTTTTCTTTGCCTCTATGTGATTTTTCCAGGTCAGCCTTCTGTCGAGGTGAATACCCAAGAATTTACTTTGTTGAGGAACATTGTGGAATTGATTGGCCATTAATTTTAAGTGGGGGACATGTATCTGGCCTTAGCGTGAAGGTTACATGTACGCTCTTTGATTCATTGACTTTTATACGTTATTTTGCTAGCCAGATTTCGAGAGAATCGACATGAGCCTGCAGGAGTTTAGTAGCTTCTATGGGGTTAGAGCGAGAGCACAATATCGCCGTATCATCTGCAAAGGTCGATATAAATGTATAGTTATTGTTGGGCATATCTGAAGTGTATAAGAGATATAGTAAGGGGCCCAAAACGCTTCCTTGAGGAACGCCAGCGTGAATATCAAATATATTTGTTGTGTAATCCTTGTGATGTACGAGAAATTGTCTTTTCGTGAGGTAGCTACTAAGCAATGAGGAGACATTTGCAGGCAGTAATAGTTTGAGTTTGTAAATAAGGCCATCGTGCCATACTTTATCGAAAGTTTGAGTAATATCAAGAAAGACAGCTGAGCAATACTTTTTTTCTTCAAAAGTGTTCCTTATCAGAGTTACAATGCGGTGGACTTGTTCTATTGTGCTGTGCTGTTTTCTAAATCCAAACTGATGTTGGGGAATCAGTTGGTTGAGATTAATAAATGGAGTTATATTCATAACAAGTAGCTTTTCGAATACTTTAGAGAGTAGAGGCAGGAGGCTGATAGGTCTGTACGATGCAACTTTTGTAGGGTCTTTTCCTGGTTTTGCTATCATAATAATTTTTGAAGTTTTCCTGCATTTGGGATAGTGTTTAATACGAAGGATAGCATTGAAAATGAGCATGAGATGAATTATTGAAGCCGGAGGTAGCTCTTTTATCATTTTACCGGTAATTTTATCTGGACCAGGTGATTTTTTTGGGTTTAAATCTTTATAAATTGCTTTGAATATGTCCTTTTTTTTAATTTTGAGCGTTATTGAGCAAGGTTGAGCAGTTAATTTTGGTAATGAAGACTGTGAAGAGACTGGATTGGGTGTAGACACACTTTTTAGGTGGTTTGCAAAAGCCAAACCCTTCTCACAGTTGCTTCTAGCCCAATTACCGTCACTCAAATGGATGGGGGAATCAGTGAGAATTGGCCGATTTGAGTTTTTTGCTGATTTCCACAAAGAGTAGTCTGACGCTTCACCAGGTGTTAATTTGGCTATGTGCTCTTCTAACTCTTTGTTGTTTTTATTTTTTAAGGCTTGCTTTATCTTTCGAGTACAGTGCTGTAGCTGTGTTTTCAGATTCGGTGATCTGAATTCCTGACATTGCCTTCGTAGTCTTCTTTTCTGTCTTACTAGCAATTCAATGTCGGCTGGTGTGTATGGGCTATAGTTTGATTGCTTGCATACCCTTGTGCAGGTGGTTGAGCTGAGAGCTAATGAGAGCAGCTGGTTGAATTTTTCGAGTGCTGAGTCTGCATCGTGTCCATTTCTTAATACAGTACTTAGAGGAAGATGGGAATTTATATATTTCTTAAATTTCAACCAGTCTATTTTCTTTCTAACGCAATTGCCTTGGGGGCTTGGTGATTTTATAGATATTACCGCGGGTGAGTGGTCAGATGATAGATCATAATTACACTCTGTGGAGATATTTTCCATCTGCAAACCTTTGGCGACTCCAAAGTCTATGAGATCGGGTATCTTCCTCTTGTCCGTCGGCCAATATGTCGGTTGACCATTTGAAATAACATCGTAGCCGTGGTTAGTGATGATTAAACATAGTCTTTTGCCTTTTGGAGTTATTAATCGGGAGCCCCAGTGAGTGTGTTTGGCGTTGAAATCGCCAGCAACCAAGAATTTGCTACCAAGAGTTGAGAAAAATTCTTTATATTGCTGTTCGGTAATACTGTATCTTGGGGGACAGTATATCGCAGATATTACTAGCTTAGAGATGTATTCTTCCAGACATATAGATGTTGCTTGCAAGTAGACGCTACTAAAATCTTCGAGAACATGATGTTTTATTCTGCTTTTTATCAATATGGCAGTTCCTCCGCGTGCCTTACCATGCGGATGATTTGTGGTGTACAGTTTGTAATATGGTATTTGGTAGCAATTTTTGTCAGTGAAATGGGTCTCAGATATCATCATTATGTCGATTTGGTTGGATGCAAGGAATTGAATTAGCTCCAAACGGTGCTGGCTTAAGCCGTTGGCGTTCCAGTGGCATATCTTGAGACAACTCATGGTCTGGATAGCAATGTTTGGAGTAACATCGATTGATTTTTCATCATTTCTTGCATCATTGTTTGCATTGAGTTCATGAATTGGTTCATATTCTGAATTAATGTTTGAAGCAAATGTTCAAGGGTACTTGGCTGTTGGGTGGGCAGTGAGTGCTTCTACTCATTATTTACATTGCTTTGTTGGTGTGGGTTTTGTTTTAACACGCTAGCGTATGAATTGTTTTGATTCTTGTTTGGAATTGCAGAGAAGAATTGTGTTGCATCAATATTTTGTCTCTTACTTGAGTTGGCTATCTGTGTTTGCTCAACTGGTTTTAGAGGTTGATTGCTAGCGGAGAAATTTAGCTTTAGGGTTGTATATACTGGGCAACCTCTATAATTTGCGGTGTGATTACCTCCACAATTGCTGCATTTTTTCATGCTAGCATCGCCTTTAGATTTTGGGCATATGTTTGATTTATGGAGATCTCCACAAATCACACAAACAGCTGGCAGGGTACAATATGTCTTAGTATGTCCATATTCTTGGCAGTTACTGCACTGAGGAGGTCCAGTTCTCTTATGGGGTTCTTCGATTGTGATTTTGCGATGCAATAAATATCGAATTTTATATATGGGGTGTACTTCACCTTTTTTTAGGGGTTTTGTTTCAGGCTGAAGCTCAATACGATATAACGGTTGAGGTATATTGCTCTTGTTGAGAATGTTGAATACTGTTTTGGCTTGAAACCCTTCTTCCTGAAGGGCAAGTTTGATTTCGTTAATATCAACGTTGGGTTCGACGCCTTTGAGTACAACGAATAAGCCCTTACTACTTTTTAGCTGATATGTGTAGTAATTCTTTTTTACAGCATCAAATTCCGCAATTACTTTGCGATAATGAGTTTCGCTGTAGATTTGCACTTTCGTTTCCTCAATTTGGCCTTTGCGAATAGGAACAACATGGAAATTCTTTGGTCCTATAAGACTTGTAATTCTGGAAATCAACTTATCTGAGTTGCGTTCTCTTAAGAAAATGGGTGGGGGTTTGAAATTTTTCTTGGGGATAATATTTTCGTGACTTTCATCACCTGAAAGCAGAGCGTATCTATTTTCCGAACTAATAGGGGCAGTGTTCTGCTTTTGAATTTTTGTTGAATTCATTTGTTTTGAATTTTGGGGACTTCTTTTTCGCTTTACTACAGTAATGTAGCGATCAATTCCAGTTTGAACAGCAACTGGTTCTTTATTAGACATCGCACTAGTTGCTTTAACTACTGGGTCATGCACTTCAGTATAAAGGCCGTTATTTGTTTGCTTTGATGTTGTAGCTGTTGGTGTTACAGCAGGAGAAGCGCATTGTACACTCCACGGTATAGAGGGAGATAGTATATCACGAGAGAACAAATTATTTTTTTTGTCTGTATTTATTGTTGTTGCAAATTTTGATGTGGTGTTAGAGTGAGGAATATGTGCAGGCAAAAGATTTGCACTGTTACTTTCACTTGTGCAGTGTGTATAAACTGATTGTTTTGATAATGCACTTATCGGGGGGGTTTGCGCGGGTGATTGCAAATTATTGTTTACACACACATTAACAGGCGATTGCCGTTGCCGAAGAGGAGAGCGCTGAACACTCATATTACAAACAAAATGTTTGCAAACGATATTTTTTTTTTTTTTCTTTGATTTTATTGTTTTTTTTGCTTATTTGTATAAGCAATAAAAAACCACAGAAATAACTCCTTGAGTTTACTTAGCGTCTTTTCGCAATATATTTAATTTTTTAAACCGAAATCAATCACTTTTCCGACTCTATCAAAGGAGAGATGCAAAACACGTTTACTCTTATTGGTGACTATAACATGATTAATAAATAGAGTTATATTCATGACAGCTTTTCGAATACTTTATAGAGTGGAGGCAGGAGGCTGATAGGTCTGTACAATGCAACTTTTGTAGAATCTTATCTATAAGAAAATATTTGTTTGTGTTTTTTTCCTTTTAGAAAAAGGCGACCATTTATTGGATAAGATTCAGACGTAGCTAATACCGAATATCTTATTCGTTTTTTTTTTTTGAAAATCCACATGGTGTGATGCATTTGCTGTCATTGATACCAAACTTGTTACGATACCAGCACCAAGAATCATTCCAAATATATCTATTAGGATAAGTACGGTTATTGGAACAAGATCGAAAACTATTACATTTTTTATTGCCTATCGCGTTTTCGTTTAGAAATTTTATTTCTTTTTGCAAGGTTTCAATTTGTGCCGATATGCTTTCTGAGTTTAACGATATGTATCCTGAAGATTCTCTGGGATCTTTAGTAACTAATGATAATGCTGGACGCATTAAATCTACTATAATATCTGCCTGTTCGGCCAAATCAGAAACGCTTGATTTATTGACGGATGAGATAGCCTGTGCACCATCTGGTATTTGATCTAGGAAAAGTATTCTAAGTACATCGTCGTTTACCTTTCCTGCTGCCAAACCATGCATTTTTTGAAGCAATTGAGTTGGTCGTCGATCACCGAGAAATATACCGCTAAATAATGGATGAAGTTTTGAATCGCTTGATTGCTCCAGTGTTTTGATTAACCCTTTTTTAAGACCTCATATTGCGTACATCGTCACAAGGCTCCCGTTAGATCACCAACATACTTTAACATTGAACAGTCTAAATTTGCAACAAGATGCTTAGCTTTTGTAGTGGGTGCCGTAGCTCAGTGGTTAGTGTGTTCGCCTTCTGATCTGTAGGTCGTGGCTCAATACCCGGCTGATGCATAACAAATTTAATATCGAAAAGATTTTTCTTTAGAACGGTACCCAACTGTCGGCAAGCAATTGGCAATTCTTCCGACAGTAACAACTTGCCTTTAAAAAGCTTCTAAAAAGAACTCTGTGACAAAGCTCAGAAAAAGTGATGTCACAAGTGTTCTGCCGTTCGGAACCGGCTAAAATAAGTAGGTCCATTCTAATACTGTACAAATTTAAGACGCACAACAGTAATGGAAGAGAAGCTCGGCCAATGAGCCCTTTGGGGCTTTAAGTGCCACATATTTATTTTTTTATTTTTTTATGCTTAGCTTTTGTAGAATCTCTTTGTATATTTGTGACTGCAAAAATTGCTTCAATTTGAATAAACCATAGTTGCGGGTCTTCACGCCAAAAAACTGGTCGTTTGTTAATATTTGCATTTAATTTTCATCAGACGTTGAATTGTTGATGTTTAGATTTTGATCATGATATTTTGTGCAGGATTGGGCCTCTGAGGACTATGATATAAACTCATATTTCTTCAAATTTGTGATTTGAGTCGGGATTACCAATGTAAGAGTACGATATTTCTTTCTCAATGTTGCAAGTATAATGAATTTTATTTTAAATAATTTTAAAGTCAATAATATTATACAAAAAGCAATGTTGTTCAATACAGATTTAAAATAAAATTTTTCTTTCATATGAAAGAAAAATTTAAACCAGGTAATCTGACTGGAGACAGAGATCTTAAACCAGGTCGGAAATGTTATACGTATGACCCAGACAAGTACTACAAAGACCAAATGCGATTTTCCATGCAGAGCTTTATGCTATAATGGAAACAGTGGAAATCCAAAAAATGACTCCAAAGAGTAAAAATTAAAATACTCTCAGACAGTCAATCAGTCTTCAAAATTCTTTAAAGCTACACATTCACATCAAAAGTCCTCACAGAGAGTAACAATGCACTCAACAAACAGGTCCACAATCAGATCTCTCTAATCTGGGTGCCACGACATGAAGGACACGAAGGTAATGAAAAGGCGGACCTTTATGCCAAAAAAGGAGCTGAAGGTCCATTTATCGGTCCAACCCCGTTCTTTGGCTTCAATAAAAATAATATAAAACAGGATACTAAGAAATGGATCTAACATAAAATCAGAGAATATTGGAATAACACTGGCGGTCTCAACCACTCCAAAAAATTCATAAGCTTTGATGCCAAAAGAGCAAACACCACACAAACACAAACAATAAGAAGAGCACTAACGGACCACTTCTTATGCAATAAACACTTACTCAAAATAGGAGTATCTAACACAAGTACTTGCAGATGAGGAAGAGTCCATGGAACACTTAATCACAACCTGTAATGCACTAGAACACAGGAGGCACAAAATCCTAGGTTGATACCTACTAGAAGGTGAAGACCTACAAATGCTTCCCCCGAAGGAGCTGGTTCGATTCCTCGATATATTAAATATACTAAATATCCAAGTATAAAGGGGTGCACAATAGACCGGGATGGTCGCAGTGCATAAAGGCCTTAGCATAACCGTACCCGTACCATTACCATATAACAAGTATAAGTGAGTATCTCTTACAGTGGCATTGTCTTCAGAATTTCCGAGAAAATCGTTGACCAATTTGGTCTGAGCCACTTCAAAACCTTCATTATCTAATATTTAGTCACAGTGTGCGCACTGGCCACGAATAGCCAGTTGCACAATCAATGCATTGCTCGAACAGACATTGTGCTCTTTCTATCATGTGACAGACAAAGTTTTCTATACCATTTGCGCAAGTCGTTCACTGAAAAGTGGTTTGAGAAAATATTTTATATTTTCTTTTATAATTTAGTGTTTATGTCGTTCGTTCGTTTTAAAAATGAATATTTTTCAGTATTACTCCCACTTCTGAATTTTAGCAACTAGCACGATCCAATTATGTACCATGTCTTTGTAATCGAATTCGAAAAAAAGTTCGTGACAATTGGTGACGTTGCACTTTTGAAATTTTTGGTGTTGTTTATATCTTATTCTTCTTTTACGTTTTCGTGGTGATTTGTTAACGATTTGACGAATGCATACCGCTCTATAAGGAAGACCATATTTTATATAATTTGCAAATAATTTTATAACAAATACCATTAACAATAGCACTTTTTCTTTTCTTTCTTTGTTCTCTATACACACACGTCGGGCTCTAGGTTTCCGTGGGAGTCGCAGGTGGCGGATAGCGAACGCCCTATAGATATGCATGTTAGCGGCGAATAAGTCATTAAACAAATAAGCAGTACACGTCCAGGGGTGGCATATTCGGATGTGGTTATATAAAAGCTAACATGACCCAAAGATGAATCTGTAACAGATGCGAGTCGCACCGCCTCTTTAATCAAAGTGTACACCCCTACTTTGCGCACGCATTGTAGGATACACAAACTCAGGAAACGTCAGCTATTTATGGGCATTTGTCCTGCTTCCAGATCACGTTGGGATTCTCGTAAAGACCAACTTGGCACAGATGCTTGAGGTCCCATTCCTATGCTACGGATTTTACATACTTTCGGGAGCCGAATGTTGCATTATTGTTGTAATGCACCACACAATTCTTCTGGGGTCTGCTGGCAGTGTCGAACAGCACACTCTTCACATCTGTCTTGAATTGCGCGGGCTTCAGCTGCATTGACTTGACACTATCGCCTAGTATCTTCAGTGCGTTATCGCTCTTGATTTTCTTCAGGGTGTCCGCACACATTATGCCTTCACTGGTCGAAATGATAATGACGTCCGGTTTGGATCTTACATTTCTATCTCTCTACCGCTACTGCTACCAGGGCAATGTCGTCCGCGTAGACCACCAACTTGGCACAGATGCTAGTGGCACGCCTCACGAAACTTTATGTTGCCTGACCCCATCATCCGTGTCTGTCTTGAAAGTTATTTATAACCAGTACTTAGTTATTTATAACTAAGTACATCGGAGTCATATTTATAAGTGCCTCTATAATTTTTGGCCAACTTGCTGTGTTAAAGGCATTCTTGAAGTCCAAAGTTACCACAACGCAGTACATCTTGTCGCCCACCTCCATCTCGATCTACTCGTCGCTTTGTGCACAATATCCATAATCGTTTTTATGGCATCAATAGTAGATTTTCCTCTCCGAAATACAATTTGAGAATCCCAACATGATTGATAAATGGATCAAACATAAACACGGAGAAGTTGACTTCTATCTGACACAACTGCTAAGCGGACACGGGTGCTTTAAGCAATATTTCCACCGCTTTAAATACGACCCGTTTTGTCTAAATTATTCCAACGTGATCGAAAAGGTTTGGCATTTCATATTACGCTGTCCGCGATTCATAAATGAGGGGGCCAATATTACTGAAGCGTGCGGCGAAGCCCCGACAGCGAACATAGTTCTCAAAAATGGCAAGCTGTACAAGCATTGGTGACAAAAATTATGATAACACTTCATTGAATTGAGCGCCAAAGAGTGACGGAAGAAGCTTACCGTCGGACGTGGGGAGATTTTTAGTTTAAGATATGTCTTTAAGGTTTGTAGGCTGTTCACGTTTTTACTCCTCGTTAAAAACAAGAGATACACACACACACATATATAAATATAAATATATGTATATATAGATATATGTATATAAATACAAATATATGTATATATATAAATACAAATGTATGTATATATATATAAATACAAATGTATGTATATATACATATATATATGTATATATACATATATATATATATATATATATATATATATATATATATATATATATATATATATATATATACAACTGTTAACTACGCTGTTGAAGCAGTGAAGGATTTTCTATATCTTGGAACGTGCATTAACACCAGTCAATTCTGAAATATCATTCTTGCAATTGAAAAGTCGAGCCTTCTCTCGAGCAACGAAAACCACTCTCTACATGTCTCGCCTAAATCTATTTTCAGGTGTAATGGCCACATAACTATACTACATACTAGTTTCTTGTGGTCGTATAATCTTAAATTAAATTTTGGAACCTGACCCACCTGAAGTTCTGTTTCATCGCCGCCATCCTCATGTACGACATTTTTTCAGCTTCAACGTCAGTCGTAATTCATAATTTTATACTTAACATGAATTATTTATTTATTTCACTTTTAATCGCAAATTTACATTTAATGCTTATCAAAAAATATCGGTACTTCTCTTTTTTTGTAGTAAACATTTCAATTTCGCTTATATAGATAAGTAATTTATTAATATGTGCACTCAACGCTTACAAAAGGTTTGTTTTTAAAACGTATATTAAACATGATGCATCCAACCTTTTTAAATGTTTTTTTAAATGCCTTATTTTAAAAACAAAAAGTAAACTTAATAACAAAAAAGATTATTTAACGTTTATTAAAGCAAATTTACTGTAAGTTGTTCTTAAAAAAATTTACAACAATGCTTGTTGCGTTTGTTCTTCACGAGAGAGCCACAGGCTTCTCAGTTGCTTACTTAGCCCTAATTTGCACTTGTTTTCGTGATCCTTCGCAATATCTCCAAGTTTTAAGATAGACTTCTACTATTACTACTTTACTACTCCGTTTGGCGTAGTAGTTAAAAGTGATATGATGTTAAGGACCCTAGAATTCATTGCTTGTTATTTGAACGATGGCAGTTATTTTGTCTGCCATCGTTCACCGTAAACCCTCTTCTACAGCTCTCTCTCATCTCATTCTCTACTGTTCTGTAACAGTAGCGTATCATATGCGTGCTCGTTCGTCTATAGGCGTCGTCCTTTTCTGAGGTGCGTAGAAACGCACTACAGTCGAGTGGGAAAAGTATCTGACGTCTTTGGTGATCGCAGCGTACTGATGTCTAGTTTTCGCGTCAATGTTGTCAACACTAATCGATTTCACGGCCAGCACACTGGAAACATGTCTTCCGTCACCATGTAATTAATTTGGTCTCTCATTCGCTGATATGGAGACAGTCATTTCTGGTGTAAGCTAAATTTCCTGATAATCGTATTGTACTACGCGTCCATCAAGCGTGGGCACAGATTAGCCTGACGTTAAAAAATGTTGCATTGCTCACAGGTATAACTGTGGAAGTAGATGTTGCAGTATCTTAATTAAAACAAATCCACATCCTAGTTCGTGCCTCAATGCATGTACATACTATAGTAGATTTCACAGGTAAATATCTTCGAGCAGCCCTAACCCGTCTATCACATTTCCTGTAGATCGGCGATGTCAGCCTTGTTCTTATCAGGGATATCAACTAACTAGATAGAGGCGCCTTCCCTATTCCAGATATTCCAGGTGCATATCCGTAAAATGTAGTCCTTATTTCGATTGCCATGGTCATCAACAAAAGGGGTAGTTCTTATCCGAGGCATTGTACATTTTTTCATCGAGAGGAGTGCTAAAGATTTGTGTTCGCTGCAAGAATTTCGATATAACTACGACCTGAATTAAAATACATCCATTCATATGGTACAGAAAGATGTGGACGTTCCTATAACGTTCAAGAATGAAGTAATAAAAAAACAACAAAAGCAAAATATCTTGGAATAATAATTGACCAAAATCTCATTTGGAGGGATCATATTAAACAAAAACGAATTGAATCAAATTCTAGATTGGGCCAACAATAATGACTAGCAAAACTTCACCACTTTCCATAGAAATAAACTACTAATTTCTAAAGCTTTGTATGTAATTGAAGTATGGGGCACCGCCAGTAATACACACATAAAAATTATCTAACGGTTGTAATCAAATATATTAAGAACTATTGAAAATTTTACATGGTATGAAACCAATGAAGATATACATCGTGAATAAAAAACAGATACAATAGATGCTGTGATAAGAAAATCTAGTCTCAACCATAGTGAATAGTAATAGTGAATTCTTCGTACAAAGAAAACGTTGTGTTATAAAGACTTGAAAATAAGCCTAGCAACAGAGCTGGTTAATAGATTATAGCAAAACTGTACTATTTACGTAATCCAATATTATTTAACTTAAATTTTTTTAGATTTAGATTTAATATAATGTAATTATTAAATACTGACTTAAATATATCCATTGTCAGTTATTGTTAACGCCGTTTGGCAGTTGTAATAAATCATGAATGAAAAAGACAAAAAAATTTTGGACCTAAATTGATATGACACTGGAAAAGTATTACAGCACACACATTACAGGAAATATTATATAATTGACAAATGTGTGCGAGTTCGTTTCTAAATTTTATATTTCCTAAATGGAGAAACAAAGAAAAACAACAGCAATTTAGTTAGTTTTTAAAAATATGCCTTCCCTTTTCCATTTTCTTTATTTTTTTTTATATTTATTTTGTTCCGCATTGCATTGCATTGTGATTATCAATAAAAAAAAAAATAAATATGTGGCACTTAAAGCCCCAAAGGGCTCATTGGCCGAGCTTCTCTTCCATTACTGTTGTGCGTCTTAAATTTTGGACAGTATTAGAATGGACCTACTTATTTTAGCCGGTTCCGAACGGCAGAACACTTGTGACATCACTTTTTGTGAGCTTTGTCACAGAGTTCTTTTTAGAAGCTTTTTCATGGCAAGTTGTTACTGTCGGAAGAATTGCCAATTGCTTGCCGACAGGTGGGTACCGTTCGAAAGAAAAATCTTTTCGATATTAAATTTGTTATGCATCAGCCGGGTATTGAACCACGACCTGCAGATCAGAAGGCGAACACACTAACCACTGAGCTACGGCACCCAGTCATTATCAATACAAAGATTGTAAATTAGTGTGTAATTATAAAATAGCTACCAAATTTTTTCAAGGTTTTAAAAAATATGTGTTGGAAGAATTGAAGTGAAGAAGATATGAATAATGGTATATATTAATTTATAAATTACTCGGATATTCGAAAATTAGAAGTTTTGGAATGCTTCGACTTGTTGTAACAACGTATTCACCAGATAACCGAAACCGAATTGGAAACTCTACTCGAGATTAAGGATATATAAAGCAATTTTTAAAAACTTTTTTTCTTACTTGGAGCACTTGTGGAGGGACATCAACACCAATACTCTGCAGAGGTCCCTTTAATGTAATTGGACTTGTGACGGCGGCGCTGGTGTTGGCTATGTTGCTAACCGTTTTTGGCAGCACTGACATTTGTACATCATTATTATTGCTGTTGTCCTCATGTTTGTCGAGTGGACTAAGATTTTTGGTGTTATTGAGTGACAGATGTTGCTGCTTCCGTTGTTGTTGCAATTGTTGATGGCCGTGCAGAGAGAATTGTTGTTGTTGCTGCAACAATGTCGCTTGTTCTTCTTGTTTCTCTTCTTCGCGCCTCACCAATTCTTGCTGCTGTTGCTCACGTTGTAATTGTAGTTTGAGCTGGGTGCGTGATGTTGGTGTAGTCGTTTTGAAGGTAGGACTGTATCAGGAAAAAATTGAAAAGCAAAAAGAAAAAATTAGTTTCAGAGACAGTGAGAGAGATGGAGGAATGAACGCAGACGGCGAATGGAAATTGCTCACTGTCTCGTTGCTAGGTATGCGGTAGATCTATTAAATTTCGGTTTAATTCGGCGCTTTTGCTCTCAAATAATATCGATAACTAGACACCTGTTAGTTCTCTCTTGGCCCTCTCACTTTAGGTAGCTACTTCTTTATGCAGTTGACATAAGTATTCGTGATACAAATAATCATTAGAATATTCTTGGAGGCTCCAAAAAATATTGAAAATACAAAATACTTTGAAAGACTGCATATTGCATACTTTGATATTCCATCCCATCAGACAACTGGTCCTTCCCTATTCCCTATATTCCCGATCACACGAATATTTGTTATAAGAAAATATGTAGTGAATATTTTTAAGAGGTTTCTGAAAAATCTCTCTTATCAAAGACTCTCTCGGAAAAAATAAAAAAAATATGTTTTCAAGTCTGCATAAGATAATTGTATTTCTAAAATTTGTATTGCATAATTTTTGGCACTAAATGCTTTTAGTATTGTGTGTCATGCGCAAAATTATTCACAGGAGTTGGTTAAAACTATCAGATCCGAACGGCAGAAACTTGTAACATCGCGTGTTTTTCTTAGATTAATCTAAGAAGTCATATAATCAGTATAACAAGTAAACTTTCTATTAACACACTATTGTAAAATTTTTCCTGTGAACTCGTTTTAATACCCACCAGCCTGTTAACGGCGGCAGAGCCCAAAAATAACGTGGTTCAACCGGTTCTGTGACACGTATATCACCTGATAGATCTACAATACTTGGATCCATCTCCAAAATCATCTCCAGATCACGATCGATACCGACAGTCACGCGAATATTTGATGTTGTTGTTGAGGCTGATACTGATGTTGCTGGTGCTGGGGGCTGGATATGAGAATGATGCTGACGTGGTAGCTTATTAGCAATACTTTCATGAGCTATAGGTGCAGCGGAAGGAGCAGCATAAGCAGAGGCAATATTATCATCGTCGCCATGATCATCAATATCCATAATTGCTACTGGCACAATACCAGTCTCAATGGCAGAAAGTATATTATTGTACATATTACTTTTTGCTGCTTCTGCTGGTTCTGTTATCACGTGCTGTTGCTTTTTATTACTGCCGTTATTGCTGCTTGTTGGTGCTGTTGACATTTGTAATGTACGAACACGGTTGAGAAATTCTTGAAATTTCATTAAATCGCTCAGAGTATTGCTGTTATTGTTTACGCTACCTTCATTGTAATCGTTTAGGGTTGCTGGTGTTAGACCATCTTCAATAATTACTTTTGTTGTTGTTGCTGCTCCTTTATTACATTGCAGTGTGTTATTGTCATTGTTGTTGTTGCTGTTATCATTTTTCAGATTTTGCTGCTGCTGTTCTTGTTGGTGTTGTTGAAGATTAAAAATTTTTTTACTCCACAATGCAAACATTTTTGATTCGTTGTTTGTTATTATATTATTTTGTTATTATTGTTATTTGCTCTTCTTGTTGTCTTTGCTGCAGATATTCTAATATTATATACGTATTATTCTCGTAAATTAAAGTGATAAATCTACATATACATAAATATTTATGTTGAAATTCATGGCACGCGGGAAAAATTATTACGCTTATATGTTCAACTGACCGCACCTCTGAACAAGGAACAGAGACGACGGACGACCAGAGATTTGCAGCATTCAAAACCTATAGCATAAAATGGTCAAATAAAAAAGTAAGATAACCCAAATGTAGGAAAAACTCACAGCCAAGTCCAGGGACATACCATAATACATCTACCAGCTTCCGCCCAATTCGACTTTATCACGATGAGCACACCAATATGGACAAATTGTTAGCAATATTTTTTTCTTATTCTATAGCAAAACTGATATTGAAGAAACTCTGCAACTAAGCGAAGTTCGGTAAGAAACAAAAGATTCTAAGTATGTTTCTAAATTCTTTATATATGTACTTGAAGAAAAAAATTCGAATGTTTCCCCAGCTTTATAATGTTTTTGTACTTTTCACTACACTAGTTTACATTAAAACTTTACCTTTTAAAAAACTAAATAATTGTGAACTAATTTTGGAAGTTTACACTAAAACTGTACCTTTTGGAAAACGTAATAATTGTGGATTCATTTTGTAGCGCTTATTCATTTATTTTTCCACAGTACTTCTTGGCGTCTTTTCAGTTTCTTCCAAAAATCTCAAGAATTATTGATCCCAATAATATAATTTTTACATGGTTCGAAAGGTGTGTTTAAATGAATGAGTGCAGCATGTAATTATGAACTTATGAACTGTGTATATAATTATATTAGCCAGTAAATGGACGGAATAGGATGTAAACCACGCTTACTACCCATACAAAAGTCTATATATCAGTAGATATATTAACTATCTGAACATTATGCATTCATTTCTCATTTCAGTTCTATAGCTTTATATTTTATATGCCCTTAGTGCTTCTTAACTTCCACATTTTTTGCCCGATTTGAGAATGTTTATGTTTAAAATGTTCATTATCTTTCATCTAAAGTCTTAAATACTTGTGAAATTCGTTTTTATATTTCAACTTAGAAGAATAACTGAAAATGGGCAATTTTAAAAATCGAAAGTCGAAAAATCAACTTTAATCGTCTATAGCTCAATAAACCCTGACGTTATCAATAAAAACAGTATATCATCAGAAAAGAAAACAGCTTGAATTATTATATTATTATAATTAACAATCTTACGATTTTGTAAACTAGTGTTACTTCCTTGATAAAATTGATGTTACTATGAAAAATAAACTATTTCACATATTGACACATTCACAATAGATTTTTGGCGTTTTTTCCTTTATTATTGCAATTCTTTAAAATTATTATTTTATATTTTTATTTGTTTAATTTATTTTAGAATCTTCTGGATTTTTACAGTTGTTTTATTCAATTTTATGTATTTGCTATTTTACTTTTTGCATATATTAGCACATAATACAAAAATGTACTATTATTTGACATTTTTAATATCTTCTTGCAAAAAATACTAAACAAATTAATTAAAATAAAAACACATATACACATGAGTGTAAAAAATAACGATATTATTAATGCGTTACGTTATTATTAATGCGTCAGGCTGAACCCAGTGATGCTAGCTGATGAATAATTAACCTTCGCGTCGCTGTTTCGATCCGATATTTAACTTACGGGGTAGAAAATGTGATCTGAAGAAAAAAGTCGAAGTCTTTATAGTTTAATAAGAAGGAAACTTGCTTCATATATAATACATACAAAAATTGTGGTACCAACGACTATCCATCATTGACGGAAATTTATTTCAAATATAATATAACAAATTCAAAAATTCACACATCAGCGACGTCTGGAGTCGTTTACTTGTAGTAACCTTATTTGCTTGTTTGTTATTGTTATACTGAAAATAATTAGCATTATTATAAAAAATAAAAAAAAAAACCATACCATATACCATACTCAAAAATAATATATTTATTTTGCTCATATGTTTGTAGCCACTTTAAGGAAGCTCCGCAGGTATAGAAAAGTGTGTATATTCCAATCAACGTCGCCTAAATAATCAATTTAAATATATCTATTACGTAGCTGGTTCCTACGATCATTTTAGCAAAAGTGAGATATTTCAACGAAAATTTCTTTATTAAACCGCCATGACTTACGCATTCTTCCGTATATTTTTCTTTTACATGTTGATCAATATCATGGAGAAATAAATTTACGAGGAATGATCGAGGCCCGCCCCCTGGAACAGCCATACAGTGAATATAGACGCATATTTTCTATATGAAAATTGGCTAAAAACGGACGCTTCATGCCCAGTATATTAAAAGTGCAATCTTAATATTTTAATCCACTGAACTATGTTATGTATTTGTACGAGTATGGTATGGTATTTTAAATGCTTAAGATATTCCCTATAATTTGTTTACTACGCAAAAGACGGTCGTGGTAAGCCCACTTTTTATATATCTACATAAGAAGGGTATAAATAGGTCGGCCAAGGCCGACTGTCAAATAATTTTTCCGAAAAATTTTAATTTCAACTGCGGGTAATTTTCCTATATTTCCCCCATTTTTAAAAGTATTTTAGCAAATAAACTTGGCATTACTGTGTAAGCAGTGACACACCCCACGACCAGTGTTGCCGTTTGTGTAATTTTTTACCAAAATTGATAAATTGTTTTCCTCCAAAACATTAATAATTAAAAAAAAAATTCTGTTTGATAATTTTTTCGCTGCCTTACGTCCAATGTCTTTTTAAAGCTACTAATTAAGAGTAATCTGGCACGCTTTCACTAATCTGTCATCTCCCATCTTTAAATTTTGCACATTGCTCAATATATGTAAGTTCATTTTGTAGTTCGTAGTTTTAATGCAAAGCTCAACCCAGAAATGCACTGGCCGACGATTAACAACTGTCAAAGTTAAAACTCACAGTCATAAGGAATAGGTTTTACCGCCGAAGTTTTTCCGTCCATTTAAATTTAGTTATATTTTTACCATCCAGCGGCGACGGCACAGTGTTAATTTATCTGACATTCACTTATTTTAATTTCAGTTTTATATTTGAAAATGTTGAAATATATTTACTTATAATTGTATATTCAGCAGCCCTATTCCAAAATCCCTATTCGGTAAAATCCACACATATATAAAAACCGCTTAACATTTCTCACGAGAAACTAGTGCTGCAGTGACGTATATAACAACTAAAAATTATACGACTGTTGAAGCTCCATACCAGGTTTTTCAGGCTTTACGGCTTTAGGAGCTCTAGCCTGAAAAATGATTTAGTGCAATTGCATGGAAGGCTTTGTAGCCTTTTCAGGCGTCGTCTGACAGTTCTCATTCGAACATTATTGCTGGTGAATATGATTACAGTAATGGTGCATATTTTAATAGAATTTTACACAAATTTCAGACAATAAAACAGAAGGAAACATTTTATTATATGGAAAAGGTGTGCAGAAGTACCTAACCAGTTAAAATTAAATGATAAAAAAAGTATTAGGTATCTAGCAATTTTTAGTCGAGATCTCATTGGTCCAAAATCTCATCCCTTCATATAAACGAAAGAGTCAAGTGGAATAGAGTTGCAGGAATAAATTAAATTAATAAATAGAAATGGATAATGAGCAGCTGATTTCCGTCGCCGTCTTCCGCCGCAATTGTGTTTACTCAAACCGATCTCACAATGGCAACTATAACCGGAAAAAAAAGAAGGCCGGAACATATGGTCTCCTAGTGAGTAGTTTTGTACTGTGTATCTTAAAAATTTATCTCAGTATATATAAGTTTAAGGAACACATCGCTCGAATGCTGGAACAGTGTCATATTGAAACGACTAACTTCAGTTATGAAGGAGAAATTATCCGTTGTTTTTTTATTGCCGTATCTTATTAGGGGAAAATGAGCTTATTTTTACTGTAGTAGTAAAACTAATTGAAAAGTTTGAAATAGTTTCTGTCCGTTTTTTTTTAATATGACACTTCCATCTAGTATTGATGTACTAAAATGTGAACTTAGTCTGAAATGCGATTTGTATTGTAATTTTTGATATACATACAGATGTATGTACCCGAAATTTGAAATATACGTATATATAGTTTAATACTGTTTTTTTCAATGGAATTTTTTTTATTTTTTTTTTAGTTCTTGTTAAAGAAAATATTTGGCTGTGGCAACACTACCCACAAGAAGCACTGACGCTAACATTTCCGCCGAATTATAGCGAAAAAGGCAGCAGCAATGAATACATCTAGCTTGATAAAAGTATTTTTTATATGCATATTTCTATACACATCCATGCATACATACTCATATGTGATAAATATAGCACAGCAAAATCAAAATCACATTTCGTAGAAAAATTTTAAACTCTCCACAGTATGTATACAGGAGAGCTATATGATATATACTTAGCCTCATAAAGATTTTTTGAATTACTAATACGAGGGCGGTTCCAGAACTACTCGATCTAATAAAGAAAACAAATTTGGGAAAATTTTTCTTTATTTCTCAACATAATCTCTTTTTAGCTCTATACACTTTTTCCAGCGATATTCTATAGCTTCGATACCCTGTTTATAGTATGAAATGTCTAGCTCATTAAAATAGCCATCTACCGCAGACTCCACCTCTTCATTGATTGCAAATCTTCTACCACCAAGCCATTTTTTCAAATTTGGAAATAGAAAATAATTCGAAGGAGCTAAATCTGGAAAAAAAGTGCGTGCTGAAGCAATTCGATCTTTAACTCATTGATTTTGGCCATCGCAATAGCGGATGTGTGAACTAGTGCATTGTCATGATGAAGCAACACTTTCCTTTTTTCTTTAATTTCATCACTCAAACGCTGCAACAAATTAGCATAATACTCGCCGTTGATTGTTTTTCCTTTTTGAAGATAATCAATAAAAATTATGCCACGTGCATCTCAAAAAACAGACGCAATAACCTTGCCTGCAGATGGAACTGTCTTCACCTTCTTTGGACACGATACTCCCTTTTCAGTCCACTGTTTTGACTGCTCCTTTATCTAAGGTGTGAAGTGGTGGACCCATGTCTCATCCATGGTTACGAATCAACGCAAAAACTCGGCTTTATTACCGTGAAACATCGCCAAACACTCTATAGAAACATCTTCACGACGCCTCTTTTTGTTCTAATGTGAGCAAACGCGGTACCCATCTTGCACACAGCTTTTTCATCTCCAAATTTTTGGTCAATATACCATGTATAGCACTCTTTGAAATGCCTGTAATTTCACTAGCTCACGCACCTTCAGTCGGCAATCATCCAATATCATTTTGTGTATTTTCTTAACAGTTTCTGTCGTGGCCACCTCGTACAGCTCGTGGCAGCTCGTACGACCTCGTTGAAGCTCTACTACCCAATATTTTATGGTCGTAAACGAAGGAGGAGACTCCGCCAGAGTAGAATCTAGTTCGGCTTTAATATTCGTTGGACTGAGACCTTTCAAATGAAAAAATTACATAACGGTGACCAATTTTTTCCATGTTTACAAAATCACTGAGGTCGTTAACTTTCGATGGCTCAAAAATAAAATACTAAACAACATATGTTTTATAAGGTTGCCACTTTTCACCAAAGTAATTTTTTTCAAACTACCACCGCCATCTATATGTCAGGTCGGGTAGTTCTGGGAACTCCCTCCTACATTTTAGCCTATTTGCGTTATTACTCTTTCGTTATTTGTAGCGTTAGTGACAAGGTTTTCAGTATAAGTTGAGAGTTAGTTTAAACGACCAGGTTAAACTTATTTTAATTTAGTTTTGATAGCTGAAAGTATAATAGTGCAAACTCATTCCGAGAAATTGGCATTATCTCTGAGTACCCAATGAAATATAACATATAGCTCGTCGTCTAGACACTCTTTCAAGTTATCGTGCTTATCAGCCAAGTGACTGATTGACATGTGGAAGGAAAGATCGTTTCAGGATGTTGCCACTGAACAAAAATATACAATTTTGTATATATTCATAATTCAAAAATTAATATAACTTAGCGTGAGTGGAGGAAGTTTATGGGGATCGCGTAATGTGGTGAAAAACCAATAATCAGAAATGGTTGAGAAATTACACTATATGCATCAATGAATGATTGGAGAATGAAAAGTTGTGTGATTGCTGAGCATGTGTGCATTTCAATCAAATGGGCACAAAAAATGCATACAAGAAAACATTTACAAGATTGTTCTCTGCGCGATTCCTCACAATAAAGGAAAATAATAAAAAAATTGACTACAAAACAAAGTGAATGTCAACTTGGATGGAGGTAGAAAAAAATTGTATTATGCAGTAGCGTTCAGGCTGTTGGAAAAATCTTGGAATAATCCAAGGAGACAATTTTGGTAAATAAATATATTTTTATAACACTACTCAATTGTTTTTCCTTTTTTGAGTGTACTTCAAAGGAGGATATTTTCTAAACTAACCTTGAGTTTCTCATAAAGGTACTTGCCTCCATTTATTTCTCCAAAGAAGTGTTTTCGGATTCTCTCGAAAAAAAATTTGTGTTTCCATTTTTGCAGTTACTGGCAAAAATCTAGAATCTTAATACTTCCTAGCTTCTACATTTCTCGTCTGATGCTTAGAATTTTTGCCATCAGATTATCTTTCATCTATTGTAAAGGGTTTTCCATTAGGGACATAATTTTATCTATTAATAAAACACAGAAATATTTGAGATATTGAGTTCAAATTTATTGTGTATTGCAAGCATTACATTTTATGAATGAAATTCGATTCCGGTCATATGACCACCATGTGCCCGTTTACAGCGGTCGATTCTTTGGACCCAATTTTCCACCACTCTAGTACACATTTCGACCGGACCATTTCTCGAGATAACACGTTCTCCGAATATGCCTTGCAATAAATCGATTGTGACGTGTGCTGTGTGGCTAGTGGCACCGTCTTGTTGAAACCACATATAGCTGATGTCAAGTTCATCCAATTCTGGCCACAAATAATCTTCCAACATAGCACGATAGCGCTCTCCATTGACGGTAACATGACGGTCGTTTTCATCTACGAAAAAATACGGCCCAATCACATCTCCGGCATGAAAACCGCACCAAACAGTGACTTTTTGCGGGTGCAACGGTGTCTCAAGAAGCACTTGTGGGTTTGTTGCTGATCAATAACGCATATTTTGCTTATTGACGAAGTCATTGATCCAGAAATGACCTTCATCGCTGAAGATGATTTTTCGCTTTTAAAGTTGCGACCACCGACTCAGAATTTCGGTAGTAATTTTTAATAATTTCCAAACGTTACTGGTTCGTGAACTTTGCCATGATGAAAATGTTGACTTTAACTAATGTTTTGACATTGACAGTTGATTAAATAAGTTTAAGGGTGCGTTCATAGAAAGATACGAAATTGTTATGTCCCTAATGGAAAACCCTTCACAATATTAAAAATATGTGAAAATATGTTGATGGAACAACTGAAAGAATTTTTCACATTGAAGGTGAAAAATCCACATTTTTCGAGATTCATCGCCTATAACTCAGTCAAAGTTCATCCCATCGACACAATTAGCACATAATGGGAAAGAATCGTTCACCTTTGACACCATTTTAATGATGTACAAAACATATTATATAGATAAGCCTTCTTAAATGGCTTACCAGTAACTCAAAAAGTGCAAATGTAACAAAACGTTTTTCGCGAATATCTCGAGATATTTGGAAATATAAGTGAGTGTTTTTTTTTGTTTCAGAAAATCAAACTCAGTCTAGAAAACAAATTTTTTTATAATACTTTTTTTGTGTCAAATAGTGTAATGTTTATAATAAAGTCTTCCTATGCATAAATCTTAGAAAACCTATAGTTCGTTTCTGTAACCTGGCAATATATTACATTATATCACAAAATACAACTCATTTTCCTTGTTACCGCAAGCAAGTTCTTCTGTGTATGGCGAGCAAAAATTTGCGATAATGATGCGATAAATATATCACTGGCTTTATGGACTCCATCCCAAAAGAACTTCACCGGCTTGGCGGGAAAAACAAATAGAGCGCATTTTTGATTCCAGTGCCTGAAGTGAACCTTATTCCATTTTAAATCAATCAAACCATGTGTTCTTGTTGTGATTTTAATCATCGGCCATTCTCATACCAATCATTTTGGGTGTTTGTTCGTTCGACTCAACAACGATTACATTGAATAAAAATAAAATACAAAAAGCAAAAATGAACGTGCATGAGTTTTTGCATATGCCAGTAGTATGCCATATATACTATTATTCAACGTCAATGACCATTTGCTCAAACATGTGAAATTCGGATGTCCGATTATCCGACTCACATTAGAGTGCTGCAGGAATATATTTGATTACATCTTTAAACACTCCATTGATATTAGAATAGAATCTCTCATTCATTCTCTCTAAGCAAATTTGAATTAGAATGAATAAAATACGTAAAAATAGAATGGAATGGAGTTTATGTTTCGTTTTCATAGAATGAGTAGAATCTCAACAATTACAAAGGAAGTAAAGTATTTAAGAATCTCGAAACATTCGTTTTGCTTTTCTAAGTTACATTACAATGTATAACATATAAGCAAAAATACAGTATATAAGACATAACGCGACATGGCGCTACAAGACGCGGTAATACTAATCATCAGTGCCTGTCTCGAAAATCAACAACAATTATAACGTACAACATACTCGTAGTACTCTCAAACTGTCGTAGTACTCTCAAACTCTCGTAGTACTCTTGAATATTCGTTTATTTGAAGAGAAAAAACGAATGTACGGAATATTTCATGTACAAGAAACGAATGGAGTATTCTATTTGCATAATATTTTACTCTCACTCATTCTCATTCTATTTAGATATGCTTTTCAAATATTGAACATGTTTTGAGAGTAAAGAAAATCATTCGAAAATCAAAAAAATTTGTCAGAAAGAACAATGATGCGGCAGTGATACATATAGAAAGGCTGCAGGATTTGAAAAAATGAAAATAAATATTTCTTAAGTTAGATATCCTTTTATGTTTTTCTAGTTTTTTGCAAGCACTCTTATAAATGGAAAGTATTAGTGATATTGGTAACAACATGCATTATATAAATATAATGTATCTAAATATACAAAACATAAGAAATAAGTTAACTGGTCTAAAGAATATATTTGGTGAAAATTAAAGAAAAAAGAAAATAACACATGTACCGTAATAGCGTTAAGTGAGATATGGATATATAAAAATGAAAATGCTTACTGTAATCTCCCAAATCATAATATTTATATTGCAAATCGAGAATCTAATAGAGCAGGTGGTTGTATGAAATTTGTATAAAGCATAAGAAATAAGTTACTGATCTAAAGAATATAATTGGTGAAAATAAAAGAAACAAGAAAATAATACATTTAATAGCGTTAAGTGAGATATGGATATATAAAAATGAAAATGATTACTATAATCTGCCAAATTATAATGTTTTTATTGCAAATCGAGAATCTAATAGAGCGGGTGGTTGTATGAAATTTGTATAAAGCATAAGAAATAAGTTACTGATCTAAAGAATATATTTGGTGAAAATAAAAGAAAAAAGAAAATAATACATGTATCGTAATAGCGTTAAGTGAGATATGGATATATAAAAATGAAAATGCTTACTATAATCTGCCAAATCAAAATGTTTATATTGCAAATCGAGGATCTAATAGAGCAGGTGGTCGTATGATATTTTTATAAAGCATAAGAAATAAGTTACTGATCTAAAGAATATAATTGGTGAAAATAAAAGAATCAAGAAAATAATACATGTAATAGCGTTAAGTGAGATATGGATATATAAAAATGAAAATGCTTACTATAATCTGCCAAATCATAATGTTTATATTGCAAATCGAGAATCTAATAGAGCAGGTGGTTGTATGATTTTTGTACACGAAAGCATCAATTCCACACTGTTGTCTTCTTCTGAATTTAAAAAAAGTAGTTTCCTCACTGTTAAATTATTAAAATTGAGAATTTGTATTAAATGTGTATTTTAAGCATACTTCATGTCACAAATAAATTACTTAAATACTATATGGACTCGGTGTAGTGCACAGAAAATAAACGAAATTCAAAGGATTCAAAACAGGATTGTTAAAAACATTTTAACTTTTCCACAAAAGACACCTACCAGTGATTTATATGTAAATAGACTTGATATTAAGAAAATCTCTGTTATGCAGACACTAATTACTGTTTATAAAATTAGAAATAATATGATCAAGCATAATCTAATTCTAAACTACACAGAGAACCCATCATACACTTTTCGGAATCAAATTAGTATTAAAACTACTTTTTTCAGAACAGAAGAAGTGTAAAATCAATTAGACATTATGGTATAAAAATATTTAATAAATTACCCAAATGTATAAAAAACAATAACAACTTTAGTCAATTTAAGAAACAGCTGAAATTTTTTTTAATAAAAAATGATTTTGACTAGTAATATAAACATTTAGTTTATGAAATTTTGGACAACTATTCTCTTATTATTTATTTATTATTAAGTAAGTATGAATTGTATTTTTTCCGCTCGAACTGCAGCGTATAGTATAATGAAAATTGTATTTAGTTGTATTTCTTCACAAAACGAGCAGAGATTCCGTCCGGACCATTTGCTGACTTCGGGTTCAGATTTTTAATTGCTATTTCAACTTCAAAACTGTCGCAGTCCTTTAAGGTGAAAGGTTATACTATTCCTGTCATTGGTCCATCAATATAGTTAATATCATTGGATTCTTCTACTACAGTTGTAAAGTACTCATTAAATGAATTAGCAATTTCGATTGGATTTGTAATTATTACGTTATTATATTTTAATTGACTAATATCCGTTTTTTTTTTGTTTTTCCATATATGAGTTCTCTTAGTATTAGCCATGTCTTATTACTAGAGTGTACATTTTGTTCGATTTGATTGCCATAATACTGATTTTTTAGGTAATTCGTTTTATTTCATACTTTAATTTTAAGTGTTCTAAATCGTTCGTCGAAATAGGTGTTATTTCTATATCTTGATTTTAGTTTATAAAATTTATTTCGTTTTTTTAATAATGTAAAGAGATGTGTTCTTAATCTTCTCTTTTGAGTTTTAATTGGATTTCGTACATTTTTTATACCGTCGCATAAGCTCACATAAAAATCTGAAAAAGTTTTCTTTCGTAAAATTTCATTAAGAATGCCACTTTTTTCAAAAACGCTGTATTCAAATATTTGCTTACTATTAGCTACTTTTGACACAGGTACTTTTGTTTGATAGTTTACAGCAAGGGATATAATCCTATGATCTGATATTGGATTATCATCTAATGCAAACACGAAATCATAACTTAATTTATCAGTCATAACATGGTCAATTGTTGTGCTTTTGTTTGTTCTTCTTCTTGTGACCTTTTCTACATATACTTAAATTATTCAAACATTGAAAACCGTGTTCATAGGTACTGATGTAGTTCATAGTGTTATTGTTATTGCACATCAAAATTATATTAAAATCGCCCACCACGATAGCGTTTTTAACTCTTCATACCTCCTATTATAACGTATTTATACTCCCAATATATATATATATATATACATATATATATATATATATATATATATATATATATATGTATATATGTATATATATATATATATATATATATATATATATATATATATATATATGTATATATATATATATATATATGTATATATATGTATATATATATATGTATATATATGTAAAAAATAAATAAATAAATATATGTATATGTATAGATACATTATATATATATACATATTATATATATATATATACATATATATATATATGGGTGCCGTAGCTCAGTGGTTAGTGTATTCGCCTTCTGATCTGTAGGTCGTGGTTCAATCCCCGGTTAATGCATAACAAATTTAATATCGATAAGATTTTCTTACGAACGGTACCCACCTGTCGGCAAGCAATTGGCAATTCTTCCGACAGTAACATGCCATGAAAAAGCTTCAAAAAGAACTCTGTGACAAAGCTCAGAATAAGTGATGTCACAAGTGTTCTGCCGTTCGGAACCGGCTAAAATAAGTAGGTCCCTTCTAATATTGTCCAAAATTAAAACGCACAACAGTAATGGAAGAGAAGCTCGGCCAATGAGCTCTTTGGGGCTATATATATATATATATATATATATATATATATATATATATATATATATATATATATATATATATATATATATATATATATATATATATATATATATATATATATATATATATATATATATATATATATATATATATATATATATATATATATATATATATATATATATATATATATATATATATATATATATATATATATATATATATATATATATATATATATATATATATATATATATATATATATATATATAGCACCTAAAAACCAACATTCGTCACGTTATGGCTGAGATACCGCCCAATATGTGTCAAAAAGTGGTCGAAAATTACCTCAAAAGAATCGATGCTTGCAACAATTCGCGTGGTGGTCATTTAAATGATGTAGTATTTCACACATAATGTCAACGTTCAAACTTTATAATAAAAAAGAAATATGATAAAAAATATTTTATATGTGTTTTATTTACATTTACTTTTGAAACCGCAAAATGGATAACCCTTTATATATATGTATAGATACATTATATATATATACATATTATATATATATATATATATATATATATATATATATATATATATATATATATACATATATATATATGGGTGCCGTAGCTCAGTGGTTAGTGTATTCGCCTTCTGATCTGTAGGTCGTGGTTCAATCCCCGGTTAATGCATAACAAATTTAATATCGATAAGATTTTTCTTACGAACGGTACCCACCTGTCGGCAAGCAATTGGCAATTCTTCCGACAGTAACATGCCATGAAAAAGCTTCAAAAAGAACTCTGTGACAAAGCTCAGAAAAAGTGATGTCACAAGTGTTCTGCCGTTCGGAACCGGCTAAAATAAGTAGGTCCCTTCTAATATTGTCCAAAATTAAAACGCACAACAGTAATGGAAGAGAAGCTCGGCCAATGAGCTCTTTGGGGCTATATATATATATATATATATATATATATATATATACATATATATATATATATACATATATATATATATACATATATATATATATATACATATATATATATATACATACAGTGGCTCCCAGCTTATTTCGTACAGTGACAGTTTAAAAATTGCTGCAGCCGTAATTCCTAATATAGCAAAAATTTGAACAAAATATAAATGCCATTTTAGAAAGGAAGGTTTGTTTTTTATTTTCCAAAATTTACTTTTTCAAAATTTTAGTGTTTGACACTATAAAAAAATAAAATAAGAAAAAAATAGGAAAATTCATGTCACAGCTTATTTCGTACAGTCTCTTTAAGTTCAAACTAAAAACAAAATAAGTTGATTTTAATATTTAGTTGACATCCCTTAGCGTTAATGACAGCCTGGAGTCTATTTGGCATTGAATCCACCAATTTTTGAGTGATGTCTGGTGTGATTTTTTTCCATTCTTCCATCAGTACCTTCTTTAGGTCTTGCTTATTAGAAATCTTGTGTGTTCTTATTTTATTGTCCAAAATAGACCAAAGATTTTCAATCACATTCATGTCAGGTGACTGTGGTGGTGGAGACATCAAGTGTGGGCAGTTCCAAATAAGCCAAGATTGCACAATCCCAGATTTATGTTTTGGGTCATTATCTTGGTAGTACCGAAATTCTTCCCGCAAACCCAGTTTGTCTGCACTTTGAAGTAAATTGTTTTTCAGAATCTCGAGGTACTTCATTTTGTCCATTGTTTCCTCAATAAAAACCAATTCACCTACTCCGGCTGCTGACATACAGGCCCAAACCATCACGCTACCGCCACCATGCTTCACTGTGGGCTTAAGGTTCTCCTTGTTTAGCTCGGTATTCGCTTTACGCCAAACATATGACATTCCGTCCGAGCCAAAAATATTAAACTTAGACTCATCCGCGAAAATAACGGTATTCCAGAACGCAGGAGTATTAATAATATGCTCTTTGGCGAAGTCAAGTCGGCGTTGTATATTCATTTTCGAAATGAATGGTTTCTTTCGGGCTACTCGACCGTTCAAGTCATGATTGCGCAGCACACGTCGGACAGTTTCAGCACTGGATGATTTTCCTATTTCACGCTGAACCTCTGCAGCCAACTTCGGAGCGGATAACTTTGGATTTTTCTTAATTTTTCGTACAATATAACGCTCGTCTGAAGCGTTGAAAATCTTATTAGGTGCTTCTCTGCCCTTGTTCTCCAACCGATTTTCGCGAACGAAGCGTTGAATGATGTATTGGACAGTTGAGGCACTTAAATTTGTCATTTCAGCAATTTTTCGCACACTCTGACCTTTCCTAAAATGGTTAATTACCAGTTTACGCTGTTCCATCGTTGTACGACGACCCATAACGCTAAATGTTTAATTTACAGCACTTTAACTATTTAAAATAATAATAATAAAAATTGTTATAATAGTTAAAAAGGTCCAAAAACTCATACAATTCAAAAAAACTTTGTAACTGCGCGGCAGAATGAAACTTACTTACATTGAAGTTTGTGTACGAAATAAGATGTGAGCTGAAAATCAGCTGATCAATAGTTTTTCTCTCTTGCATGACAAAAAGAACAATTTTTGGGGTTCCCCGTTTTCTTATTAGGTTTACTAAACACATACATAGACATCTACATTCAAAACTTATTGATAAGTTTTTTAGTTTCGATGTTACAGCCATGTACATAAAAATATATACACTGTACGAAATAAGCTGTGAGCCACTGTATATATATATATATATATATATATATATATATATATATATATATATATATATATATATATATATATATATATATATATATACACTGTCGGACAAAATAAAGTGCAAACCCTTTATGCCGAAATTATTTTGAATATTTTGTACTCAATTAATAGTTGCATCCCTGTTAAATATTATTTTCTAATTGGGGGATTCCCCAAAAGTGTACAAATGAAAACAAAAAATTATACACACTCTTGATTATTTTTAGCTATACATGCAAAGAGTAGTGTTACTTGTTTCATTGTCGGACAAAATAAAGTGCAAAGTGCAATTTCGCTGAGAATAATTAAATAATTTTTTCTACTTTTTATTGATTTACACCGGAAATTTAAAGGTAATGCATTTTTATGAATTAAAATATTGTGTGGCATAAAAATAATTAGAATATGGATTAATAGATTGTGAAGATTTGCAAAATGAAGCCGTTGTCGAAGGATGTCAAGGATATGCTGATCAAGGACCGTAATAATGGCAATGGGTATAAAGAGCTATCAGCAAAATATAAAATATCAATATCTGGAGCCAGAAAAATTGTTGAAAAACATCGAATTTTGGGAACAAATGAAAGTTTAAAGAAATTCTGCGGAAGAAAACGCAAGACAACAGCACAGGATGACAGACAAATTTTAATTCTGGCCAAAAAAGATCCTTTGAACTCAGCAAGGGAAATAAAAGAATTAACCAATTTGGATTGTGGAGGTACAGCCTACTAATGTGTGTGTGTGTGTAGTGTATAGTGTGCTTGTTGCCTTGGATTTAACAGCAGTGCAACTCTGCTAATCTTTAGGCTAGCTTAGGCCAGCCGGAATGCGAATTGAAACGAGAAGTCTGATTAGAAGTCAAGTTAGCAATTGATTTTATTGAACACATGTAGTACTATTTATACTCAAATATGTGCAACTCGAATCCTAGAAATTGCAGACTAAGCAACAAATTGCACCAAGTAAAATGTAAAAATGTAAACAAACAATTTCGTGAATCAAAGTGACTTTGATTCCAATAGTTGCTGATACAGCAGCAGCATGGATATCGATTTTGTATTGCATAACTAAAAAGAACATTTGCTCAGCAAGCGTAAGTCATTGGCTTTGCTTGCAAATGTAAACAAACGTTCGCGTGGCCATTGGCTTTGCTTGCAAATGTAAACAAATGCTCGCTTACTAAGTGTAAGCGTGGATATGCAGTGTAATTATTTCATATTGCTTTGTGCATTGCTTTGTATGTTATTTAGTGCATTATTTTGTGTATCACTTTATGTAATACTTTGTGCATATATTGTTGCCTAGGTCACTACACCCTTGCCCTCAAGAAAAAATTATTTATTTTCTTTGAGAAAATGGAATAATTTTTCCCGTATGGCGGTGGTTCTTGGAGTCGTGTTGCGTGGTTACATTTAAAAATTTTGTTATTTCTTTTTTTTTTTTTTTTTGTGCTTATTGGCTAACATTATGTTGTTTAATATATTTGTAATTATAGCTTATTGTAAAATGAACATATATAGTTTTTGATTTGTTATAATTATAAGTCTACTTAACTAACATGTTTTAGTCTAGTTTCGTACCTAAAAATTTTTTTAATATATTATTATGAAATATTTTGTTTTTACCATTAATTTCTATAGTAGAATTTACTCCATTTGTGTCTATGATTTTGTATGGACCGTGATATGGACTCTGGTTTTTCTTTTTGTTTTCATATTTTACATATACCAGGTCTCCTACTTTAAAGCTTGCTTTATTTACATTCTTGTCATATTCTAGTTTTCTTTTTCTTTTCACATTGTTTATTATTTTTCTGGCCATTTCTTGTGACCTTTTTATTCTTAATTTTAGCTCTTCGGCATAATTATCAATATTGTAGAAATGTTTATTTGTTTCTATTGTGTCATTTGGAAGTGCTGGTAGTTTACCAAAAACTAATTCGTATGGAGAGTAGTTTGTGTCAACGTGTGGTGTTGTGTTATAAGCAAAAGTGTAGTATTGTACCCATTTGTCCCATTCATAATCTTCCGCGAAGGTTAGAAGGTATTCATTAAGTGTCCTATGGTTTTTTTCTAAAGCGCCTATTGTTTGGTGATGGTAAGGGGTAGAAAATATTTGTTTGATATTTAGTAATTCACATATATTGTGCATCAGTTCGTTTACGAACTCGGTGCCTCTGTCTGACTTTAGGGTTTTTATGGTTCCATATTTTAGGATTAACTGTTCAACTAATGTGGTCGCTATAGTTTTTGCTTCTTTATTAATGATTGGGTATGCAACTACGTATTTTGACAAATCACATTGCATTGTTAATATGTATCTGTAACCGTTAGAAATGCGCAAAGGACCTACTGTGTCAATTGTTACTGTCTCAAAAGTTGTTGTTGGTGTATCTGTCACTACGAGTGGTTCTTTTGTGTGTTTTATTATTTTATTTTGCGTACATGCTGCGCAATTATTTATGAATTCTTTAACCATTTGTCGCATGTTTTTCCAAATATATCTTTGTTTCAACTTCAATATTGTCTTTCTAATTCCTAAATGTCCTGCTGTATTAGAGGAGTGGAATTCATCAATTAATTTGTATTGTGTTATGGTACTTTTTATTTGTACTGGAGCTTTATATATTAGTATTTTTATTGGCACGCTTTTATTCTTCTCGAGCTCATTGTATTTCTTTTTGAATGCATTCATTTCTATATTCTTTAATATATATTCTTGTTCACAAAGGGCTAGCTCCTTTATCTGTGAACTGTGCATTGAACTATGTAGTTTCTCCAACATTGAATCTAGTTTCAAAGGGTCATCGCTACAAGTCATTTGCACTTCATTATTTATAATTTTTACTGTAGTACTACTTTATTTATCGATAATAATTTTCAATTTATATAAATTCTTAACGTCAATGAAGGATGTACATTCCCAAATATGAAGTTGATCAGGCTTCTTAGGAGATGCTTTTCCGTTCATGCGTTTCCCGGGTAAATTTTCATCTTTCTTATATGCATGCGTTATTTCATTATTAATTTGTGCGGCCTTGCTCCTTGTTAAAATGTTAATATATTTTTCTTTTGTTATTTCTGTTTCACTCGTGGGTATCATTGCTTTTAAAGTGTCGCTATCTATTTTGATGCGTGACAGTGCATCTGCGTTAGTGTTTATTTTGCCTTGTTTGTAGATTATTTTAAAGTCATAATCAGATAAGTCTACTATAAGTCTTGTCATTTTCGATGATGGGTTTTTGTGTGCGAATAATGAGACTAATGGTCTGTGGTCGGTTACGACAATAAATTTTTTTCCGTACAGGTATGTTCGGAATTGGTTTATGCCCCAATGAATAGCTAATAATTCTTTCTCAATTATCGGTTTATTTATATCGTGTTTTTGCAATGCTTTACTTGCATAGGCAATTGGTAGGTCATGTCCTATTTCACCTTGTGATAATATTGCTCCTAGAGCAAAGTCAGATGCGTCAGTAGTAAGTATAATCGAAATTAGGGTATTGTAAGATTGGTGGTTTAATTAATTTATCTTTTAATGTGCTGAATGCTTTTTCACATTCTTCTGACCAAATGAAAGGTTGTCCCTTTTTTAATAGTGAGTTTAGACATTTTGCTATTGATGCAAAATCTGGTATAAATCGTCTGTAATAATTGCAAAATGCAATGAATCTTCGTGTTTCATCTGCGTTTGTTGGTCTCGGGTAATTGCGTACTATCTCGCATTTGGTTGGGTCAGTTTTTACGCCTTTGTCTGTAATTAGATGTCCTAGGTAAAGTACTTCTGGTTTCAGGAATTGGCATTTGCTTGCATTCAGTTTCAGATTGTATTTCTTTAGTTTTTCGAATACTTTTAAAAGATTTTGATTGTGGTGCCGTATGGAACATCCAAAAACGATAATGTCGTCAACGTAGAGAAATGCTTCTGATTTTAAGCCAGAGAGTGCTATAGTTAGCATTCTTTGAAAACTGTTAGAGGATATTTTTAATCCAAATGGTAGTCGTTTGAATTGATAATGACCGTCTTGGGTCGAAAAAGCTGTAACAGGTCTTGAGTCATTATCTAATGGGATTTGGTGAAATGAACTTGTCATGTCTAATGTGGTGAAGTATTTTGCTCTTCCTAGCATATCTAGTATGTCTTCTAGTCGTGTTAATGGGAATTTGTCGTTTATTATTTTGTTATTGAGTTTTCTATAGTCAACCACTAATCGCCATTTTTTGTTGCCATTTTCACTTTTCTTTGGTACTAGAAGTAATGGTGAGTTGTAAGGGCTAACTGAAGGTTCAATAATGTCGTCCTCAATCATGCCTTGTATTTGTTTCTCAATTTCTTCCTGTTGAGTATGTGGAAGTCTATAATTTTTTATGTATACTGGGGAGTTATCTGTCAAGTTTAGTTTTTGTGTATAAAATGTGTTGGTTGAAAGCTGTTCACCTTCTAAGTGAAATATTGATTGATATTTTCTAAATATGTCGTGTAATTCTGATTCCATATTTTTATCTAATTTTCCTAGGTTTAATTCCTTCATTAATTTATTGAAACGTGTGTTGTTATAAATGTTTGTATGTTGGTAAGTCATGATATTATAGTCTGCTAAATCTTCTGTGATAATTTTTATGTTTTTAATTTTTGATGTGTGGTTGTTTACGTTTATAATTTTGATGTGACAATTTCCATTTGCAGGGGCTATTGAATTGGCTAGGAATACGCCCTGTTGTATTTCCTGATTTAATATGACGCTGTCTTGTTTTACGTTTAGCTTTATTGGGAATATCATTTCTGTTCTAGGTGGTATCTCGAAAGTGTCTTTTGGTTGAATTTTATTGTATAGTGGTAATGTTGTTTCCCTATTATTAATTGTTGCTGTTAATGTAAATGTTTCATAATCAATTTTACACAAGTGATCTATTAGGAAGTCTCTTCCGAGTATTCCATCAGTGACAGTTGGAAAATCTTCTGTAACTAAGTGGAAGTTGATGCTAGTTTTATCTTTTCCTATATCAAAAGTTAAAATAGCAGTTCCTATTGAAGTGATTTCGTCTTGTCAATTTGTATTTGTTGTTACTGTCATATTCAAATTCGTTATTAAATGGATTTTTGCAAATAGAAATGTCGGCGCCAGTGTCTATTAGAAATGTCATGTGTGTTTTGAAATTTGTATTGTAGATTGTAATAAAATTTGTTAAATCTTTTGTAATCAAGTAAATATTTTTTTGTACCCCGGAGGAATTTAGTTGTTGTCCTCCGGGTCGCCTACGTTTCCCTGAAGGTTAGTAACGTTTATTTGGCGACTGTTTCTGTTGTATTGTTGTACTTGTCTGTTGTTGTTATTATATCTGTTGCCGTTACTGTGATTTCTATTATTGTTAGTGTTATTACGATAGTTGTTCTTGTTTGCGGGTCTAAAGTTATGGCTGTTAGTATTGTTTGTGGGTCTAAAGTTGTTCCGATTGTTATTGTAGTTATTGGGTCTGTTATTATTGTTTCTAAAATTATTATTGTTAGCGTATCTCATTTGGGCATTATTGTTGTGGTTGAAATTATTGCGGTTGCTGTACCTGTGGTTGTTAGAAATAAACATGACTCTTGAATTGTTGCCTTGACTATTTTGTTCAAGTTCAAGAGCTAAATCTACTGCTGATTCGAAAGTTTTTGGTAGTGACGCGAATATTGTCTGTTTGTACTGTTCATTTATTCCATTTTTAAATACGGTTAGACTGTACTGTTCATTTAGTTGCGTAATTAGAGCTTTGTGTTCTGTGGTGGCACTATTGCCTATTTGTGATATCTGTAGTTTGTTAAGTTCTGCAGTTAGTGACAAAATGTTGTTCCTAAATGTTGTTATACTTTGGTTTCTCTGGTAAAGATTCGTTAGTTGGTTTTGTATCTGTGGGATAGTTTTTGTGGATTTATATTTTGCAATCAGTGAATCTTTTAAGTCTTGGAATGTGGTTGGTGTTTGGACAGAAGTTATATTAGTCCTTACTGTTTGGGTTAGTTTCACGTATATCACGTAGTCAACTAGTGCAGTTTTGCCTGCTTCAGTCAGACCATGATAAATGATTTCTACAATTTTAAGGAATGATTCTAATTCTTTGTAATTTCCCGAAAAGCTGGCAATAGCTTTGGTCGCTATTTCTAAGTGGAATTCGGACATTATGGATATCGGGTTTTCTACTTCAATTTTGCTTGATTCTTCTTTGTAGGTGTCAATAATGTAAATTATTGGTGTATCAATGTCGTGTGGTATAGTACTCTCCAATTCGTAATACGCAAGTATTTTTACTAACTTGTCCCTGTGTTGCCAAAATATATCTAGGCAGGATTGTTTGTGTTCTGGTGTCAATCTATCTTTGTGTACGTTGATTGTACATCTAATGGTTTCAAGTGCCTCGAATAATGTCTGTAAGTGTTTTGTCAAAGTTTCTTGTTTTACTTTTGTGCTTTTATTTAAGCATTTGTAGCTTTTTATAAAATTTTCTTTTTCAGTCAACAAAATTTCCTGAATTTCCTCCCACTTCACCATTTTATATCTGTCTAACTTGGCTAATACTGCGTTTAAAAGCCTTTTTTATTTGTTTCACAATGTAGAATACTATAATTGAAACTGTCAATGCTAGGAGTATTATTTCTACATTATTGTTTGTATTTTCTGATTCTTTTATGTTTGCTGTTTTTATTGAGTCTTGGTTAGACTTGTTCTCAACAGACTGACCAATCTCGTAGCCAGCGAATATTAGTGGGGTGGCATTAAATATTTTCTTCCACCAACTCATATTTAAAAATTCATTTATTATTTATTTGTTTATTGTATTTTTTTCTTTTATAATTTGTATTGCGGCCTGTGCCGTTGGACAAATGTATTGGTCATAAGGACCTCGTAATTTGAAGTTTTTACTATCATATAATATAATAATTTTCTTATTTTGTATCATGTAATTTAGTTTGTGCCCGATCCTTCTGCAATCACTGCAGTTTGAGGGCTCATGCATTTTTTTTTTTTTTTTTTTTTTTTATTTAATCTACCTGATATATATTTGTTATATTCTAAGTATTAATATATTTGGTGCATTTCTTGGAATGCCCTGTAGTGGTGTGCTTCTCTGCTTATTCTGGTGCTCTGTGCTGGTTCTGTTGGTTTGTGGTGTGCTTCTTTGCTTATTCAATTCGCCGAGTATTCGCTTCTTCTCCTTGGTCGTGGTTGCCAGATTTAGTTGTGTGTATAATATAGCTTTTTCTTTCCTTCTCTGGAATGTCTTGCCTGCTCGTTTCTTCTTCGGCTTTGGTGGTAGTGTCGGCAGATGGTGCTGTCCCTTTTGTCGGTTTTTGTATTCTTGAATAGTGATGGCCCTCGGACCTTGGTTTAGTGGTCCAGGGATGTATGTTGGTCGTATAGTGGCGTTGTGGGTCTCGACTGGAACATATGGTTCTATGTATGGTTCTGGACTGTAGATGGATTTTTCGAAATCCTCCAGAAATTCATTCAACTGAATCCTATCTATTTCTGAGTTCATTTGGTAATCGAGAAAAAGGATTGTTGAATTTTAAAATTATAAACAGTCGGTAGAAGAGCTTAACAATGGGTCAGGATCAGTGATCACAGGATCAGTGGTGGCAGGATCGCCATGTGGAGGTACAGCCTACTAATGTGTGTGTGTGTGTAGTGTATAGTGTGCTTGTTGCCTTGGATTTAACAGCAGTGCAACTCTGCTAATCTTTAGGCTAGCTTAGGCCAGCCGGAATGCGAATTGAAACGAGAAGTCTGATTAGAAGTCAAGTTAGCAATTGATTTTATTGAACACATGTAGTACTATTTATACTCAAATATGTGCAACTCGAATCCTAGAAATTGCAGACTAAGCAACAAATTGCACCAAGTAAAATGTAAAAATGTAAACAAACAATTTCGTGAATCAAAGTGACTTTGATTCCAATAGTTGCTGATACAGCAGCAGCATGGATATCGATTTTGTATTGCATAACTAAAAAGAACATTTGCTCAGCAAGCGTAAGTCATTGGCTTTGCTTGCAAATGTAAACAAACGTTCGCGTGGCCATTGGCTTTGCTTGCAAATGTAAACAAATGCTCGCTTACTAAGTGTAAGCGTGGATATGCAGTGTCATTATTTCATATTGCTTTGTGCATTGCTTTGTATGGTATTTAGTGCATTATTTTGTGTATCACTTTATGTAATACTTTGTGCATATATTGTTGCCTAGGTCACTACAGGATATTTCTTCACGAACAGTACAAAGGAGGCTCAACGGAAAAGGATTAAAGAGTTTCTATGCGAAGAAAAAGCCTCTCCTTCGACCTGCAAATATAAAAAAACGGCTTGAGTTTGCAAAAAAGTATATTTCCATGCCAGAATCCTTCTGGAATCGCATTATTTGGTCTGACGAGTCTAAATTTGAGTTAAAAAACTCAAAAAGACGAAAGCGAGTATGGTGTGAGCTTTCGCAGAGACTGAAGTCGAAGAACGTTTCGCACACAGTTAAACACGGTGGAGGTTCTCTGATGGTGTGGGGTTGTTTTTCCTCAAGCGGTGTAGGACAAATTGTCAAAATAGATACCAAAATGACTGGAGAGCATTATGTCAACATTTTGATGGCCAACCTAGGAAGAAGGGCTGAGGAAATGAGTTTGGGTGATTTTATATTTCAACAGTTTAATGATCCCAAGCACACATGCAAGATCGCAACTAAGTATTTTCATGAAAATGGAATTGAAAAATTAGAATGGCCTCCACAATCACCGGATCTAAATCCGATTGAACATTTGTGGACCATTTTAAATGATAAAATTCCTTTTAACTCTCGTACTAACTTAAAATCGTTTTGGAAAAGCATGCAGAAGGAGTGGAAAGAAATATCGAAGGATACATTGAAAATTTTAGTAACACGTATTCCAAAAAGATTGGCTGAGGTAATTAAAAATAAAGGAGGCCATACAAAATACTAACATATTTTTTTTTAATAATTGAAGTTGAAAATTTTAGTTTGCACTTTATTTTGTCTAATATAATTTGACAATGAGATACTACTTTTATCCTTGTGCTATATTTCAGAGACTGAATTCCCATTTTTTGTTTTTTCATTTATGTTATTGAAGTATATAAACTATTTCTGTTTTCGTTTTTTAATAAAAATATATAAAAAAAATTTAAGCTACATTGAATTTTTTCATTTTACTTTGCACTTTATTTTGTCCGACAGTGTATATATATATATATATATATATATATATATATATATATATATATATATATATACATATATATATATATATATATATATATACAATACAACTATATTGAAAAACTAATTGTTTCGTGCAAGAAAGAGTTACAGTTTGGAAGAAGAGTAAAAGGGGTAAGTTCTAGGAAATAAGTTATCTAAGGAAAAGGCACGATGTTGAAAAAGAAGCCACAACAATAGCAATTTAAATTAAAGAGCGATTGTAAATAGTTGATTAAATAGAGTTGAATAAATATATTGTTGTTGGCAATAGTTCGTATAAAATAAGTGTTGCAATTATTATTAACAGAATCTAGTGATCGAAGATGGTTGATTCGAGTAGAATTAAACGCTCACAAAATAAAAACGTACAATATGTATCTATTTATATGTATAGCTGCGTTCTTTTGCACGCGTTTTGCAAAAGAACACTCGCGTATTTGCCGAACTGCATGCAAAGCAACAACAAAAATAAGCGACATCGCCTATTTTAACAGAGTTCAATTGAACTTTCTGATATTTTAATCGACCTGAGTTATAGTGTTGCAAAGTAAAAAAACAGCACTATTGTGAATAGGTTACTGGAATGTGCTTGGGAAATTTTAACAACACGTCAAATTATTGTAAATATAAACAAAAATAAGCAAAATAAAGCAATGTCAAATCAAAATTTATTTTAAATGAACGAATATATTTACCACAGATTCCGCAGAATTGCTTCTTTTTTGTTTTTATTTCGTTTATAAATTTTACGAACAACCATATGTACCACCAGCGTTACTAAGTAACTAAAGGGAATTATTTTCAAGGAAAATGGAAGTTATATGCGAGCTGGTGTTCTTTTGCAACTCGCTTACAGAAGAATGCAGCTTATATTTTTCTTTTTCAATTGTATGATTTATTGCGAATGTTCTAATTACATTTTAATAACACAAATATCTGAAAATAGTGAAATATTTGAACCAACAAAAGATTTACTTAAATTCTATAAGAATTTTAAAATTTTAGTACATATGTACATAAACATGTTCCTAAAGTTTATCTTAAGTACATACTTAAGTGATTTAATTTTGATAAGCGATTTTCTAAATGGTTTTACATGTGTAAAAATAAAATATTTTTTTTATACATTAGTAATTAATGTAAAACATTACATTTTGTATTGAGTAATAATCATCTCTTATTTCATTCAAATCTATCACTAAATGTTAGAATCTGCCACAATTTTTAAGCGTCATCTACCACTTAACCTCTACCACTGTAGGGCGATATTGACATAGTAAAGCGCATCAAAATCCAGCGGCTGCGCTGGCTAGGTCATGTCGAGCGAATGAAAGAACACGCTCCAGCTATGAAGGTGTTATATTCGGAACGCACTGGTGGACGACGCAGAAGAGGAAGACCTAAGATCCGGTGGAAAGACTAAATACTGGAGAACCTGAAGGCGCTTGGAATTTCTAACTGGTGCCAGCTAGCAAAGAACAGAGATGGCTGGCGAAGCATGTTATATTCGGTTGTTATGGCCACATAAGTGAAGTGATCTACCACTAAAAGTTTGTGTATAGTCCTAACATTGTTCGTAAGGTCAAAGATTACGAAAACATACAAACGAGTTCATATGTCTCCGAGGAACTTTTTTGCACGGGTAAATGTGAACGAAACATCAAAAGAGAATTGTTATTTTGTTTTGCTGGAATGAAAAATTCGTCGGTTTTTCCAATAGAAAACCCCCAAATAAACACTTATTATCCCGTGGCTATATGATACATTTTTGGGTTGCTGAAGATTGTAGCCATTTCACTAACTTAAATTGTTGAGTGGATACAAGATTTTGCTAGTAAGAAAGATGTGATTGCTATAGCGATCAACGAGTACTGACTGTCGACTGTATGTGGTCATTGTAGAGATCATTCTTATTTACAACAACAAATATATCGTTGAAGCAATCAATATCTTTCCAATTCCAATCAAAACATAAGACTAAATAGATGCTGTAATAATACCACCTATATTGTTTGGCGCTATAATTTTACATTTGATATAAGTATATATTAGCGTGGTCCTTAAAATAAAAGTAACAGATTTTTTTCAGTCTCATATCCTAAATCGATAATACCAAGGTCAAATGTATCACATATAAATTTTGGTCCCGATGGGAGAAAAAGAATTTGTATATTTTTATATTTTTTCCATAGAGGAATCAGAACTTTGGCGCCTACGCGACATACCTTAACCGTCTCCAATTGGGACCAAAATGTGATACCTTCGATGAAAAAAAATTGTTTTTCAACAACTTAAAATTATAGTAGTAGTGAATTATGAAAAGTAGTAGAAAAGTAATTGTAATATATTAATATATATGCAATGAAAACGAAACACAATTAATTTTATGGAATAATACAATAAAATAAAATGCCAAATAAACCCAAACTAGCCACAACTTTTACTGTTTTACGACATATTTCACTAAAATTCTCTAATTAAAAAAACTACTATTATTAAGAGTGAGTGCGAATGTAAAGTGTGCGGACGTGTTTATTTCGCTTCGCACTTTGTAACTAAATTCTCAGTGATAATAAGTATATATGTTCCTGAACATAGCGATAGAGACGCAAAAAATAAATAAATAATCATCACAATAGTGTATTGTTTCAAGACAATAAACTACAAATAAACAAATAAAAAATAAAAGATAAAAAAAAAAATTTATAAACAATAATCGAAACAAAAAATAACATTGCACTGATGAGTGTTAAACGTTCTCCCCAACCCGAGCGAAGGCTCTCCTTTGCAAATGCACAAAAAAATAGTATAGATCTATGTCCGTCTCTCTCTAGTGCACAAGAATCCAATACGTTACCTACAACGAATAAAATATAAATAGTGAGATCATGCTTAATACTCTCTCACGGTCAGACGATCCTGTTATCTTCTCAGCAAAACCTCGACCTTTACATATATCTTGGAGTGCAATGCTCCTCTCCCAACATGGTAACAACACCTACTTCGCACAATGCCCCAAAAGCAACACCAACACAAAACGTTAACATTGCGGAAACATTAGTTCAGCAACAATGTTTATCTAGCATGTCAAACACTGAGGAGAGAGAACTACAGCAGCAGCAGCAGCAGCAACAATTGCAGTATCAGCAACAGCATCAACAACGGCAACATCAACATCAGCAACTACAACGGCAACATCAGCATCAACAGCAACAACAAAAGCAAAACAATAACACATATAACATTAAAAAAGTAGCTCTCGTGCAAACAGGTATTGAAAGATATACACAAATTATTAAACGTAAATTAAGCCCTCAAAAAAATATCAATAGTCCATACAAAATGCAAAAAGTTCAAACAAACGTAATTAGCAATAACAGATTTCATGCTTTGCAAGATGAAAGTGATAATACTGAAGAAATTAAAGCAAAAATCATAAAGCCCCCACCTGGGTATCTAAGAGAAAAAAATTCTAGCGCTTTAATAAATTCTCTTTCAAATATTATTGGAGAAAAATAATTTTTTAGTAGTACCTATAAGAAAGGGTAACAAAAAACACCAAACAATTTTACACTTACCAACTGAAAAGTTTTAAAGGCCTAACAGTCGTTATTAAAGGTATTGAAGCAGGTATAGACCCCAAAGAAATTAAAGAAGCGTTAAAAGAACACAATTTTGAAACTAAAAGTGTGTATAACATTTTAAACAGAGATCGCAAGCTGCAACCGATGTACAAGGTTGAATTATGCCACGATAAGACTAAGCTAAAAAGGGGTGAAGTGCATTATATTTATCTGCTTCGATACCTGCTCAACAGAAGAATTACAGTAGAAGAACCACACAAACGCAGAGATCCAGTACAGTGCGTTAATTGTCAAGAATACGGACACACAAAGTCCTACTGTAAGCTTGTCAATATATGCGTTATATGAGCAAAAATCCACAGTACAGACAAATGCCCTGAAAATAAAGAAAATCCAGCTGCCAGCAAATGCACTAACTGCGGTGAAAGTCACACAGCAAACTATAGAGGTTGCCTAGTATTTGCTGCCCTAAAACAGAAAATGAATGCCGCCGTTCAATCACAGCGCGCACGCTACTCTGAAGTGCCAAATCTTGCAATGAATCAATTCCCGCATCTATCAACAAATGCATGCTCAAGCCCGTCCACGATAATGCAGTAGATCGTTTAAATAAAACATTAAATGATGCAGTGACCGACGCCACTCAGAGCAAAAGCCACTCAGCTAATTCTATTATCACTTTTCAATCCGATATCGATAGTCTCATAGCAATCAAAAGGCAAGCTAGGCGAGAATGGCAAAGAAGCACTGGATGAGGACCGAAATCGAGCAGTTAATGAATACCTAGAAAGGCTTGACCCTCAAAAAGGAAATAATTTTTCTTTATGGAGAGCTGCGAAAAAATTTAAGTCTCCCATAGATAACCAAACGCCACTTAGAAAAGGTGATGGATCCTGGGCGCACGCTGATGAAGAAAAAGGCTGTATTCTAACCAAACACTTGAAAAGTGTATTTCAACCAAACCCACAAATTACAAATTTCCAACCAACTATCACCATTCCGTATATAATACAAACTCCTATTATTTCACGTTATAACGACGTCAAAAAAGCAGTTCGTGTGAATTCAAACCCTAAAAAAGCTCCTGGCCACGATAATATATCGGGTAAAATGATTCAACAACTACCTGACATAGCTATTTTGTTTCTTACGGTGATTTTTAATAGTATTCTTCGTTATGGCTACTTCCCAAAACAATGGAAGATCTCAAAAATAATAATGATTTCTAAGCCTGGAAAAGACCCAACTGTGCCGTCATCATATAGACCTATCAGTCTTCTACCTCATTTTTAAAAAATTTTTGAGAAAATGCTGCTTCAGAATATCATGCCAATTGTTACACAAAATAAAGTTATACCGAATCACCAATTTGGCTTTAGGAAAGGTCATGGCACTATTGAACAAGTGCATAGGATCGCCAAAGAGATTAACACCGCATTTCAGAACAAAAAATACTGCTCTGCAATATTTCTACTTTTGATAAAGTGTGGCACGAGGGCCTAATATAGACGATAACGCAATATCTCCCAGAAAATACTCACAAGCTCTTCAGTTCTTATTTACTTTGCCGGAAATTTAAATTAAATTTCAATTCTTTTACATCAAGAGAAGTTGATATAATGGCTGGCGTTCCTCAAGAGAGTGTTCTAGGACCATTCCTATATTTGACATATACTGCTGATCTTCCACTGCATTCGAATCATGTAGTTTCTACTTTCACAGATGATACTGCAATCCTCTGTTTACATAATGATCATATAAGCGCATCCAGAAGTCTGTCCGCCCATTTAGACCTCCTTGAAAAGTGGCTTGCAAACTGTCGCATCAAAGTAAATTAAGCAAAGAGCGTCCACGTCACTTACACGCTGCGAAAAGAGACGTGTCTCCCTGTGAAGTAGAATAACATCATCGTACCTTAAGCAAATGATGTTAAATACCTTGGAATCCATCTTAATAGAAGACTAACATGGACTAAACACATAGAGAGCAAAAAAATAAAAATAAAATTAAAGTCTCGGCAACTCTTTTGGCTAATTAATAAAAACTCTAAGCTCAGTTTACCTAACAAAGTCCTGATATATAACGCCATCATAAAACCTATTTGGTGCTATGGTTTAGAGCTGTGGAGTTCAGCCTGTTCTACAAATGTAGAAAAAATTCAGAGAGTGCAAAATAAATTGCTCAGACAAATCACTTCAAATTCCTACCGTCTTTGATGTAGTGCGGCGAAACATTGAAAATTATAAAGCAAAGCTAGAACTTCATCCAAATCCTATGGCGAAACAGCTGCTGCTTAGAAGACTAACATGGACTAAACACATAGAGAGCAAAAAACTAAAAATAAAATTAAAGTCTCAGCAACTCTTTTGGCTAATTAATAAAAACTCTAAGCTCAGTTTACCTAACAAAGTCCTGATATATAACGCCATCATAAAACCTATTTGGTGCTATGGTTTAGAGCTGTGGAGTTCAGCCTGTTCTACAAATGTAGAAAAAATTCAGAGAGTGCAAAATAAATTGCTCAGACAAATCACTTCAAATTCCTACCGTCTTTGATGTAGTGCGGCGAAACATTGAAAATTATAAAGCAAAGCTAGAACTTCATCCAAATCCTATGGCGAAACAGCTGCTGCTTAGAAGACTAACATGGACTAAACACATAGAGAGCAAAAAACTAAAAATAAAATTAAAGTCTCAGCAACTCTTTTGGCTAATTAATAAAAACTCTAAGCTCAGTTTACCTAACAAAGTTCTGATATATAACGCCATCATAAAACCTATTTGGTGCTATGGTTTAGAGCTGTGGAGTTCAGCCTGTTCTACAAATGTAGAAAAAATTCAGAGAGTGCAAAATAAATTGCTCAGACAAATCACTTCAAATTCCTACCGTCTTTGATGTAGTGCGGCGAAACATTGAAAATTATAAAGCAAAGCTAGAACTTCATCCAAATCCTATGGCGAAACAGCTGCTTGTGGCTTCTAAAATCAATAGATTAAAGAGAAAGCTTCTTATGTCAACATCATTAAAAGAAAAAAAATCCAGTTGTAAATTGCAAATCTTTGCTTTGTGATTTTTGTAGTAGGTCATTTAATGTTATTCCTTAAGCACATTGCTATTATAAAAGTTTTTTTAAGATTTGAATATAAATTGTAAATTCCAAATAAGAAAAAAAAAAAAATTATTATTTTTACACCCGTCAAAACCAAAACACTCCATTAGTGTTGAATGGATTTTACTGCATTGTACATTCAGATTAATATTTATGCATAAGTTTATAAATCTAATAAAATTTTTGCAAAACTTACGTATATATTCTTGGGAAATATTTAATATATCTAATACATTTACATAAAATATATTGTATACGTGTAAAATATTATTAAAATCTTACAGTTATAAACACAACCATGTGCAGCATTACTTTTTCTGAAGTGTTCTTTAATGTAGGAAGAAATTGTCTACATCAAATTTCCTAAACCTCACCTCCTCATTCTGTAATAAAGGGTTATCCAATTCGCGGTTTCAAAAGTATAGGGCTAGAATTCGACATCTGTCAAACTGAGTTGTTAAAACAATTTCTTTCTTTTTCAGTTCAAAGTCTGACATTTGCGAAAATGGATCGCTTAACTATCGCACAACGCATTAAAATTGTAAAAACCTACTACAAAAATGGTGATTCTGCCACAGCCACATATCGTGCTTTAAGAGGAGATTATGGTTTACATAATCGTCCAACTACGCAAGCAATTGGCAAAATTGTGAAGAAATATGAAGAGACTGGATCGGTTACAGATATTGTAAGGCCTGTGCATCATCGTTTCGCTCGTACCACCGAAAATATCGCTGCTGTAAGTGAAAGTGTTGCCTAAGACCCGAATGTGTCGATTCCTCGTCGTTCTCAGGAATTAGGACTGTCTTACGGCACATTATGGCGTATTTTGCATTTGGATCTACACCTACATCCATATAAAATCCAGCTCACACAACAAATGAAGCCAGCTGACCATTCACAACGTCGTAGATACGTCGAATGGGTGCTTGAACAACAGGCGGTGGACGGCGATTTTTCGAACAAAATTTTCTTCAGCGACGAAGCACATTTCTCACTCGGTGGGTATGTTAACAAACAAAATTGTCGTATTTGGGTTTCTGAGAATCTTCAAGTAATTGAAGAGAGGCCACTACATCCACAAAAAGTCACTGCTTGGTGCGCTCTTTGGTCCGGAGGTGTGTTTGGACCTTACTTCTTCGAAAACGACGATGGAACGACTGTCACCGTCAATTCGGAGCGTTATGGTCATATGATAACCGACTTTTTTTTGCCTGCTATTGAACAATACGACTTAGAGAATATGTGGTTTCAACAAGACGGTGCCACATGCCACACAACTCGAGCGAATATGGCTTTATTGCAAGAGAAATTTTCTGGCCGCGTAATTTCTCGTCGTGGCGATATCAAGTGGCCACCAAGATCATGCGATTTGACACCGCTTGACTTTTTTTTGTGGGTCTACGCGAAAGACCGTGTTTATGCAGATAAACCTTTAACTCTTGAGCACCTAAAAACCAACATTCGTCACGTTATGGCTGAGATACCGCCCAATATGTGTCAAAAAGTGGTCGAAAATTACCTCAAAAGAATCGATGCTTGCAACAATTCGCGTGGTGGTCATTTAAATGATGTAGTATTTCACACATAATGTCAACGTTCAAACTTTATAATAAAAAAGAAATATCATGATAAAAAATATTTTATATGTGTTTTATTTACATTTACTTTTGAAACCGCAAATTGGATAACCCTTTATATATATGTATAGATACATTATATATATATACATATTATATATATATATATATATATATATATATATATATATATATATATATATATACATATATATATATATGGGTGCCGTAGCTCAGTGGTTAGTGTATTCGCCTTCTGATCTGTAGGTCGTGGTTCAATCCCCGGTTAATGCATAACAAATTTAATATCGATGATTTTTCTTACGAACGGTACCCACCTGTCGGCAAGCAATTGGCAATTCTTCCGACAGTAACATGCCATGAAAAAGCTTCAAAAAGAACTCTGTGACAAAGCTCAGAAAAAGTGATGTCACAAGTGTTCTGCCGTTCGGAACCGGCTAAAATAAGTAGGTCCCTTCTAATATTGTCCAAAATTAAAACGCACAACAGTAATGGAAGAGAAGCTCGGCCAATGAGCTCTTTGGGGCTATATATATATATATATATATATATATATATATATATATATATATATATACATATATATATATATATATATATATATACATATATATATACATATATATATATACATATACATATATATATATATATATATATATATATATATACATATATATATATATATATATATATATACATATATATATACATATATATATATACATATACATATATATATATATATATATATATATATATATATACATATATATATATATATATATATATATACATACATATATATATATATACATATATATATATATATACATATATATATATATATATATATATATATATATATATATATATATATATATATATATATACAATACAACTATATTGAAAAACTAATTGTTTCGTGCAAGAAAGAGTTACAGTTTGGAAGAAGAGTAAAAGGGGTAAGTTCTAGGAAATAAGTTATCTAAGGAAAAGGCACGATGTTGAAAAAGAAGCCACAACAATAGCAATTTAAATTAAAGAGCGATTGTAAATAGTTGATTAAATAGAGTTGAATAAATATATTGTTGTTGGCAATAGTTCGTATAAAATAAGTGTTGCAATTATTATTAACAGAATCTAGTGATCGAAGATGGTTGATTCGAGTAGAATTAAACGCTCACAAAATAAAAACGTACAATATGTATCTATTTATATGTATAGCTGCGTTCTTTTGCACGCGTTTTGCAAAAGAACACTCGCGTATTTGCCGAACTGCATGCAAAGCAACAACAAAAATAAGCGACATCGCCTATTTTAACAGAGTTCAATTGAACTTTCTGATATTTTAATCGACCTGAGTTATAGTGTTGCAAAGTAAAAAAACAGCACTATTGTGAATAGGTTACTGGAATGTGCTTGGGAAATTTTAACAACACGTCAAATTATTGTATATATAAACAAAAATAAGCAAAATAAAGCAATGTCAAATCAAAATTTATTTTAAATGAACGAATATATTTACCACAGATTCCGCAGAATTGCTTCTTTTTTGTTTTTATTTCGTTTATAAATTTTACGAACAACCATATGTACCACCAGCGTTACTAAGTAACTAAAGGGAATTATTTGCAAGGAAAATGGAAGTTATATGCGAGCTGGTGTTCTTTTGCAACTCGCTTACAGAAGAATGCAGCTTATATTTTTCTTTTTCAATTGTATGATTTATTGCGAATGTTCTAATTACATTTTAATAACACAAATATCTGAAAATAGTGAAATATTTGAACCAACAAAAGATTTACTTAAATTCTATAAGAATTTTAAAATTTTAGTACATATGTACATAAACATGTTCCCAAAGTTTATCTTAAGTACATACTTAAGTGATTTAATTTTGATAAGCGATTTTCTAAATGGTTTTACATGTGTAAAAATAAAATATTTTTTTTATACATTAGTAATTAATGTAAAACATTACATTTTGTATTGAGTAATAATCATCTCTTATTTCATTCAAATCTATCACTAAATGTTAGAATCTGCCACAATTTTTAAGCGTCATCTACCACTTAACCTCTACCACTGTAGGGCGATATTGACATAGTAAAGCGCATCAAAATCCAGCGGCTGCGCTGGCTAGGTCATGTCGAGCGAATGAAAGAACACGCTCCAGCTATGAAGGTGTTATATTCGGAACGCACTGGTGGACGACGCAGAAGAGGAAGACCTAAGATCCGGTGGAAAGACTAAATACTGGAGAACCTGAAGGCTCTTGGAATTTCTAACTGGTGCCAGCTAGCAAAGAACAGAGATGGCTGGCGAAGCATGTTAAGTGAACATAAGTGAAGTGATCTACCACTAAAAGTTTGTGTATAGTCCTAACATTGTTCGTAAGGTCAAAGATTACGAAAACATACAAACGAGTTCATATGTCTCCGAGGAACTTTTTTGCACGGGTAAATGTGAACGAAACATCAAAAGAGAATTGTTATTTTGTTTTGCTGGAATGAAAAATTCGTCGGTTTTTCCAATAGAAAACCCCCAAATAAACACTTATTATCCCGTGGCTATATGATACATTTTTGGGTTGCTGAAGATTGTAGCCATTTCACTAATTTAAATTGTTGAGTGGATACAAGATTTTGCTAGTAAGAAAGATGTGATTGCTATAGCGATCAACGAGTACTGACTGTCGACTGTATGTGGTCATTGTAGAGATCATTCTTATTTACAACAACAAATATATCGTTGAAGCAATCAATATCTTTCCAATTCCAATCAAAACATAAGACTAAATAGATGCTGTAATAATACCACCTATATTGTTTGGCGCTATAATTTTACATTTGATATAAGTATATATTAGCGTGGTCCTTAAAATAAAAGTAACAGATTTTTTTCAGTCTCATATCCTAAATCGATAATACCACGGTCAAATGTATCACATATAAATTTTGGTCCCGATGGGAGAAAAAGAATTTGTATATTTTTATATTTTTTCCATAGAGGAATCAGAACTTTGGCGCCTACGCAACATAGCTTAACCGTCTCCAATTGGGACCAAAATGTGATACCTTCGATGAAAAAAAATTGTTTTTCAACAACTTAAAATTATAGTAGTAGTGAATTATGAAAAGTAGTAGAAAAGTAATTGTAATATATTAATATATATGCAATGAAAACGAAACACAATTAATTTTATGGAATAATACAATAAAATAAAATGCCAAATAAACCCAAACTAGCCACAACTTTTACTGTTTTACGACATATTTCACTAAAATTCTCTAATTAAAAAAACTACTATTATTAAGAGTGAGTGCGAATGTAAAGTGTGCGGACGTGTTTATTTCGCTTCGCACTTTGTAACTAAATTCTCAGTGATAATAAGTATATATGTTCCTGAACATAGCGATAGAGACGCAAAAAATAAATAAATAATCATCACAATAGTGTATTGTTTCAAGACAATAAACTACAAATAAACAAATAAAAAATAAAAGATAAAAAAAAAAAATTTATAAACAATAATCGAAACAAAAAATAACATTGCACTGATGAGTGTTAAACGTTCTCCCCAACCCGAGCGAAGGCTCTCCTTTGCAAATGCACAAAAAAATAGTATAGATCTATGTCCGTCTCTCTCTAGTGCACAAGAATCCAATACGTTACCTACAACGAATAAAATATAAATAGTGAGATCATGCTTAATACTCTCTCACGGTCAGACGATCCTGTTATCTTCTCAGCAAAACCTCGACCTTTACATATATCTTGGAGTGCAATGCTCCTCTCCCAACATGGTAACAACACCTACTTCGCACAATGCCCCAAAAGCAACACCAACACAAAACGTTAACATTGCGGAAACATTAGTTCAGCAACAATGTTTATCTAGCATGTCAAACACTGAGGAGAGAGAACTACAGCAGCAGCAGCAGCAGCAACAATTGCAGTATCAGCAACAGCATCAACAACGGCAACATCAACATCAGCAACTACAACGGCAACATCAGCATCAACAGCAACAACAAAAGCAAAACAATAACACATATAACATTAAAAAAGTAGCTCTCGTGCAAACAGGTATTGAAAGATATACACAAATTATTAAACGTAAATTAAGCCCTCAAAAAAATATCAATAGTCCATACAAAATGCAAAAAGTTCAAACAAACGTAATTAGCAATAACAGATTTCATGCTTTGCAAGATGAAAGTGATAATGCTGAAGAAATTAAAGCAAAAATCATAAAGCCCCCACCTGGGTATCTAAGAGAAAAAAATTCTAGCGCTTTAATAAATTCTCTTTCAAATATTATTGGAGAAAAATAATTTTTTAGTAGTACCTATAAGAAAGGGTAACAAAAAACACCAAACAATTTTACACTTACCAACTGAAAAGTTTTAAAGGCCTAACAGTCGTTATTAAAGGTATTGAAGCAGGTATAGACCCCAAAGAAATTAAAGAAGCGTTAAAAGAACACAATTTTGAAACTAAAAGTGTGTATAACATTTTAAACAGAGATCGCAAGCTGCAACCGATGTACAAGGTTGAATTATGCCACGATAAGACTAAGCTAAAAAGGGGTGAAGTGCATTATATTTATCTGCTTCGATACCTGCTCAACAGAAGAATTACAGTAGAAGAACCACACAAACGCAGAGATCCAGTACAGTGCGTTAATTGTCAAGAATACGGACACACAAAGTCCTACTGTAAGCTTGTCAATATATGCGTTATATGAGCAAAAATCCACAGTACAGACAAATGCCCTGAAAATAAAGAAAATCCAGCTGCCAGCAAATGCACTAACTGCGGTGAAAGTCACACAGCAAACTATAGAGGTTGCCTAGTATTTGCTGCCCTAAAACAGAAAATGAATGCCGCCGTTCAATCACAGCGCGCACGCTACTCTGAAGTGCCAAATCTTGCAATGAATCAATTCCCGCATCTATCAACAAATGCATGCTCAAGCCCGTCCACGATAATGCAGTAGATCGTTTAAATAAAACATTAAATGATGCAGTGACCGACGCCACTCAGAGCAAAAGCCACTCAGCTAATTCTATTATCACTTTTCAATCCGATATCGATAGTCTCATAGCAATCAAAAGGCAAGCTAGGCGAGAATGGCAAAGAAGCACTGGATGAGGACCGAAATCGAGCAGTTAATGAATACCTAGAAAGGCTTGACCCTCAAAAAGGAAATAATTTTTCTTTATGGAGAGCTGCGAAAAAATTTAAGTCTCCCATAGATAACCAAACGCCACTTAGAAAAGGTGATGGATCCTGGGCGCACGCTGATGAAGAAAAAGGCTGTATTCTAACCAAACACTTGAAAAGTGTATTTCAACCAAACCCACAAATTACAAATTTCCAACCAACTATCACCATTCCGTATATAATACAAACTCCTATTATTTCACGTTATAACGACGTCAAAAAAGCAGTTCGTGTGAATTCAAACCCTAAAAAAGCTCCTGGCCACGATAATATATCGGGTAAAATGATTCAACAACTACCTGACATAGCTATTTTGTTTCTTACGGTGATTTTTAATAGTATTCTTCGTTATGGCTACTTCCCAAAACAATGGAAGATCTCAAAAATAATAATGATTTCTAAGCCTGGAAAAGACCCAACTGTGCCGTCATCATATAGACCTATCAGTCTTCTACCTCATTTTTAAAAAATTTTTGAGAAAATGCTGCTTCAGAATATCATGCCAATTGTTACACAAAATAAAGTTATACCGAATCACCAATTTGGCTTTAGGAAAGGTCATGGCACTATTGAACAAGTGCATAGGATCGCCAAAGAGATTAACACCGCATTTCAGAACAAAAAATACTGCTCTGCAATATTTCTACTTTTGATAAAGTGTGGCACGAGGGCCTAATATAGACGATAACGCAATATCTCCCAGAAAATACTCACAAGCTCTTCAGTTCTTATTTACTTTGCCGGAAATTTAAATTAAATTTCAATTCTTTTACATCAAGAGAAGTTGATATAATGGCTGGCGTTCCTCAAGAGAGTGTTCTAGGACCATTCCTATATTTGACATATACTGCTGATCTTCCACTGCATTCGAATCATGTAGTTTCTACTTTCACAGATAATACTGCAATCCTCTGTTTACATAATGATCATATAAGCGCATCCAGAAGTCTGTCCGCCCATTTAGACCTCCTTGAAAAGTGGCTTGCAAACTGTCGCATCAAAGTAAATTAAGCAAAGAGCGTCCACGTCACTTACACGCTGCGAAAAGAGACGTGTCTCCCTGTGAAGTAGAATAACATCATCGTACCTTAAGCAAATGATGTTAAATACCTTGGAATCCATCTTAATAGAAGACTAACATGGACTAAACACATAGAGAGCAAAAAACTAAAAATAAAATTAAAGTCTCAGCAACTCTTTTGGCTAATTAATAAAAACTCTAAGCTCAGTTTACCTAACAAAGTCCTGATATATAACGCCATCATAAAACCTATTTGGTGCTATGGTTTAGAGCTGTGGAGTTCAGCCTGTTCTACAAATGTAGAAAAAATTCAGAGAGTGCAAAATAAATTGCTCAGACAAATCACTTCAAATTCCTACCGTCTTTGATGTAGTGCGGCGAAACATTGAAAATTATAAAGCAAAGCTAGAACTTCATCCAAATCCTATGGCGAAACAGCTACTTGTGGCTTCTAAAATCAATAGATTAAAGAGAAAGCTTCTTATGTCAACATCATTAAAAGAAAAAAAATCCAGTTGTAAATTGCAAATCTTTGCTTTGTGATTTTTGTAGTAGGTCATTAAATGTTATTCCTTAAGCACATTGCTATTATAAAAGTTTTTTTAAGATTTGAATATAAATTGTAAATTCCAAATAAGAAAAAAAAAAATTATTAAGAACATATTTTTACACCCGTCAAAACCAAAACACTCCATTAGTGTTGAATGGATTTTACTGCATTGTACATTCAGATTAATATTTATGCATAAGTTTATAAATCTAATAAAATTTTTGCAAAACTTACGTATATATTCTTGGGAAATATTTAATATATCTAATACATTTACATAAAATATATTGTATACGTGTAAAATATTATTAAAATCTTACAGTTATAAACACAACCATGTGCAGCATTACTTTTTCTGAAGTGTTCTTTAATGTAGGAAGAAATTGTCTACATCAAATTTCCTAAACCTCACCTCCTCATTCTGTAATAAAGGGTTATCCAATTCGCGGTTTCAAAAGTATAGGGCTAGAATTCGACATCTGTCAAACTGAGTTGTTAAAACAATTTCTTTCTTTTTCAGTTCAAAGTCTGACATTTACGAAAATGGATCGCTTAACTATCGCACAACGCATTAAAATTGTAAAAACCTACTACAAAAATGGTGATTCTGCCACAGCCACATATCGTGCTTTAAGAGATTATGGTTTACATAATCGTCCAACTACGCAAGCAATTGGCAAAATTGTGAAGAAATATGAAGAGACTGGATCGGTTACAGATATTGTAAGGCCTGTGCATCATCGTTTCGCTCGTACCACCGAAAATATCGCTGCTGTAAGTGAAAGTGTTGCCTAAGACCCGAATGTGTCGATTCCTCGTCGTTCTCAGGAATTAGGACTGTCTTACGGCACATTATGGCGTATTTTGCATTTGGATCTACACCTACATCCATATAAAATCCAGCTCACACAACAACTGAAGCCAGCTGACCATTCACAACGTCGTAGATACGTCGAATGGGTGCTTGAACAGGCGGTGGACGGCGATTTTTCGAACAAAATTTTCTTCAGCGACGAAGCACATTTCTCACTCGGTGGGTATGTTAACAAACAAAATTGTCGTATTTGGGGTTCTGAAAATCCTCAAGTAATTGAAGAGAGGCCACTACATCCACAAAAAGTCACTGCTTGGTGCGCTCTTTGGTCCGGAGGTGCGATTGGACCTTTCTTCTTCGAAAACGACGATGGAACGACTGTCACCGTCAATTCGGAGCGTTATGGTCATATGATATCCGACTTTTTTTTGCCTGCTATTGAAGAATACGACTTAGAGAATATGTGGTTTCAACAAGACGGTGCCACATGCCACACAACTCGAGCGAATATGGCTTTATTGCAAGAGAAATTTTCTGGCCGCGTAATTTCTCGTCGTGACGATATCAAGTGGTCACCAAGATCATGCGATTTGACACCGCTTGACTTTTTTTTGTGGGGCTACGCGAAAGACCGTGTTTATGCAGATAAACCTTTCACTCTTGAGCACCTAAAAACCAACATTCGTCACGTTATGGCTGAGATACCGCCCAATATGTGTCAAAAAGTGGTCGAAAATTACCTCAAAAGAATCGATGTTTGCAACAATTCGCGTGGTGGTCATTTAAATGATGTAGTATTTCACACATAATGTCAACGTTCAAACTTTATAATAAAAAAGAAATATCATGATAAAAAATATTTTATATGTGTTTTATTTACATTTACTTTTGAAACCGCAAAATGGATAACCCTTTACAACGGTCAAAGATATCACATATATATTCTAGCCCGATTGGATATGGTAACGGGGTGTCGCACAGTGCGCACAGTGATCAAAATTCAGAGTCCTCTATGGAGACTCATAATTTTGTAACGAGTATCGATGGTTGGTTATTCATCACTAATTGTGAATGACACGAATAATGGCAGCATCGAAAGAAAGAGAAGATTCTCGACTACGATAAAGAAAGATTCTGGACATAATTAGTACAAAATAAGTGTTGCAATTATTATTAACAGAATGCAATGATCGAACAGGGTTGATTCGAATAGAATTAAACATTCACAAAATAACAGTATACATATATCATATACGTGGTGTTATTACATTATCTGTTTAGCCTGTTGTGGCTGAAATTGATGATTTAAGAAATTGATTTCTCCAACGATATATTTGTTGTTGTATATAAGAACTGATTTCTAAAATGACCACATACAGTCGACAGTCAGTACTGGGTGTTGGCGCGATTGATTAAGTAAAAACACGAACTTTCAAGAGCGAGTTAATAGCGAATTTTATTTTAATGCAATTTACAAGATTTTACAAATGAAAATTGAAAAATATACGCTTTGATGAAACGTTAGCTTTAAAAGAATTTCGTGTTAACCACGCGCCTGTATATTCAAGAATGTGGCGTGACGTGCAAGTGACGTTGTTTTCTTTTCAATTTTTCTATATATTCTATACGTTAATTACTGTATATGTACAATAAGTGCTGAATGTGAGAACATGTGAGAGACGAAATGGGTTGCCAGGTCACTGCGGCTGAAGGCGGTAACAATTTCCTCCCCCGTAAGCGAGTCCTATGGATCGAGGTTGCTTTTGTTCTTCTCAACGACGTCAAGAATTGCTACTCTGGCTGATGGTTGATTTAGAATACCGAATTGTGTTTTCACCGTGACACGTCTAACTTGTCCGTCACTCGCTACCACTGTATCGATCACTCTTCCCTTGGGCCAGCAATTTCTCGGAAGATCAGGGTCGACAATTATAACGATGTCTCCCGTACGGATAGCCGGCTGCGGTATAAACCATTTGCTCCGTCTGGAAATGATTGGCATGTACTCTTTTAACCATCTTGCCCAAAACTGGTTCGCAAATTTTTGTGTCTGATGCCAACGGTATCGCAAATTCTTATCATCATTAACGAAAGGTTTATAGCCGTCTGAAGATCCGATCAGTAAATGATTCGGAGTTATAGCCTCATCGTCATCAAACTCCAAGGAGACGAATGGAAGTGGACGTGAATTAATTATGAACTCTATTTCCCATAAGGCACTCCTCAGGCTTTCGTCGTTGAATTGCATAGATGGGCATATAGCACCGTTTTCACTGACCTTATTAATCTCTCCCAGACTCCGCCCATATGTGGTGCTCCAGGAGGGTTGAACTTCCACTTAATGCAGTCAAATGTGCAACAAACTGATTGCTGATCAATGTTTTTAAATTCGTCACGTAAGACCTTTTCTGTCGCTTTGAAGTTTGTTCCATTATCAGAAAAGACTTCTCTTGGTGTACCACGCCGAGCTATAAAATTTCGAAAGCACATTATGCAGGAATCGAGGCTATGAGCTACTTCGACGCGAACTGCTCTAATCGTGAGGCAGGTAAACACAACACCCCATCGCTTTTCACGCCTGCGTCCGACAGACACATAAAGTGGTCCGAAATAATCAACGCCAACAAATGTAAACGGTCGTTCAAATATTGCTAGCCGAGCAGTTGGTAACGCTGCCATTTGAGGAGGGCACGGCATCGCAGTGTGATTTTTGCATCGTTGGCATACGCGGCGCACCTTTTTGTATAAAACACGGAGATGCGGTATGTAGTAGCGGCTTCTTATTGCATTGATAGCAGTTTCGTGTGATTGGTGGTGTAAATTTTCATGGAACGAACGAACTATGAGAAATGTTATGTGACTAGGGTTGGGTAGCACGATAGCATCTTTATGGTTGTTAAGAAGTTGCTCTCTTCCCCTGCTCATAATAACATCATTTTCATCTAAGTAAATATTCAAACTGATAAGTTTACTTTTGGGTCCAATAGCCACACCCCTCTTTAGTTTCTTAATCTCCTGTTCATACTCAGTTCGCTAGGCAAATTGTATGAGAAGAGTTTGTGCCTTTTGTATCATTATAGGGCTGACCGCTCGTGGGCCTATGGTAGATCTTGAGGCGGCTTCAAGCTTTTTAATATACAAAATAAAAGTAGCCACAGCACGGTATAAGCGCTTCCAATTGGAAAAGTATTCGACGTTCGGTGTCAAAGCTCGTACATTAATTTTGTCTATCAACAACACCCGACGTTTGAGTTCTGTCTCATCCAAACTGCAAAATTCATCACAGCGAGGCCAATTTATAATATCTGTTGTCAAAAAGGCTGGTCCATGAAACCAGATATGCGTGTCGGTTCGATGGTATGTTTTAGTTGCTAAATCCACGGGGTTCATTCGAGTAGGGACCCATTTCCACTGTGAAACATTCGATGAGTCAAGAATCTCACCAACTCGGTGCATAACAAATTGGTGAAAGTTTTTTGGATCGATACGTAGCCACTGCAGAACCGTCTTAGAGTCGGTCCACCAAAACTGAGATCGTACACACATGCGGCGTGTTTTAAGAATGTTGTTGGCAAGCCTCACTCCAGCCACTGCAGCTTGCAACTCCAATCTTGGGATTGAAACTGGCTTTAAGGGTGCCACTCTGGATTTCGCTGCAACGAAGGCGATGTCTACGTTATTGTCGTGCTGGATGCGAAGGTAACTAACAGCAGCGAATGCGGATGCACTGGCATCGACGAAAGTGTGAAGTTCGACGTTGCTCGTACTAAGGAGATTAGTTGAGTAGCAACGAGGTACTTTTACATCCATTATGAGAAGAATCGTTGATCTCCAATTGGACCATTTATCATACAATGTTTCGTTGAGTGGCTCGTCCCAACCAATGCCAGTACGCCATATATCCTGAAGAAGTATTTTCAGCCCTATGGTATGAACCGAAAGGAATCCCAGCGGGTCAAAAATAGACATCAAGACTTGAAGTTTCACGTTTTGTGGGGATAATTGCTTCATTCAAAACGTTGCGACGTAGTCTTGCAAATCTACAATTGAATCTGAACACATCATTAGTAGGTTCCCAATACATACCTAAGATTTTGGTCGTAGAGCTCCACTCTTTGAAGGCTGGCTCGGTTAAGTTGTTGTTAACTAGGTGCTGTAGAACCCTGGCAGAGTTAGATGACCAGTTCCTTACCTCGAATCCAGCATTCGCATTAATTTGTTTTACTTGTTTGGCTAATTCAAGGGCAGTTTCTTCATCCCGCTCACTGTCGATGAAGTCGTCAACGTAGTGGTGATGCTGCACAGCCTCAACTGCTCTTGGGAACTTATGTCGGAATTGCTCGGCGTTCTTGTCTCGTATAAAATGCGCAATGCATGGAGCGCAGTTCATGCCAAACGTGAGAGCACTCATCACGTAAACGCTTGGTTGTTGCGGCTTATCGCCTTCGTCCCACCATAAAATACTTTGAGCATGCATATCGCTTTCTCTGATATTGATTTGGTGAAACATTTCATTTATGTCGCCGCATACTGCCACTCTCCCAACTCGAGATGATAGTAAAATTTCCACAAGCGAATTCAACAAGGTCCAGCGAGCATTAAATCGTTGAGACACATGCCATTTGACTTGGCGGCCGCATCCCATACCAAACGAATTTTACCTGGCTTGTTCGGATTCGTGACGGTGAATATCGGCAGATACCAGGTTTTGCTTGTTTGAATGGTTGCCTCAGCTGATGATAATTTTTTTGCGTAACCTTTTGAAATTAGGTTGTCTACTTGTTGTTGTATCGTAGATTTAAGAGACGGGTCTTTGATAAACTTTTTTTTAAGACACGTTAGTCGTCTATAAGCATTTGCGAAACTTTCTGGCAAGGTTACATCTTCGTTCCGTCAAAGTAATCCAACTTCATAACGATTGCTTACTTTCTTACTAGACGCATTTAAAATAGCTAGCGCCTTGTTGTCGTCTGTAGACAGCAGCTATCTTGGTTTTGGCTCTTCAAGATTAAAATAGCTTTTCACAATATCGTGCAATCTCTCGCAGTCACAATTGTGAACATTCACCATAAAGTCTTTTGGTTGCTTTGTGTGGCTTCCTTGAAGCGTCCAACCATGTCTCGTTTTCGATGCAATGGGTTGGTACCACGATCCCTCTAGAATTTTAAGTGGCACAGCTAGTTTCCAATTATCTGTACCAATCAAAATAGATGGTCTGCCGTTTTCATACGATTGATTTGGTAACACAGCCTAATATGGATATTTTTGTATCAATTGATCAGCATCGATTGTTTGAGCTGGAAGACTTAAACTTTCCACAGTGTGGGCATCAGTTAATTTGTATTTGCGTCTGTTCATAACGCCCGAAATTTCTATAGTGGTTTTGAATGAATCATATTCCGTACGTGCTGTATTGCCGGTCCAACGTAAGCATAAAGGCTCCTGTACACCTTTGAGGTCCAACTTCTCATACACACCTTTTTCAATTAATGTAACAGCAGAGCCCTCATCCAAAAAGGCAAATGTGTCCATCACTTTACTGTGTGAGTGTATTCGAACGGGGATTATTCTGAAGTACGGACTCTTCTTCGTATCGCTGCTGCTGTGTGCAATCACTTGCATTTTAGTGTCATCGTCCGGTGTATCGCTGCTGTGAATCATCTGTCTGACCTTGGTATTACTATCTGCGTTGCTATTGGCTGTTTGCGATGTAATAACTGATGGTGCTTATATTTACATCCGCCGATACCGCATTCTTTGCTTAAGTAACATTAACGGCGATGTGAGTCGAGACATTGATGACAAAGACTATTTTCCTTGATTATCTCCCATTTACGTTTGAGGGTTAAGGTTTTAAAGGCTTCGCAAAGTGTCAGCTTGTGTTCATATTTTTTACACACCCAGCATTTCCTTGTTTCGCTTTTACTGTCGTAGACATCTTCAGCGTGTGTGTGTGTATTCACGTTTGCACCGTATTTATAGACCGTTGGTATCACAACAGTACTTGCTGCTTCAGCGATGTTGTATAGCCAGTCACTAAAGACCTTAACTATTGATACTCGTTCGTCTTTTGTATGCATGACCCAACGCAGTTTATAGTTACTTGGTAGCTTATCTACCAAATAACTACTGAGCACGTGCCGTAGCTCGTGCACGTGCCGTAGCTCAGTGCTCAGTGGTTAGTGTGTTCGCCTTCTGATCTGTAGGTCGTGGTTCAATCCCCGGCTGATGCATAACAAATTTAATATCGATAAAGAGAGGCCATTCCCCCGGGTCGCCATTGAAACTAGGCAACTGTTTTGAAATAGCTTGTCTGGCAGCAAGCTGTGCTGGTGTGGGACCCACGTTCATCGTTGGTATCCGATCGTTTGAATGTGCCAATTCACCAAATTGTGATATTTTGTATTTATTGTCTAAATATTGTTGTTGCATGCGCATTTCTTCCTCTAAGCGTTCCCACCGCAGTGCTCGCATTCTCTCAGATGTATCTAAGTTCTGACTATTCGTTGCGAATATTGACGAGTTTGTAACCTTTACGTTAGTTTGCAGCAGAGGAGGAGACTCAGTTGTAGACATCGATGGATTTTGTTGCATCAAAAGGTTCGGCAGTAAATGGTTATTACTGTTTCGCGTGTACATTGTTGGATCATAACCTACTACGCTCGTTAGGTTAGGTAACTGTGTAGTACCGTATAGCGACTGAAGACGGACTTGATCATGTAACGGTACTTTTAACGTTTTTGATGCATTCGCAGAATTTCGTAAGCATTGTTCTATAGTAGTTGTAATAGAGTAGTTAGATACACTTGCCGACGTTGGAGAGAGCCTTGGGGCCGTATATATAGATGGAACCATAACCTTTGGCTTAATTGGTATTGAGGTTAAAGCTGCCAAGAGGCTCTGTCGGTTCTGACGTGCCAGTTCAGGTGGCGACGATGCTCTTGGTTGCACCGTAGGAAGTGTATGCGCTTTATTCGACCCGTATGTTTCTTTTAAAGCTGCTGCCATTGAGACCGATATGTGTTCGCATGATTCGCAGTTCCAACTAATATCGGCCACTTGGCTGTCAACACCGACACAGCTAAAGTTAAACCATTGGTCGCAGGAGTCACACTGCACCATTTGGTCGTTGTCTTTACCCTTACATCTTCGGCAATTATATTCCGCGTTTGTACTTTTTTCCCCAGGCATATTATAATACGCCGACAATAGATTTAATGAACGAAATGAAATCGAAATACGAAATTCTTTTAAAGAATTGTTGGCGCGATTGATTAAGTAAAAACACGAACTTTCAAGAGCGAGTTAATAGCGAATTTTACTTTAATGCAATTTACAAGATTTTACAAATAAAATTGAAAAATATACGCTTTGATGAAACGTTAGCTTTAAAAGAATTTCGTGTTAACCACGAGACTGTATATTCAAGAATGTGGCGTGACGTGCAAGTGACGTTGTTTTCTTTTCAATTTTTCTATATATTCTATACGTTGATTACTGTATATGTACAATAAGTGCTGAATGTGAGAACATGTGAGAGATGAAATGGGTTGCCAGGTCACTGCGGCTGACGGCGGTAACACTGGGTATTGTTCGCTATACCAACCACGACGTTTTTAGTTGCAAAATCATGTATCCACCAACAATTTGAAATGGTGAAGTGGCTAAAATCAGCAACCCAAAAAATTGATCATATAACCACGGGATAATAAGTATTTATTTCGAGTTTTCTATTGAAAACGATGAATTTTTCATTCCAGCAATAAAAAATGGTTTCATAACCACAGCATTATTGATATTTCCGTTTTTATTTTATTTTTATTGTCTTTTCGATTGCTTTCTATTTTTTTCACTGAGGTTAGAGGTTAGGCCTTCCTCTTCTGCGTCGTCCTCCAGTAATGTAACACCTTCTTAGCCGAAGCGTCTTCGATCGACATGACCTAGCCAGCGCAGCCGCTGGATTTTGATGAGCTTTAACATGTCAATATCGGCATACAGCTTATAAAGCTCATGGTTGTACCTTATTCGGTACTCGCCACCAACACAAATAGGAATTACAATAGAAGTACTTCACCACCTCGAAAGTGTAATTGTCAACAGTGACGTGTTGTCCAAGATGCCGGGACTCTTTGTTTGTTGACACTAGATACTTCGTCTTGCCCTCGTTCACCGTAAGACCCATTCGACGCGACTCTCTTTCCAACTCTGAGAATACTGCACTGACTGCTCGCGTGTTCATGCCGATTATGTCTATATCGTCGGCATACGCCAACAGCATGACCCTTTTCTTCAAGATGGTGCCATTATGTCGTAAACCAGCAGCTCGTATTATTTTCTACATAATAAGATTGAAGAACTGAAACCCCGTTCGGTATTAAACGGTGCGAAGAGGTCCTTTCCAATTTTCACTGCACAACAGGAGTTATGCAGGGTCATTCTACAAAGTCGAGCTTTGCAGAAATACCGAACTCAGACATTGTTGTGTGGAGGTAATCCCTTACCAAACTGTCGAAAGCGGCTTTATAATCAACAAATACAGTGGCTCCCAGCTTATTTCGTACAGTGACAGTTTAAAAATTGCTGCAGTCGTAATTCCTAATATAGCAAAAATTTGAACAAAATATAAATGCCATTTTTGAAAGGAAGGTTTGTTTTTTATTTTCCAAAATTTACTTTTTCAAAATTTTAGTGTTTGACACTATAAAAAAATAAAATAAGAAAAAAATAGGAAAATTCATGTCACAGCTTATTTCGTACAGTCTCTTTAAGTTCAAACTAAAAACAAAGTAAGTTGATTTTAATATTTAGTATGACATCCCTTAGCGTTAATGACAGCCTGGAGTCTACTTGGCATTGAATCCACCAATTTTTGAGTGATGTCTGGTGTGATTTTTTTCCATTCCTCCATCAGTACCTTCTTTAGGTCTTGCTTATTAGAAATCTTGTGTGTTCTTATTTTATTGTCCAAAATAGACTAAAGATTTTCAATCACATTCATGTCAGGTGACTGTGGTGGTGGAGACATCAAGTGTGAGCAGTTCAAATAAGCCAAGATTGCACAATCCCAGATTTATGTTTTGGGTCATTATCTTGGTAATACCGAAATTCTTCCCGCAAACCCAGTTTGTCTGCACTTTGAAGTAAATTGTTTTTCAGAATCTCGAGGTACTTCATTTTGTCCATTGTTCCCTCAATAAAAACCAATTCACCTACTCCGGCTGCTGACATACAGGCCCAAACCATCACGCTACCGCCACCATGCTTCACTGTGGGCTTAAGGTTCTCCTTGTTTAGCTCGGTATTAGCTTTACGCCAAACATATGACATTCCGTCCGAGCCAAAAATATTAAACTTAGACTCATCCGCGAAAATAACGGTATTCCAGAACGCAGGAGTATTAATAATATGCTCTTTGGCGAAGTCAAGTCGGCGTTGTATATTCATTTTCGAAATGAATGGTTTCTTTCGGGCTACTCGACCGTTCAAGTCATGATTGCGCAGCACACGTCGGACAGTTTCAGCACTGGATGATTTTCCTATTTCACGCTGAACCTCTGCAGCCAACTTCGGAGCGGATAACTTTGGATTTTTCTTAATTTTTCGTACAATATAACGCTCGTCTGATGCGTTGAAAATCTTATTAGGTGCTTCTCTGCCCTTGTTCTCCAACCGATTTTCGCGAACGAAGCGTTGAATGATGTATTGGACAGTTGAGGCACTTAAATTTGTCATTTCAGCAATTTTTCGCACACTCTGACCTTTCCTAAAATGGTTAATTACCAGTTTACGCTGTTCCATCGTTGTACGATGACCCATAAAGCTAAATGTTTAATTTACAGCACTTTAACTATTTAAAATAATAATAATAAAAATTGTTATAATAGTTAAAAAGGTCCAAAAACTCATACAATTCAAAAAAACTTTGTAACTGCGCGGCAGAATGAAACTTACTTACATTGAAGTTTGTGTACGAAATAAGATGTGAGCTGAAAATCAGCTGATCAATAGTTTTTCTCTCTTGCATAACAAAAAGAAAAATTTTTGGGGTTCCCCGTTTTCTTATTAGGTTTACTAAACACATACACAGACATCTACATTCAAAACTTATCGATAAGTTTTTTAGTTTCGATGTTACAGCCATGTACATAAAAATATATACACTGTACGAAATAAGCTGTGAGCCACTGTAGGTGCTGTGTCTCGATCTGTTTTCTTGGGTCTTCTCCAAGATTTGGCGCAGTGTGAAATGGTAGATTTACCAGGTCTGAAGCCACACTGTAACTACATAGGTAGATATATTTTTTTTGCTTTATAACAAAAATATAAAACTTTTTATAAAATTTTGTTTACCTATTTCGATAGGGCTTAAGGTGGCTGTAAACGGTGAGATAATTCCCATGAGAATGAAGAATTTGCCTCATCCTCATCGTGTACACAGCGTTGAGAACGCGTTCTCATTCTCAACTGAGACGCATACTCATTCTCAATGAGACCAATTCCGTTGGTCGTGTAAACAGTGTGTGTGAGAATATGCAAACACTCTCACTGCTCGATTTTATTCTCATCTGCAGCACGTGAGAGTATTTGTTCTCACCGCATGCTTTTTGATATTTCATTTGTATTTCTTCTGTGTTGATGTGCAATGGATTCAGCAAAAAAAGCAAAATTATCTGATTTTGGTGTTATTATTATATGTAGAAATTTTTTATTCTTTGTTTGTATATCATTGTTTTTGTATATATTTTTTTTACAGAAATGGAGTGATGAAAAATTAATAAAATTATTCGAACTTCATGAACAGAATCCTATGCTGTGGAAGAAAAGTGATTCCCAGTATGTGGATATAAATGCAAAAGCACGCATGTACGAAGAAATTTTCGACATGTTTGTTGTTCACTTGGCACACAGAAACAGAACTCGACAAAGCAAACATTGCACTAATTTTTTTACATTTACAGTTATTGAATATCACACTTCTACGAAAAGCATTTTCATATGAATTCTCATTAGCTTTATCATCATCATGTAACTACATGTGAGAATGGATGAGAATATTCTCACTCAATCACTCTCATGCTCTGTCTTTTCGTTCTCAGTGAGGGTGAGAATACTTATTCGTGTATATAGGCTTGAGAATTCTCACACCAATCTATTCGCACTCTCATGAGAACTACTCTCATCGTTCACAGCCACCTTTATTTCCATTACCCCAGTTCTCCCATGATGAGGGCTAAGTGCATATGTATTGAGCAATTGCATTAGTGTGTGTGACTATTTTATAATAGAAGTTTTCTAAGACACAATGTACTTACGCAGCGACAGCAACTACAATATTCGCTTTCGCTGATGAAAATTTTAGTATTCTACCCTACGCACTTCTAAAATCCCCCTTCGCGCAGCGGCATTATTACGAGTTTGATCATATACATTTGCTTGGAATTGGAAGGAATTGTTTTCTATGTGAGTTGCGTCGTTCCAGTAATACCAAGTATATCTTTGATACCTGACGACATAACTTCTACAACTTCTTATCTGGAATGTATTGGTACGTATAGAGTGCTATATGGACTTTGTTCGGATCAAATTAGAATTTCAATGGTCAAATCTTGTCATCAATACATGCATCAAAACCGATATTTCGCTCTCATTTCCTACGTCGCTTAAAAATTAATATCAACATGAATGTGACTGAAAACGAGTGTTGATAGTTAATAGTGGGAATAACATTACTGTACTTACATATCATCTGTTCGTATCGCACACTGTGCCGATTTTAGTTCATAAAATTCCACAGTCTCTATAGGTGACCGATTATGACCTGTCGTTGTCACACGTACATTTGGCATTAGGAAATTATTCACATGATCACCGTCGCCCATCAAGCAATCATAGTCAATTTCATAATCAAAGTCTAAATATATACCAGATTCGGAATTAGCCATTTTAGTTTTTGTTTGATGAACTTATATTATTTTATTTTTATTCTAAAAATTGGCCTGATCTTCGTTTGGTCACGTGCATGCATATTATAATCACCAAATCCATAAGAATATAACTACTAAGGATAGTAAGAGATACTCCGAAGTTAACTAATGTAAAACTGTATCTTATAACTTCAACACATATAATTTTTGCTCAGAATAAATATTTTTATTTTTTAATTTCCGAAATTATTTTTGTTTTCTTGATAGTCTTTGGTGGATGTGGTGGTAGGTTTATATATATATATATATATATATATATATATATATATATATATATATATATATATATATATATATACAGTATTGTGCAAAACTTAAGCAACTGGCATAGTGCTCTCATTGATTTCAAATTTACTAAAAAATAAAAGCGCTTAGATTGAATGTTTTAATATTTAATTGTTCCTTCATTAAATACATAAAAAACAACAACAACAAAGGTTCGGTATTCTTACGAAATTAACTGTAAACAACAAAAAACAAATTATACTCATATTTCATCTGTGCAAAACTTAAGCAACTTTTAATATTTTGTGTAGTATCCCTTATTTTTAATTACTGCAGCACACCTTTTGGGCATAGAAGCTACTAATTTCGTTAAATATGATTTATTTATATTTTCCCATTCAGTTTTGAGGCCTAAAAATAGTTCGTCTTTATTTTTAAAGCGCTTTGAGCCCAAGCCTCGTTTTAAAATTGAAAACAAATTTTCAATAGGATTCAAGTCGGGCGATTATGCCGGCCAAGCACTTGAATCTTATTTGACTGTAGCCAATCCTTCACAAACTTCGATGTGTGTTTCGGATCATTGTCGTGCTGAAACACCCATCGAAGTGGCATATTCCATTCCGCAAAAGGCAACATTGCAGTTTTTAAGATGTCCTTATACATAAATCTGTCCATTTTGTGGTCAATCCTATGCAACGGACCAAGTCCACTCCCCGAAAAACACGCTCACACCATGACGTTCCCTCCTCCATGCTTTACAGTCTTCTTACAGTATCGCGGATTGAGGCCTTCACCTTTCACATGTCGAACTCTTATTATTCCGTCTGAATTAAATAAATTTATTTTAACTTCATCACTGAACAGTACGCCAAACCACTTTTTTATGGACCAGCCCACGTACTTCTTAGCAAATTCAAGTCTGGAAAAAAAAATATATGTTGTTGTTTTTGTTTTGAAGGCATTAAACCAAACATTCCTTTTTTTTACATGTTTTGGTGTAAGCATTGGTTTCTTTACCGCTTTGTAGCTTTTTAAACCAACTTTAATCAAATGCCTTCTTACTGTGCTTGAATCGACATTTAAATTAAGAGTATTTACTATATCTTTTGAAGACATGAACGGATTTTTTTAAATAAATTTTTTAATTTGAATAGCTTCCCTAAAAGAAATTTTTTGGGGTCTTCCTCCTGAATTTCGATCTGTAACGCTACCAGTTTTTTCAAATAATCGTATCCATCTTGATATCATAGATTTGTTGATATTTAATGATTTTGCAATGTCATTCTGTGGTTTTCCTTCCTTAAATAACGATATAACCTTCATCTTAAATTGATGACTATAACGGACACGTTGCATTTTGGATTTCAATATGTTTGAAAGAACTGTGCGCTAAGAAAGACTTTTTTGTACTGAGTTAGATCAATGTTAATGCACAAAGCAGAAAAAACTCCGAAAAAGATCCGTTATTTTCTGAACAAAGAAATATCGAACACCTTTGCACTCCGAGTTGCTTAAGTTTTGCACAGATGAAATATGAGTATAATTTGTTTTTTGTTGTTTACAGTTAATTTCGTAAGAATACCGAACTTTTGTTGTTGTTGTTTTTTATGTATTTAATGAAGGAACAAATAAATATTAAAACATTCAATCTAAGCGCTTTTATTTTTTAGTAAATTTGAAATCAATGAGAGCACTATGCCAGTTGCTTAAGTTTTGCACAATACTGTATATATATATATATATATATATATATATCCTGGAGTTTTTACGGTTGAGTCTGATCGCGATTATAAACTGCTTTTTCGAGATCGATATACCATTATCTATATCGTCAGTGCATACGAAGAAAGACATGAACTCAAGAATTGACTGCTAAGAGTGCAATCAAATCACATCCTGAAGTTTTTACGGTTCAGTCTGATCGCGATTATAAACTCCTTTTTCGAGTTCGATATACCATTATCTATATCGTCAGAGCATACGAAGAAAGACATGAACTCAAGAATTGACTGCTAAGAGTGTAAAAAACTTTGGCGTAAACCTAATTGACGGCGAAGAAAGACGTGTAAATATAATTGACGGCGAAGATATAATTAAATATAATTAACAAAAAAGGACGATATCGTGTATTATGAATGCAATATCTTTTCGTTTGGTTGGGCGATGCTGAATCAGTAAAAAAATAAAATATATATACAATATACGGACGTTTACGTGTCTTTCTACGTCGTCAATTATGCTTACACGTCTTTGTTCGCCGTCAACAATAGTTACGCGTCTTTCTTCATCTTATTTTTTACGCGTCTTTCTCCGTCGTTAAAACACTCGCGCGTAATGATTGATTTTGCCCAATTTATTTTACATGTTTATTGATATATAGTATATACTCGCAAGAGTACATAGAAGCTAACCGTTAGATATCAATTGGGCTGACGTGTCGATTACACTAGTCGACAGAAAAAGTTTATAATTAAAGGATATTTTCTAGACTAAGTTTACCCCGCTGAACAAAAAAATTACACATCTATTTTTCGTACTTTTTTCAGTTATATTCGAAAGGTGTGGTTTTCTTTCTTCCGACAATATACTATTGGTGTCGATCGGATTAAATTGAACTGAGTTACAGGCGATGAAATTCGAAAAAAGCGGATTTTTTGATAAGTGCTCAATTTTAAATGATTCATTGACAAATAAGATTTTTGGCACAATCTCGTTTGTATGTGCAATATGAATTTATATAAATACTGGGTAATTTACATTTCTTAACAAAAATTTTATATATTGAAATACAATTTTTGATCAAGTATATATTTTCCATTATTATCTAAGACCTTTTGCCATTTTTGAGGTAACTTCTGAATTCCATCTATGTACAACTGATGTAGTTTATCGGCCAAAAACTTGGACAAGTCATTTTCAGAAGTTCTTCGGTCGGCCAATTACCATTACCAGAGTTTTGCAGAGAGCGATACAAATGAAGTGCAAGGTCCGGGCAAATTCAATTTGTTCGGAGTCATCAAAGATGTATTTGTTGGAAAAGGAGTTGTGCAGCAGTAGCAGCTCGTAATAAACAACTCACTTCCAATCTGTCGTGGGAGGTGGGCAAGATTTTCATCTGATTCCGCTCATTTTGAGATATATAAGTTCTCTGCTAAAACAAACCTAACATACTAAGTTTCAGCTCGGTAGCTTCATATTTATATGCTCTTAAATTGCATACACACATGAGTTTGTGTCTAAAATCTAATTTCCTATCTTCATTTAAGCTTCGACATTTCTTGTCTGACAGCAATATGATATATGAATTTTCGCCATAAAATTATCTTTCACCTGCAATCTCAAAAAGATGTGAAATAATGAATGTCTATGGAGCAACTGAAAATTAGTAATTTTTAAAAGAGGAAAATTTATCTTCTCGAATTTCATCGTATAAAACTTAGTCGACAGGTACATTGTTGAAAAGAAGAAGGCCATATGGTGTGCCATATGCCTTTAAATGGTGTGCAAACCATCCGTTCCGTTCGCGTATGGATAAATCTTTTTCGTGATTTATTGCCATGAACTAAAAAAAGTGCAAAATTTTTCACATTTTTCAATGAAGGTAAGTTTCTTTTTCAGCAACTCAGGATTAGTATAGAAAACTTAGTTTTTTTGAGATAATGTTATACAACATTATAAAAGTAATGGTGTGATAATTTTTCGACAAAAATGTAAGTACATTCAAAAATATAGTACCCCTATATACATTTAAAAATATAATAGCCTAGACAGACGGCAGCCTAATTCCGAATTACCGAGTTAATTCGAATTAACTCGGGCATTAACTGCAGCTAATCCGCATAAACTCTATGAATTAATTCTCAAACTAAAAGAGGATTAGGGCAATTTGCGATGGCAACACTGCTGAAAATTGTTTATTGTGAATTTTTCTCTATCCATTTTACAAAATATTAGGTGTGTTCGCTAACAAAAAACTTTCAACAATTGTTAACAGTTTTCAACATGAAAAATGTTGGCGAACAAATAAATCCAGCTGTCAATGACGAGCGGTGAATGTCAATTCACAAGTTTCTGATAGTTTTCAGTTCACGTAATCCTTGTGGATTTTCTCATATCGAGAGTGATAGATGACAGAAATTGATAGTGACAGTAATGTAAGTGGACAGACCTAATAAAACAGCAATCAGCGGTTTAGTTAATCCGCAATACTGCCGTCTGTCAAGTTATTGTTTTATTCGGATTAAGTGCGCCGTTAATCAGGAATTAGGCTGCCGTCTGTCTAGGCTATTATACACCTATTACAAATACCATCACAACTTAACACTGCTAATGAAGAGTTGTCTTGTAAGTTGTCTTCGCGCATTCAAATCAAAAGAACCGGTTCTTGCGAGTGTCATCGATAATACGAATTTTATGTCATAGTTGCTTCTCAGGTCATTCGTATTAGAAGCATTTGTCTTTGCCAGCTAGCAACCGCAGTCAAAATGGGAGATTGGTGGAAATGATGAGTGCCACCGCTCAAAGTTTCGGAAACTTAAAGACAAAATTATAGAATAAGTTTGCTATAATATTATAAATAATCCAGTTTGGGAACAAGTGCAGAATAGTCCAATTAAAGGAAAAAAAATTGTTCGTAAGAGCCTATTTTTGTGAATATAAAAAACCAAAAATTGTTTCTCGCTAACGCGCATATAAGGCGTGGTTCAAGGACAAAGTTCAAATCTGTAGTCGAAATTACTCAATAAATTCGCATTTTTTACAGTATGGGTATCAAGAAAGGTCTGTTTAATACCTTTTTACCGTATACGAAGAAATTTTGTTTTTTTTTTCCTTTAAGAGTGCTATTCTGCAATTGCTACAAAATTTTAGTTTGCTATATTCACAAAAATAAGCTCTTAGGGTGTGATATTCTGCACTTATGCAGAGCGCATTTCCGGGATCGTTAATAAATAATAAACTCATACAATTTATGGTTTGTTTCAGACCGAAGCAAATACATTGAACTATTAGTTTTTACTTCTGTTGACTTTAATTTAGACAATCGCCAAGAATGAACGCTGTTTAGACTATTACGAACGTTACCTCCGAATACGTCGGAGTCAGTGATACATTTTCCTGCATTCGGGACGAGCATTCTTTTCACGAGCGTCCTCGTCGAGAAAGTCTATCGGTAATTGTTCAGTTCATAGCTCATCATATGCCATTTATGAACAATTTTGAATGTTAGCAACCGCAGAGTCTGTTTGGGATTGCCTATGTAAATAAAGTAGCAACTTAGTATATTTTGTAGAGCATTTTTACAGAAGCCATCTAAAATTGAAGGGGAACAGTAATACTACTTGAAGATGGATTAATCAGAGCAATATAGCACAAGCGTCACATAAGAGCCACGGGAATACCGTTTGGGACATCAGTTCAGGCGACTTCGGGAACAAGTGCAGAATAGCCCACTTAAGGGTAAACATGCAGGTAAACATGCATATACAGCCCATTATTGTTTAAAATAGGTTATGAATGTTATAAATCACTGAAAAGATATTAGAAAGAACTTTCCTCTGATACCCATATTGTAAGAAAAAATTGCAAATTTATTGAGTAATTTCGATCGCAAATTGGACCTTTGACCTTAAACCACGCCTTATATGGGCGTGAGCTAGAACCAATTTTTGGTTCTTATATTCACAATAATAGGCTCTATATGAAAAACATTTTTTTTTTAAGTGAGCTATTCTGCACTTATGACCGAATTCGTAGTGATTCCACGTCCACTTCTACACGTTTGAATATTAGTTTTATATTTTTGATTTCCATTTTGACACTGTTGGAAATATTTTTTTAATGTTGTGTGTGAAAACTATCTTTTTCAATTATACAAATTTCTTCGTTTCTGTTTTTTTGTGGAAGCATTTTTGATGATTTGTACATTCTCGTATAATTTCTTCAATTCCATAATTCAATCAACGAGCATGTTCTCGTTTACTCAGCATGTTTTTGTGTTTTTCATTTTCGTCTTTCGTCACTCGATATTTTTTGTATTTCTCTATCTCCGTCTATATATATATATATATATATATACAAATCTATATATATATATATATATATATATATATATATACATATATATATATATATATATACATATATATATATATATATATACATATATATATATACATATATATATATACATATATATATATATATATATATATATATATATATATATATACATAAAACTTTTGTTCTCATCACATCGAACACTTATATTCTTCGGTTTTAATGAAGATTATTGGGACCTTGGATAACGCAATTCTTGCCTAATATAACTTTAAATCACATAGGTTTTATTTTGCTTTAATTTCTACTCGACAAACTTTGTTTGCGGCTTTGTTGGTGTCGTTTTATATCGTTTTTCCTAAACTCTAATTAGCGTTGTATGATCATCATCATCACTGTTTGCTAACTCTACCCGAGTCACTAACACTAACACGGGCTGCGCACAAACGCGAGAAGGTCTAACCCACTGACTAACTGCCAGCGGTGGTAACATACGGTTGACAACAGTAGCAATCAGCCAGTCAATTACATTTGATAACTACTTTAAATTGTGTTGAAGAAAGAGAGAGAGCGAATGAAGGAACTATACATTGGATAAAAATAAGAGGTTAAGAAATTCGATAGAGCCTGTCAAAGTCTAAATGACAACACGGAATAAGGGAAAATGTAAAACAAACACGATTTTAGCACTATATAAGCAATTTCAATTTCCTTACCTGATATTAAGCACTGGTGGAACTACAAAGTGGCACCCATGTCTAAGTTATAAGGTGGAGTTACTAGAACAACGACCTTATTTTATTTGTTTTGTTTATCCATATTCTCAGCAGAATCAGGAACTTTTAGCGCTGTCCACATTGGCATGCCCAGGCACAACTGTTCAAGCGAGATAGGAAGAAAAGTAGGCAGTCTAAAAGATATGGAAACTTTGCGCCAAAAATTGAATCCAAAATTAAAAAGCGCAATGAGCTATGTTTTATGTAAATTCTATGTTTCGATTTCCGCATGCTTACAAATTCTCACAATCATACCTAAACAAAAGCGTCGGCGGTTTTTATCTGTCAAATAGTTTTTATGCACATACAAATTGTATGACGCAACCCAGAATAACTCGACGGAAGCGCCGAGCAGTTGAAAAATCAGATTTTAACAGCGTATTATGAAGTAAAGTTGTGAATACCTGGTAAATTATTGTTGTTTAAAAAAGTTTGTTACACCGAAGTTTATTGTACATAACTGGAGGTTATATTTCATTAATTATTAATTTCATTTAATTTTAATTTAATTAAAATTTTATTTTAATTATACTAATGCAAGTAAATGCATTCATTTATAAAAAGTGGTGTATAATACGAAGATGTTAAATATAGGGAACAGTTTTGGGAGGAGATAGCAAACAAATCTACCGGGTAAGTTAATCATGGACTTGAATGGACTTTAGCAAGAGTTAATTTATATATTTTTAATAACGAACATTCTGAAGCGTATCGTCGTTTAGGTATGATACTGCATTGAACGCTAGACGTCAGAAAACGTCCCACCCAAATCTTCTGTTTAGGCTATTTAGGCTATTATAGCTATTAGACGTTGAAGCGATAACATCAGTAATAAGCGCTCTATATCACAGTTGTGTGAAATTGTTTGTTCAAAAATAAATAAAAATTAAAAGTTATGAACACATTCTCATATTCATAGCTTTGGAAATCTTCTTGTCTACTTTGTATTGGAAAAAATAATATAAATATTGATATTTTATTCGAATAATTTTATTCTGAGTAATCACAATTTTGATTAATCGAATAATTTCAATTTTTCACTTACTTTATATTTGATTGATCAAAAATTTTGAACAAAAGATTAATAGCACAGCCCTACATTATTTCAAATTCCAATTCCAATGTGTTTCGTAAGTGCCTGTCCACATTTGCCTGCCAAGGAGCGTACTGCCCATTAATGTTGTGTCCATATTAGTGCTTTTAATTGAATTGAAATAGTACAATGGAATTGAAATTTTGGAATAAAGTAAGGTGCAATTAATCGTTTGTTCAAAAATTCAGATTAATCAAAATATTCGATTAATTAAACGTAAAAATATTCGAATATTTATGATTTTGAATATTCAAAAATTTTAATTATTCGAATAATCAGAATTATTCGAATAAAGTATAAAAAAAATAATAATAAAATTATTTATAGTATTTTATCCAATACAAAGTAGACAGGAAGCTGTCTAAAGCCATGAATATGGGAATGCGTTTAACATTTTTATTCCCAAAGAAACTATGAGAATACATCTAAAGTTTTTATTCCCAAATATTTCCAAAACAAAGAAAAAACGAAAATGAAATATATTATAATTAATCAAAATTCAAAATATTTATAATCAAAATTCTAATCAACCGAATTTTGATAAATCATAATTTTGATTAAGCTAATTAATTAGTCCAATAATTCGATTAATCAAACTTTTTGAACAAACAATCGCATAACCCTAAATAGCCTAATAGCTTAGACAGACGACAGCCTAATTCCGGATTACCGGCGCATTTAATCCGAATAAAATAATAACCTGACAGACGGCAGTATTGCAGATTAACTAAACGGCTGATTGCTGTTTTATTAGGTCTGTCCACTTACATTACTATCACTATCAATTTCTGTCATCTATCACTTTCGATATGAGAAAAACTAAAAGAAGTACGTGAACTGAAAACTATCAGAAACTTGTAAATTGACATTCACCGTTCGTAGTTGACAGCTGGATTTATTTATTCGCCAACGCTTTTCATGTTGAAAATTGTTAACAATTGTTGAAAGTTTTTTGTTAGCGAACACACCTAATATTTTGTAAAATGGATGGAGAAAAATTCACGGAATTAGGCTGCCGTCTGTCTAGGCTATAATAGAACGCTACTTACTGATGTATCCCTTCAGCGTGTAGATTTGTGAGCATATTTGTCAAAATCGAAACACTTTGGTCATGGAATATAGCTCGTTGCGGTGGTTTTTAATTTTGGATTGGACTTTCGGCGCAAAACTTCTATCTTGTTCTGACTGTTTAGTTTTCTACGTATCTCGCACGCGCAGTTACGCCTGAGCAGACTGATGTGGACAGACACTAATTACATTTTCTTCAAAATTGTGTATACTTTCATATGGTGCGTTCAAAGGACAATGCGTGTATGTCGTTTGAACGCATCAAACAAGTAATCGTGTAAAGGCCGTCAATCAATTAGCATATTATTGTAAACAACAACAAATACAAATTAATGATTGGGCGGTTTGAGAAAAATGAAAGTAATTATCTTTAATATAAATTAAGTATATTTACCTATGACTTAATGTATTACAGAAAAAAAGAGACTACAACGGATTGCATTTCAAACCGTATAATTTTATGTGGTCATTGACACGATGAAATTACCTCGCAAACTTTTACGAGGGGCATAAAAATTTTCTTATAAATATATGACAGCTGGTTTACGAATGTATAACTTAGTAGATTTAAGCGATTTGAACGGCTTTTTTACTATTGCATGAATCCCACCACTATTATGTCGCTATCGACTATAATCAATTATGATCAAATATCGACATGATATCAATTTTTGCTTATTATGCTGAGTACATATACACGTACCAACCGTTAGTTAAACTTGTTGTACAATGAGTTGTATGGCTGTTTAGTATGCACGTATCAACACGATATACTATGCGTTGTATAACTTTATTATTCTCATATTCATCACGTTGAGCACTTCGCAAAATGATACCGCTTTTACCATGAAATCAACTCTTACGAGAAATATCAACAAAGCATGTTGTAAAATCTGCGTATACACGTTCCAATTCATTGTACAACTTTTTTTTTAGTTTCTATATTATGAAATTTGATCATGAAAATGGTAAGTGTGATTAAAAGAATGCACTCACAGTGATACATTGTTACTTGTTATTTGTGTATACAAGAAAGAACAGTCGATTTCTCCGTTGCCGCTACGGGCATCATGGTGCAACTAGCCACGAACGCACCGCCCTTCCGTACCGCCCGTACGTAAGAACAAAAATTTGTCAAAAGTTAAGCCCGTTATGCCCGTACAGCTTAAAATGTGTGTATTACATAACGGTAACAAATATGGTTCCACCCTAATTGGTTATAGAAACGAGCTACAGAAGTGTATTCAAAATTCAATGCAGAATTGACAAACCGCGTTTTTCATTTTAAAAATTAAAATCTATATCATTGTTTGACCTACTGGAGTGCATGCGAGTCAACTTAAATCAAGAAAAGCTGCAGGTTTTAGACGAATATGAACTCAAATTTTTTTTGAAATCTGTGAAGTAAATCTGCTTGTGCAGATTTGGAGGAATTGAATTTTGGTTCAATATCCAGCGAGCTCCCAGACAAATTCGACTTCTCTTCTATAAGCATTAATGGTGCTATTAAGCGTGAAATAGGGAAAAGTATAGCTGCACCGCATTGCTCTACATTTCACGCGCATGATACTCAAGAGGTCACAATCAACTCCATAGGTCACGTCTGCCGTTAATATTACTGCCAAAGTTCAGAGGGGCGTACACGGACTGGATTAATTTTTATTCAACTTTCACCACAATCATCGATAAGGAAAGGGATCTAACCACGATTGAGAAGCTTCACTATTTGCGTTGTTTTTTCAGTGGAGTTGCACTAGACACTATAAAATCTTTGGAGACATCAGAGGCTAATTATAAAATTGCATTCAAGCTTGTGTTGAAAAGTTATGACATTAGGTGACGTATTTTCCAGGCGTATATCACGGAGATCTTTGGGCAAGGCAATGAAGATTCAACAGCGAATTGTTTGCGCGTGTTGACAGACAAGGTTACTTCACAAATTTGCTCATTGCAAGTGGAAGTAAAACTTGCCCAGTATTGAGTTGCGTTCGTGTGGAAAGTTTTCAGATTTTTTGGAAAATCGATGTCGTATGTTGTAAAACATTGAGCATGCTTCTGAGGAACAAGCACGGCAAATTTCAAAGAGTGAGTACAAGTAAAGTGCGGTTCTTTATAGCATCAAACAACTCAAAAATCGCTTGCACATTTTACATAAGGTAAATACATGTAAACGTTTCCTAAATTTATCTCAAAAATTTCGTTCAGACGAGGTAAAGAAGCCTAGGCCTTCTTTAGATTGTTTTACGATAGGTCGTCGGTCAAATGATTGCAATTCAACTTTCTCGTGTAGAACTTGTCTCCTAAGGCATCATACGGTTTTGACTTCGCTAACTCTTCGCTGATATCAGCCATCGCTCCGGCTTCATTGCCGCAACACTAATCACAATCCAGCGTCATTATTGCAATGTTACCTGCGCCCCCCAGTGCCTCTACTAGATCTCACCCTGATGCTGTGCTTCTCACCATCATCATGTTTTCATGGAAAATCGATTCGGAATGCTTGTACCTTGTCTTGCACTTCTAGACTCTGGTTCACAGATACATTTTATAACAACGCGTTTTGTACATCAACATCAAAATTAATTCATCGACTACAGTGTCTGGCATTGGAGACTCCGATTTCATCACCGATGGTTACTCAGTTGACCTCTTGCTCAAGTTGAGGATTTCGAATTTCACTGCCCAGATTATTGTCATTTTAGAACAATCGATTACTGAGTTCTAGCCTATTTATCCAGTAATTACAAAGAATTGAAACATTCCTTCCAATCTTCAACTTGCTGATCCTCAGCGGATTGATTTGCTCATTGGAGCAGACCTTTTCTTTGAGTTGCTATGTGTAGGCCAAATCCAGTTGTCAACTGAATTGCTATTTCTACAAAAAACTTCATGGCTGGATCATTTCCAGTCGCCTTACAAAGGGCATCTGGTAGCTATATTTCCGCGAAACAATTACACGATTCGGTATCGTGATTTTGGGAAATTGAATAAGCTTTTGAACCAATCGCCAAGGCATCTTATTAAGAACTTGAATGCGAAGCGCATTTCGAGAAAATTATTTCTCGATTGCTTTCAGGCGAAAATGTAGTCCGCTTACCGGCAAAAATTGGTTTTAACTCATTAGTTATGCAAAAATCCATATTTATATAAGTAGTGTTGTGCTTTCTTTTTCGACACCGTAGATAACTTATTCTCTAGAACGTACCCGTATATATATATATATATATATATATATATATATATATATATATATATATATATATATATATATATATATTTGTATATATATATATATATATATATATTTATATATATGTATATATATAAATATATATATATATGTATGTATAGAAATATATATGTATATATATATATATATATATATATATATATATATATATATATCTTCCACTTTTTAACTTTTATTTTTGTATTCACACTAACTCGCTCTTCGATTTATCTACTTATCTAGATTGACTTTATTTCAGCCGCCCTCTTAGTTTATATAGCCTGTGGCGTAATTTACAGTTTAACCCCGTTTTTGGATAAAATAATTTCTGTAGAAATTGCAATTTCTTAATAAGGTCGATTAATTGCAATTTCTTCAGTAGGTCATAATTACAACTTCTTCTTAGTTATTGTAAATATTGCGTTAAATTTATGTATCCATGGTTGTTGCTTATTTTGTTTTTCTTCTTTTTGGTTCTTTTTCATTTTACTGTGTATGGTTGCTAAATTATTTCATAATCATACAGTGAGGTACGACAACCTATTGGTTCTTTTATTACTGTTTATTATTTAGTTATTTCGTTATTTTTCTTCTTCTTGGTTCTTTTTTTCTTTTTACTGTGCATGGTTACGAAATTATTCCACAATATTACCATAACCTTGACCACGCGTTTTTATAAGCATACTATAACCCATTTTAGCTAATGATAATTACTTTATGCATAGTATGGTGATGATCATTATATTAATGATTACAGCGATATTTATAAAGTATACCCACATAATAGTATAACATAATAATATAACGTAATAGAATAACATAATAATAATATTAATGTAACATTTGTAGTGACTTAAAACGCATAAATTAGACGAGCATTATTTTGACTCACAACTTTCCTTCCCCTATTATGATGGGTCTGGTGGTGTTTTCGCAAGGTAACGTGTCTAACTGCCTCAACCAGGTGGGGCTAGCGCAATCCTTGTTGAACTCATCGCAAGTCAACTCACTGGCTGTCATGTAGTTTGATCTGAGCGCTATGTGATGATACCTTTATTTGTTAATGAGGGGTAGTCATATAGCTTGCTCTGCTTACTCTGTGATGGCGCTTTCATTATTATTAATGGGGGCCCTCCATGTGGCGACCACCGGGCAACGTCTTCCTGGCACCCGCTGGGAGGCGGCTGAAGTGAGTGGCGAAAATCTCCTCGGTTAGAGGTTGTGCGTTGGGTTTGGGACCCGCCACATAAAAAACCCCCCCAATGAAAAAAACAAATATGCCTCGGATAAGGACTACCGCTTTTGTTGATGACCCCCGCAAACGAAAAAAGGACCACGATTTACGGATATGCACCTGGAATGTCCGATCCCTTTATAGGGAGGGTGCCTCTATCCAGCTGGTTGATGTCCTCGAAAAATACAGAGCTGACATCACCGCTCTCCAGGAAATGCGATGGACAGGACAGGGCTGCTCCAAAAGAGCGTCCTGTGACATCTACTACAGTTGCCATGCTGAAAGGCACGAATTAGGATGTGGATTTTTGGTCAGCAAGAGACTACGACATCTTGTCTCACAGTTCACGCCTGTGAACGAACGGCTGGCCACAATCCGCATCAAGGCAAAATTTTTCAACATCAGCCTTATATGTGCCCACGCTCCGACGGATGAGAAGGACAATGTGACCAAGGAGAGCTTCTTTCAGCGCCTCGAAGAAGCTTATGACCGCTGCCCCCGTCACGATATCAAAATCGTGCTTGGCGACTTTAATGCCAGGGTGGGCAAGGAAGGTACCTTTGGTCCAACTGTCGGAAAATTCAGCCTCCACCAGAACACCTCCGATAACGGAATGAGGCTGATCGACTTCGCCGCAGCACGAAACATGGTAATTGGTGGTACCAGATTCCAGCATCTCGACATCCACAAAGCGACATGGCTGTCTCCAGATCAACGTACAAGAAACCAAATTGATCATGTGGTGATTGACGGAAGGCATGCTTCCAGTGTGATGGACGTGAAATCGATCCGTGGTGCCAACATCGACTCGGATCACTACCTTGTTGCAGCTAAGGTGCGCACACGCTTATGTGTCGCAAATAACAAGAGAAGTCCCACACAGAGAAAGCTCGACGTCAGTAAGCTGCAATCACCAGAGACAGCAGATGCATTTTCCTCTCGACTATCGGATCTGCTTATGCAGAACACTCCCCCACTTGATGATACATGCGCACGGTGGACACATATATCCCACTCCATGACTACTGCTGCCGAGGAGGTAATCGGTTACTACCGGCCTCTGAGGAATGAGTGGTATGATCAGGAGTGTCGCAACGCTACCGCAGAGAAAGACGCCGCCTACAGAAGAACCCTGCGTGCAGGCGCAACGCGAGCTGTTAAGGAGCGGTACAGAGAGAAAAGGAGTGCAGAGAGACGTCTTTTCAGGCGCAAGAGGAGGGAGTTGGAAAGACGTGAGTGTGAGGAGATAGAGATGTGTACCGACAAGAATGAGACTCGAAAATTCTTCGAAAAGATCAAGCGCCTAAGTGGAGGTTTAAATCCCGAAGCCTCTTCTTGTCGTGATGGAAATGGGAATCTGGTTACGGATGTCCAGAGTGTACTGAGCCTATGGAGGGAACACTTCTCCACGTTACTGAATGGCGATGCTACGAACAATTCCGCCAGTGGAGGAGATTGCCCGATAACTCCAATTACAGATGATGGTGTTGATGTTCCACCACCCGACTATGACGAGGTTAAAACGGCCATTTTAAGGCTGAAGAACAACAAAGCTGCAGGTGCTGATGGCCTGCCTGCCGAGTTGTTTAAGACCGGAGGCGATGAGCTGCTCACCCGCATGCACCAGCTCATAAGCAGAATATGGTCGGATGAAAGCATGCCTGATGATTGGAGGCTCAGTGTTCTCTGTCCTGTACATAAAAAAGGTGACCCCACAATTTGCGCCAACTACCGTGGAATAAGTCTCCTGAGCATCGCATACAAGGTTCTATCGAGCGTACTGTGTGAAAGGTTGAAGCCTATGCTCAGCAACCTGATTGGACCTTATCAGTGTGGCTTCAGACCTGGTAAATCCACCATCGACCAGATTTTCACACTGCGCCAAATCCTGGAGAAGACCCAAGAAAAACAGATCGACACACACCACCTATTTGTTGATTATAAAGCCGCTTTCGACAGTCCGGTAAGGGATTACCTCTACGCAACAATGTCTGAGTTCGGTATTCCTGCAAAGCTCATTCGACTTTGTAGAATGACACTGCATAACTCCCGTTGTGCAGTGAAAATTGGGAAGGACCTCTCCGCACCGTTTAATACCGAACGGGGTTTCAGACAAGGTGATTCGTTATCGTGCGACTTCTTCAATCTTATTATGGAGAAAATAATACAAGCTGCTGATCTACGACATAATGGCACTATCTTCAACAAAAGTGTCATGCTGTTAGCGTATGCCGACGATATTGACATAATCGGCATGAACACGCGAGCAGTCAGTGCAGCATTCTCAGAGTTGGAAAGAGAGTCGCGTCGGATGGGTCTCACGGTGAACGAGGGCAAGACGAAGTATCTAGTGTCAACAAACAAAGAGTCCCGGCGTCTTGGACACCACGTCACTGTTGACAACTACGCTTTTGAAGTAGTAAGGGACTTTGTCTATCTTGGAACCAGCATTAACAGCAGTAATGACGTCAGCTTGGAGATCATGCGTAGGATAACTCTTGCTAACAGGTGTTACTTTGGGCTGAGTAAGCAATTGAGAAGTCGAGCCCTCTCTCGAAGAACGAAAACTACACTCTACAAGTCTCTTATCATGCCTGTCCTAACATATGGCGCTGAAGCCTGGACAATTTCCACCTCGGATGAGCGAATACTTGGAGTTTTCGAGAGAAAAGTCCTACGCAAGATCTTTGGACCTATTTGCGTTGGTGGCGAGTACCGAATAAGGTACAACCATGAGCTGTACGAGCTGTATGCCGATATTGACATAGTAAAGCGCATCAAAATCCAGCGGCTGCGCTGGCTAGGTCATGTCGAGCGAATGGAAGAACACGCTCCAGCTAAGAAGGTGTTATATTCGGAACCCGCTGGAGGACGACGCAAAAGAGGAAGACCAAACCTCCGGTGGAAAGACCAAGTACTGGAGAACCTGACGGCGCTTGGAATTTCTAACTGGCGCCAGCTAGCGAAGAACAGAGATGGCTGGCGAAGCATGTTATTTTCGGCCTAAATCGATATTCGGTTGTTATGGCCACATAAGTAAGTAAGTATTATGAAGAAACAATTATCAATTTGAAAGATTAATCGTTTTTTCTTTTACAAATTATTTAGATAACATATTTTTAGTTTTAAAACGTATTACTGTGTATTTATATGTGTATCTTAGTATTTTATACCTATTTATACAACTTATTAACTTCTACTGGCAATCTACCACTTTGGATGCTGATTTTCTTGGTTCCCTGTTTCTGTTGAGCCGCTTTCTTCTATTGTACTGTGATTAGACGAAGTTCTTGTTCACTCCGCCGTTGCTTTATATTTTGTTCTAGATGTTGAAACTGCTTTAATGTGCCGAAGAGGATTTCTTTGGAATGTGGAATTTTGCTCGCTGCACTGCACTCTTTCATCTTTGCGTTTTCAGGTGTGACGTTGACCATTGTTGCAATTGGCTGAGTTGTAGGACTAATTTTTTCCTCTTTCATCGGTGCTACTGTTGTTTAACACGTAGATTTCTTGCTCACCGTGATATACAGTGGTGTCCAACGTTTGAATGGTTATTACATTACTCCTTTGTAGCATGAGCGTTGTTGTGGTGTTACTGTGTCTCCTTTTTATACTCGTGTGACTGACGATTTAATCTGCTTATTAAGTGCTTATCTTTGCAGTGTTTATACTTCAGCATTATTTACAAAATAGAGGCTTAATGCACGTGTTTTGTCTTACAATATCTTACAGTGTGATTTTTTTATGTGAAACACTACTGAGATATACTTTATGTGACACCCTGTAACCCATCGTCAAATGCGCGACAACTGGGTCAACAATAGGCGTTCACACACTGTGTATTGCTGCTGTTATATCAAACACTCCAAGTTTATCATGAGAATTCTGCTTATTCTGTTGACTTTATTTAACGTTGTACCACTTGGTTCAGGATATTGGAACTTATGTATATGTATGCAACCTCAACTCGATTTCCTATTTGGTCTCCGTTAAAATCGCTGTATAAATCTTTTCCGGTGTGTCTAAAACTTGCTGGATAAGTTGTCTTTCTACTGTGTCAACGTTCCTCACTACTTGAGATGGCGAGATTACCAGTAATATACCTATTCAATTATTTTCTACAAACTCTAAAACTTTTTTTTTGTCATAATAACACCTACATAATAGTCGTAGTATATTCTTATAAATTAGATTTTTGTTCTATAAAATTTGTAGTTGTCATGTTTTTACAATGTTATATAATTTTACTTTTAGACAAACGGTTTTCATGAATATTGTATATAATGTAAGTCTTATATATTATTTTATCTTTCTAAAAATTTAAAACTTGGGGAATGTATCGTTGTTTTACATATTATATAATTTAACAACAACGTTGCAATTTCCTTCTGTTGCAATAACCAACTTTTCTGCACTATTAGATTGTGCATATCTCAGACCGTGGAAGACGGAATGGTAACCCTTTATATTAATTCTCTTCATTTATTCTATAACTTCTGTCTCCTATTGCTATGACTTTGATTTATCTTTCATAACGTTTTCCTAAATCTATGTATTTCTATACTAACTAGAATTTAACTATTTAATTGCTTAAAATGTTTGATTGATTCGCCAGTGCTCATGAGTATTCAAACACCGAATTGCAATTCCACGGGATGCATTGCAACAGATGCGGTTATACACATGAACATGCCAACTTGCTCTATTCTATGTCCTGAAGCTTAACTAATAGTTCTTACTTCACACTATTGTATTTTATATCCTAATTGAATTTTTTTTCTTCTACCACAAACACTATTAATTCGTTAAACTACTATTACTTATTGATAAAAATGTTTTAGTAAGTTGTTATGGAACTTTTTACCATTTTGTCCGATTTTGATAGTTGTCGTTACTAGACGTCCATATGTATCACTTCGTATGGTCCAGTTCTTATGGGACAAAATTTTTTTTCCTATTCTGATTTCTCAACAATACTTTATCACCTATTTTAAAATTAATAGGGTGGATCCCCCTGTCGTATTGAATTTTATTTGATTTCTTTGCTTTTCCTGATTTTCCCTCACTAACTCATGTGACCTTTGTAGTTGGTATTTTAATACCTTTGATCATCTGCATTGTACAGAGGTGATCTTTTTGTTTTTAAGTTTGTCGGCATATCGATATTGAAACCGTATAGAACACTGACTGGCGTCCGCTTTGTCGAAGTATTACGGTGTTATTGTGTAGGTATATCGCTGATACTAACCATTGGTCCCAATTAGACCCATCTCCTTTAACAAAACTCCTAAGATATTTTGCTAAAGGTCTGTGGCTTCTTTCTAAAGAACCATTTGCATGTGGATGATACGGTGTTATATGTAATTTTTAACACTCAGCATCTTGCATGTATAGGAAAACAATTTCGAAGTGAACTTGGTACCATTATCACTCACTAAAATTTTTGGTGTGTGTGTTTGGTTTTGTTGTTTTGCTACTGTGCTAGCTTCCGCATCTGGTATAGCTACACAAATAAAAAATTTGGAAAAACCATCTTGAAATGTAAGTATGTATTTGTTTCCAGATGTCGTCTCTGGAAGAATTTCTACCATACCCATATATGCCTTTTCAAATGGCTTATATGGTGTATCAGTTAATATCATTGGCATTTTCGTAAGCCTCGAACTCTGGTTAGTTTGACATTTTCTACAATTTTTAACATATTCTTTAATTTGGCTTCGCATACCTTTCCACCTATACTGTCTTCTAATCTTGAAATAAGTTTTTAGAGCACCCTGATGCCCTCCTAAAGGTGAATCATGGAATTTGCGAAGTATCGCCAATATATCCTTTTCATCAGTAAGAAGATCCGCATTCTTGTTCTCCTAATTTTCTGCATTTTCATCTAGCTCTAACTCGTCACCAGAGTTTTCATTAGGCTCTTCTTGGCTTTCGGTTTCGTCGACTTTATTCCTTGTCATAGAACGAGTCACAACCATTGTTGATTCTTGATTCGGTTCTGGAACTCTGCTGAGCGCATATGCGTTCAAGTTCCTTTTGCCTGGTTTATAAATTATTTCAAATTTATGTCTGAAACGTGCCCAGCGTGATGTCTGGTCTTTCAGATTGGCAATTCCTCGTAAGGGTTGATGGTCAGTGTACACTTTGAATGGTCTATCCAGTAGATAAGCTCTATAATTCTTTACAGCCCACACGATAGCCAAAAATTCCTTTTCAGTGGTGGAATATATTTTCTAAGTATCACTAACTGCTCTGCTCGCAAAGGCTATTGGTCGATCTTTTCCAATTTCACCTTGCGACAGAACTGCCCCCAAGGCCTCATTGCTGGATCTGTTGTCAGCACAAAGGGTTTGGAAAAATCTGGATATGCTAAAATTGTCGGAGAGCAAATTGCCTCCTTCAAATTTTCAAAAGCTTTCTGACATTTTTCGGTCCATTCAAATTTTACGTCTTTCCTTAGTAATTTATTTATTGGTAGCGCCATGCCTGCCATATTTTCAACAAACTTTCGATAATAGTTTACTAAACCTAAGAATGCCTGAACATCTTTCCTATTTCTTGGAACAGGAATATTTTTGACACATTCTACCTTACTGGGATCTGGCAATGCCCCTTCCTCAGTGCACTTATGGCCTAGGTAAATTATATCTTTTTGTAGAAACTGGCGCTTCTCTGTGTTTAGTTTTAAGTTATGTTTACGTAAGAGTTCAAACACTTTCCGCAAACGCGATTCATATTGTGCCAAATTCCGATTGTAGACAACTATGTCTTCCAAATATACAAAACAATCTATTCCCTGGAGTCCAGTCAATACATGATTCATTAATCTTTGAAAAGTTACAGGTGCTCCCGTTAACCCGAAAGGGATTCTATTAAATTCGTAATAACCGACACCTGAACTAAAAGCGGTTTTTTCTCTGTCAGACTCTTCCATTAGCACTTGATTTTATCCACTAGCCAGATCAAGTGTAGTGAAGTATCTACTATGGCCTAACTTATCCAATATCTCATCGATGCGTGGAATTGGAAAAACCTGTTTAATGGTGGCATCGTTGAGGAATTCCAAGGAGAAGGACTGTTAACGATTATTTCATCTTCCAACATTTTATTTACCTGCCTATTAATATCTTCCTTATGCACTTCTGGTAACCTGTATTCTCTGATTTATTGGTACCTGATCTGCCGGTACTGGTATCATGTGCCTTATACCTGTTGTGTAAGACAATTTTCCGGTTTCCAAATAAAACAAATCGTGAAATGACTTGAAAATGTCTTCCATCGATTTTCTTTCTTCCATATTTAGGTTTGAATCTAACTTAACCGTTTCTAATATTTTAGTAACCCCCTTGTAGTTGCTCTTTTCAATAACATTATTTATTTTAGAAACTGTATCATACTCTATATGTTTTAGATGATTAAATTTAACTATGGTTGCATTCTTTTGTAACCGAGTTGCAAAAGAACACCAACTCGCATTTAATTTCCCTTTTAGTTGAATATAATTTCCCTTTAGTTACTTAGCAACGCTGGTGGTACATATGGTTCGTGAAATTAATAAACGAAATAAAAACAAAAAAGAAACAATTCTGCGGAATCTGTGGTAAATATATTCGTTTATTTAAAATAAATTTTTATTTGCACTTGCTTTATTTTGCTTATTTTTGTTTATATTTACAATAATTTGACGTGTTCAGGTCGATTAAAATATAAGCAACTTCAATTGAACTCTGTTAAAATAGGCGATGTCGCTTATTTTTGTTGTTGCTTTGCATGCAGTTCGGCAAATAAGTCAGTGTTCTTTTTCAACTCGCGTGCAAAAAAATGCAGCTTATATTAACTCTTATATCGTTACACAGTATACGATTTCGTTTTTGTATTCAGTATTGGTACTTAAACTTTATTATTTGTGATACATCCCAATGTCTCACCGATAACGCAATTCTTGCCTAATGTAACTTTAAATTACATAAAGGTTTTCTTTTGCTTTAATTTCTATTCGACACACTTTGTTTGTGGCTTTGTTGGTGTCGTTTTATATCGTTTTTCCTAAACTCTAATTAGCGTTGTATGATGATTGTTGGGCCATATCGTCTCACTGTATTTATCGCTACTTTTATTTTCATTTTTAAAGTAGCTGGGTTCACATTCCTAATGAATCCATGATGAAATAAAGAAGGTGCAATACGTAAGAGAGAAATTTTGTACACTCTTACGAAATAAGAAGCAGAAACAAAAACAAACTTACAGATTTGACAGTTATTATGGCAATATTCTCAAAAGAGCAAATTCACCTCATTTGACCTTCTCTATGTCATCATGTATTAAGACTTGATGCTATCGATAAATGTATTTCTTTCATTCGACTTAAACATCATCAATGGCAAGACGTGTTTTTCTTTTTATTTTGGCTCTACATTAATTGGCGACCGTGACAGGACACTCGTTGTTATTAGGAAAAAATAAAGAAAGCTAAAAGAATAAAGAATAATATATCGTTGAACCTTACAATTTTAGTTCGTTTAATTCCTGGCAAGAACTGATTCTACGTTAGTCGAAGAAACCAAATTTGCGCACATCATCGTATTAACTCACGCGGTGTAAGCGGTAATCAATGACGGTTATCTGTTACAGTTACCTGTTGCAGTTACCTATCATACAGCCTAAATCGTATGCAAAAGTGGATAGTAATTCTTGCCACATATTTGTCATCGTAGTTGCCGCTGTAATCAAATTGCATAATGATTACACGTGGTTTTTTAAACTTTCGCTGGAGATTTACCTATTCTCATAGTCGAAATTACCAACAATTCGTCAACTCGTCACAGTCTTAGTACACATACACTGCACTTTTTACAACACATTTTCGATATATTTCTGATCAGCTTTTGCTACACTTACTACATCAATATAACTTTCATTGCTTAGTAATCAATGGAAAAGTCTGATGCAGCAAGTCTACGAAATATCATTGACACCGTTGCAGCGCTACGAGGTTCATTGCTCTCGTTGGGCTCAGAAAGCGACATAAGGAATTCAATGTTAATTCATATCGTCTTAAACAAAATTGACTCAAATTCAAAATCAGCATACAACCAAAAGCAAGAATTCGACAACTTGTCATCGTGGGATGATTGCTACAAATGGTTAAATCGGCACTGCCAGTACTTAGAATCGTTTTCAACTCGAAGGTAACGCAGCGTGATGGTAAGTAACCTTGTAAGAAATCTGATAATTCCTTCGTCAGCGCGATATCAAATTGTATACATTACAATAGTGCAGAGCATAGCCTCAACAATTGTTCTTCATTTCTAGCGCTACCAGCTAAGATGCATTTTGATCTGGTCAAGCAAGCAGATGCTTGTATTAATTGCTTGCGTACAAGGCATACGGCATCCAAATGCCAATCGAAATCTCGTAGCCGTGTATGCCATCAATCGACCACTCTCATCTTCATTTCACCTCTGTTGCAACAACAACTTCATCCTCTGCACAAACGTCAGAACCAAAAGGGAAAGATCAAACACCTATGCCATCTCACTCGTCGAATCCATCGCATCATTCACCAAATAATCTATCGGTTTCACTCATAGCAAGCACGCACAAACGATCGTTAATACCAACAGCCTTAATCTACATTCAGGACAAATTTGGAGTAATACAACCAGCACGCGCTTTATCGGATTCATGTTCCGAGTTAAACTTCATCACTGAGGAAACAGCGAAGCGGTTGCAGCTTAAACGGTTTGTCTCACATCAGGAAATCTCAGGTATTTCAGATACTAGTTCATACTCAAAGTATGCAGTAAACGCAGCAATCAAATCTCATAGTGGAAATTTCACTTTTGTGTCGCAATTTGCTATAACTAAACGTATTTCAACACATGTACCATGTGAATTTATTGATACTTCTAAATGGAATATTCCGGAAGAAATCCAGCTTGCGGATCCATTCTTCTACCATACAATGCAGAAATATTTTTCGAGAGCCTTCAAGAGGGCACAAATTCATTGGGTAAAGGTTTACCATACCTTCATAACAGCAAACTCGGTTGGATCATAGGTGGCAATTTTGAAACGTTTTCATATTCACGACTATCCATTTGTAATGTCACACTTAGTTCAAATCTATCTCATATCGACTCAATTCTTCAGCGCTTTTGGGAAATCGAGAATTTCACTAAAACGTCATCAATATTATCCGAAGAGGAGTTTTTATGCGAACAACATTTCGTTCAAAATATTCAAGTCATAAGCGATGGACGTTTACAAGTTCGATTGCCATTTAAAGTTTCGCCTATAACATTAGGCAATTCTTTCAACAACGCCAAGAAGAGATTTCTCGCTCTTGAACGGCGTCTATCCCACAACAAATTACTAAGAGACATTCGGATTTCATAAAAGAATATATTGCACTTGGGCACTATAAACAATTTCGATTTTAATAGTTTGCACTATGTAATTCTACATCATTGCATACTCTGGCCAGAAAGTACTATGACCAAGCTTCGGGTGGTGTTCGACGCCTCAGCACGCACTATTTCGGATCGTTGATGAAACGATATTCTAATGGTTGGAGCGATAAGTCATCAAGTTCGTTTTTTGCTCCCATAAAATTTGTAGCATTATCACTGATGATGGTTGTGCAAAGCCCTCTGCGAGCAATGAAACGGCGCAAGGCTGCAATAAAAGCTGCGGTTGAGAGATCGCTCACTACTTCTATATGGATAGCTCTTGTAGTGAAGCATACAAATATTGCCAAGTACGCTTTCACTGGCGCTCTTCCACGGATTTGCTAATGTATTGGAACAGGGCCGCAAAAGTCAATACCTGTTGTAAGGAAAGCGTGTCCAGGTTGTACTCGTTCCTTTGGAAGGCTACCCATAAATGGATCTTGTTTAGTTGGTTTAGTGCGAAAACACCTCACACACCGATGCACCACGTTGCGGCTGAGATTTTTCCCATCCCAATAGCGTTGTCGCAAAATTGAGAGAAGCGTTTGCTGGCCAGCGTGTAAATGCATAAAATGATAAGAAATTAAAATTTTTGTCAAAGTACAATTTTTTGGTAAAATAATTTGATGTTTTGAGCGATATTCTAGATTACTGTGCTGAAGACGCCCGCCGACTCGGAGGAGTCCTTCAGAACTAAGGAACCGGTCCAAACTCCGGATTCTGCTTGATTTATCGACACTGACATTTTTTAATAACGAATTATATTCTGCTACGAGATGACTGCGTTGAGTATTGCGAATTAAAGCTGTAAGTGCTGCTTCGAGCTCGGGTATGGTTAACCGCCCTCTAATACGTTTGTCTGCTGACGCTTTAGCATTGTTTACAAACCGAAGGCAATAGGCAACAATGCGTTCGAGTCGATGCAGCGATTCACGATGCTTTATATCGGCTGTCAGGTCACTGTATGCTGGTTTCGCGGGTAAGAGCGCAAGTTTATTTGGTCGACATTCAGGAACATCATACATTATGTCTGATTGTGGCTGCTTAGGGCGGATAGGTACTGCTGAGTGTAGAAATTGTGGACCGGTACTCCACAGTGATGAGTTCAGGAATTCTTCAGGTAGAGCGCCTCGTGAGATGATGTCCGCAGGATTTTGCTTGGTGTTAACGTAGCTCCATTATTCATTCCGTGTAAGTTCTTGGATTTTTGCCACTCTGTTTGCGACGAATGTTGTCCATGTATAAGAAGGCTTTGCTATCCAAGCTAACACGATTATGAAGTCGGTGTAGAAAAATTTCTCTTCTATAGGCATGGGAAGAATGCTTTCGAGGCGTTCAACCAGTTCCGTCATATGCACAGCTGCTTGAAGTTCTAATTTAGCAATTGATGTTGATTATGATGGCGTTACACGCGATTTAGAGCATATTAGCTGCACGGTGACCTTGTTGTTAACATCAATACTGCGCAAGTAACAGCAAGAGCCATATGCTGCTTCGCTGCTATCTGAAAACGAATGAAGCTGTACTAATTTGCTTACCGCTAAAGACAGCAAATGTCTGGGAATTTGTAATGAGTTTAAGTTTTGCAGTTGCTGTACATAATTGTTCCATCGCTTTTCGTAGTCTTCAGGCAGTTGTTGATCCCACGAGATATGGAGCTTCCAAAGTTGGTGCATAAAAATCTTTCCTAGCACTACGACAGGTCCAATCAAGCCGAGGGGATCAAATATTTTACCAAGATCCGATAACACCGTTCTCTTTGTAGTTATATCTGGCCGTGTAAAGGCAAAGTGGTAGGCGAATTTGTCAGCAGTGGGATACCAAATCAGACCTAACGTTTTCACAACATCATTGCCACCGATTCTTAAAAATGGTTCCTTATCCTGTTCTGGTATTAACTTTAATAGCTCAGGAGCATTAGAGCAGTATTTGCGCAATTCGAATTTGGCTGTGCTAAGCATTTGTTGAAGATCTGACAAGAGAGTTGCGGCTCCAGAGTATTAGCGCCTGTCATTATATCATCGACGTACGTTTCTAAAAATAACGCTGTAGACGCTGATGGATATTTTCGACGATTATCTTCGGCTAGTTTCGTGAGGCAACGTGTTGCCAAATATGGCGCAGCAGATGTGCCGTATGTAACAGTATTTAACTGGTAAACTCCAAGCTGGTCGAGCGTATTTTCCCTCCATAGAATTAACTGATAGCGACAGTCTTTAGGATCCACTAGTATTTGTCTATACATTTTGCTTATGTCAGACGTAAAAACATAGCGATATGTTCGAAAACGCGTAATAACAGAGAACAAATCAGCTTAAACAGTAGGTCCGGTCATAAGAATGTCATTGAGTGACACGGTGGAAGTTGTTTTCGTTGAAGCGTCAAACACGACGAGCAATTTTGTAGAGGAGCTGTCGACCTTTATGACGCAATGATGTGGTAGAAAATAGTATTTGTCTGACATAAACTTACTAGCTTCTCCTACTCGACTCATGTGGTGCAAGGACTCATACTCACGCATGAACTGAGAATATTGTTCTCTTAAGATAGGTTCCTTAGAGAATCTGCGTTCCAATGAGAAAAAACGACGTTTTGCTGCTACGAGCGAATTTCCTAATGAGGATGGCGGCTCTCGAAATGGTAGTCAGACAATAAATCTACCTGTTTCCGTTCGTTTTACTGTCGATACGAAATGAGATACGCAGAGCTTTTCTTCTGACGTAATAATTTTGGTGTGATTACAGTGAGCTTCGATTTCCCAAAATTGCCGAAGTAGATTTTCTAACGAAGCAACTGACAATTTGCTGCATTGTAAACTGAGCTTTTTTGTTGCAGGGATTCTACCAGTAACTATCCAACCCAGCTTCGTGTTTTGAAGAAGAGGTAAATCATCAGCTAACCGGATTTGCTCGTTAATTAATAAGTCAAGAAAGATTTCAGCACCCAATAGTACTTCGATTTTTTGGGACTTGTAAAATGTAGGATCAGCCAAGTGTAAATCTGATGGTATATTCCATCGGGATATGTCAAAATGAAATTCCGGATGATGTTCATCAATACGTGGCAATATTAAAAATGTAAGCTCAGCTGAATAAGCAGACGTGTTGGATTTTATTATTGTTGTAATAGAATGACGAGCTGAGGCGCTGGTTTCACTAATGCCGCAAATTTCAACGTCAGCTAGTTGACATTCTATGCCCAGCTGGACAGCGACATGCTCTGAGACGAAATTTAACTGAGATCCAGAGTCTAGTAATGCTCTGCTAGGCATTGGAACTCTCCATTTGTTGACAATATGAATGAGCGTAGTAGCGAGAAGAACCGTAAACGTGGAATTATGCGCTGTAGAAGTAAGAGTGCTAGAGTTGAGCTTAATTGGTATTGCGGTGTTATCATTGACTGTATATGCAGCGAGTGCAGGACTACTTGAAGCGATAACCGTAGGGGTTTTTCTGGTAAAATGTGTGGATGTAATTGTCAATCACTTTTAGGAGTACTACAATGAGCCGATTTAGGAGAAGGTGGTGTATTTATGTAAAATATATTATTGTACAGAAGGGTGTGATGGTTACGTTTGCAGGTTCTGCATTTTTCGGAACTACAATTTATAGGTTTATGACCCCTTTTAAGGCAGTTGATGCATAAATTCCGTTGATAGATAGTATCAAAACGCTGTTTTGGGCTGAGAGCGAGGAATTTTTGGCAGCGATAAATGACATGGTTAGTACCATTGCAAAATGTACAATCACGCTGTGGCTTTAAATTCTCTGTGGCAACAAAGGATGCGCGCTGCTGCGTAGAGCGTATTTGTGGTTGATCCTTGCTGAAATTTTGTGTTGATTGTGAGAGCGATTTTGGCCACTGAACTGATAATCTTTCTTCCAAATGATTGCAGCGTTTTTCAAGAAATTTGAAAAGTTCGTCAAGTGTGGGAAGTGGATCAGTTGGTGACTCATCGTTCCACTTTTCTAATGTGATATTGTCTAGCTTCGATAGCACCAATTCGATAACCAAGTCATCCCAATGTTTGACTGGTCTCCCCAATGACGATAACGCTCTTAAATGCTTACCGAATCAATTAAATCTCGCAAGGCAAGTAGACCAATTTTTCCTGAAATTGAAGGTATGTTGAAGAGTTGTCTGATGTGTTCGCGTACGATGATATATCGTCGTTGGTATCGCTCCACAAGCAGCTTTAGGGCAACGTCGTAGTTTTCAGCAGTGACCTCCATCGACTGTATACGGCGAAGTGCGCCATCTCGTAACGAAGAGCGCAAGTAGTGAAACCGAGTGACGTCATCAAGTGCTGCGTTGCGATGTACCAGTGCGGAAAAAGTTTCGTAGTATGATAGCCATTGAGTGTAATATCCCGAAAACGCTGGCAATGGAATTTCGGGTAATTTAAGTGACTTGCCAAGAAATATGTCTTTTTGATTATCATCTCCTTTAATGTTGTTGTTGTTGTGATGGATGTCACTTATTGCTGTCATAAGCGTTGGTCGTAGACTGAAATAAAGCTCTTCATATTTTGGACGAACAGCATCTGAGTCACTGCCTTCCAACTCCTCTAAATTGGCTTCAATCGTTTGAAATTCTACATAATACTTTTCAAGCGCCTGAAGTCTGGTGGGAAGCTCAACCGATGCTATGGCTAATTTGCTATCGGTGAATTCCTTGACACGTTGTTGTGCAATAACTGTAGCACGTTAAATTTTTTGTTTGGCGTACAGTTACGATTCAAAGGAATACCGTTAATTTGCCGCGTGGGCTTCCTTTCGATATTTTTCTTACTGTCTTTTTTTAACAACAAATTCTCCAAGATAATTTCTAAATGCCTTTAAATATATCGAGGACTTACGTGTCCTGTCACGGTCGCCAATGAAAGAAATCAAAAAGGCTATTTGATTCTTCACGATGTATATATAAAATTGAATTTTATTTGTTATGTATAGCTATGTACACTGTTATGTACAGTCATGTACAATAGAAAGGAATTACAAAATAAACTCTTATTTGTTGTCTAAACGAAACGAGATGCAAAATGATACTGAATTATTTCTTCTATAGCGAGAACTTACATAGCTGTGTACAATAGAAACGTATTACATATTCGGTTGTTGGAAGCGAACCGTTAGTTTAGTATAGTTAATTAGTGTAGTGTCAAACTATAAGCACAATGAATATTCGGATACAATAATTGATAGTTAAGAGTACTTATCGATAAGGTACATGAATACTAAGATAATATATGAATAGAAATTAATGAAGAAGCATTGCGGCGACTGAACATCTACATTGAATTGCTTTGTTGCAAACAGAGTTTCTGAAATTCACAAATTTCTGTAGGCATTAGATGGAAACATGTACCAAGTAAGGATAACCCCGCTGACATCCTCCAATGCTCAAGATCTCGTAGGAACAATTTGGTTCACGGGACCAGATTTTTTTAAAAAATTCTTCTCAATGGCCAGTAAATAAGAAGGAAGTTAGCATCAGAAATCAAAACCTGGAGCGCCGGAAAGCAATCAATCTCAAGTGTAGCAAAAGCAGCAACGAGGGAAATATCGTCGAGTCCATCATCAATCGCTGTTCATCCTACTTCGCATAGCTGCATACGTCTTTCGCGTTTTCAACAAAGTTGCTGTCAACAATCAGCTTACTTCAGCAATGATACTTCATCTACCCTATGCGGACTTGAGCATGCTTTCTGGAGAATTGTTGCAACTATTCAGCAGATCGAATTCGCTGAAGAAATTGAAAGCCTTCAAAAACAACAATAGGTGAAATCGTCCATGCAAAAGCTAACTCATTTTCTACATGAAATGAACCTTAACAGAGTGACAGTGTCAGTGATCAGAATCGGTGGCCGTCTGTCAAAAGCACTAATTCCTTTCGATGTAAAATTTCCTGCGTTTCTTCCGAAAGATCATCGATTCTCAACATTGTTCATAGAGTAACTACATCGGAAACATTTACACGCTGGCCCAAAGGTTTTAATAAGTTTGTTGCGTGAACGAATATGGATTATAAACGCCCGCAAAATCTTCAGGAAAATTGTTCAATGTTGCGTTCACTGTTTCTGTTATAAGCCCAAATTAATGGGACAGATTATGAGGGATCTTCCTGCCAAACGCTTGCAAAGAACAATGCCCATTTTTAGTTAGTGGTGTCGACTTTTGTGGCCCTTTCGCTACGACCTATCGTATTCGTGGCAGGGCTCCACACAAAACGTATATAGCGATATTCGTGTGCTTCGTTTCTAAAGCTATACACGCAGAATTAGTATCTGATTTACCAACTAATAATTTCATGCCTTGTCTAAAAAGCTTTATAGGCAGATGGGATATACCTCAACGCATTTACTGCGACAATGCCACAAATTTAATCGGAGCTCAGGCCAAATTGAAGGAGCTTTATCAGAAATTTTTCAATAAAGCGGCAATTGATGACATTACTGGCTACAGCACCAAGACTGGGTTCGAGTTCTACTTCATTCCGCCTCGCGCTCCGTATTTCGGTGGCTTATGAAAAGCAGCAGTAAAATCGATGAAATCCATTTTGGTTAAAAACCTAACAAGCGCACATCTTACATTTCTAGAGCTCCAGACCGTCGTGATTGAATTAGAGGCCATCTTAAACTCTCGTCCGCTGACACCGCTGTCAAGCGACCCTAATGATGGCGAAGCATTAACCCCACCTCATCTATTAATTGGAACCTCATTATTGTCAATACCAGATAATTACCAGGTGTACAGGTTTAAATCCGCTTTTTGCTCGTAGATGGTGTTAGTGAGCATATTGAGCTTTTATCGACTGTGTATTCTTTTTTTTATGAGTTCGACACCTGTTTACATCAAATAGTAAACATCATCAGTGATTTCATACAACAACATACATTTTCCACGTATAATCATGTCTAGTTTCGTGCCAGAAAAAGAGCATATGCTCTACTTTTTTGCTTTAATTTGAAGAAATCAGGTGCTGAGTCGCATCGAATGCTTGTGGAGGCCTATGGTGACAGCGCGTTATCGGAAACCACTTGCAGAGACTGGTTTCGTCGGTTCAAAGAAGGCCATTTTGACTTGAGTGACAAGAAGCGTGAAAATAGACCCAGAAAAGTTGAGGACCATGATTTGCAGGCTCTTTTGGAGGAGGATGGCACCTAATCGCAAAAAATGTTTGCCGAACAGTTAGGTTAGGCAAATACTTTGAATAAATTAATTTTTGGCTTTCTCTGAAAAAAATGTGTTTTTTTTTTACCGAAAAACAGCGGATTTAAGCGTGTAAACCTGGTACATCGATGTCAACACTGCATCATCTTTAACGCAATGGCAGCGGTTGACGTATTTAAAGCAGCGCTTTTGGGATCTCTGGATGCGCGACTATATTTTCAGCCTACAGCAAGAGGTCCAGAGTTACTACACCAATGACCTTGTTTTATTTGTTTTGTTTATCCATATTCTTCTTAGTTCCTCAGCAGAATGAGAAACTTTTAGCGCTGTGCACATTGGCATGCCCAGGCACAACTGTTCAAGCGAGATAGGCAGAAAAGTAGGCAGTTGTGTCCATATTAGTGCTTTTAATTGAATTGAAATAGTACAATGGAATTGAAATTTTGGAATAAAGTAAGGTGCAATTAATCGTTTGTTCAAAAATTTAGATTAATCAAAATATTCGATTAATTAAACGTAAAAATATTCGAATATTTATGATTTTGAATATTCAAAAATTTTAATTATTCGAATAATCAGAATTATTCGAATAAAGTATAAAAAAAAAATAATAATGAAATTATTTATAGTATTTTATCCAATACAAAGTAGACAGGAAGCTGTCTAAAGCCATGAATATGGGAATGCGTTTAACATTTTTATTCCCAAAGAAACTATGAGAATACATCTAAAGTTTTTATTCCCAAATATTTCCAAAGCAAAGAAAAAATGAAAATGAAATATATTATAATTAATCAAAATTCTAATCAACCGAATTTTGATAAATCATAATTTTGATTAAGCTAATTAATTAGTCCAATAATTCGATTAATCAAACTTTTTGAACAAACAATCGCATAACCCTAAATAGCCTAATAGCTTAGACAGACGACAGCTTAATTCCGGATTACCGGCGCATTTAATCCGAATAAAATAATAACCTGACAGACGGCAGTATTGCAGATTAACTAAACGGCTGATTGCTGTTTTATTAGGTCTGTCCACTTACATTACTATCACTATCAATTTCTGTCATCTATCACTTTCGATATGAGAAAAACTAAAAGAAGTACGTGAACTGAAAACTATCAGAAACTTGTAAATTGACATTCACCGTTCGTAGTTGACAGCTGGATTTATTTATTCGCCAACGCTTTTCATGTTGAAAATTGTTAACAATTGTTGAAAGTTTTTTGTTAGCGAACACACCTAATATTTTGTAAAATGGATGGAGAAAAATTCACAATAGACAATTTTCAGCAGCGTTGCCATCTCAAATTGCCCTAATCCTCTTTTATTTTGAGAATTAACTCATAGAGTTTATGCGGATTAGCTGCAGTTAATGCCCGAGTTAATTCGAATTAACTCGGTAATCCGGAATTAGGCTGCCGTCTGTCTAGGCTATAATAGAACGCTACTTACTGATGTATCCCTTCAGCGTGTAGATTTGTGAGCATATTTGTCAAAATCGAAACACTTTGGTCATGGAATATAACTCGTTGCGGTGGTTTTTAATTTTGGATTGGACTTTCGGCGCAAAACTTCTATCTTGTTCTGACTGTTTAGTTTTCTACGTATCTCGCACGCGCAGTTACGCCTGAGCAGACTGATGTGGACAGACACTAATTATATTTTCTTCAAAATTGTGTATACTTTCATATGGTGCGTTCAAAGGACAATGCGTGTATGTCGTTTGAACGCATCAAACAAGTCATCGTGTAAAGGCCGTAAATCAATTAGCATATTTTTGTAAACAACAACAAATACAAATTAATGATTGGGCGGTTTGAGAATGAAAGTAATTATCTTTAATATAAATTAAGTATATTTACCTATGACTTAATGTATTACAGAAAAAAAGAGACTACAACGGATTGCATTTCAAACCGTATAATTTTATGTGGTCATTGACACGATGAAATTACCTCGCAAACTTTTACGAGGGGCATAAAAATTTTCTTATAAATACATATATGACAGCTGGTTTACGAATGTATAACTTAGTAGATTTAAGCGATTTGAACGGCTTTTATACTATTGCATGAATCCCGCCACTATTATGTCGCTATTGACTATAATCAATTATGATCAAATATCGACATGATATCAATTTTTGCTTATTATGCTGAGTACATATACACGTACCAACCGTTAGTTAAACTTGTTGTACAATGAGTTGTATGGCTGTTTAGTATGCACGTATCAACACGATATACTATGCGTTGTATAACTTTATTATTCTCATATTCATCACGTTGAGCACTTCGCAAAATGATACCGCTTTTACCATGAAATCAACTCTTACGAGAAATATCAACAAAGCATGTTGTAAAATCTGCGTATACACGTTCCAATTCATTGTACAACTTTTTTTTTAGTTTCTATATTATGAAATTTGATCATGAAAATGGTAAGTGTGATTAAAAGAATGCACTCACAGTGATACATTGTTACTTGTTATTTGTGTATACAAGAAAGAACAGTCGATTTCTCCGTTGCCGCTACGGGCATCATGGTGCAACTAGCCACGAACGCACCGCCCTTCCGTACCGCCCGTACGTAAGAACAAAAATTTGTCAAAAGTTAAGCCCGTTATGCCCGTACAGCTTAAAATGTGTGTATTACATAACGGTAACAAATATGGTTCCACCCTAATTGGTTATAGAAACGAGCTACAGAAGTGTATTCAAAATTCAATGCAGAATTGACAAACCGCGTTTTTCATTTTAAAAATTAAAATCTATATCATTGTTTGACCTACTGGAGTGCATGCGAGTCAACTTAAATCAAGAAAAGCTGCAGGTTTTAGACGAATATGAACTCAAATATTTTTTGAAATCTGTGAAGGAATGGTGCTATTAAGCGTGAAAGAGGGAAAGGTATAGCTGCACCGCATTGCTCTACATTTCATGAGCATGATACTCAAGAGGTCACAATCAACTCCATAGGTCACGTCTGCCGTTAATATTACTGCCAAAGTTCAGAGGGGCGTACACGGACTGGATTAATTTTTATTCAATCTGTTACGTACCGATTCATCTACGAAAAAATACGGCCCAATCACACCTCCGGCATGAAAACCGCACCAAACTCTTTGTGGGTGCAACGGTGTCTCACATATATATATATATATATATATATATATATATATATATATATATATATATATATATATATATATATATATATATATATATATATATATATATATATATATATATGTGGCACTTAAAGCCCCAAAGGGCTCATTGGCCGAGCTTCTCTTCCATTACTGTTGTGCGTCTTAAATTTGGACAGTATTAGAAGGGACCTACTTATTTTAGCCGGTTCCGAACGGCAGAACACTTGTGACATCACTTTTTCTGAGCTTTGTCACAGAGTTCTTTAAGAAGCTTTTTCATGGCAAGTTGTTACTGTCGGAAGAATTGCCAATTGCTTGCCGACAGGTGGGTACCATTCGAAAGAAAAATCTTATCGATATTAAATTTGTTACGCATCAGCCGGGGATTGAACCACGACCTACAGATCAGAAGGCGAACACACTAACCACTGAGCTACGGCACCTACCGCCATGGCATACTATTACCAAATTCAATCAGATCTTTAATTATCGGACCATCGAAATTTTATTGTGTTTTAAATTTATCCGTTCTCCGAAGACATCGGAGTAGATCCTATGGTGCTACAGACCCAAGAGTTTTGGCTCTCAGCACGTCAGTGCCAAAGCCCTCAAACCTGGTTCCAGCGAAAACAGGGCAGACACAAAAAAGTGGTCGTCATAGCATCAAGAGCTGGGCCAGATGTTGTAGGGAAGGCCCCAGTACAACATAAAGCCTCAGTGCGTTGTAGCCTTGATATGGTTCTCTTTACTACCACAAGGAAGTAAGGCAAACCATGGAAGCATGGAGAATGAGTCCATCAGTCTTTACCTTCTTGTAAAGAGGACCAAACCAGTCTTAGTGGGATTAGCTGATAGCCCACTCGTGATGCACCAGGTGTCAATCATATTTAGAGTTCTCTGCACCTTCGTACAGATATTCATAAGGGAAGGGCCTGCAACGAGACAGGCCACATCATCCGCATATGCCTGTAAGTAGATTCCCGAGTTATTCAACGCTACAAGTAGAGGATCAATAACCCTACACTAGAGCAAAGGAGTGAGCACGCCACCTTGGGAGCATACCTTATTTACCCTGGATGTGATTAGTAGACCATCCTACACTTGCACCGCTAGAACTCGTTGTACTAGCATTGAACATATCCAATGTACTACCACTCGGTCTACGCCATGTCGACAGGCAGAATTACACATGCTATCAAAAGTCGCATTATCAAACGCACCCTCTATGTCCAAAAAGATGCCCATTGCGTAGTCTTTCCTTGCGAGGGCCTGCTCAGCCCTAGCAACAAGGTTATGCAGGGTCTATTCACAGAATTTTCCGCTTTGGTAAGCATGCTGATACGAAGACAGTGGATGTGCCCTAAGCGATCTTCTACCCATGTGCAATTCCACGAGACGCGCTAGACCTTTGGAGATGAAAGAAATCATACTGATAGGTCTGAAGCTCTTTGGGCAAGTGTAGTCATCCCTTCTTATTTTCAGAATGAAAGCTTCTCTAACAAGCCTCCAAGAGTATGGTATATAGGCCAGGGTTAGGCAGACCACGAAGATTTTTCTCAGGACCGCCACTGTCAACTCTATACTTTCCTTCAGCATGATAGGATATAAACCATCTAGTCCGGGCGATTTGCAGCTGTCAAAAGATTCAAAAGCCACAGATCTGGCCACCCACCAGTCATGCCGAGTAGGAGCAGTTGCCCCAACAACATCCATCTCAAGTGATGGCTGTTGTGGTGTAATGGATACTTGATTTCCTGGAAGTGGGACTACAACAGAAGAAGCCCTTTTCGAGTCTCCAATTAGCTTTTTATAGTTCTTCTGAGAAGAACGGTAAAATAACCAGACTTCTTCAAGATTTGTCTTGCAGGCCAGGTTCAAAAGTCTTCTCGTTTCGTGTCACAACATCTGAAGGTATCGGTTCCACCAAAGGACTGGGACACCCTCTTATACTTCTAAAGTTCATCTCAGCAGCAACCAAAAATGGTCAAGTTTAGTAGTGGAGAAATGGGATGATATTACTAGACAGGTTCTAAGCCTACTTGAATTACTGTCATATAATACGGTGTCCCCCCCTAACATACGCAGGCCGACGTTTTATCCATGTGCACCACAAGAGTACAAGCTTCTTTGCCATCCCGATGCTCTTGGTGTACGTTAAGACTTTCCAAAGCCTTGTGTTGATTCCCGGATTCAGAGTGCAGCAAATGGTTTTCATGAGAGGTACACTCTCCTCGCAGTGGGCCGCGAAGCGAGTGGACCTCAATAGAAGTACGTTATTGACCGCGGTCCTGATCCAATCACAATTGGCCTGAGACGCGTGTCACCCTTAAAGTGCCGTGGTTCCACTCATAGCCCTTGGCGTTCGCAGCTGGACCGTGGGCAATAACTTGAAGCATCAGTTGTCTTTTGCAGTGTTTCAGTTCTGCAACGGTCAGCCGACGGTCAGGCACCATTTTCCCAATCACAACAAAGGGCAGTGGTCCTCTGGCCTTCTCACTCTATGATGGCCTGGACTCACAACTACTTGATGTACTTGGTCTTTTTGCATCAGCCGCCGCAGATTGAGAACCGGACGGGCGATCTGTTGCCACGAGGACCGGCTCATCTGTTCCACCCGCCACTGACGAAGAACTCGTCGGGCAGGATGAAACCACCAACCCAGGTCCGTCGACAACACTCGCCACTGTCGAGATCTTCGGGCAGGAAAATGCTGTTGTGACTGCAGAAAGCTGAAAAGACTTTGTCTTACCAGCAGAACTTATACTCGCCGCACTTAGCCGCCGCCGCGATTACCTGGACCAGCAGTGGAGCAAGTAGGAGTACTGATATCATCCTCATTTTCCTTCGCTTCCTTTTCAAGCCAGGCAATTTGGGAGCGGGATTGACACTCCAGGGATTGACCGCGCCGCAAAAAGAGAATCTGACACTGGAAGAGAGGAGAGAGATATGACTGCTCCCCTCTTTTCCAGGATGCGCTCCCGCTGGTAAAGGCAGGAGACTTCAGTAGTGTTTGGGGCCTGAAGAATCCACGCCCCTTCCGCCGAAGCGGATGGATTTCCATTTGAATATAAGTATAATCCTTCAAGTTATCCACTACTGCAAGATGGATTTGATTCGGGAATCCTCCCTAGCCAGTTTGGTCCACGGATGACACCCATGACTTATGTCATCATTGTAGTAGAAGTGTTACCTCTGCTACTATAACCTGGGTTGTAGTAAAAGCGACCGCAAAACAATCAGGGGCCCCCCTATCCGCCACCTGGGGACGCGCTCGATAGGAGATCAGGTCAACTCCGCACGAGAGCGAAGTTACTCAATCCGATAAAAGCCATGGGTTTTTTCACATTCTCAGAGAATGAAAAAGTTATACCACCAAATGAAGCTAGAAAAAATTCCATCATGATATTTGATGATGTTGCGTGTGAAAAGCAAAATAATATTCGATCATATTTCTGCATGGGTCATCATAATAAAGTTGTTAGCTTCTATTTATGTCAACCATACACGCACATCCTAAAGCATTTAATTTTTGATAACGCAAACCTAATAATCATGTTTAAGCAATACGAGCTAAATATTAAATATGTACATAATGATCATGTTGGAACTGATTTTACGTATGAACAATTCCATGAGATGTTGGTTTGACAAATATGGATTCCTCGTAATATCTAAAGATGATCCAATTCATGTTGGGCGCTATAGGAAATGATTCGATATATTCATCAAATTAAAATATAAATATATATAATGTATGAATAGAATATATACTTGCGTTTAAGATAACTCTATACTCCCCTCCATATTTACATCCAGTCCCAAGCGAGGAGGGCGATTTTGAGGGTAGCTGGGAACAACGTCAGCACAGGCAGTTACCTCAGCCGAAGGAAGATAGAACTTCTGGCTGAGCAACTTCCTGAAATCTCGATGCCAAGGGACGTGATACTCCCAAGGTTCAGCTTTAAGAAACATTTTAAAACTGAGCTTAGTAACAAAAAACATTGGGAAGGTATATCGAAAACATACAAGATAAACCAGTACATGATAACATGGTACACCGACGGTTCCCTCACCGATGACGGAGCCGGGGCAGGTGTATTCGGACCAGGGAAAAGATACTCTGAACCATTAGGTAAGAACACCTCTATCTTTCAAGCGGAAATCTACGCGATAGATAGATGTGCGCACTTTAATCTCGAACGGAATTACCGGAATCGCAGAATAGCAATACTGAGTGACAGCCAGGCGGCTATCAAAGCACTCAAATCCCACCAGGTTACATCATATCTGGTGATGGAGTGCATTGAAAAACTGAACATCCTGGGCCAACTCAATCAGGTATGGATTCTATGGGTTCCGGGGCACGTAGGGATCGATGGAAATGAAATGGCAGATAAGCTTGCCAGGAAGGGAGCATCAACCCCATTTGTAGGGCCTGAACCATTCTGTGGATTAGGATCGGGTAACATCTCCCGTATCATCTGGGAAGAAGAGAATAGAAACTAGCGCTAGGGACATACAACCTGAAACGCTACGAGGAATGTATGAGTCTAACGAAGAACAACATGCGAATCATTACGGGATTATTAACAGGGCACTGTAGGCTGAATTATCACCTAACAAAACTGGGAATTTTCTCTGATGCTCTCTGTAGGTTCTGCAGGGAAGAGGACGAGACCGCACAACACGTGATAGGAACTTGTCCTGCACTGATGCACAAGAGAAGGAAATACCTGGGAGATTTCATCATACCCGAGGATGAAATTAGACTCTGTGAATTGGGACCAATACTAAAATTCATCGAGGGAACTGGGCTGAGAGACACACTCTAGCTCTGCGAAGGGGGCACAATAGATCTTATAGGTCGCGGTGCAACATCCCCACAACGATAATAATAAAGATAACTCTATACTTGCATGCAGATATGTTTCGGAAAGTCGATGAAAAAATGTTAAAAGAGATTGTTAAGGCGCGAAAGATGCTCAAACAAAAGTTTAATTGTTGATAATTCTAATGAGAGTATTCCATCAACATTAGGATAATCATCATCATCATTACAATTAATAACAGATATTTCACTCTTAAAATAGCAAAAGCAATTAGATATGGTGTATGGATTTCATCAAGATGCTAATGGAAATTACATGTTTGGAAATAAGTCTCTGGTGAAACAAGTTGAATTGTTCGTAGCATCTCCATAGGCTCAGTACACTCTGGAAATCTGTAACCAGATTCCCATTTCCATCACGACAAGAAGAGGCTCCGAGATTTAAACCGCCACTTGATCTTTTCGAAGAATTTTCGAGTCTCATTCTTGTCGGTACACATCTCTATCTCCTCACACTCGCGTCTTTCCAACTCCCTCTTCTTGCGCCTGAAAAGACGTCTCTCTGCACTTCTTTCTCTGTACCGCTCCTTAACAGCTCGCGTTGCGCCTGAACGCAGATTTTTTCTATAGGCAGCGCCTTCCTCTGCGGTAGCGTTGCGACACTCCTGATCATACCACTCATTCCTCAGAGGCCGGTAGTAACCGATTAACTCCTAGGCAGCAGTAGTCATGGAGTGGGATATATATGTTCACCGTGCGCATGTATCATCAAGTGGGGGAGTGTTCTGCATAAGCAGAATTACAGATAATGGTGTTGATGTTCCACCATCCGACTATAACGAGGTTAAAACGGCCATTTTGGGGCTAAAGAACCACAAAGCTGCAGGTGCTGATGGCCTGTCTGCGAGTTGTTTAAAACCGGAGGCGATGAGCTGCTCGCCTGCATGCACTAGCTCATAAGCAGAAAGGATGAAAGCATGCCTGATGATTGGAGGCTCAGTGTTCTCTGTCCCGTACATAAAAAAGGAGACCCCACAATTTGCGCCAACTCCCGTGGAATAAGTCTCCTGAGCATCGCATACTAGGTCTTATCGAGCGTATTGTGTGAAAGATTCAAGCCCATGCTCAACAACCTGATTGGACCTTATCAGTGTGGCATCAGACTTGGTAAATCTACCATCGACCAAATTTACACACTGCGTCAAATCCTGGAGAAGACCCAAGAAAAAGAGTTCGACACACACCACCTATTTGTTGATTATAAAGCCGCTTTCGACAGTCCGGTAAGGGATTACCTCTATGCAACAATGTGTGAGTTCGGTATTCCTGCAAAGCTCATTCGACTTTGTAGAATGACACTGCATAACTCCTGTTGTGCAGGTGATTCGTTATCGTGCGACTTCTTCAATCTTATTATGGAGAAAATAATACGAGCTGCTGACCTACGACATAATGGCACTATCTTCAACAAAAGTGTCATGCTGTTAGCGTATGCCGACGATATTGACATAATCGGCATGAACACGCGAGCAGTCAGTGCTGTCAGTCACTGCTGACAACTTCGCTTTTGAAGTAGGAAGGGACTTTGTCTATCCTGGAACCAGTATTAACAGCAGTAATGACGTCAGCTTGGAGATCATGCGTAGGATAACTCTTGCTAACAGGTGTTGCTTTGGGCTGAGTAAATAATTGAGAAGTCGATCCCTCTCTCGAAGAATGAAAACTACACTCTACAAGTCTCTCATCATGCCTGTCCTAACATATGGCGCTGAAGCCTGGACAATTTCCACCTCGGATGAGCGAATGCTTGGAGTTTTCGAGAGAAAAGTCCTACGCAGGATCTGTGGACCTATTTGCGTTGGTGGAGAGTACCGTATAAGGTACAACCATGAGCTGTACGAGCTGTATGCCAATATTGACATAGTAAAGCGCATCAAAATCCAGCGGTTGCGCTGGCTAGGTCATGTCGAGCGAATGGAAGAAGACGCTCCAGCTAAGAAGGTGTTATATTCGGAAAGACCAAGTACTGGAGAACCTGACGGCGCTTGGAATTTCTAACTGGCGCCAGCTAGCGAAGAACAGAGAAGGCTGGCGAAGTATGTTATTTTCGGCCTAAATCGATATTCGGTTGTTATGGCCACATAAGTAAGTAAGTAAGGTATAAATATGTAATACTTAGATCTAAGTTTTAGCGTTTTTTAAAATAAAGCTACATTCTATAACAGACTATTTCATTGACCTCTTTTTTATGTAAATTTATAGAGAATTGGCTCTCTTACACACGACCAATTGAAAGTGGGCGATGATTTGCTTCAACATTTTCGTCTGCTGCGGGGTATTCCGTCAAAAGATTCGGCAGATGCATCCAAAATTTTTGAAGAAATGCATATATTATGCAAAACTAATATTGCATATTGTAACACTCTATGGCGAGAAAGGCACCTCCACATTGGCTTCAAAACTCCAAATAAGCGCTCAATACAATGCGGACACTACATAGAGTAGAAATTTATTTAAATTCATTAGAAAAAGGTGTTATCAGCCATGGCTCCAAGGGATATCCCGAGTTTCCTAAAGAATTACGTATATATTTTGCTTATAACATACTGTACTAATTCAAGAAACCTATGGATATTCATACCGATTAGAAAAGTTCGTCGTTCTCCTCGATTATAAGCGCGATCCATTACTCATCGTGCAGTGCATGGACTCCAAATATACGCGTCATGACGCGCTACAGGATATTGGGCTTAACATTAGAAATTTGTAAATTGAAAGAAATATTTGAACATTGTTGTTTTTTATATATTAGAAATTTCTACCATATGAACATTTATCGAATGATATCCGTGATGTTTAACAAAAGCTTCTCGTGAACTTTTGGTGCACGAATTGCCACGTGTCTACAGTCTATGTTATTTTCGGCATAAATCGATATTCGGTTGTTATGGCCACATAGTAATTAAGTAAGTAAGAAACAAGTTGAACTTTAACTCCTAGTCTATTTCAATTACTTTTTCAGAAAGTACCAAAGACATATGATGATATAGATTGCATAACTTTAAAGAAATACTCTCATCAACTAATAGACAACATTTCGAGCTATCAGGAGGAGTGAAAGTTACAAAAGATTATAAATATCAAATCATAAAAGATTTATTTAAATCATTTCCAAAGAAGCATCAAGGATTGAAATGTAATCATCACATTAATGATGATGTAATGAAATTAAATACAACTAAATCAAACTATATCTATTGGGATAATCCAAATGAATTGGTTGATCGCCTTTGTATCTTGATAGCATCACAAGTAGCTGGAAATTCTAGCCATAACAATAAGATAGTGTCCATTATTGAAGAGTTACGGGAAGCGAATATTATAATATAACATAATAACAGCATTCCATGTATCATTCACTAGCAGCATGAGTTTGGTCGTTATTTTGAGAGTACTAATAAGGGGGAATTACGTCGAGGTGTGAATAAAATTTTGGATATAAAGACAAACCCTTCATCAAAATATATAAGCTTTTAAAATCATCGAATTACAAAAGTAGGTGTACCAGTTGAAAATTCTGATGGGGTTACTAAGAAATATGTTGATGAGAATGTCAATGAAATAATATCAACATTTATAAAAAAAATAAATAATGAAATTCAGCATATTCGTAGTAAACTGACTTGAAACCGATGATGGAGTTCTAATTTCTAAAATTGAAACTTTGAATAATGATCTAATACTTAAAATCAAAGCTAGAGAAACTAGACTGGGTTCTATGCAGAAAGACCTAGAATACTATATATATAAATACAGAGTGATTAGTTAAGAGCTATCGGATTTAATTAAAAAAAAAACATAATTTTTAGACAAATGTATGAAATCTTTATTTGAGTCGATGGAATGATCTATATAATTCAACGTTTAAAGATGATTTCATGTAAATGTTGATCGCGGCTGCGCCTTAAATGGTTCATACGCTGGGTCCAATTTTGGCATACTCTCTCCAACATATCGTGCGTCAACCGTTGTGTGCTTGTCGCTATAGACATGAGCCTTAACATAGCCCCACAAAATATAGTCTAAAGGCGTTCAATCGCACGATCTAGGCGGTCAATTGACTGACCTCAAATGTGAAATAAATTGTTCACCGAACTCGCCTCTTAATTGGACCATTGTTTCGCCTGCTGTGGTATGTGGCATCGTCTTGTTGAAACCACATGCCAGTAAAGTCCAGCTCTTCCATTTTGGGCAAAAAAAGTTTATATTCATCGCACGGTAGCGTTCCCCATCCACAGTAATGTTCCTGCCTTCGTCGTCTTTGAAAAAGTATGGTCCAATGATGCCACCGGCCCGTAACCCACCCCAAACAGTCCATTTTTCGGGATGCATTGGTAGATCTTGCAATGCTTATGGCTGCTCTTCACACCAAATACAGCAATTTTGATTGTTCACGTATCCATTCAACCACAAATGACCTTCGTCGCTGAACACAATTTTCCGATAAAAAAGTGGATCTTCATCCAACTTTGCCAGCGCCCATTCACCAAAAGTTAGCCTTTGTGGTAGGTCGTGTGGCTCCAATTGCACCAGCTGTATATTAAAAGGTTTTACATCCAAATGGTTCCGAAAAATTGTCCACATAGTGGAGTAACAGAGGCCCAATTGCTGCGAACGGCGCTGAATTGATAATTCATGTTCATCAACAACACCGGCGGATACAGCCGCGATATTTTCCTCTGCCCGCACTCTACGTATTCGTGTTTGTGTTTTTATATCCAATAATGTAAATTTGGTGCGAAATTTAGTCACAAGATTCCGAATAGCCGCCTCTGAAGGTCGCTAAAACTTACCATAAAATGGAAGAAGTGTACGATGATGACTTATGGCAGGTGGTTTTATTTGAAATGGGTGCATATGTGTCATTAAATCGTGGATATCGATTCTTTCTAATAATTATTGACACTTTCTCGAAATTTGCCTGGACAATGGCGATTAAAACACAATGTGTCGACAATGCCGCACAAGTTATAAAGAAGATATTTGTAAATGACATACGAATACCGAAAAATCTTCAAAATGATGATGGAAAAAAATTTTTTCAATAAACAATTTAAGAAATTGATAGATGAGCATAACATTAATCATTACTCAACATTTAGTCCGCTAAAGGCGTCAATAGTTGAACGCTTTAATCGAACATTAAAGGGTATGATGTGGAAGGAGTTTAGCTATAACGGATCATATCGATGGATTAATAATTATCAAAAATTGGTTGATGAATATAATCATAAAATACATAGAACGATAAAAATGGCACCGGTTGATGTAAATTTGTCGAATGAGAAAGATCTTCTAGAAACTGTATATAACCATTTGAAGGTCTTTCATCGATCTAAATTCACTGTGGGGTCAAATGTTCGAATAAGTAAATATAAATATGTTTTTGAGAAGGGGTATACACCGAATTGGACTACTGAGATATTTAAAATTAAGCAAATTCAAAAATCTAATCCTACAAAATATATACTGGAAGACTATCAAGGAAATCCTATAAAAGAGGGGTTTTATGAATATGAGCTTATGAAGACGAAATACCCCGATATATATTTAATTGAAAAAATTGTAAAAACTACAGGTGATAAAGCCTATATTAAATGGCTCGGATTCTCTAAAGAGCATAATTCATGGATAAATAAAAGCGATATTGTATGATTTTATAAATAAAAAAGTATATAAAACGAAATGTGGTGTATTTTATTTAATCATAATCCTATTTATAGTTAAGATGTCCAGAACAATAGAATTGGTTGGAAGAAGCTCAGAGCTAACAGCAGATTTTTTTCCACCCATAGAGTTGAATGATGATTACGTTTGTGCTCTAGTTGATTTTACCACTTATCACTCAATCCCTAATGTGGACTATGGAAATAATTTATTTTACATTGGTGACCATGTTATCGAAATTCCAATAGGATCATATGAAATTGATGATATAATTGACTTTGTTGTTGAAAAGTATGAAGATGTGAATATAAAGGATATTTTGATAATTGAACCTAATAACAATACAATGCAAATTGAGATATTGTCAACTACTGACCCCATTTATTTTGATCGTGAACGTACAATTGGTGGATTGTTGGGGTTCAGCAGACGTGAATTAAAACCTAATAAATACCATCAATCTGATGTACAAGTTGATATTTCGAAAGTAAACGTTTTACGAATCGAGTGCAACATAACTACAGGGTCATATATTAACAATGATTCGGCTCATACAATTCATCAGTTTTCTGTATCACTTTTACCAGGGTATAAAATAAGTGAGCGACCGCAAACATTAATTTATTTACCTGTTAACACTAGACGGATAAGTCAACTCTTGGTGAGAATTGTTGATCAAGACGGGAACTTAGTGAATTTTCGCAAGGAACAAATTGCATTAAGACTCCACTTAAAGCCGGCTCTTTAGAATGATTATATATAATAAAGATATAGTCAGAAATCAATTTACTAACAATATACGATTGACCTCTGATAGAAACATATCGCAAAAAAAACATTGCTACACATCTCCAAAAGTTGATAGTAAATATTTTAATCGAAAACAAAATATCTTATCACCATTGAATAAAAAGTTTTTAAAAAGCTTAGGATTTAAAATTAAAAACGATAGTGCAAGAAGGAAAAACGTTTCAAATAGCGTCAACTGCTGTGCTTAATATTATGCAACAACACCTTTATGATGAGAGCATCATTAAGAAGGATTACCACAGTTATTCGGCGTATCAACAATCATATAAAAATAATGATGAAATTAGAATACCTGTTCAGAATCAAGACCTCTACATTCTACCTTCGGAAAGTATGATCTATATTGAAGGAACTGCCACACTGAATGGACAGACTATCTCTCATAATATAAAAATGCGGAATAACTGTGTATCATATTTATTCGATGAAATTCGTTATGAAATGAATGGGATTGAAATTGATCGAACCCGACATTTAGGGATTGCAACTACAATGAAGATCTGATATTGAAATCTTAAATGTGCAACATATTGAACATCTGTATACAATGTCAATATTCTAATTTAATTATATGATGCAATCATTCATGTTCATTCATGAATTTTTTACTAATATAGCATGTAATATAATACTTGATGATAATAAAGAGTTTCAAAACATTTATTTATTCTGTTTGTTTATTGTTTACACTCAGACTTCGTATGCTAATAATCGATACATTTTGTTTATATTATATTTTTAAACTTCACTGTTGAGTAAGTAAAAGTATCAATAATTTTTTGATATAAATTCAGTATCGATTTGAAGTTCTCATTAGTCTTTGATAAAGTTTTACGTAGAGGACAATGGATTCTAATCTAAATACTTCATTTGGTAGTAATAGTAGCGGTGGTAGTAATAAATAAGGCCACATAAAAATGAAAGATACTGCTGCGAAGAGAAAGCAGTATGAAGTCCAGTCAAATTCGAAGGAGCTAAACACTGAGGAAGAGGATGCAAAAAAGTATCGTACATCAAATGTTCCGTATAAAAGATTGAAGAATTAGTAAACGGAGTTAGTCATAGTGTTACGTCTAGCGATGCAAACACAAGCGATTCGCCTGGAATGCTCTAGACTTCGTAACTATGCCAAAAAGTAAACACAGGCACTTGAACCTGGATTGCGTGTGTGATTAAAAACAACTAGACGAACTAATTATTCGTGATCAATTGAACATCGACTTGCAGTCGATTTCTCTATTTATTACAAAATATTGCCTATACATATATTGATTTAACATAAAAAATTACAATTAATGCAAATATGTGTTAATATGCATTTTTACATAATTTGCCTTGTATATTGCATATACATATAATTGACTTAAAATATAACAAAATACAATTAATGCCTTGACAGCATATTTAGGCAAAGCATATTGACCATTATACGTAACAACAGCAAACGCTGTTGTTTTTTGGTTCATTAGCGGTCATATAATGATGACACTGCATTTATGATTTTATAAACTGTATATAGAGTTTACTTGCGGTCATATGCTGTCAAGGTTACAAATATGCAATACAATATAATGATTGTGCAATATGATGAACTTTTATATACACATACATATATTTCATAATTTCTTACAGACTAAATATATGTTTAAGAATTAAACACATAGAGTGAAGCTCACACCAAGAAAGCTTCAATAAAATAATCATGGACGATATACACCGAGAGATCATTTTAAGAAATATTGGACAATTAATCCGGCTAACAAATTATAAAGAACTTTCGAATAAATGTGTGGAAAACAACCTTATAACACAGCGCATGCTAGATATAATACAGTATAGATTATCGCCCAACATCTTTGATGATGACGATGTTGATGAATATAACAGAGAAAGCAGGCTTCATGCAGAACTATTCACAAAGATAACCCATCAAGGACCTGATGCCTTTGAAAAATTACAAATTATTTTTAAAGAATTAAAATATACCGAAGCTCTAAATGTTTTAGATAATTCAACTACTTATATAAAAATAAATAAATAAATAAAATTATTGTTCGCTTGTTGAGGTGTGAAAAAAAATATATTGTTTTTTATTTCATTTATTTAAAAAGTGTGAGAAAGTTGATATAAAAATTTTAGACATAGATGACCACAAGTGTATGTATTGAATTTCTGATAACGTTTATAATTATAGTTGATGTTTGTCCCCAAATATTTTATCAGTTTTTTTGGTGGAGGTAAATTTCCGAAGCTTTCATAATATTCAATATGACTTTTATTTTTATAGTATGCTACCCAATGTGTTCCACTGCTTTGTATACTATCAAGGTTCACAATTCCGCACTCGATCACATGAGGTTTTCGTGGAAGAGTATCACGCATGAATACTCCCCGAAAGTGTGGTATATATTTCGCGAATTTTATAATGTCGACGTCTGAGCGCTCTCTTGGGTAACATACTTAAAAGTTTTTTGCTTGTGGCCGATAAAAGAAGCCGTACCCCGTACCCGATATGGCTTGAAATAAAAACCTTTTCCCATAGCAATCGCTTCCATTGTCTTATTATGACGGTTTGCTTTATCCAACTGCTCTCTAGCTGCTTTGGCGCTGTTGACAGCCTTGACGATAGCCGATCCTCCTGATGCTAGACCATCAAGTGCACCCAATGCGGTTAGGATTGGTACCAAGGGGAGAAATCCCCCAACCTTGGGAATTTGTATAACTCTAGGAATATTGATATTCTCTTTATTCCCCTTAAATGTATTACTGATTACTTTATGTGCGATTTTCACAGCTTTTTTAACGCTATCAGGCATCTGACGTTTCAAAATTTTGCGCGGCTTCACAAGGGCAGTTGTAAATAATTTTTTAGGACGTGGAGTGAAAGTTACGAAAGCGTATAAATATCAAATTCTAAAAGATTTATTTAAATCAACTCCAAAAAAGGGTCAAGGACTGAAACGTAATCAGTTCATCAATGTTGATGTGATGAAGTTAAATACAGCTAAATCGAATTATATCTATTGGGATAATCCAAATGAGTTGGTTGATCGCCTTCGTGTCTTGATAGCATCACAAGCTGCTGGAAATTCCAGTCATAACAATGAGATAGTATCCATTATTGGAGAATTACGAGAATCAAAGATTATAATATGATAACGACACTCTCTATCATTCACTAGCACTATGAGTGTAGATAAGTTTGGTCGTTATTCTGAGAGTATTAATAAGGGGGAGTTACGTCGAGGTGTGAACAAAATTTTAGGTGTAAAGACAAACGCTTCATCCAAATATATAAGCTTTCAAAATCATCGATTAACAAAAGTCGGTGTACCAGTTGATGAATCTGATGGAGTCACTAAGGTATATGTTGATGAACGTGTCAATGAAATAATGTCGAAACTAGAAAAAAATGAAGTTGATAATAGGATTCTAATTTCTAAAATTGAAACATTGAATAATGATCTACTTGGGAAAATTAAAGCTACAGAAGCTAGACTAACTTCTCTACATGAAGACCTCGAACACTATATATATAAATACTATGTATTTAAGGAAACACCTTCATTATCACCAGACGAGACTATGGAAATGTATGAGATATTGAAAAAATTAGAAAATAAGCAAAAAGAATGAGTAAACGAGATTTAGTTGAAGAGCTTCATCGACAAGCTCGCAAAAATTTTAATCACCGACGAGTAATTACTAAAGGTATTGATGACTTGTGGCAGGCGGATTTAGTTGAAATGGGCGCATACATAGCATTAAATCGTGGATATCGATTCCTTCTAACAATTATTGACACTTTCTCGAAATTCGCCTGAGCAATAGCGATTAAACAAAAAGTGCCGACCATGTAACACAAGCTATGAAGAATATATTTGAGAATGATTGACGAATACCGAAAAATTTTCAAACTGATGTGGAAGGAACGATGGATTGATAATTATAAAAAATTGGTTGATAAATATAATCATAAAATACATAAAAATAAATAAATATGTGGCACTTAAAGCCCCAAAGGGCTCATTGGCCGAGCTTCTCTTCCATTACTGTTGTGCGTCTTAAATTTGGACAGTATTATAAGGGACCTACTTATTTTAACCGGTTCCGAACGGCAGAACACTTGTGACATCACTTTTTCTGAGCTTTGTCACAGAGTTCTTTTAGAAGCTTTTTCATGGCAAGTTGTTACTGTCGAAAGAATTGCCAATTGCCATTCGAAAGAAAAATCTTATCGATATTAAATTTATTATGCATCAGCCGGGGATTGAACCACGACCTACAGATCAGAAGGCGAACACACTAACCACTGAGCTACGGCACCCACAATACATAGCACGATAAAAATGGCACCGGCTAATGTAAATTCTTTGAATCAGAAACATCTTCTCGAAAGTGTATATAACCATTTGAAGGTCATTCATCGTGGGGTCAAATGTTCGAATATGTAAATATAAACATGCTTAAATATCTCTACTGAGATATTTAAGATTAAACAATTTCAAAAAACTAATCTCACTATGGATATTCATGGATAAATAAAATTGTATGATTTTATAAATAAAAAATAAAAAAATAAAAATAAAAGAAGTATATATAAAACGAAATGTTATGTATTTTATTTCATCACAACCCTATTCGTAGTTAAGATGTCTAGAACAATAGAATTGATTTTCACCCATAGAGTTGAATGGTGATTATGTCTGTGCTCTTGTTTATTTTAATACTTATCACTCTATACCTAATGTGGATTATGAGAATAATTTATTTCACATTGGAAATCATGTTATCAAGATTCCAATAGGATCATATGAAATGATGATATAATTTATTTTGTTGTTTTAAAATATGAAGATGTAAATACAAAGGATATCCTGAGAATTGAACATAATAATAATACAACGTAAATTAAGATATTAAATAAAAAAAAAATAAATATGTGGCACTTAAAGCCCCAAAGGGCTCATTGGCCGAGCTTCTCTTCCATTACTGTTGTGCGTCTTAAATTTTGGACAATATTAGAATGGACCTACTTATTTTAGCCGGTTCCGAACGGCAGAACACTTGTGACATCACTTTTTCTGAGCTTTGTCACAGAGTTCTTTTTAGAAGCTTTTTCATGGCAAGTTGTTACTGTCGGAAGAATTGCCAATTGCTTGCCGACAGGTGGATACCCTTCGAAAGAAAAATCTTTTCGATATTAAATTTGTTATGCATCAGCCGGGTATTGAACCACGACCTACAGATCAGAAGGCGAACACACTAACCACTGAGCTACGGCACCCATTGAGATATTGTCAACTATTAATACCATTTATTTTAATCGTGAGCGTACAATTGGTTAGGTTAGGTTAGTGTTCAGCAGACGTAACTTAAAACCTGATCAATATCATCATTAATGTACAAGTTCATATTTCGAAAGTAAACGTTTTACGAATAGAGTGTAACATAACTACTGGGTCATATATTAACAATGATTCAGCTCACACAATTTATCAGTTTTACATATCGGTTCTACCAGGGTATAAAATAAGCGAGCGACCACAAACATTAATTTATTTACCTGTTAACACTAGACGAATAAGTCAACTCTTGGTGAGAATTGTTAGTTACACTAAGACTACATTTTAAGTCAGAGCCTTAAGATGATTATACATAATAAAGATCTAGTTAGAGATCAATTTACTCACAATATACAAAGATAGAAGCATATCGGAAAAGAAACATCGCACACATCTCCAAAAGTTTTTAATAAATACTTACATCAAAAACGAATTATATTATCGCCATTGAATAAAAAGTTTTTAAAAAGTTTGGGATTTCAACATAAAAAAAACGTATAAGAAGTAAAAACACTTCAAATGGTTTCGATATACTTAACATTATGCAACAACCTCTTTATGATGAAACTATCATAAAAAAGGATTATCACAGTTATTCAGCATATCAACAATCATATAAAAATAATGATGAAATTAGAATACCTATTCAGAATCAAGAACTCTACATTCTACCATCGGAAAGTATGATCTATATTGAAGGAACTGCTACACTTTATGGAGAGACTAACTCTCATAATATAAAATTGAGAAATAAGTGTATATCATATTTATTAGATGAAATTCGTTATGAGATGAATGGCATTGAAATTGATCGAACAATGAATTCTTTTGCTTCTCTCTCACCTAATGAGAGAACCGTGATGATGAATGCTGGTTGGAGTGTTTCAGATGATATTGAAATAACCAACGGACAATTTAATTTTTGCGTACCCTTAATACATCGTTTGGGTTTCGCTGAAGATTATAATAAGGTGATATTAAATGCAAGGCATGAATTGATACTTCTTTGATCAAAATTCGATGAAGATATAGCCTTCTCCTCTGTAGCTGCTGAGAATGATAAAATTGTGTTAAATATAGTTAATTCAATATGCCAAGTGCCACATATTCAATTAGCAGACTCAACTAAATTAAGAATCTATAATACTAGTCGAAGAGGATTTCCTGTACCAATGGTATTTCGTTGTTGGGATATGCATTTTAAATGAAATGTTAAATTGGCTGTACAAAGAGATCGACCACGATTTATACTAATCGGATTTTAGAACTCTAGAAAATCGTGATCTCACCGATGGAAAAGTTTATCTAAATTCTGAAGTTTATCCCTATGATGAGTTCAGCCTTAAAATCGAAAATGGTCGCTTAGCTATCTTATATGATATGTATTGTAAATTTCAAAGGCACTACTATCTGAGAAATATGCGGCCTTTGTTAACACGCAGCGAGTATAAATCAATTGCTCCAATCATAGTAATTGATTTAACACATCAAAATGAAGCGATAAAAGTGGATCAATTGATGTAAAGGTGATTTTCAAGACCTCGAAAAACATTCCTTCCAAGACCTCTGCATATGCTCTCCTTATACATGATCTCGTTATTAGCTATAACCCCATGAATGGTGAAATTAGGAAAAAATTTTAATTTTATCAGTATGATTATATTCTTTATAGAATAAAGACATTTTTATCACGAAATTTCGGATTTTAATTATCATAAAAAATGGATTCCAATTATATACAAAAAGTATTTATTGAATTTCAATGATTTAAGGGAAATGAAAACCAATTTATTTTAAAGGATTTGGCAATATCCTTCAACATCAATGAAGATATGCATTTCATCGTAAAACCACCATTCGTCTTCAGTGATCTCCCACAATTCTATCAAAAACAGCACGTTGGATTATGTCAAAACAGTTGAGTTATTATTCGGACTTTCAAAATTATACAATAAAAATGGTTATTTCAATGGTTGTATAGTTCATAATCAAAATTGTGCTTTAAACAACGTTAGAGTTTAAAGAAAATATTTTTTTCAAATTCTTTATTATTTTTTTCTCTATAAAAATATACTTATTTAATAATCTTAATATTAGACTTAAAATTGTTTATTCATATTTGTTTTTTTTTTACAATAATCTTAATATTAAGTATAAATTGTGATAATTTCACATTGATAATTAATAATAATAAAAAACAAGACAAAAAAAGAAAACGTAGAACTTTCCTATCTATCCTCTCTGAGAGGACACACTTAGACCAGAAAGGTCCATTATGATACCACTGAGCTTCTCTTCTAATACTGTTGTGCGTGTTAAATTTGGACAGCATTAGAAGGGACCTACTTATATTAGCCGGTTCCGAACGGCAGCACTCTTGTGATATCACTTTAACTTAGCTTTGTCACAGAGCTCTTTTAAGAAGCATTTTTAGTAAATTGTTACTGCCGCGTAACAAGCTAAGGTTATAATACCCATGTGCATTTGTATGAATTTTTGAGGTTTGAATTTCTTTGTCGTCGTCATTTGAACTCAAAACAACTTTATTCATTTTACGCGTATATAAATTATGGTGGACCGATCTTATTGTATGCATAGGACGAGTGAGTATATTCCCACTATAAAGAATGCTTGTGAAATCGAGCTAGTGATAGTCACCAATAAGAGTGGACGTATGTAGGTAATCACACTGCAAATTATAGAGGTTGCCCAGTATATGCCCGTTGAGCAAACTCAGATAGCCCTCTTAAGTCAGAGAAAAAAATCGATGCAACACAATTCTTCTCTGCAATCCCAAACAATAATGAAACCAATTCATACGCTAGTGTGTTAAAACAAAACCCACACTAACAAAGCAATGTAACTAATGAGCAGAAGCACTCACTGCCCACCCAACAGAAAGTACCCTTGAACATTCACTTCAAACATTAATCCAGAATATGAACTAATTCATGAACTCAATGCAAAAAATGATGCAAGAAATGATGAAAAATCAATCGATGTTACTCCAAACATTGCTATCCAGACCATGAGTCGTCTCAAGATATGCCACTGGAACGCCAACGGCTTAAGCCAGCACCGTTTGGAGCTAATTCAATTCCTTGAATCCAACCAGATCGACATAATGATGATATCTGAGACCCATTTCACTGAAAAAATTGTTACCGAATACCACATTAGAAACTGTACACCACAAATCATCCGCATGGTAAGGCACGCGGAGGAACTGCTATATTGATAAAAAGCAGAATAAAACATCATTTTCTCGAAGACTTAATAGAGTATACTTGCAAGCAACATCTATATGCCTGGAAGAGTACATCTCTAAGCTAGTAATATCTGTGATATACTGTCCCCCAAGATACAGTATTACCGAACAGCAATATAAAGAATTTTTCTCAACTCATGGTAACAAATTCTTGGTTGTTGGCGATTTCAACGCCAAACACACTCACTGGGGCTCCCGCTTAATAACTCCAAAAGGCAGAAGACTATGCTCAATCATCACTAACCACGGCTACGATGTAATCTCAAATGGACAACCGCCATATTGGCCGACGGACAAGAGGAAGATACCCGATCTCATAGACTTTGGATTCGCCAAAGGTTTGCAGATCGAAAATATCTCCACAGAGTGTAATTATGATCTCCCATCTGATCACTCACCAACGGTAATATCTATAAAATCACCAAGCCCCCAAGCAATTGCGTTAGAAAGAAAATAGACCGGTTGAAATTCTAGAAATATGTAAATTCCCATCTTCTTCTAAGTACTGTATTAAGAAATGGACACGATGTAGACTCAGCACTCGAAAAATTCAACCGGTTGCTCTCATTAGCTCTCAGCTCAGCCACCTGCACAAGGTTATACAAGCAATCAAACTATAGCCCATACACACCAGCCGACATTGAATTGCTAGTAACACAGAAAATAAGACTCCGAAGGTAATAGCCCGATTTGCTGCTCCAATACGCTCATTTCATTATTCCATCTTTGGCAACTGTAGAAGGTATGCTCTACGTCGTCTTCTTCCGCATCATCGTATACGCATCTGGCATGCGCTCTTTTCCCCATTCTATGTATATATTTACATAAATAGCCGTGATCAGATAAAAACTGAGTTAGGTAATAATTAACCTATCCATGTCTTCGCCCAATCCATTCACATAGTCTTAGTATAATTTTTATGGTCCATCTGCCATACGTGTCGTTCTCCCGTTTCTCTTGTCAGATATTGATTTTCTGCTCTCTCATTTGCTTTTCAGTTTGTGGTGTAAAGCCTCCAGATTTATTTAGTAAGTATAACTTTTTTCGCTCTTCTGTTAGCAAATCAATTGGTGTTACTCCCGCTATTGCCATCACCGCACTATACGACACGGAGCGATAGGCACATGTTATTCGAAGGGCCATAGTCCTTTGTACAGCTGATATAAGTTTCCTTCTGCATCTCGCTTTGAGTGTGACGTCCCATAGTTCACATCCATATAATAGGATGGAATGATTTACCGCCATTAACACTTTACGCTTGCTAGGCAACGGTCCACCGATGTTTGCCATCAGTCTGTGTCGTGTAAGTGTCGTGTAAGTGAGTTTTGAGTCCAATCTAACTCCTAGATATTTAACTACATTTTGTGTAGTTATTTGTTAGTCGTTTATGTACATATTGACCTCCAAAGGAATTTGACGCCCCGTTATGAGCAGCAGTTTAGATTCCTGCGTTGCTAACTTAAGTCCGTGGGAATTTAGCCACTCTTGCGTGCGTATCATCACTAGATTGAGTTTTTGCTGTGCTTCTATTATATTTCTTGCAGTTATAACTGCTGTTCTGTCATTTACTCAAGTTCATTTCAAGTTCATTCTGTTCATTTTACTCAAGTATGCAAGTATCTGGAAGTATTGTTCTAAGGCTTCTATCATGTCCGATAATTTCACGCTATTGAACGCATTTTTAACGTCTAGGGTCGCAAGCAACACTACTGGTCTAAAATAGTGGTTACCTTTTTTTGTTATCGAGGCTGCCTCTACTACTTCTTGAATCGCTCCCATGGTAGACCTCCCTTTTCTAAAGCCATGCTGTCTGTCACTGAGCCCGCCAGTTGCTTGTATTGCAGCTGTGATAAGAGGTTTAAGAAGCTTATCCAATAATTTCCCTGCTGTATCAATCATACAGAGTGGGAGATATGCACTTGGTGTCATTGGGTCACCTTTGCCTTTGCTTATTAGAATTAGTTGTTGATTCTTCCACACCTCTGGAAACATTCCTTCTTTGAGGTATGCGTTGTACATATGTAAAAGTACCTGCGGCTGGTGATGTACAAGTTCCTTTAATACTTCTCCTGGGATTTTGTCGGGGACTGGTGCCTTCATAAGAAAAATAATAAGAGTACTTAAGAGTACTATATTCTCCATTGTTTTTTCATCCATATCATTTGTCACAACTTTGCTACCTAGTTTCTTCATAACGATTTTGTATCCCAGTTCCCAGTGATCGTTGTTTACGTCTTTGCATAGTTCTGCCCACTTTTAATTTTTGCTGAGGAAAATAGCAGACTTGAGTTCTGCCTTTGCATTCTTGTATGCTGCACGCACTATAGTAAAGTTTCCTCTACGTCTGGCCCTTGTTAGAATGCGTTTGCACCGCAGGCAGATTCGCCTCAGTTTTGCAACTTCTTCATTCCACCAGCATACCGATTTGTGTCGCCTGTATCCCGTTTCCGGCATGGAAGCATCGCAAGCCTTTTTAATCACGCTCATTGTTTTAGTAACTATTTCCCTAGTGGCATGGGTTTGGTCAACCATATTTACTCGTCTATTGAACTCCGTCCGCAATATGTCTCTGTTAAATCTATCAATATTCCATTTGCGCGGTATTTTACCGCCATCCACAGGTGCATCTTTTTTGCTTTGAAACTGAAAAGAGTAGGAGATGTACTGATGATCACTGGCCGTGAAATCATCTAGTACCCTCCAGCAAATAATTTTCCCAGGTAATGATTCTGTAGAAAACGTTATGTCTGGTGTGGTGCTCTCGCATCCTGGCTGTCTAAATGTCTTTGCTGTGCCCGTGTTTACAGCAATAAGGCTGAGCCTTGAGCCATGTCCACTGCCGTACGACCTAGGGTGTCTATCGTTGGTATACCCCACTCGGGAGTTAAAGTCACCTGCTACAACGAAAGCTCCTTCGAGTTCTAGAGCCTTGTCTTCGATGTCATTCAGTTTATCCTGGAAGGATGTCAGCTGTTATCTTACACGCTCGGTGTAAGATAACAGCTCACCAATGTAACACTCTTAATACGTACATAGACGTAACAAGATCCTCTGTCGCTGTCAGTGAACTGAATGCTGCTGGTTGTAGGTATCCAAATGGCTGCTGTTAACGCGGCATCATCAAGCCATGCTCCACTTTCAATTTTCCTGTATTGCTCACCGATAATAACCATATTAACTTCATGTTCTGCGACTATCTGAGGCAAAAGCGCATTAGCTGTTTTACTTCTATGTAGGCTTGCTTGAAGTATCTTCATCACCTCTTCGCTGGTTTCTGATTCAGCTTCTTAAAATTTTCATGTGCGCAGAGACAGCATTTTGGGGGATTTATGAAATCTCGTATCATGTGTCCGCTTTCTCCGTAACGTATGCATAATCCCTGGTCTTTCCTATCTGGCCCATTACAGTCTACTTGAAGGTGCCCAGACCCGAAGCATCTATAAAAGCGTTTAATTTCATCCAGCTGTTTCACCCAACATCTGGTCAATCCAATATTTATGCGCTGTGTTTTAAGGATGATATTTGCTGCTTCCACCGACAAAGTCACCGGACTCCAACTTCTTCCTCTGGCTTCTCTCTCGCAATAGCTTCTCTAACTGCTGCGGAAATCTCCTGTGAGTCCGTGCACGAATCTAAATCTCGAATCTCAATAGTGGCCCTCGTTTTGAGATCTTTCACCGTCGCGGTGTCTTTCAACGATTTTTTTGTTGATTCGCAGAACTGTTTTTCTTCCCTCCTTTTGAAAAGCTCTAGGAGTATGGATCCATCTCTTGTCTTCTTAACAGAACGTATCGCGACTTCAGCTTCTTCTGGTTTTACCTTCTGACGGAGGTTTCTAGGAACTTCCGCATAACTGGTACCTTCTGCCGACTTCCAAGTACAGCTTCTGGGCAATCCCTCAGTGTCTTAGATTTGCTCTTATTTGTCACAACTTGCTTCTTTTGTCGACTTCTTTTAGTGCTGGAGTACCACTACACACTGTTTTCGGTTCTTTTGATCTCGTTTTCCTTCGGTTTAGTGTCAACCAACCTTCTGGCTCTTTGGACCTTGTCTTCTTGCCGAATTCGGGAACAACAGGGCTTGTTCCGACGAGTTTGTTAAGGCATGTTACCGGCGTACTATCATCGGCTATTTTTGTATTAGTTAAGTGCGAAGCTTTAACTTCCCGCTCTTTCTCTCTTTCTGTTTCCGTCGCTTTCCAGCTCTTCCTATAAATTTCTATTACGTCAAACAGTTCGCTTAGTTCGGATACTCCGTCTTTCACGTCCATGTTAACGTTCCTTTGTCGTTGCATTGCTTGCATTTCGCAAAGGAATCCTCTTCAAGAACTCTTATCTTGAGAATTAGCTTCAATCTAGGTGATCCGTTCACATGAGGGGTTTTCATTGATTGAGTCTCCGACGTACACGCTGTTTTTCTGGTCGTAGAACTGGTTACAACCTACGGCACCACTGGCAGTGGTAGGCATCAAGTAATCAGGATTTTTGTCCTTCTCCGCCACTCTTGTGTTAACTTTTGGTGATGATCTGGGCACCAACGAACTTTTCCTAAAAGCGACTACGCTTTCCTCCACTTGATATTTTTTTTTCTGAAATTTTGTTTTCCTTATTTTGTTCCATTCTTCTTTATTTTACAAGCGCATCGTGTGCAGGGGGCGGGCCGTAATAGTCAGGTTCGGGTATAAACTTGGGGAGGAAAAACCCCTGCCCCAGTTCCCTGAGGCCTGACCTATGCTTTACCGTTTACCGGTCCCGGAATACACGGACAGACCAGCGCTCGCCCCGCATCCAATGCACACTCCCTGACCAGGGACCGAAGTAGCTGGTTTCTGCTACACGCCACAGCTTACACCTCGGCAAAGCAAGCTCACAGCACTCCTTCAGCACCGTCAGCGGAAATGGCCAAGAGTGATTTGCTGAAGCGTGCAACGGTCTGTCCAGTACACCTAATAATTTAAGAGGCGACATACTGGGGTTTCTTCTTTTGTTCTTACGGTGTTTTCCATCATTGCCGCCGAAGCAGAGAGCGCTTACAGGGGCGCTTACTCGCTTGTCACATCAGCATCTTTCGACTTGCGAGACTTTTAATCTGCGTCCTCGCTGAATTAAGAGAAATTTACTTTTAAAATGTTTGCTCCCGATTTGAATGAAAAGTACATAGATGTGACTAGTATGTCAGGGAGGTCATTTCTATATACTTTTAATCAAATTTCATTTAAATCGTGACTGAACATATTATATATACGGTCAAATTTGCGTATGTGTTCCCGACAACAATAATTAGCATACGAAGGTGTCTATTCTGTTACCTCCTCACCGCAAAAAAATGGTATAATTTTAGTACATAATAATCGAAAAGTAGTAATACTAACAATATATATATATATATATATATACATATATATATATATATATATATATATATATATATATACATATATATATATATATATATATATATATATATATATATATATATATATATATATATATATTGGCTCATTGGTCGAAGGGACCTACTTATTTTAGCCGGTGCCGAAGGGCAGAACACTTGTGACATCACTTTTTTTGGCTTTGTCACAGAATTCTTTTAGAAGCTTTTTCATGGCATGTTGTTACTGTCGGAAGAATTGCCAATTGCTTGCCGACAGGTGGGTACCGTTCGAAAGAAAAATCTTTCCGATATTAAATTTGTTATGCATCAGCCGGGGATTGAACCACGACCTACAGATCAGAAGGCCAACACACTAACCACTGAGCTACGGCACGGCTAACTACTAACAATATTAAATATAATTTAATATAATTAATAATAATAATCGAATAGTAGTAATAATAGCAATATTTAGAATCATTTTAGTAATATTATTAATAATAATATAGCAATAGTATAATTTTAGTACATAAGAATCGAAAAGTAGTAATAGTAACAATATTTAATATCATTTTAGTAATAGTTTTAATAGTAATAGTCGAAATAGTAGTAATAGTACCAATATTTAACATCATTTTAGTAATAGTTTTAATAGTAATAATCTAAAAGTAGTAATAATATCAGTATATAACATATTTTCAGTAATACTAGTATTAATTTATTATTAATTAGTAGATGATCTGAGGGATGACTTTTTGTACGAGGTGTATATTTTACTTTGTAGATGACGTTTTCGAACACACCTTGCGTTCATTTACCAAATAGCATGCAATTTATTGGAGTAATATTAAATAAGTCTTTGAATAGATTATTTATAGGTCTTATTATTAAGGGGGTCTTCTACCTTGTTGGTAGAAGACCCCCTTGTTGGTACCTTACAAGAATTACAGAAAACTTTGGTAATCTAGATATGAATATTTGGACAAATTGTGACGAATAAAAAATTTATATTGGCATTGTCTTGAAAATTTTAAAAATTATTACTTTATCTTGTTCTGATGTTTCAATAATTTATTCCTAATTGCAAATATTTTGCATGGCTTGCTGTATATACATTGAATCATTGTTCTATTAAATCATGAAAATATCTCCTGGTTCAGCTACGAAGACAAGCAAACTAGACCAATAAAAGTTATATTTATAAATCACACAAGTAGTGGTGTGATCAAGAATCAATTATATGCTACTTAAACAACCAAGGTCTAAAAGCAATAAGTGCAACAAACCAACTCAAATGTCATTTGATTCAACTGAAGATGAGAAGATAATCTACGAAATAAAAAGCATCCATAACACAATTGTAAGGATTGAACCAATACAATCGTCAAATTTAATTCCTCAATGCAAAAAATGGACACAGAAAAAAATGTATGTGGAAAATCACCACGATGTATTAAATGCGCCGGGAAACATTTGAGTGCCAAAATACAGTATCCGATACACCAAAATGTTGCAATTGTGGCGAATCGCACCCAGCCAACTATCATGGTTGCATAGTCGCTAAAGAATTACAAGAAATAAGATTGAAAAAGAAAGCTGATAAATCAAAGGCTGACGAAAATAATGAAACTGCTGTAACAAAAAATTAATCAACCTCTGATGGACCCTCTAGCGTCAGAGCAGTCACTTACACCCAAACAGTGAAGAAACCAATTCAAAGTGATGAATCACATAGCAACAACGCATTATCAATTTTCGTAGCAAAATTAAATAAGCTAGAAGAGACATTTAAAACGATCGAACTGAGTCTGAGCGCGCTAGAGCACAATAAGCAATTTTTAGATTATTACTAATTCTTTAAAACTGTTCTTATGGAATGCGAATAGTTTAACTAAACATAAAAGGAACTTGAAGTCGTATTAAATGTCGAAAACATTGATATCTGTCTAATCGCTGAAACTCATTTCACTACGCATTTGGATATAACGTTTAAAAACTACACTCTTCACCATACCATAAAACATCACTTAAAAGAACAAAAAAGCACAAACCAACATACTGGCCGTCGAACACTAGCAAAGTTCCAGATCTAATCAACTTCTTCGTCTACAAAAGTATTCCTGCATCTCAATTAAATATCACAGAAGGCTTCGACTTGAACTCTGATCACTCACCAGTGCAGCTCATAGTTTCGCAAAATCCAACATTAACCCATAACGCACCCAAATTGGTAAATACATTCACCGACTGGAAATATTTTCAGCTGCAGCTTCTACATTTGCGCAAGATTGACTACCAAGTTGTTCGCTACCAGCGAACAACTTGACGACGCAGTTCTCCACCTAACTCAGCAACTGCAAATGGCAGCGTGGAACAGTACACCAACACCAAAAATTCAAACTCTACGCGGTAAAAAATACCCAACTTACATCATAAATATGATTACGGAAAAACGAAAATTACGGAAACGTTGGCAAATAACCAGATGTCCATTAATAAAGTCGCAAATAAACTGAGCAACTAAAAAATTACACACAACAATTTAATCATACAAAAATAACACTTTTAATAGTTTTCTGATGACCCTTACAAAAATACTGAATACTCCCTGTGGAAGGCGGCCAAAGCATTTATCAGGCCAATGCGGCAGTCTGCCACAGTGAAAATCAATGAGACTCAATTGACTAAAACAAATGTTGAAAAAGCGAATCTGTTTACTGAACACCTCTAAAAGACCTTCAGTCCAAATGAAGGCGAATATATTATTTATATAAGTAAAAATTGGCCCGAAGAGCACACCGAAATTACTCCAGTCACTCCAGAGGAAGTGAGTGAACACATTTTAAAAATGAAACTCAAGAAATCTCCTGGTTTCGACTTGATAACGACTGAAGTTCTTCTAAACTTACCAAATAACTTCATCATCTACCTGTGCGATTTAATTAATACGTGCTTCCGTTTGAAGCATATAGCCATATATTGGAAATTCGCAGAAGTAATTATGATACCCAAACCGGGGAAATCACCCAACGACGTATCCTCATATAGGCCAATATCTCTATTGCCAATCATGTCGAAGGTACTTGAAAAACTACTGTTAACACGTTTATTACCAATAATAGAGAGGAGAGAATTGATTCATACTCATCAGTATGGCTTCAGGAAGAAGCACTCAACCATCGATCAAATACACATAGTTGTAAATGCAATTGAATCAGCGATGGAAGAAAAAAAGTGTGTTGTGCTGTCTTCCTAGATGTATCACAAGCCTTCGATAAGGGTTGGCTTCAACGATTACTACAAAAAATTAGGGCGGTATTGCCTACACAATACTGAGAGCTGCTTGAACTATGTCATACAATTTTAGAGTTGCGCCAACAAGCACTACAATAATCCAGCGCTTTCAAAAATGCTCTATATTTCATCAGAAACACCGATCTCCACCGTGACCTTGGCATACTAACAGTTGACGACGTGGCTAAAAAGTATGCCGCTGATCACAGACAACGTTTGAAAACACATGTCAACGTTACAGCATCCAGTCTTCTGCAGGCGGTTGGACTACCTAGACGGCTAAAAAGGAAAACAGTAGCAGACCTAATGGACAGCGAGTAGTAAAACAGCTTTTCATTCCTTTTAAAATTTTCCAATCAAAATTGCTTATTATTACCACTTATTAGTTTATATGTACTAAGTGCAATATTAAAAACGCTTGTCTATATTTTAAGAACCGTTAATAAAAAAAATAATAAAAAAATTGTTCTATTTTTTTTATGCTGTGGTCTTCGCATAGGTACACTAAGTTTTTTGTTTTCCTTTGTGTTTGTATTTTATGTAACATTTTCATTCAACTTCTTATTTGTTAATTCGCTTTTAGAAGCTACTGTACATGTACTTCCTTCACACCAATATGCCCTTAACATTAGATTTACGGGACTCTTAAGTTTGGTTTAATATTTCATATGCTTTTAGCAGCAATATGTTGCAAATATTCTGTTTTTTTTTAAATAAAAAGAAAAGAAATGGGAAATATTTTCAAATTTAATTCATGTAATTTCTTGGTAAATCTAATGTTAACCACTATAAATGAGTCTCTTTTGCAATTTGTCTGCCTAACGCTTTCCAAATTCTATTGAAAACACCAAAACTTCAGCATTAAAATGTCGCCCTAATGTTTTTGATCCACAGCGCATAAATTTACTTAGCTTGTAAGTGCTTAAACGGTGCTAATACGGAGTTATTGTTTGTATTAATACTAGTATTACTGAAAATATACTATATATTGCTATTATTACTACTTTAAGATTATTACTATAAAAACTATTACTAAAATGATGTTAAATATTGGTACTATTACTACTATTTCGACTATTACTATTAAAAATATTTCTAAAATGATGTCGAATATTTTTACTATCACTACTTTTTGATATTATGTACTAAAATTATACTATTGTTATTATTGAAGTTACTATTGAAGTCGTCAGCTCAACGTTTATTGTTGGAATGAATAAATTATACAAATGTGTTCGTATATTATAAGAAAAGAATGAATGCATAACGAGAATAAATAGAAAAAAAACATGTACGTTGTAAAAAGGGTTACCATGTTATTTTCTAACACTCCTCCTCAACGTAAATGTGTCTTTTACAAATCAAAATGTTTAGAAATTCAAATTCTTTTGACTAAGAAATTTTTAATGTTTAACTTTCGCTAAATTTTTCGTGAAGATGTCAGCTGTCATCTCGTCTGTTGGACAATATTTAAGATCGATTTCGCCATTCCTTACCGCTGGCCTTATGTGATGATAACATACATCTATATATTTTGTGCGGTCATGGTACACTGGATTGGTTGCTAATTTTTGCGCACCCTGGTTGTCTACATAAAGAATGATTTGCTCGTTCTTCCGAAATCCAATTTCACTTGGCGCTATTTATACCGCTGTCGATGTACCAGCACGATTCGTTGATTGTGTGTGTATTACTATTTACGCTATTACACACATAGCCGATTCGCTTTGCTTTTGTTTCTCTTTGCATTTGTTTGCAAAGTACCCTCTCTTACCACATGCAAAACATTTATCGTTGAACTTTTTCATGTCTTTCTTTGTTGTTTGCTTACGTTGAATGCTTGTTGTACGTTGTCGTCGCCTACTGAAACATCTTGTTCTTTGCGTCTGTCTGCTGTCTAAAAGTTTCAGCTTTAATGTAGTGTATTCCTGCAAATAGTCGTCCCTTGTTTCAATGGCGATTACAAAATTTTAAAAACTTGATAGAAGGATTATATTAACAGCTCGTCTTATAACGTGATTCCAATCTCTGTCAGCTTTTCTGACATTCCAGTAAGCGAATTGATGAACTCCACCATATTGTCATGTCCCTGCATCCGCATATTTAAGAGTTGCTTGTATAATGTCACTTTTGTACCGGTCTCTGTGGCTTATATACATTCTCCAACTTCTTCCATGCTTCAGCAGGTGTCTTACAGCTCTTAATGTAATATAGTTGCGTTGGTTATACACTATGTATAATGCTAGCCAAACCCTTCTTGTCATGCGAATCCCAGTCTGGACACTTCTCCTGGTTTTGGGCTTCTGCTCATCCACTTGTGGCCAATACCCACTATGCACTAAAACACTTGTAACAGACTAAAAAACTAAGTCTGTTACAACCTTTTACATGTCTACCTACTACACTCTATAAGCCATTAAAATATTCAACGTACCAAAAATACACAAACAATAGCAAAATATGTGTATCATAGAAAAGTTCATTTGATTCTTCTTCTTCTCCTTATTGTCGTCATACGGTAATATCAGCAGATGTATACACACATACACATACTCGTGTAGTCAATCACTATGACGACAGAGAAAGAAGAAACAATCAACAATTTTCACTGAACGTAAAATGTATCATCATAAGAATTTTATACTACATAACTCTTAAATGCTTTATAGATAGATATGTACTAAAGGTGTATGACTTGCCAACGTAAAGGATGAGAAAAAAAGGGTAATAAACCCTTCCAAACGCTTGGTCGAGTAAGTCGTAACCCGACATACTAAGTAAACGATCTTGCGAATTTTTGAAATCGGCCAGTTTGAATAGCTTGCTATCTGAACGAGCGCTCTTATAGTCGAGTGGGCATTAATCGCTAGATGACTATAAGTAGTTCTTGCCTTAAGCAAAGCTGTCATCGATCGCTCGCTTATAGCAGCCGCCTGCGAGCCATCAACTCTGCCTGGGGTCAGACCCCAGGTATACGGTCCGACCGTATATACCAGGAGCAGCCAACCGCCACCTCGTTGGTTGTTCCTATATATAGCGTTTAATTTTATTTGAATTACCTTGTTCGATCACTGGATTCTGTTAATAATAACTGCAACACTTATTTTATACAACTATATACAGCAACAATTTATTTAATAAACACTATTTACAATCAACTCTGTTTACAATCAACTATATACGATAACACTCTAATGTACTTGCAACTTTTGCTTCTGTATAGATGTTTGCGCAGTCACGATCAGAATTCGATTGATTCTCACTTCTCAGTCAGTCAGTCAGTGTCAGTCACAATAGTGATGAGTAACCAACTATCGATACGCGTTACAATATATATATATATATATATATATATATATATATATATATATATATATATATATATATATATATATATATATATATATATATATATATATATATATATATATATATATATATATATATATATATATATATATATATATATATATATATATATATATATATATATATATATATATATATATATATATATATATATATATATATATATATATATATATATATATATATATATATATATATATATATATATATATATATATATATATATATATATATATATATATATATATATATTGCTAAAAGGTCTCCCTCTTCTAGGTGTGAGGCCAGGGTACTGAATACAGGAGAACCCTGTATCAGGCTACTCTACACAACTATCAGTCGCTTAGAGACTTCTGCTGAGGCGGTTCTGCCAGACGACTGACTCATTACGTGCGACCAGGTGGCACTGGTCAATCCTATAAATTCTCATCCTGTAAGCAGGGTTAGGTATTCTAGTTAGGCATAGAATAAGAAACTGAATTGTAAAAGAAAAATTGTAAAAAGAAAGAAAGAAAGGAAAATAAAGAAAAATAAAACAAAGTAGTAGTAGCCCCATTTGTACCGAGCCGAATAATCTTTTAGTGGCGGTGAATTGATTGTCAATAGGCAATCGTGTCGAATTCGGTCCTCCTCCTACTACCTGGGGGTGTTTAACATCAAATATTGTATTCAGTACCCTGGCCTCACACCTAGAAGAGGGAGACCTTTTAGCAATATATATATATATATATATATATATATATATATATATATATATATATATATATATATATATATATATATATATATATATATATATATATATATATATATATATATATATATATATATATATATATATATATATATATATATATATAGGCAATCGTGTCGAATTCGGTCCTCCTCCTACAACAAGAGTTTTACGCTGCTCTCTGGGCAGACTGAGTAATACCTCAGCTGGAAACAAAAGGCACGCGTTACAATGGCGCCCGAGCAGGGACTCTAGCACTACACTACACAAAGAAGACCTCGAGTTACAAATGCAGCTACTTGGCCTTTCTATTGAAGGTAGAGTAGAAGAATGGCGGCAGCGGTTGAGTAGCTACATTGAAAATCGAAGAACATTCAGACTACTGGCGTAGTCCACCAATTACAATAATACCCGATTATGAAATCATGAACACCGTGCGTATTGTGCCGTCGTCGTGATCAGACGTGTTTTTCTCTGTGCACGATAGTGTACTAGTTCGAATTGTGTTTTGTAACTGTGTTACTGATAACTGTTAAGTGCATTATTGATGGTGGCTTCTGTGTTGTCAGCGGAGCCTCAATAATTCGCGGAGTTCGTCCTTTTGTGACCTTAATTCGCAGGAGCCCTAGCGCTCCATTGTACTTATTGTTGTTTTGTAAATTCGCGGAAGCCCTAGCGCTCCGCTGTGTTAGTTGTTTGTGCTCTGTGCAGAGTACCATTATACTGTAACTTGTGTATATTTATTCGCGGAAGCCCTAGCGCTCCATTTAATTCGCGGAGTTTGACCTTCATCGACCTTGTTCGCGGAAGCCCTAGCGCTCCAATTAAGTGCAGTGACTACCTTATTTGTTGCTATTCCCCCTTACTGTATTTTTGTTGTTTATTCTTGACTCTTGAGACTCAGTGTACTCTGTGGCAATGCCACCAAGGAAGAGAGGACGTCCGCGGAGTGGAAGCGACACTCAGGCTCCTTCTGAGTCCGATGTTGCAACGGGCACCGAAATCCAAACACTTGGCTCGTCTGATGAGGAAATTAATCCGTTTCTCGAATCCGCGCCGCGAAAAATTAAAAAAGCAAAAACAAGTGTTAGTGCAGTCTCCAGTGACGTTCCGGCAGCATTAAAGGCACTAAGCACGAAAATTACCGAAGTGCTCTTGGGAGATGGAGGTAAGTTTGTGGGAGCTGCGGGGAGGGTTCTGAAGTATGTTGGGGAATTCGAGGCGCATCTCATGCACCTCATGGTAGAAAACGCGGAATTAAAGGGCCAGCTTAAGGCGTACAAAGAGTGTGCCGGAGCCACCGCGGCTGCGCCTCCGCCGTCTTCTCGCGCGCCCTTGCCGCCTGCACGGGCGTTGCCGACACCGGTTGTGTCGAAGCCGGTGGAGACGTGGTCGCTCGTCGTGAGGAGCAAGAACCAAACGTCCGACGAAGTGGTTTGAAAAGTTGTTGAGGAAGTTGGCCCTACGCTTAAAGTCAGGGTGCATGAGGTGCGTCCCGTTAAGGGCGGGGGAGCGGTGATCCGGACCCCCTCGGTCGCGGAGCGCGATCGGGTGGCTGGTGAGCTCACCCTGGAAGAGTGACGGTGCGCCAGTGAACGTCGTCTTGGAGGGATCCGATGCGGTGGTGTCGACCCTCTTGACGAACGGCCGCTGCTACATCAAGTGGTTCTCGTTCAGGGTGCGTCCATCCAGCCTGATGCCCGGCTGCTTTAGATGTATGGGTTTCGACCACCGCGTGGCCGATTGCAAAGCTAGGGAAGATGTCTGTCGTCGGTGCGGGCAGCAGGGGCATCGCGTGGCGAGTTGCCGCAATGCAATGCATTGTCGCAACTGTGCCTTTAAGGGTAAGCCAGCTGACCATCTTATGATGTCACTGGATTGCCCGGTGTATGCGGCCATTGTTGCTCGTGCCAATGCCAGGCATTAATGGTTGTAAAGATCTTTCAGATCAATTGCCATGGGTCTTACCCCGTTATGTGTGAGTTAGGTGCGACGATGCTCGCTCACGGTTGCAGCATTGCGATGATCCAAGAGCCGTACGCAAACAATGGCGCGGTCCAGGGACTGCCCAGCTCTGTGCGGGTATTCCCGGATCTTAAGTGCGGTGCTGGAGTCGTGGTGAACAGTGTCGACGTTGAATGTATTCTTGTGAATGCGTCTGATTGGGGTGTGTGTGTTAGAGTAGAGTTTTCGTTTGGTAGTTTGGTTGTCGTTAGCAGCTACTTTAAGTTTAGCCTGAGCATCGAGCCATATCTTGATTATCTTGATACGGTGCTGCTCTCGGAGACCAGCACGCCTGTTATCATAGGCTTAGATGCGAACGCAGCCTCCTCGCTGTGGTTCAGTAAGATGTCCCAGCAATCGCTTGGATATCGGAATTACAGTCGAGGGGTCGTTCTGAGTGACTGGGTAGTTGCTAAGGGTATGCATGTGTTGAACGTTCCGTCCGAGTATTTCACGTTTTCTAGCCTGGGTGGTGGTAGTGATATAGATGTAACTTTGGTGAATGATGCAGCACGGAGAATGTTTGAGTTTGATTGGTGTGTTAATGGCCGGTGGGGGGCTAGTGATCACAACTTGATTGAGATTGTGGTAGCTACCCCTACCACTGGTGTGTCCAATTTTATGTTTAATGTTAGACGGTGGCGTACTTGCGTGTGAATTGGGTGCGTTTTTGTGAGAATGTTTGTGAGATTGTGTGTGAGACTTCGGTGAGCGTTTTTGGCGATAAGCCCGTAGATGAACAAATTGAGTATTTGAATAGTTGTGTTTGGCAGGTGAATGACAGGATGTTCGATAGGTGGAAGCGTGTTGTTAGGAAGCGTGTGAAGTGGTGGACAAGTGAGCTCACCCTCCAGAAGCGCCTCGTCCGGCGACTGCGAAGACGTTTCCAGCGCGCTCGACGGGACGATTCGGAGGGTGTATCCCAGTGCAGGAGTGAGTTCCGTAGGGAAATGAATGTTTACAAGGAGATGATTGTTCGTGTTAAGGAAGAGGATTGGCGTAGTTTTGTTAGGGCTAATAGGGACGATCCCTGGGGAAAAGTGTATAAGATTTTCCGCGCGAAGAAGAATACGGATGTAAGTGTGCTCCGTGTTGGTAGATCGATGATATCAACATGGAGGGGGTGCATGAACGTCCTCTAGAATGAGTTTTTCCCCAGGGCGGTGGAGCCGGTACCTCCTCTTGAGGAGAGACCGATTCCTCCGTTAGAGACGACTGAGTTAGACTATGCATTTAGCCTGGTTAGGTCGAGGCGTTCTCCGGGTATTGACGGGCTGACTGGCGAGATGTGTAAGCATCTGTGGAAGGCCATCCCGGAATACTTGGAGGCCATCTTCGATAAGTGCATATGGGAGGGTATTTTTCCACGCGAGTGGAAAATAGCTAGGGTGGTAGTTCTCCTGAAGTCTCCTGATAAGGTTCGGAGTAACCCCCGGTCTTATCGGGGCATCAGTCTCTTACCGGTGCTTGGCAAGGTGCTGGAACGGGTCATGGTGAAACGGCTTCAGGAAAGTATTGGTCAGCTTTCGGATAGGCAGTTTGGTTTTCGTTCGGGTCGGAGTGTTGAGGATGCGTGGATGTACGTGAAAGATTCTGTGCGTGGCTCTACGAGCAAGCATGTTTTAGGTGTTTTCATTGATTTTAAGGGTGCGTTTGACTACCTGCGCTGGGATAGAGTGATTCAGCGTTTGATTGAGCTCGACTGTCGGGAATTAGCCTGTGGAAGAGCTATTTTTCCGACAGAAGGACATGTGTGTTTGGTGTGAATGATAGCGTTGATGTTAGTGTGGTGAGTGGCTGTCCGCAGGGGTCCATATGTGGTCCATTTATATGGAACCTCATGATGGATTCCCTGTTGCGTCAGCTAGAGGTGTTGTGTAGGTGTTGCGCGTACGCGGACGATCTTTTGATATTAGTAGAGGGCCAATCTAGAGCCAGTATCGAAAGGATAGGTCAAGATCTGCTGCAGGTTGTCCATGAATGGGGTTCTGGTGTGGGTGTGGATGTGTCGGCGGATAAGACGGTGATGATGTTGCTTAAAGGCAAGTTGTCGTCGTCTCGCCCGCCTACCATCAGTGTGAACGGCAGTTCCCTCAAGTATGCGACGGAGGTCAAATACTTGGGGGTTACTATGGGTGAGCGCCTTAACTTTTTCGTTCGTTCGGGTCATCTGTATGGTACGAGACGGCCATGCAGGTTGCTGGCCGAGCGAAAGTGTGTTCGTGTCAGCGTGTTGTATTATTAGCTTGTCTACCTGTATGTCGCACTGTCTCTACGGAGGCAATGCAAGTGTTGATGGGTGTGCCTCCTCTTGACCTAGTCGTGACGGAGCGTGCTCTGTCCTTCTTTCTCAGGAGGGGGATGAATGAGCCCGTGCTGCGGTCTGGTTGGGTGTCCGGTAGTGACTTGTTGCGTGGGTATTCTGAATGTAAGCGTATGTTTAGTGAATGTGTGTTGTCGAAGTGGCAGGATCGCTGGGATAACAGTCTCAACAGTCGTGTAACTTATAGTTTTGTCCCGGGGGTGCGCGCGTTGGTGGGGAATCCGGACTTTGGTTTCAACCTGAGCCTTGGTTTCCTGTTGACGGGCCATGGTAGTTTGAATGCGTTTTTGTTTGGTAAATGTTTGAGTGATAGCGAGGGGTGTATGTGTGGTGCAGATGTGGAGGACTGGCTGCACGTCCTGTGTGTGCGCCCCATTTACTCGGAGTTCAGAGATCTGGATGGAATGGGGATCACGTGCAGTGACGGGCAGTGGTGCTTCTCCATCTTAGCTAGTGACGTCCATGTTTTAGCGTTAAGTAATTTTGCGTGTTTGGTTTTTAAACGGAGAAGACTCATGGCAAGGCAGTCTGAATAGCCATGTGTGTGAATGTTTTTCTTTTGGGGTACGTGTGAATGTGTTATTTCTTTGGGTGGGTTTGGGGGGACTCGGGCTTCCGTTCGACGTCTTCCGGTCTCGCTTCGCGGGCGTTGTGTTTCGACTTGCTGCTTCATGAAGCTCCCACAAACTTGGGGACAACGTTTTGGGGGTCACTATGGGGTTACTGTTGAAACATTTATTTTGTCAATGGGTGGGAAGATGCCAGCATTTGGCCGCTGGCTGTGAGTCGAGGCACAGCCGTTCGCTTTCGATAAAACAATTACCTCTAGCGGCCTGGCTGGTACCGGTTGTTTTGCCTCGACGTTCACTTTATATATTCATTTATTATAAGTTGACTTACCATTAAGCTATAGTTTTAAGTACTAGGTTTAATCGTTGCTATTTATTATTTATTTATTTTGGTGGTGTGTAATTCTGTTATTTATTATTATTAGTTTATTTATTGTTTATTTATTTTTCCTTATGGCCACCAGTCCGGAGCTGAATGGTAGCTCAACTGGTAGTAGCCTCGGTTACGAAGTCTGACCGGAGACTTAAATCTGGTACCACGGGGATCAGGAGCCCTTGGAGCTTGCTCCAACCTGATAGTTGGGAACGGCCCTTCGGGGAGCTTCGTGGTGGCTGTGGTTTATACCCAAAGGTACGCGGGTAGAGCACGTTGCTCGGTGTGGAGTTGCACTCTCAACCGAGTGCTGGACCCCATAGTCCAGCAGAGGTTTAAGATAGGCCTCGATCCTCACCAAGGGTGGGTAGTGCGTCCATTCACGCACCCCAAATTGGTACCTCAGGGCTAGAAGTCGTTGCCTTCTAGTCCTAGCGGGCGCTTATCGACGCTTAATTCTGATACGTTGTGCTACTAAATCTTCCAAATCGTCAGTTTTTATGACTTTTCGTGACAATTCGCACCCAGAAATGAACTGGTGTACTTCGGTCCTCAAATCTTTAGACTCCGCTCCAGTGAGTACTAGGACTAGTCTAAAAGACGGTCTGTGCAATTTCGTCAATACGCATTATTAGCTTTAATTCAGGTTGTACTTCTGGTTGTGTTTTTCGTATTGGTGTACGGCGACGGAGGGGTGTCCCCTGTGCTAGGCAGCGTTCTCTTTCGAGATTCCTCTCTTTTGCGAGGAGTGCTCTTGGCTGCTCAGAGTTAATAGAGATTCTAAGCCTTTTTTCTATAAATTCTTCTGAAATACCTTTTTCTTTTAGTAAATCCTCCAATTCCTTATTTCTATTAAGAGTGTAAGTTATCTCTATTTCTAGCTGTTCCGCGTCGGATCCCTGTTTTGCGATCTAAGTTCGCAGGGCCCTCATTTGTACCTCTGCTGCCTCTAAATCGTCTTTTTGTTTTAAGGATGCTTCAGCTTGGCTTTCAATTGGTTGTTTAACTTGGATAACGTGGCGTCTAAATCCTGGATGGGATTTGGTACCTTTCGTGACGTACCTTTGAGCTTATGAGCTGGAATTGCTCGTATGTGATATGTTGCTTAATCAAGCTCCACACGAAGTCGATTGACTCGGTTATTGCAACGTCTAGTTCTCTTGCTTATGATTCATAGGATTTATTGTCCATTTGATCCCAAAAAGGAAAACACATTAGAATTAGATCCTGTACTGCGTTAAACGTTGAACGTAAAACACCTTGAATATACAAGGGATTTCGCCGAATCCTACCGGCTGCGCCAATATGTTGTGTATTATATTCCACAACACTTACTAAATATCTAACGGCTAGACTCAAGGATGTAACACACAATATTCGCACGTAAACTCAAGCTCCTAAGTGTCCTTCGGGACTGTAATACTTATTAGCTCAAATAAAACAGGGTTAATTATACTTGCGCGTCACTTTATTTCTCGTTCTTTTCACTTTGAATTACAATTACTTATTTCACTAATACTGGAGGGTCTCGTGAGGATCGCAGTATTTACACTTCACTATTCAAGTAATCTCTGCAACATATCGGCCGGTATCTAACGAATAAATTCTTCAATATTGGCTTCCACTGCGTTAACCGTTGCCTTAATATAGCTCCACAAGAAATAGTCTAATGGCGTTAAATCGCACGATCTATGCGGTCAATTGACCGGCACCAAACGTTAAATAAACTGTTCAGTAAACTCGGCTCTTAATTGAGCCATTGTTTCGCATGCTGTGGCACCGTCTTGTTGAAACCACATGTCAGCCAAGTCCAGCTCTTCCATTTTGGGGAAAAAAACAAGTTTGTAATCATCGCATGGTAGCGCTCGGCATTCACAGTAACGTTCCGGCCTTTGTCGTCTTTGAAAAAGTACGGTCCAATGATGCCACCGGCCCATAATCCACAACAAACAGTGCCTTTTTCGGGTTGTATTTGTAGTTCATGCAATGCTTCTGACTGCTCTTTACACAAATGACGGCAATTTTGATTGTTCACGTATATATTCAACCACAAATGAGTTTCGTCGCTGAACACAATTTTCCGATAAAAAAGTGGATTATCATCCAACTTTGCCAACGCCCATTCACCAAAAGTTAGCCGTTGTGGTATGTCGTATGACTTTAATTTTTGCACCAGCTGTATTTTAAAAGGTTTTACACCAATATTTTAATTTTAATGTCCAATAATGTAATTTTGGTGCGAAATTTAGTCCTTTAGTCCGTAACCTTTGCTTAGATATCTTAAAGTCTAGGACTTACCCCTTTTTTTATTCTGTTGCTGTTTCCTGCAAATTTTATTTTTCCACACAATTACTTTTCACAGTTATTAGGTTTTGCTTTTCACGGTATAGTTTTTATTGATTAAATAGTTTTTCTTTCACAATGCGTTTTTTACGAATACACAGAATACTAGATTAATCCACTCGACTGACTAATTCACTAACTCCATTCATTTAGTTTATATAGCCTAAAATATATATCATAATTTGCAATTTAACCCCATTTTAGTATAAAAGAATTTCTGAAGAAATGACAATTTCTTCAATAGGCCATACTTATAACTTATATTTAGTAAGTCATCATTATTATTTGTAGTTAATACTTCTTGTTGGAAATATTGTGCTTGCGTTCAATATAACGTGTTTTGTTTTTTGGCTTTTATTTTCTTTTCACTGTGTTCGTTTGTTGAATTATTTCATAATCATATAGCGTGGTACGATGACCCGTTGGTTTTTTTTATTGTTTATTATTTTATTTATTGTTTATTCATTATCTTTCTTCTTCTTCGTTCTTTGTTTTTCATGATTGTGAAATTGTTCAACAATCATACAGTGAAGTACGATGACGCTGACCACGCATTTTTATAAATACACTACAACCCATTTTCGACAGTGATAATTACATTATGCATAGTGTGTTATCATTAATTAATGGTTACACATAATAAAATAACATAATGATAATAATAATTTTACTATAACATTTGTAGTGAGTCAAAATACATAAATTAGATGAGCATTATTTTGACTCACAACATTCCAAAAAGCCGCCTCAGAAGGCCGCCCAAATTGACTATACGGTGCACTTTCTTAACCGAGCATGAATTTTGGTAATAAAATTCAATAATCTGCAAGCGTTGTTCGTTTGTAAGTCGATTTATGGTTAAATTATAGACCAAACTGAACATGTTTGGCAGTAAGATGTTACACGAAAACAGCTGAGCTGCCAAAAACAGTGTTGCCAAAAAGAAAGTTGCTAAAAAATCACCCTGCACCTATTATGTGGGAAAGCAACTTTTTGTTATTCATATACGTGAGTAGTCCACGTTATTTTCGTAATCATGAAATGTCTAAATATTGTTGGTATGCTTATGTAAATGCAGAACTACGACTTGTGTGGGAAAGTGCTTTGTCAGCTTTTTCACACCCAATCGCAAATCAGTTGGCTTATTGTTCTGGCATTCCACAATTATAAGTAATATTAATATTGTAACGAGTATCGATAGTTGGTTACTCATCACTATTGTGACTGACACTATTGGCAGCATCGAAACGAATGTCAACAAAAAGAAATAAGCAATAAGCAAATAAGCGTGTTAACCAGAACAAGCCAACGAGAAAGAAAGAGAAGAATCTCGATGAAGGAAGATTCTGTGGTGTTGCCAACAGAGTATAAATAGAGCCAGTGTTGAGAAGAATCAATCAATCTAATCTCGAACGTGATTGCGAAAACATCGATAAGAGGCAAAAGTTGCAAGTACATTAGTGTTATTGTAAATAGTTGATTGTAAACAGAGTTGATTGTAAATAGAGTTTATTAAATAAATTGCTGCTGTATATAGTTGTATAAAATTAGTATTGCAGTTATTATTAACAGAATTCAGTGATCGAACAAGGTAATTCAAATAGAATTAGACGCTCACAGAATAAAAACGTAACAATATGGATTGTGTATATCACAACTTCGAGCAATGTTGGTATGTGTATGGATAAATATGTATTTCACAATTTCAGGAAATATGTCACGAGGCAAAATATGTATATGAGTATATTTCATATTTTGGCTCATATAAATATTTTAAAATGAGCTTCGTTTGCTTTATTTTATATCTAAAAAAAAAATAAATATGTGGCACTTAAAGCCCCGAAGGGCTCATTGGCCGAGCTTCTCTTCCATTACTGTTGTGCGTGTTAAATTTTGGACAGTATTAGAAGGGACCTACTTATTTTAGCCGGTTTCGAACGGCAGAACGCTTGTGACATCACTTTTTATGAGCTTTGTCACACAGTTCTTTTAGAAGCTTTTTCATGGCAAGTTGCTACTGTCGGAAGAATTGTCAATTGCTTGCTGACAGGTGGGTACCGTTCGAAAGAAAAATCTTTTCGATATTAAATTTGTTATGCATCAGCCGGGGATTGAACCACGATCTACAGATCAGAAGGCCAACACACTAACCACTGAGCTACGGCACCCACTTATACTTATACTTCTTTTATACCTAAGTAATTAAATTTTATATATTTTTTGGCAAAGTAAGATTTGCATTTCTCTTAAGTTTAACTAATCAATTATTTAAGTAAATTTTATATACTCTTAAAGTGAGTTCTTTAGTCTTTCTCTTTAAATTCAATTTATTAATGATTTAAATATAAGAGTGAACAAGCAAATAAAAGCCTTTTCAAAAAGAAGCAGCGAACAAAAGAAATCGTGATATATATAAATTTGACAAATATGATTTTAAAAAATAATCTATTTGACTAATTTTTCTGTTTTCTCTTCTACTTCGTAACTTACAATATCGTTTTATGTAACGAGAAATAATTTTCAAGAATATGGACCATATTTACGCCAACGTGCATTCGATCCTTTGTCTCGCGTGTTTCGCCATCTATCCCAGTACCCACTCGTATCGTTTTCTTTTTCCTTTTCGTCTCTCAGTTATACACCATCATTTTTATCATTCTTCTTCGTACACATTGTACAAGAAGTCAGCAGAATGACACAGCAGCGTATGCATATATTTGCAGTAATATCTACGATTATTCAGTGAAATGCTTTATCAAAGAAACTATGATGACAATAAGATTGATCAAGTTGAGAGAGTAGCTATCAAATGCACATAAGTGTAAACAATACCAAGTGATTTTTGTAAAATGACGTCAGTGAAAACGTGTGCTGCTGCTGTTTACGATGACGATGGCTTTATGTTTCTGTATGTGAAAGCCAAAGTATAAGATAGGATAGGATGGGATAGGTTATGTGGCTGCCCTCTCTCTGAGAGCGCACACTTAGGCCAGAAACGCCCATTGTGATACCACAATAAAAAAAAAATAAATATGTGGCACTTAAAGCCCCGAAGGGCTCTTTGGTCGAGCTTCTCTTCCATACTGTTGTGCGTGTTAAATTTGGACAGCATTAGAAGGGACCTACTTATATTAGCCGGTTCCGAACGGCAGAACCCTTGTGATATCACTTTAACTTAGTTTTATCACAGAGCTCTTTCAAAAAGCATTTATGGCAAATTGTTACTGCCGGAAATATTGCCAATTCTTGCCGGCAGGTGGGTACCGTTTGACAAAAAAATCTTTTAGATAATAATTTTTTTGTTATGCTTCAGCCGGGGATTGAACCCACGAACTACAGATCAGAAGGCCAACGCACTAACCACTGAGCTATCGCACCCACAAAAACAAAAGTATAAGATAGACAAGTTAATTTTTAGTTTTGAGCCGTTTTTGTTATGCTATGTAGGTAGATGGACTCAGCAGTCAATTCTGTGATTCATTCACTTTACAATATACGTACATTGCCGCCGGAAGAAATTTCTATACTTATAAAGCGATGCAAGTTTTACACGCCCAAACGAAATTTTAAAGTCTGCATAAACGTGTATATACACTATTTCCACTTTCAATAATTTATGTATATATATATATAATGTATGTATGTATATATATGTATATATATATATATATATATATATATATATATATATATATATATATATGAATATATGTATATATATACATATATATATATATATATATATATATATATATATATATATATACATATATACATATATATATATATATATATGTATTTATATATATATATATATATATATATATATATATATATATATTTAATATATATATATATAAATTAACGTAAGAAAAGTTTATCAAATAAACATAGAACTGCTGACTCCAAGTCTCAGCAATTTCCTCCCTAAAAGTGCATAATCGGAACGAGTATTGAACAAGCATGAGAACGGAAATTTGGTAATTGGAGCCACGCCAGACAACGTGACTCGCAGCAACGGCATAGGTAGCTTAAGAATATTATAATTATTATTAGTTCAGTTGTAAAACTCGGATTATGTGAATAAGTTCATATATTGTGTTGATTGTGTTGTTAATTAAAATTTTTTTTTTTTTTTTTTTTTTTACAAGCCTTTTTATTGGATCTTTCTAAAATTACTTAGAAACTAACAATAAGTAATCAAATCTTACAAACTAAATAAAATTATGTGATATTCCCAACGTTCCACGAGGTATAGCAATTTCACAGCATATTCAGTGTGTCTTTTCTTTTTAATCGCTAGGCATTTGTTGCTGAGCACGGGGCATTGTCGATTAAAAAGAAAAGACACACTGAATATGCTGTGAAATTGCTATACCTCGTGACTCAACAAATTGTGATGGAACGTTGGGAATATCACATAATTTTATTTAGTTTGTAAGATTTGATTACATATTGTTAGTTTCTAAGTAATTTTAGAAAGATCCAATAAAAAAGCTTGTTAAAAAAAAAAAAAAAAAAAAAAAAATCGACGATGCCCCGTGATCAGCAACAATTGCCTAGCAAGGGGATTCGGATGACTGTGTAATTTTTGAATGTAGCTTCTGCAAGACATTGCAACTTCCTCAGAAATTGTGGGTACATTTAAATCTCGATGGATGTTAACGTTCCTCATATACCAAGGCGCGTTTACAATAATTCGCAGACACTTGGATTGTATTCGCTGCAATTTTTCGATATTTGAGGGAGATGCGGTGCCCCAAAACTGAATACCATAAGTCCAGATTGGCTTCAGGATTGCTTTATATAATAGCACTTTGTATTCGAGATTCAACTTTGATCTTTTGTGTATCAACCACCATAACTGATTAATTTTAAGCTTGATCTGAGTTTTCTTTGCCTCTATGTGATTTTTCCAGGTCAGCCTTCTGTCGAGGTGAATACCCAAGTACTTTGTTGAGGAACATTGTGGAACTGATTGGCCATTAATTTTAAGTGGGGGACATGTATCTGGCCTTAGCGTGAAGGTTACATGTACGCTCTTTGATTCATTGACTTTTATACGCCATTTTGCTAGCCAGATTTCGAGAGAATCGATATGAGTCTGCAGGAGTTTAGTAGCTTCTATGGGGTTAGAGCGAGTGCACAATATTGCCGTATCATCTGCAAAGGTCGATATAAATGTATAGTTAATTTAAAATAAATAAATTTTTTTTTATGAAAATTCAACACGCAAATAATTAACTGGCGCCCTAGCAGAAGTCTCGTATGTAATACTTCCAATTTCAACACTTTACAACCAGGAAATAAGGACCTTAAGCAGCACCAGGAAGCAAGGACCTCAAGCAGCTCCATTACAGAGAGATTGAAAAAACCTATACAAATTAGCAAGATCAGCATCTGTAGGACCAGCTCGCAGATACCTTCGCGAAGTATTGACAAGGATCCCCCAGTAACTCCGGTAAAAAAGACTCTATCCGTTCAGTCGGCGTTGGAAACGATCATGCTAACTGCAGACAACGATGCTGCTGTGGAAAATAATATTGTGAGTTTAGGAAAAATTAAGATCACATAGTGAAAGTGAATTAAAGCAAAATTAAAAAGTTTACTTACTTACTTATATGGCCATAACAACCGAATATCGATTTAGGCCGAAAATAACATGCTTCGCCAGCCATCTCTGTTCTTCGCTAGCTGGCGCCAGTTAGAAATTCCAAGCGCCGTCAGGTTCTCCAGTACTTGGTCTTTCCACCGGAGGTTAGGTCTTCCTCTTCTGCGTCGTCCTCCAGCGGGTTCCGAATATAACACCTTCTTAGCTGGAGCGTGTTCTTCCATTCGCTCGACATGACCTAGCCAGCGCAGCCGCTGGAATTTGATGCGCTTTACTATGTCAATATCAGCATACAGCTCATGGTTGTACCTTACAGTTGTTGATGCTGGTTCCAAGATAGACAAAGTCCCTTACTACTTCAAAAGCGTAGTTGTCAACAGTGACGTGCTGTCCAAGACGCCGGGACTCTTTGTTTGTTGACACTAGATACTTCACTCTACTACACTCGTCTTGCCCCCGTTCACCGTAAGACCCATCTGACGCGACTCTCTTTCCAACTCTGAGAATGCTGCACTGACTGCTCGCGTGTTCATGCCGATTATGTAATATCGTCGGCATACGCCAACAGCATGACACTTTTGTTGAAGATAGTGCCATTATGTCGTAGATCAGCAGCTCGTATTATTTTCTCCATAATTAGATTGAAGAAGTCGCACGATAACGAATCACCTTGTCTGAAACCCCGTTAGGTACTAAACGGTGCGGAGAGGTCCTTCCCAATTTTCACTGCACAACAGCAGTTATGCAGTGTCATTTTACAAAGTCGAATGAGCTTTTCAGGAGTTAAAAAGTTAGTAAAATATAAAAGAAAATCAATTTAAGTACATTTAAATTAACATAGTGAATATGTACCATTATAAAAACAACAATTTTTGAAAATCAATTGTAACTAGGAAATTAAAATTGAAATTATAAGTAATATAATTAAATTAAAGTACATTTAGATTCACATAGTGGAGATGTACCCAATAGAAAGCTAATTATAAAATAATTTATGAAAAGCAATCGTAATTAAGAAAATAAAATTGAAATAATTAAATTAAAGCACATTTAGATTCACATAGTGAAGGTGTACCCAATAGGAAGCTAATCCTGAATCTAAGAAATTAGTAGCAAAATTACAATATATAAAACAAAATTACATCAAGCGACTGTGATCCTTACGATGCCCTCCAGCCCTTGCGTAATTACATAAAGAAATTAAAAATAATAATAAAAAACGGAAAAAGCGAATAATTAAATTAGTAAATTGAGTAATAAAAAAAAAGGGGAAAGGAAAATCATTTATAAATAAAAGAAAACATTACTATCAATAACAATAATAAGAAAAAAATATAGCTAGAATAGAATGTCGAATCCTAATAATATAATACGAACCCCGTTATAAATTTAAATGTTCCAAATCCTGCAGCCAGTGAAAATCAAAATCAGCCCAACCAATCGCAACAATTTAATATGGAAGAATTAAGAAGACAGAGAGCGCAGGTAGTAGAAGGAATCATTTCAGAAAGAATACCGAACGTACAGGCTAGAGAGCAAATTTTAGTAGGCCAGGAGATAATCAGCGAGGTAGACTGAAATCAACTGGATAAGGTACCAGACATCGTTAGATGCCTCTGCGACTTTTCTGGACAGCCAGGAGAGTTCAGTTTATGGAAAAAGAGTGTGGAGAGAATACTCCAAATTTATAGCTCACCTCAAGGCACACCAACATATTTCGGAATATTAAGCGTAATAAGAAACAAAATTATAGGAAACGCAGACGCGGTATTAGAATCATATAATACCTCCCTAAATTGGACCGCAATATCCAAATGTTTAAACGTACACTATGCAGATAGGCGCGATTTAAGTACTCTTGAGTACCAAATGACATTGCTAATACAGGGAAATCAATCAGTATAGGAATTCTATCAAAAAGTCTATTCCCATCTCTCATTGATTTTAAATAAAATATCCTGCATGGAGGAATCCAGAGAAACGGTGAACCTCGTAACAAAGAACTACAGGGACAAGGCCCTTGATACGTTCATTAGAGGATTAAATGCAGTCCTTCCCAGGTTGCTTGGTATTAGAGAACCAGCAGATCTTCCACAAGAACTACAACTTTGCATGAAATTAGAAAACCAAACCTACAGAAGTAACTATGCTATGAACACACAAATTGTTCAAAGGAAACCACATATGATCAATCTAGCACCACCACCACCTCCACCCCGCAAAAATAATGTATTCCAGACAACACGTCAAATAAACCAACAACCGTTTTAGCCTAATCTAGCATACATACCCCAACAACCGAGACCACCCATCCAAAGCAATTGGCAACGAAGAAATAATAACAACTTCCAAGCACCACCAGATCACCCAGACCACAACCACCAGTAGAGCTTATGGATGTGGATCCAACTATTCACACACGAATGGTAAATTACGCAAATAGAGCACCACTCCCTCAGTATGCAATGAAACGACCTGCACCAAACCCTTCATCTCAAAGAGCCGCAATTCCACACAAATATCAAAGAAACTATCATATAATGCCTGATACTATCAACAATATAGCACAACAACAATACAATTACGAACAATACCCTACTGAAGAAAAAGAAATCTCCCAATATCAAGATAGTGCCTCTTCAAATCTAGGTGAACTAGAACAAAACCCTTCGGAAAACGATGGCTTCCGTACCATAGATTGTGGCGATATCAATTTTTTATAATAAATGCTTCGTCGCTACCGTATTTCAAAGTAAAAACCAAAAGCGGCGAAGTACTAAAAATATTAATAGACACCGGATCAAGTAAAAATTACATACCAAAATTAGTTAGTAAACCCATACCCAATAAAAAAACCTTCTTTGCAAGTCCCATAGCTGGAAACGTCAAGATTACTCACCATACCATAGCGAACATCTTTAACAACCCCCATAACAATTTAAAATTCTTTCTGTTACTTAAAAACTTTCACGGAATACTAGGTGACCTAAAAGAACTATCCGCAAAAATTTTTTTAGAACATAATATCATGGAATAAATGATAAATTTAGCGTCAAGATAAAACAACACCCACAGAATTTATTAACAATATAAATATCCGAGATAAACATATGACTGAAGAGCAAAAACAAGCAATAAACGCACTCACTACCAAACACAAAAAACTATTCGCAGAACCAGATGAAAAACTAACGTATACCACCAGAATCCAAGCCGAAATCCGAACGACTAATGAAACTCCAATATATTCGAAATTTTATCAATACCCCATGTCACTAAAGAGGAAATAGAGAAACAAATAGCACAACTACTAAAGGATGGAATTATCCGCAAATCTCGATCACCATACAACTCACCGGTTTGGATTGTACCAAAAAAAGCCGACACATCCGGCGAGAAAAAATACAGAATGGTTATTGATTATCGGAAAGTCAACGAAGCAACCATTTCAGATAGATACCCAATACCCGAAATAAATGATGTCCTAGCCTAACTCGGCCAGAATGATTGGTTCTCCGTACTTGACTTGAAAAGCGGTTTTCACCAAATACCTTAAAATGAAAGCGATATAGAGAAGACAGTAAACAGTAAAAAACGGCAAATATGAATTCACACGATTACCCTTCGGACTCAAAAACGCCCCAGCAATATTTCAAAGAACAGTGGACGACATATTTCGGGAACATATCGGGAAAATATGCTACGTATACATAGACGATATCATAAATTTTGGCAAAGATCTACAAACACGCCTTGAAAATATAGTAAAAGTATTCACAACTTTAAAAGAAGCAAATATCAAATGCCAATTAGACAAATGCGATTTTTTGAAACGAGAGGTACAATTTCTAGGATTCGTAATCACAAACAAAGGAATAAAAACCAACCCAGATAAAGTTGACGCAATCTTAAAATATCCTATCCCAAAAACACTAAAAGAACTCCGATCCTTTTTGGGACTATCAGGGTACTACAGGCGATTCATAAGAGATTACGCCAAAGTGGCTAAACCGCTAACGTCACTTCTAAGAGGGGAAGAGGGACGACTGTCCAAACGATATTCAAGCAAAAAGCTTATAGAACTGAGTGACGACACAGTCAAATCATTCAATAGTCTGAAAAATTCACTTGTTTCACAAGATATAATATTAGCTTTTCCAGATTTTTCAAAAGAATTCCACCTAACAACAGACGCATCGAGCCATGCTATTGGCGCCGTCATATCGCAATATGGCAGACCAATAACATTTTTATCAAGAACATTGGCGAAAGCAGAAGAGCATTATGCAACCAATGAACGCGAAATGTTTGCCATAATCTGGGCACTGTAATCATTAAGAAATTACTTAGAAATTACGGGACATCTAAGGTAAAAATCTTTACAGACCATCAACCGTTGACATACGCGCTCAGCAATAGAAAAAGCAACACGAAAATAAAAAGATGGAAAGCAGCATTAGAAGAATATAATTATACCTTAGTATACAAAACCGGAAAATCAAACGTTGAAGCAGACGCACTATCGAGAATCCCTCAACAAATCAATTCAATAACAGCGACACAACACAGCGATGAAAGTTCGTCGTTATCAATGCAATCCAAGCCGCGAAACACATGCTAGGAAAGATATAAGAATTATACACATTAAAAATTACAAAGTCAGGTTTACTCAGAAACAAGTCAAGGATCTAACAGAAGAAAACAGGCAGGAAGCTGAAATTCTTAAGGTACATAAAAGAGCACATAGAAACAGTCAAGAAAATAAGGCATAAATAATAGAAAAATTCTTTTTTCTCCGTATGAATGCAAAAGTTGATAAATTGGTAAAACAATGTCAAATCTGTAAGGAGCAGAAATACGACAGACATCCTACTCATTTGGAATTAAAGCCAACACCTATACCTAAATACCCAGGCGAAACACTGCGCTTAGACATATACATGACCGAAAACCAACTTGTAGTGACAGCATTAGACAAATTTTCGAAGTATGCTCAACCAAATGTATCCAATTCAAAGCAATAGAACATATTAGACAACCTCTGCACGACGTACTTTCTCAATTCGAAGTCCCAAAAGCTATAGTTATAGATAATGAAAAGTCATTGAATTCGGCATCAATAAAATTTGTGGTAGAGGATCAGTTAGGGATAGAAATATTTGTCGCACCCCCAAACAAAAGCTCCGTTAACGGACAGGTCGAAAGTTTCCATTCAACACTATCCGAAATCATGAGATGTTTAAAAATGGAGAATAATGAGAGAAGTTTCACAGACCTACTCGATCGATCTGTTTACGAATATAATTGTTCCATACATTCAGTAACAGGGAAAATACCAATAGACATATTCTTTGGACGAAACGTAACAACCGACCCAGAACAATTCGAAAAAGCTAGACAGAAGAATATAGAAAGACTTAAGACGAAGCAGGGCAAGGAAGAGCACCTAAAACATACAAACCAGGCGACATAATTTACGTCAAAATAAACAAAAGACTAGGCTCAAAGCTAACGCCGAAACAGGAAATAGTAAAAACGAACAATCTATCAACAATAATAACAGAAACAGGAAAAAAGATACACAAAAGCAATATGAGGAACTAAAAATCAGAATTTCTGTTAGTATTTTCAGCACTATACTGACAACATGTACAGCAGACACACATATATTGGACTATACAAACGCACCAATAGCAACTATAGAAACGGGTGAAGCAAAAATCCAAATAGGCAATTTTAAACTAATACATTCTATAGAACTAGAACAGTATGAGAAGATCATTGCAGAAATTAAATCCACTACGGACAGATACTTGAAGAAATCAGAGGACGACTACAAATTCTTGCAAAACGAAATAGAAACAATAGAGAATCAAATGATTGAAATAACACCCAAAAGAGAACGTAGAGCTATAAATGAGTTAGAAACAGCCTGGAAATGGTTGGCTGGCTCACCCGATCACTCAGATTACGGAATAATTAAGGATAAGATAAACGGCGTATTAGAAAACCATAATAAACAAGTAATTATTAATAAAGAAATATTTAAGAAAATTAACGAAATAACAGATATGACTAATACAATAAACAATCAAGTAAAATCTAGCGAGATGCTCAAAAATATTTTAGTTAAGAGTATAGAAAGGAAAATAAATATACTAAAAGAAAATATAATAAATACAGCCTACTCCATACAATGGGCAAATGTTAAAGTCGCTTCAAACAAAACATCAATTCTTTATATATGAAGGGGTTACACCACTGTAGAGCACAAAAAAGGCATATTTCGGGAATTTTCGTAGGCCAAACAAAAGGAGATATTCAAATTCTGTAAAAAGTATTTTTTAATGTCAATCTTGAAGTCCAAAAAAACAATTAAGTTGCGCGATTCAAAAACAATTTGGCGGCTGTGCAGCATTTCTCCACTGATGCGTTTTTTTAACCGCGATGCACGGCCGGAAACCTAGCTCCCGCTGGATTAATTGATTTTTCGTAAAATGGCGACCCTTTGAAGAAGAAGAAAAATTTTCAAATCAATCGGTTCAGATTTGTTCGAGTTATGTTTCCGGCCAGCTCAAAAAAAGTGGTTTCGAGAAAAAACGCGTTTAAAGTTTAAAGGTGATCGGAGAATACCTCAGACGTCTTGCGGCAAAACTCGATATTCAGACAGTTAGACATTTTTCCCGCCTTCCATCCTTGAGTATATTATTTTTGATACTATTAATGACTATGTAAGATAAACAATTTTTTTCCATTTTTTGAAAATTCTACAGTGGTGTAACCCCTTAAGCTTCCCAATAACGAATAAAGAAATAAAGTATAATTGTAAAACCAATAAAATAAGGGAAAGACATTATAAAAATAGAAAATGAAAATTATGTAATTTGCGAAAACTGTATACTAGAACTTAAGAATGATTGTAAGCAATTAAATAGTATAAGCATGTGCCGTCAAGAAAATATTAAAAATATTACAACAACTAGCTGCATACCAAAACTCTCAACTGCACAATGGGTAATAATAACCATATTCCGATTATAGAAGAGGTAAAACCAGGACTATTGCTTTTAAACGACTTCAACAATTCTGCAATCATAGAAGGCAAACTCATGAACTTGAAGGGATCCTTCATAATAAAATACCACAATGCCACTATCGAAGTCAACAATAAAACCTACTCCTCCAATCAAGTAGTAATATCCAACCCATTGAAGCTAATGAAAGGAAGAGTTAACGTAAGAACAGTTTATCAAATAAATATAGAATTGCTGACTCCAAGTCTCAGCAATTTCCTCCCTAAAAGTGCATAATCGGAACGAGTATTGAACAAGCATGAGAACGGATATTTGGTAATTCGAGCCAGACAACGTGACTCGCAGCAACGGCACAGGTAGCTTAAGAATATTATAATTATTATTAGTTAAGTTGTAAAATTCGGATTATGTGAATAAGTTCATATATTGTGTTGATTGTGTTGTTAATCTAAAATAAAGAATATTTTTTTGTGAAAATTCAACACGCAAATAATTAACTTATGTATATGAGTATATATATATAGAAGAGTACATCTGTATTATTATATATATATTTTCCATGAAGCGTCTCTTGTCCTTTCTGGCCGCTTTCTTGACCATCTTGGCTATCTCTCTGTAGGATGGCCGTAGTGAGTTGTCGTTGTTGAGCTCCTCTTTAGGTCATTTATGCGCTGTATGATGCCATCTGCTATGTGCCTGATTGTGGTGCTAGTAGTTTAGCTCCCTCTTGGACTAAGGGCGTCATCGTTAAATGTCGATGACATTTGTCTCCTATCGCACAAATTCTCTGATATGCAAGCGAAGGCGAACAGTTTAGTCGCGCTGGCATGCACCGTCGGAGGCCCTATGCTCCAATGAAGAGTTTAAAAGAGAGAAATATATATATATATATATATATATATATATATATATATATATATATATATATATATATATATATATATATATATGTGTGTGTATATATATATTCTGTGCAGAATGTATACAAAATACTTTTATCATTTTTAATTGATTGCCATTGATTCCCTGATTTATTTCAAACAAATTCAAATAATACTTACATTATTAAATGCTAACCAGCATTTCCTACAAATCATGATTATGCTAATTATGATATTTATTTAGTTTCTAACCTATCAAAAATCCAAATTAATCATATTTAATAAGGTACGAGTAGTAATATTATTTTAGTAATATTATTAATTATAATATAATAATGGTATAATTTTTGTACATAATCGAGAAGTGGTAATACTTATATTTAATATAATTTTGGTAATAGTATTAATAATAATAATCGAATAGTAGTAATAATAGCAATATTTAGAATCATTTTAGTAATATTATTAATAATAATATAACAATAGTAGAATTGTAGTACATAATAATCGAAAAGTAGTAATAGTAACAATATTTAATATCATTTTAGTAATAGTTTTAATAGTAATAGTCGAAATAGTAGTAATAGTACCAATATTTAACATCATTTTAGTAATAGTTTTAATAGTAATAATCTAAAAGTAGTAATAATATCAGTATATAGCATTTTTTCAGTAATACTAGTATTAATTTATTATTAATTAGTAGATGATCTGAGGGATGACTTTTTGTACGAGGTGTATATCTTACTTTGTAGATGAAGTTTTCGAACACATCTTGCGTTCATTTACCAAATAGCATGCAATTTATTGGAGTGATATTAAATAAGTCTTTGGATAGATTATTTATCGGTTTTATTATTAATGCGTGCTCATCAATGTATATAACTCTTTTTGAATTTGTCACGATCAATGGTTTCATGTAGGTTTAAGCTTCAGATTATACTTGTTGCTCTTCTACGTTTCTTTACATTCTTCTCAACTCATCAAATATATTTTTTATATTCTGGAAAAATAATTTGAGTTTGGCGGACGCATTTACCAAATATCGGTCATTGCTAAAACGTACTGGGGCGATGATCGTATTAATGCCTACTGCTACAAGAATTACAGAAAACTTTGGTAATCTAGATATGAATATTTGGACAAATTGTGACGAATAAAAAATTTATATTGGCATTGTCTTGAAAATTTTAAAAATTATTACTTTATCTTGTTCTGATGTTTCAATAATATATTCCTGATTGCAAATATTTTGCATGGCTTGCTGTATATACATTGAATCATTGTTCTATTAAATCATGAAAATATCTCCTGGTTCAGCTACGAAGACAAGCAAACTAGACCAATAAAAGTTATATTTATAAATCACACAAGTAGTGGTGTGATCAAGAATCAATTATATGCTACTTAAACAACCAAGGTCTAAAAGCAATAAGTGCAACAAACCAACTCAAATGTCATTTGATTCAACTGAAGATGAGAAGAAAATCTACGAAATAAAAAGCATCCATAACACAATTGTAAGGATTGAACCAATACAATCGTCAAATTTAATTCCTCAATGCAAAAAATGGACACAGAAAAAAATGTATGTGGAAAATCACCACGATGTATTAAATGCGCCGGGAAACATTTGAGTGCCAAAATACAGTATCCGATACACCAAAATGTTGCAATTGTGGCGAATCGCACCCAGCCAACTATCATGGTTGCATAGTCGCTAAAGAATTACAAGAAATAAGATTGAAAAAGAAAGCTGATAAATCAAAGGCTGACGAAAATAATGAAACTGCTGTAACAAAAAATAAATCTACCTCTGATGGACCCTCTAGCATCAGAGCAGTCACTTACACCCAAACAGTGAAGAAACCAATTCAAAGTGATGAATGAAGTACCAAAAAACTAGAAAGCCGTTCGAGTGTTACGTAGATGCTGACTGGGGTATTGATACCACCGATCGCAAATTGTATACAGGGTATACATTTGTACTCGCTGGAGGTGCTGTTTCATGGGAGTGCAAGAAGCAATCAACCGTGGCATTGAGCAGCACTGAGGCTGAGTACATGGCTTTATCATCAGCTGCGAAGGAAGCCATATACTTGAGGAAACTACTCAGCGAAATAAAACTACTAGCAGATGAGCAGATAAAAATACATTGTGTCAATCTAAGTGCAGTGCATTTGCTGAAAAATCCGGTGTATCATAGCCGAAGCAAACACATTGACATTCGTTACCATCACGTAAGAGAGGCTTACAAAAAGGGCGAAATACAATTAGAATATTGTAACACCAGCGACATGATCGCAGACATATTTACTAAAAATCTTCCGAAAACTCTTCATTTGAAACTAATGAAAATGTTAAATTTAATTTCATAAAAAATTTATTTTTTGTTTGTACTTGCTAAATATTGTGGCCTAGAGAAATGTTAAGCCTGTACTAATAATTTTTATTTTTGTAATGTAAGCACATGAGTTAAAAATTGAAGTACTTTATAAAAGCAATCCTGCAACACATATGTTTACAACACTGTTTTTCACACCTTCTTTCGCTTGTTTTTTTTAAATAAACCATTCAACTGATCAGACGTAAATTAAAACTGCGTGTTTCAATAAATAAAAAATTCCAACAATAAGGTGCAATCATGAGATGTACGAGTTGTATGCCGATATTGACATAGTAAAGCGCATAAAAATCCAGTGGCAGCGCTGGCTAGGTCATGTCGAGCGAATGGAAGAATACGCTGCAGCTAAGAAGGTGTTATATTAGGAACCCGCTGGAGGACGACGCAGAAGAGGAAGACCTAACCTCTGGTGGAAAGACCAAGTGCTGGAGAACCTGACGGCGCTTGGAATTTCTAACTGGCGCCAGCTAGCGAAGAACAGAGATGGCTGGCGAAGAATGTTATATTCGGCCTAAATCGATATTCGGTTGTTATGGCCACATAAATAAATGAATATTTATTAAAATAAACAATTTCTAGATGCTAGATGGTGATCTGGTAGTGTTTTCGCAAGGTAACGTTTCTAACTGCCTTAACAGGGTGGGGCTAGAGCAATCCTTGTTGAACTCATCGCAAGTCAGCTCACTGGCTGTCATGTAGTTTGATCTGAGCGCTATGTGATGAAACCTTAATTGGTAATGAGGGGTAGTCATATAGCTTGCTCTGCTTACTCTGTGATGGCGCTTTTGTTGATGACCCCCGCAAACGAAAAAAGGACAACGATTTACGGATATGCACCTGGAATGTCCGATCCCTTTATAGGGAGGGTGCCTCTATCCAGCTGGTTGATGTCCTCGAAAAATACAGAGCTGACATCACCGCTCTCCAGGAAATGCGATGGACAGGACAGGGCTGCTTCAAAAGAGCGTCCTGTGACATCTACTACAGTTGCCATGCTGAAAGGCACGAATTAGGATGTGGATTTTTGGTCAGCAAGAGACTACGACATCTTGTCTCACAGTTCGCGCCTGTGAACGAACGGCTGGCCACAATCCGCATCAAGGCAAAATTTTTCATCATCAGCCTTATATGTGCCCACGCTCCGACGGATGAGAAGGACAATGTGACCAAGGAGAGCTTCTTTCAGCGCCTCGAAGAAGCTTACGACCGCTGCCCCCGCCACAATATCAAAATCGTGCTTGGCGACTTTAATGCCAGGGTGGGCAAGGAAGGTACCTTTGGTCCAACTGTAGGAAAATTCAGCCTCCACCAGAACACCTCCGATAACGGAATGAGGCTGATCGACTTCGCCGCAGCACGAAACATGGTAATTGGTGGTACCAGATTCCAGCATCTCGACATCTACAAAGCGACATGGCTGTCTCCAGATCAACGTACAAGAAACCAAAATGATCACGTGATGATTGACGGAAGGCATGCTTCCCATGTGATGAACGTGAAATCGATCCGTGGTGCCAACATCGACTCGGATCACTACCTTGTTGCAGCTAAGGTGCGCACACGTTTATATGTCACAAATAACAAGAGAAGTCCCACACAGAGAAAGCTCGACGTCAGTAGGCTGCGACCACCAGAGACAGCAGATGCATTAGCCACTCGACTATCGGATTTGCTTATGCAGAACACTCCTCCACTTTATGATACATGCGCACGGTAGACCCATATATCCCACTCCATGACTACTGCTGCCGAGGAGGTAATCGGTTACTACCAGCCTCTGAGGAATGAGTGGTATGATCAGGAGTATCGCGACGCTACCGCAGAGAAAGACGCCGCCTACAGAAAAACCCTGCGTGCAGGCATAATGCGAGCTGTTAAGGAGCGGTACAGAGAGAAAAGGAGTGGAGAGAGACGTCTTTTCAGGCGCAAGAAGAGGGAGTTGGAAAGACACGAGTGTGAGGAGATAGAGATGTGTACCGACAAGAATGAGACTCGAAAATTCTTTGAAAAGATCAAGCGCCTGAGTGGAGGTTTAAATCCCGGAGCCTCTTCTTGTCGTGATGGAAATGGGAATTTGGTTACGGATGTCCAGAGTGTACTGAGCCTATGGAGGGAACACTTCTCCACGTTACTGAATGGCGATGCTACGAACAATTCCGCCAGTGGAGGAGAATGCCCGATAACCCCAATTACAGATGATGGTGTTGATGTTCCACCACCCGACTATGACGAGGTTGAAACGGCCATTTTAAGGCTGAAGAACAACAAAGCTGCAGGTGCTGATGGCCTGCCTGCCGAGTTGTTTAAGACCGGAGGCGATGAGCTGCTCACCCGCATGCACCAGCTCATAAGCAGAATATGGTCGGATGAAAGCATGCCTGATGATTGGAGGCTCAGTGTTCTCTGTCCTGTACATAAAAAAGGAGACCCCACAATTTGCGCCAACTACCGTGGAATAAGTCTCCTGAGCATCGCATACAAGGTTCTATCGAGCGTACTGTGTGAAAGGTTGAAGCCTATGCTCAGCAACCTGATTGGACCTTATCAGTGTGGCTTCAGACCTGGTAAATCCACCATCGACCAGATTTTCACACTGCGCCAAATCCTGGAGAAGACCCAAGAAAAACAGATCGACACACACCACCTATTTGTTGATTATAAAGCCGCTTTCGACAGTCCGGTAAGGGATTACCTCTACGCAACAATGTCTGAGTTCGGTATTCCTGCAAAGCTCATTCGACTTTGTAGAATGACACTGCATAACTCCCGTTGTGCAGTGAAAATTGGGAAGGACCTCTCCGCACCGTTTAATACCGAACGGGGTTTCAGACAAGGTCATTTGTTATCATGCGACTTCTTCAATCTTATTATGGAGAAAATAATACGAGCTGCTGATCTACGACATAATGGCACTATCTTCAACAAAAGTGTCATGCTGTTAGCGTATGCCGAAGATATTGACATAATCGTCATGAACACGCGAGCAGTCAGTGCAGCATTCTCAGAGTTGGAAAGAGAGTCGCGTCGGATGGGTCTCACGGTGAACGAGGGCAAGACGAAGTATCTAGTGTCAACAAACAAAGAGTCCCGGCGTCTTGGACAGCACGTCACTGTTGACAACTACTCTTTTGAAGTAGTAAGGGACTTTGTCTATTGCATTAACAGCAGTAATGACGTCAGCTTGGAGATCATGCGTAGGATAACTCTTGCTAACAGGTGTTACTTTGGGCTGAGTAAGCAATTGAGAAGTCGAGCCCTCTCTCGAAGAACGAAAACTACACTCTACAAGTCTCTCATCATGCCTGTCCTAACATATGGCGCTGAAGCCTGGACAATTTCCACCTCGGATGAGCGAATGCTTGGAGTTTTCGAGAGAAAAGTCCTACGCAAGATCTTTGGACCTATTTGCGTTGGTGGCGAGTACCGAATAAGGTACAACCATGAGCTGTACGAGCTGTATGCCGATATTGACATAGTAAAGCGCATCAAAATCCAGCGGCTGCGCAGGCTAGGTCATGTCGAGCGAATGGAAGAACACGCTCCAGCTAAGAAGGTGTTATATTCGGAACCCACTGGAGGACGACGCAGAAGAGGAAGACCAAACCTCAAGTGGAAAGACCAAGTACTGGAGAACCTGACGGCGCTTGGAATTTCTAACTGGCGCCAGCTAGCGAAGAACAGAGATGGCTGGCGAAGCATGTTATTTTCGGCCTAAATCGATATTCGGCTGTTATGTTTTAAGTAAGTAAGTAAGATGCTAGAAAAAAAAAATAATAACACATCATGAATCAAATGGTGTTTAATAATATGCTGACTATATATGTATGGAAATAAATTTAATCGACTGACAATTATGGGAATAGTATGAGAACTGCGTTTATTTATATTTTCTTTCTTCTTTCCTTACCTTTATTACTTCATTTTTCACAACAATAAAATATAATATTGATATATACAAAAATACTTAAAATTTATCCTTTAATATCCTACAAGAATATAGGTTCTTTTAAGGAATATAGGTACCCTAAAGAAATAGCTGAAGTCGAAATTGAAAAGTACTAGACTGTGGATAAGGTGCATCATCAACGATGGAACAGCAAGCAAAAAAATATAGATACAATTTTTCGAAGGGATTAAGACAAATAGAAAGAGACAATAAGGGTCATAGCAAAGAAGAACTAAAATATTTAGATATGAAACACAAGCTGTTGTGGAATTAATGTAAAAATTTAGAATATTTTAGAAAGAGGTAGGCGCAGTGTTCATGCGTATAAAGGCATCAGTTGCAATTCATCGCGTTGAATTAGAATTCGGTGTGTGGATACTCATGCGCACTGGGCGGAATAATAAGTATAGAGGATGCATCCAAAAATAATACAATATCTTAAGGACAATTACAACTAGAGGGTCAGAAATATACAGTATACAGTACAGTATAGTAAGAACACGTTAGGATTTATCTGAGGGAATATGATAAATAGGCAATAGGTTAGCTAGGTTGAATACAAAACAAACAAAAAAACACATATATATATATATATATATATATATATATATATATATATATATATATATATATATATATATATATATATATATATATATATATATATATATATATATATATATATATATATATATATATATATATATATATATATATATATATATATATATATATATATAAATATATATATATATATATATATATATATATATATATATATATATATATATAAATATATATATATATATATATATATATATATATATATATATATATATATATATATGGGTCAAAATGTAGGGGGCCGAAAAAATGTTAAGGGGCTCATCGAGATTCTTGTTCTACGGGTCATTCGAAGATACTTTTCCTAAGAAACCATAGCTCTAAAATGATTTTCGAGCCCCCGGCTTTTTCAAAATAGGTTTTTTCCCCAAATACTCAAAAATAGATGTAAAAAAAATGCTATTTTCTCTAGCCAAATGTGTATGTGGGGGTTTTTGGATCGAGGAATCCATTTTTGAGATCTATTTTTATTTTTGAGCACCACCAGAGGGCGGTTTCGTTCATTTTTTAATTTTATCGTTTTTTTTTGGGTAAATTTACGAAATTTTTCGTGTAAATTGACGAATATTTGACTTTCTCGTTTACCGCCTAAAAATAGAAGAGATTAGATGAATTAAATACAATTTTATCATTTAAATTCGAACACATTACTTGAGAAATACGATTCAAAATAGTAATACAAATTTAAAAAAATTACATACCGGAACATTATCACAAGTTTCTATTTGTTTGCTCAACGTTCCGGTTGTCGTTCGTGGTCCAGTGGTGGATGATTTCTCCAAAGTGTCAAACAAATGCCGTAACGGAAGCTCGTTAAAGTGGAGAAGGCACACAAACCAATGCAGTGGTCTGTTTAACTGCATTTCGAATCGTCGCAAAATTCCATTTCTTATGCCAGTATTTGCTCGCTCACCATCACAGCATATGCCAATCAAAGAAGCTAGAGACATTGCTTTGTTGATGAAAAATTCGTTCAATTTGATGACTTTGTGTTCAGAATCTTCATTTTCTACTTTTATGTAGCCTAATAATTGGGAATGTGGTTCCTTTAAAACAACTAGGTGAGGTTCTTTCACCATCCTTGGATGAAATTTGTTATCGATTTTTTCCATCGTTAAAGAATCATTTTTTCTGCCGTCGAAGCATCATACCGATTATGAAGCACTTTTTGTCTACATTTAACTTTTTCTCTACGAACTTTAGACTTGTCCATAATGACAAGATTGCCATGACCATCTTTGACGCCAATGTCTTCCATAAGAGATGTTGCCAATGCTGATGCTATTCTATCTGACACACCAAATCTGTCACACATCATAGCAAACTTGAAAGCATCGTATCTGGGTGTATATGGTCCTCGTTTCGTTTGAGATGCATTTTGTGCTTCTACTAAATGTGTACTATGCTCATAATCACTTTCCTGGTCTTCTTCTGGCACGTATGTTAGACCCTGGCTCTCTTCATTTGTTTCTATTATTGTAGATGTAGGTGCTTGCTCTTCAATTTCTGTCTGGTATTCCGGTATCGTAGATCTTCTGTCATTATGTTGATCCATCATAAACTCTTTCAACTCTTCTGGAATCATTCCACATGAGCATAGAGCAGCTTTCAAGTCACATTTACATTTCCCAATGTAAAATAATTCTTTTATGGATCGTAAGAAAGATGTGAGACTGGAACCTTTTGCTTTGCATTTATCTGCAGTGTAGTATTTGTCAAGCAAGGTATTCAATTTTCTAACAATATTTCGTTTGCATATAATTTCAATATTTAGTTTGCTCCAAATTCCAATCAATTTGTCTGTCACTTGAGGAGTAAATGTTTTATATGAAAACATTTTACTTTGCATTTTAGCACGTTCGGCCAAGAAAAAATAGCATCTTAAAATATCCTGTTTAGTTGGCAGATTCAGACCAGTCAAATCAGAAGACATACCAAAAGCAGGAACATCGTGAGAAGGCATATGTTTCAAACTACTTTCGGTACTTATTGATGTTGGTGCGGCTTGTGATGTTGACGGCAATAGATCCATGTTTAAAATTAAATATTAATTAATTAATTTATAAATATTAAGATTTTCCAGCTAGATTTTGAGGTTTTCTTCCTTCAAAAGCTGGTAAAAATGTGATTTAGGTCTTAGCTTGAAATCTATCGATTTTATTTTTAGAAAAGCTGGAAAAAGGAACAAAATGTATGGAATATGATTTAACAATTTATAATTCGAGTATGTATTTTGAATATATTCAATACAAAGTCAAAAATTCGTCTATTTCCACAACAGTATCGTATATTTTTCCAAAACAATGTACGAAAGCGCCCTCTGGCGGCACTCAAAAATAAAAATTAATGTCAAAAATGGATTCCGCGACCCAAAAAACCCCCACATACACATTTGGCTAAAGGAAATAGCATTTTTTTGCCTCTATTCTCGAATATTTCTAGAAAAAATACCTATTTTGAAAAATCCGGGGGCTCGAAATTTTTAGAGCTATGGTTTCTTTGGCAAATTTGCTTAGAATGACCAATAGAATTAGAATCACGATGAGCCTTTGGGTCGAAAAAATTTGACCCACCCTAATATATATATATATATATATATCCGTAAAAATAAGATGAAATATCGGATTAACGGATAATATTGAAAATCGTACCATACACAAGCATGAAAAGTAGATCATTGCAACTATGTTTTTGTCACTATGTTTTTGTACCAAACAACAATGCATTTTTAATACCTTTTAACAAAATTAAGTATAGATTACAAATGAATATTGCAAAAAAATTATTTTTATACGGTATATAAGAATATATGTATGTCTTAATAAGAACAATTAACTAAATAAGCGATATAGTAGATATAGTAGTTAAAATATATTGGGTGTATTAAAAGGGAATCCATTATTTTTGCATTAAATTGAAGGTTTTATTTATTTAAATGGTTCCAAACGGTTTTTTGTGCAATGTTTAGTTCCTGGGTAATAGAAACAGTGCTTACATGATGGTCAGACTCGACGATTTCCTTTGTTTTATCGATATTTTCGTGCATCTCTGATATCAAAATCACCGAAACGGGATCGACGAAACCAAAATTGCACGTGATTGGCTGTTACAGTATCGGGACCATAAACACTATTCATATTTTCATCCGTCTGGCTTGCGTTTTCGCCTTTATCGAAGAAAAACTGTAAAATATGACGTATTTTCTCTTTACTGGTGTCCATCTTTGCCGCGTACTCAAGCAATACTGAGTCAAGCAATCAAAAAACTGCTTGAAAAGTTTATTTAGTACTACATTCTAACTTTCTAACGCCATCCAGCGTAACCCGATCCACTTCTACAACGCGAGATACAGATTACTAAAGCCATCCATTGGAAAAGTAGTGGATTTCCTTTTACTACACCTAATATACAGTAGAAGTAAGTGATCTATTATTGAAAAACAATCTGGTAATTCCCCTACAAAAAACAAGGGAGAGGCAGTATGTCCACGAGAATCCAATATCAACTCATATTTCGAGAAATGCCAACGCAGCAACATTAACAACAGTAATAACCAAGAGAAGGATGACACAAAACTATCCTTGAGGCAGTAAAGAAGAAATAAACCCAGAGCAGAAAGCAAAACAGCCCCAGTACAGCGAGTACCCATTAAAAACTTACAAAACAGTAAAATTTACAACCAATAACTTTGACGTACCTAGCCAGCGCGATGTAGCAAAGAGACATCAACAATAATAGCTATGCAACCACAACCGAATAAAATATTTTAGCTACTGTATTTATCAGTGACAATGTATTTTGATCCACATCAGAAAAAAATGATAAACAACAGAACCAAAATTACATATTCATTATTGCTGCATATTCATTACTCATCGACAATATTAGCAGTGCGGTACACACAAAACCCATTTTGGAAACTATTGTTCATAACATTAGTTTAGGTTAGGTTAGGTTATGCGGCCGACCCCCAAAGGGGGGCGCATTTAGGCCAAATAATTGGCCCATTGTGTCACCAGGCATCACTGATGTTTACTATCCTGTCTCCTCTGTTAAGCGGAACCGTTGGGATTTCCTAATGATTAGAGCAATGTCCTTGACATCCATGGGTGCAAGCTCAGTGGTATCTGTAAAAAAGGCACTCCCCAGTAGAGTGTGCTTTCTGCGTGCCAATGCGGGGCTTCTACAGAAGAAGTGGTGAACACTTTCGTCCTCCTCCTCGTTCCACAACAGCGAACGAGTTCGTCTATTGTCAAGAGTTGGCCAGACTTTCATAGTAGTAGCACAAGAGCTTTCATCCGCCATCTTCTGTTGGCTATGGTGAGATAATGTTGTGTGACAAGAAGCTTGGATGTTGCAAACGTTATTCCTGCTTGAGGAGATGTATAGATTTCTGGCAACCTAGTGCCCAATCTAACAAATTCATCAGCCCTACAGTTCCCTGGAATGTCCCTATGCCCCGGTACCCATACCGGTCGTTAGGTCGTTAAGAGCTGAGCGGCATTTAAGGGTACGTGCCGTTTTGGCGAACGTTCTTGCGAGAGATTAAATGGCGGCTTGACCGTCGGTGTAGATTGAAACATCTTTCAAAGATATTATATTACAGCGAAGCCACGTTGCCGCCTCCTCTATGGCCATAATCTCAGCTTGAAAAACACTGCAAAAGGAATCAGAAAAGACTCCACCTCCTAACCTTCCCTCCAATTTGGAGCCATCTGTGTACAATTGTACCGATTTTACTGCAGTTTCGTTGAATATACCCCTATTCTATTCTTCCCTTGAGAGTATATGGGTTGAGAATCTATTGCCAAAGCATGGTATGGGAATGGTATAGTCGATGGCATTCGGAATTGTAGTGCACTCCCCCAGGATCCTTGAATGTCCGTATCCTGGTTGAGCCCAGCGTGAAGCTATGTTTAGCCTAATTGCTGATATCAGAGATCTCTGCCTGCCAAATAAATCTACGGGGAGTAGATGCAATAGCGAGTAGAGTGCTTTTGACGGGGTGGTTATTAGAGCACCTGTTGTCAACACCGCAGACGTCCTTTGAACTTTCCTCCTTATTTAAGGATTCCCACCAGACTATCACTCATTAAAAAAGAATTGGTCTGACGACCGCAGAGTATAGCCATGATACAATTGTAGGACTGATCCACCATCTCTTACCTATGGCTTTCTTACAGGAATAGAGTGCTGCTGTGCCTTTCCTCCATGTTGGGTTTCCAACATAGTTTTCTATGTAAAGTTATACACATGTTCTTCGCCTGTTCAGTTAGCTTTTGACTAGTTCTCTCAATTCTAGGTAAGGTAAAAATAGGTATTTTATGCTTTCTAGTAAAGAAGACTAGCTCAGTTTTGGCAGAGTTGATAGCCAGACCAGAGTTTGAAGCCCATTTGGACAGGATTAATAAGGCATGGTTCATCACTTCGGTGAGTGTATTTAAATATTTTCCCGATGCCACAAGTGCTACGTCATCTGCATAAGTCACCGCTTTGAATCCCGTGACCTGTAATGATATGAGAACTTCATTGATGGTTAAGTTCCACAAAAGAGGCGACAACACACCCCCTTGAAGGGTGCTCTTAATTGCAAATCTACTAATGCATGAGGTAACCAATTTTGAGTTTATCACTCTTTGCTTTAGCAACAGACTAATGAATCTAATAATAGGTTCATCCACCTTAAGCATAGCAAGAGAGTTTTAAACTGCTTCTGGGTTTATGTTATTGAAGGCCCCCTCAATATATAGAAAGGTGACCAGGCTATATACTTTGCAGTGCAAAGATGTTTCGATCTTCTGCACAAGTGAGTGAAAGGCTGTCTCAACGGACTTGCCTTTGTTATATGCGTGTTGCAATGAAGAGATATTCTAAGTATCTATAGAGCCCCTTAAGTGCACATCAAGTAGTCTTTCAAGGGTTTTCAATAAGAAGGATGATAGACTTATAGGTCTGAAATCACTTGGCTTTGAGTGGGACGTTTTTCCACCTTCAGGGATAAACACCACGTTAACTTGTAGCCATGTCTTGGGGACAGAGCATAGTGTTGTGTCGTTTTTTTCTGACACCGTAACCTTTGCTTAGATATCTTATAGTTTAGGACTTACCCTTTTTGTTATTCTCTTGCTGCTTCCTGCTTCCTAAATTTTACTTCCCCACACAATTACTTTCACAATTATTAAGTTTTTGTTTTTCACGGTATAGTTTTATTGGTCCAAAGTTTTTTCTTTCACAATGCGTTTTTGGGGAATACACATAAAACAAGATTCTTTACAATTCAACTTTGTTTTTAGGATGTAAAATCCTTTACAATATACACTTGATAACTAACTCGTTCTTCGAGTTATCTTAATTCACTCGATTCACAAATTTTCTGACTGCATTCATTTCAGGCCTTGTCTTAGTTTATATAGCCTAAAATATATATTATAATTTACAATTTAACCCCATTTTAGTATAAAAGAATTTCTGAAGAAATGGCAATTTTTTAAGTAAGTTACTTCATTGCAATTTCTTCATTAGGTCATATTTGTAACTTATTTTTAGTAAGTCATCATTATTATTTATAGTTAATACTTCTTGTTATAAATAATGTGCATGCGTTCAATATTACGTATTTTGTTTTTCTTTTTAGCTGTTATTTTCTTTTCACTGTGTATGATTGTTGAATTATTTCATAATCATATAGCGAGGTATGATGACGCGTTGGTTTTTTTATTATTGTTTATTATTTTATTTATTGTTTATTTAAACCAAGGTCAAGGACCGCCTCTGTTTTCTTGGATCCCAGCTGCAGATCTGCGCTACGGAGCCAGTTTATGACCAGCGTTAATGCTTCATTCCATAACTCCTGTACCTTATCCGTGGTTTTTGCGACGACTACCAGAGCTATATCGTCCGCATAGCCCAGCAACTTGGTAACTGAAGGAAGGTTAATCCTCAGTAGTCCGTCATACATGGCATTCCACAACGCAGGTCCTAGCACCGACCCCTGGGGCACGCCTCGCGAACCTCTTACTCTCTCACTCCGCAATCCGTGTCATACAACATTCGGTTTTCAAAGTAATTCACAATAATCTGAACTAGATAATTCGGTGTGTGTATATTCACCAGCGCCTTTATAATTTTAGGCCACCTTGCTGTATTGAAGGCGTTCTTGACATCAAGTGTAACCACAGTGCAGTACTTCTTGTCGCCCCATCTCTATCTCGTCCCATTCGTTGCTTCGCGTGCGATATCCATAACCGTTTTCACAGCATCGACAGTCAATTTTCACCGCTGGAATCCAAATTTAGCGTCGGATAAGCCGCCTTAGGGCTTTCAAACGTTCCTTGAAGACGATTGACGATTATTCTCTCCAGTATTTTGCCCAACGAATCGAGCATACACAAAGGGCGATATTCAGATGTTTGATCCGATTTTTGCCCTGGTTTTAGTAGGAGTACTAATCGTTATCGCTTCCAGAAAGCAGGAAAGATACCCTCTTTAAGGCACCTAGTAAACATCTTCGCAAATTTCGTGGGACTCGCTCGGATGGCTGCTTTTAATGCTACATTAGGGATACCATCTAGTCCTGGCGCTTTTGGTCTCCCATTTTCTTTAGGGTATTTAGCGCTTCTTCCGTGGTTACCATCAGCACATCACCTCTTTCCGTGGGTAGGTATTTTGGTTTATCTCCGCGTGAGGGAAACAACGCAGCTATCACAGTTTGCAATAGTACTGGATCCGTTGGCTGTGGCGCTTTAGGACCTCTTACTTTGCTCATCATGATTTTATACGCTTTACCCCAGGGGTCTACATATGCGTTATTCCGTAGTCCTTTGAAACACAAACCCTTGCTTTCTCTTATCGCTTTCTCCAGTCGCCAACGGAATGTTTTATATTCCATACGGAGTATATCATAAGCTGAGTGGTTACGCGATCTCTGCATCTGCGTATTGTGACTGAAAGTCAGGTCTATGGCTGACCCCCCGTTACTCGTCTCGAGGGTATGCTGTCCATCATTTAGCAGTTCGACGGCGAGTGTAGCTATGTATTCCATGAACACTCTGCCCCTGCAGTTTGTGCTTCTGCTTCCCCAAGCTGTTGACCAGGCATTGAAATCACCAGCTATTATTAACGGGTGTCGTGTTATAGCCTCCGTCACCATTTCTCTCATAATCATGTGAAGCCAGTGTGACGTTTGGGGGCTACACTCTGGTACGATTTTCCTTTTGAACGATTTTCATCGTCCACCTTTCTTTAAAGCTTTCTGGTGTTCAGGACAGTTTCACTTCCAGCAGCATGTTTACCTCCACAAAGAACGCATTTGTTTGCATTCTTGCATTTGCAGCCTGGTGGCCTTCCTGAACGCATTTCCTACTTAGGTTTCGCCTATCGACATCCTCTTTACAATTCTGCGCCAAGTGGTTGTAGCCCCAGCATTTAAATCATCGTGTGGTGGGAACATAACAGCGAATACTGCATGAAACCCAACCTATGCGTATCCTCTGCATTTTCAACACCTTTGCCACGTCCACCAATGGTAACATAGGCTGTTTGTGTGTCTTGTTGCCCTACCCGTATGTTACATACAGGTGGTGTGATTATATTATTCTATGTTATATGTTGGTATGTGGGTAGATCGATATGTAGATAGTATGAGAAAAATGGTATATAAGCTGCCAGCTTACTGAAGGCAGTGGCTTTTCAGTTGTGAGTTTTGGACCGAGTTGTGAAGTGTGAGCGTGTAAGCAATTGTAAAATATTGCGATCCTTACGAGGCCCTTCAGTATTAGTGTAAAAGTGATTAGTATAAAAGTGTAAAGTAATACCAGGAATAAAGTGAAGACCTAAAAGCGCAACCCTGTTTTATTTCAGCTAACCAGTGTCATAGTCTCGAAGGATATTTAGGAGCTTAGGTTTAGGGGCGAATCTTGTGCGTTACATCCTTGAGCCTAGCCGTTAGGTATTTAGTGAATGTTGCGGAAAAATAGTACATAACATAACGCTAAACTTATACGAGCTTATTTAAAAAGGTCGGTAGCTTATCAGTTAAATTGCTATACTTAAAGTTGGAACTGCTATTGAAACCACCAAAACTTCAGCATTAAAATGCCCCCTAATGTTTTTGATCCACAGCGCATAAGTTTACTTAGCTTTTAAGTGCTTAAACGGTGCCAATACGAAGTTATTGTTGTTGTTTTCAGTTTTTCAAAACAATTTATTTTTGCCACAATCTGTATTTTTAACGATTTATTAAGAAATTAATGCATTTTGAATTTACTTGTTTCAGACTTTTCAAAACAATTTATTTTTTGCCACAATTTGAATTTTTTACGAGTTTTTAGTGAAAATAATGAATTTTGAATTTACTGGGGTCAGTTTGTATATTATATATATTTTTCGCAGTTATTTTTATGAAAATAATTAACTTTTAATTTACTTGGTTCAGTTTTCATAACAATTTATTCTTGCCACAATCTATATTTTTCACGATTTTTTGATGAAATTGTATTGCATTTTGAATTTACTTGTTTCAGCTTCTTCAAAATAATCTTTTTTGCCACAATCTGTATTTTTAACGATTTTTTAATGAAAATAATGCATTTTGAATTTACTTGGTTCAGTTTGTATTTTGTACGTATTTTTCACGATTTTTTTTTATGAAAATAATTGATTTTGAATTTACTTCGTTCAGTTTTTCAAAACAATTTATTTTTGCCACAATCTGTATTTTTAACGATTTTTTAATGAAATTAATGCATTCTGAATTTACTTGTTTCAGCCTTTTCAAAACTTTTTTTGGGCACAATCTGAATTTTTCACGATTTTTTAATGAAATTAATGCATTTTGAATTTACTTGGTTTATTTTGAATGTATTTTTCTCGATTGTTTTATGAAAATATTTGATTTTGAATTTACTTCGTTCAGTTTTTCAAAACAATTTATTTTTGCCACAATTTGTATTTTTTACGAGTTTTCAGTAAAAATAATGGATTTTGAATTTATTTGTTTGAGTTCCTCAAAACAATTTATTTTTTCCACAATCTGTATTTTTCACGATTTTTCAATGAAAATAGCTTTTCGAAGCAATTTACTTTGGCTACAATCTGTATTTTTCATGATTTTTTAATGAAATTAATGCATTTTGAATTTTCTTATTTCGATTTTTTTAAAAGAAGTGTGCCAAACCTTCGAACTGGTTATTGGCGGTTCCATATTTCCTCACAAGGAAATCCATAAATACACATGGACCTCGCCGAACGGTAAAACTCTCAACCAGATAGACCACATTTGTGTCAGTCGGAAGTTTAGAGGCTCGCTAAGTTTAGAGACTCGCTATATTGATAGTGATCACGAGCTCATCACTGGCGACGTTAAGATCAAGCTGTAATGCAGTAAGAAATTTGACGTACAATGCAGACCTAAGTGCTACAACGTTCATTTCCTGCGGAACATCAACACCAGGAATGAAATAGTCAGCAAACTACGTGAAAAACTAATCAACAATAACAAAGGCACCAGCTGGGAAACTGCTAGCACCACAATCAGGCACATAGCAGATGAACAACTAGGCACACTTAAACCCGCCCACCGAAAGCCATGGATCTCTGGCCTCAGTTGGGGCATCATACAGCGCATAAATGACCTAAAGAGGCAGCTCAACAACGACAACTCACTACGGCCATCCTACAGAGAGATAGCCAAGATGGTCAAGAAAGCGGCCAGAAAGGACAAGAGACGCTTCATGGAAAATATCGCTAGTGATGCCGAGGCCGCAGCAGGAGCTAACAATATGCGGCAGCCTAACCAACCGACAAACCAACAGAAATCAGCCAATAAGAGATCAAAGTGGCACCTTACTAACGAGTAGCGATGAGCAAATGCAGAGGTGGAAAGATCACTTTGAAGCAATCAGCAACTCCACACTCACTGAGGATAGTAGCTGTCAACTCGACAACACTAGAGTCAACAGCAAAATATCAACTTCATGCCCAAGCATAGCGGAAATAAGGGATGTAATTAAGAGGCTTAAACTTAACAAAGCTGCGGACATCGACGGCATTCAGCCAGAATTGCTGACAGCCGACCCACAAACATCAGCTGTAATTCTGCATCCACACATAGCGGCTGTTTGGGACAGCGAAAAGCTACCTCCCTCTTGGACGAAGGGTATCATCGTTAAACTTCCAAAAAAGGATGATCACGCGACTGTGGCAACTGGAGAGGAATCAACTTGCTCAATTCAATCTACAAAATTCTAGCAACACTTATACAGAATAGATTCCAGTGGGTTGAGAAAGCTTTAATGGACGAACAGGATGGATTTCGCCCGAAACGTAGCTGTGTTGACCAGGCAAACACACTTAGTATAATCGTCGAGCAATCGATTTAATGGCTTCAAGAAGGCATTCGACACACTTAAGCATAATTCCATCTGGATGGCTTTGAATAGAAAAGGTGTCCCCCTGAAGCTGATCCGCCTCATAATGGCGCTATACGAGAACTCTGTGCCTGCGGTTCTGCACAATGGCAACATCAGTGATTCGTTCACCACCAACGCTGGAGTATGGCAGGGCTGCCCTCTCTCCCCGCTCCTCTTCGCCATTGTGCTGAATGACGTCATGATAAGCCTCACCCAGCATAAGAGAACTGGCATTGTGTGGAATCTCGCCCGGCAACTTGAGGACTTGGACTTTGCCGATGACATTTGTTTCCTCTCGCACAAATTCTCCGATGTGCAATATTTATCTCCGTTGGACTGGTGATAAATATTGCGAACACCAAAGCCATGAGAATCAATCATTCCAATAGAAGCCATGTAATGATTGAGGGCTGTGCGATAGAATCCATCGAAAGTTTCTGCTACCTCGGTTGCACGATAGCAACAGACGGGGGAGCTGAAGAGGATGCCAACTGCAGGCTGAACAAAGCAAAGACAGCATTTGGCCTGCTAAAATCAGTATGGGCAATTCCCAAATATCCAGACGCACGAAATTGCGAATATTCTCCGCATGTGTGAAATCGACACTACTGTACGGAAGTGAAACATGGCTGATCTCGAACTCCATCATGCAGAGACTTCTAGCCTTCGTCAACAAGTGTTTGAGGATCATTTGTAGAATTTTCTGGGCTAACACTATAGCGTCTGATGAGCGAAGAGCCCATACTGATCCAGATTAAGCGTAGGAAGTGGCGCTGGATTGGCCACACGCTAAAAAAGCAGCCAGATAGCATCACGCGACTGCCGCTTGAGTGGAACCCGCAAGGGAGCAGAAGCCGCGGACGGCCAAAAAAACACCTGGAGAAGGTCAACCCTAGGAGAACTAGCTGCTGCCAGTATCATATGGAAGGGCGCTAGAACAACTGCCCAAAACCGCGTGAGTTAGGTGTTTGAATAAAAAAAGAACAACTTAAGTTGGAAAAATTATTTCTTTCTTTATTGACTTCGATCTTAACTTTATTGACTTCGAAAATTGTCGAAAAGAGAGAGTGAAAATTCACGGGAAAAATAAACAAAATTGATTACGAGGCATATAAGTTCGATGCCGATATTATTTATTGGTTTGTTATGGTTACATCGGCACTTGTACAATTTGTTCATGTTACAAGAGTCGATTGCATTCAATTCAAATTATTGGTTTTGCTGCAATATGTTTATCGACCACAATGGTGTCGACTTTCAGACTGCATATCCTCAGTGCAACGATATTTATGTAATTTTTGTTTACATTGCAAGTAATTGTTTTCGGGTAACGACAATTATGCAGTTTTGTATATTCTTACGTAAGTGTCGCTGACTTTGGATGTTTACTTGGCCAACGGCTCTTATGTATGTTATACATAAGTGTCGTTGACTTTGTTTAGATATTTTTTCATTATGACTTCGATTTGGTCGATGCTTCCAGGTGTTGTGTACTATTTTCCAACAACACTTATTAAGTACCTAGCTCACAAGATTAACACCTAGACCTAAGATGCTAAATATCCCTCAAGTCTAACACACTCGTTGACTGAAATAAAACAATTATATTTTATTAAGGATACATGCGGTTTCTACTTTATTGCTGGTGTTTTATATTTTTTACTTTTACACTAATACTAGAGGGCCTCGTAAGGATCGCAGTATTTACACTTTTTCTTAAAGCTAACACTTCGGTGTAAGACTCACAACTGAACAGCCACTGCCTTCAGTAAGCTGGCAGCTTATATCCATTTTTCTAACACTTGCCACATATCGATCTACCCACATACCAACATATAACATACCATAATATATTCACACCACTTGTGTTTATGTATGTACTATATGTGTTTATGTACACGATCGATGCGCTCTCCATGTGTGTATATTCTACATGAGAAAGCAACTTTTTGATATTCTCACATATGAGTAGACCGCGTGATTTTAGTTGTCATGTATGCTTACACAGGTATGCTTACGTAAGTGCATAACTACGAATTGTGTGGGAAAGTGCTTTGTCAGCATTTTCACACCCAGCTGCAACTCAGTTGGCGCAATGTTCTGACATTCCACAATTATAAGTAATATTAGTATGGATTGTGTATATCACAACTTTGAGCAATGTTGGTATGTGTATTGACAAATATGTAGTTCCAAATTTCGGGAAATATGCCGCAAGGCAAAATATGCATATGTGCATATTTCATATTTTGGCTCGCAACATCCCTCCCTTCTCTCAGGAAGAAAAAATTATCATTATGAAATAATAATAATTTTTTCTTATAAGGAAAAAGTTAAAATTAAGCTTATTTTGTAAAATTTAGCACAATTAAAAATGTATGATACTATGAGGAATAAAATACGAAGTATTATGTACATATATGGTTACTGGTAATTCGGTGATTATGGTGCCCATGATGACGATGAGTTTCCTGCTAGTTGTTGTCTGCTGTACCTAGCTTTTTTAATGGTTTTGTTGCATCTTTTGTTGTTGAAGGCTAGTGATGAAAACAGTAACTTCTCCTTTATCAAAGTTCGATTTTTGTTTCTGCAATTAGAGCGAGATTATTTACATTTAGTTGATCTTCTGGATGTTTTGTCATGGAATCGTTATCTGCATTATTATTGTGGAAAATTGGTTTGGTGTGCTTGTGGGTTGATGCTGGTGTCAATGGTTTGATTCGACAGAATTTTTTTTGTATAGGAATGGTATGAACAATATCTTGCAAAGTGGGTTTTATGTGTACCGCACTGCTAAGCAATATTGTCGATGTGAAACTCTGTATTCCTGGTGTAAGTGTTCAATAATTGGAGCAATAATGAATATGTGGGTGCCGTAGCTCAGTGGTTAGTGTGTTCGCCTTCTGATCTGTAGGTCGGTGGTTCAATCCCCGGCTGATGCATAACAAATTTAATATCGATAAGATTTTTCTATCGAACGGTACCCACCTGTCGGCAAGCAATTGGAAATTCTTCCGACAGTAACAACTTGCCATGAAAAAGCTTCTTAAAGAACTCTGTGACAAAGCTCAGAAAAAGTGATGTCACAAGTGTTCTGCCGTTCGGAACCGGCTAAAATAAGTAGGTCCCTTCTAATATTGTCCAAAATTTAAGACGCACAACAGTAATGGAAGAGAAGCTCGGCCAATGAGCCCTTTGGGGCTCATATATATATACAGTGAGCGACAAAAGTCTACATACGGCGACCATTTCGGCTATCTGACATGTCCAAAAGCATAATGAAAAGAAGTAATGATGCAATTTTGTTTTAAATATGTTTTTATCATTACATAGCAAAAATTATCTTATTTCATTAAAAACTTAACAAGTTACCAACTTTTCGTACTTGTACGTGGTACGATTTTCAATATAGAAATTGGAACTTATATTGTTACATATATCTTTTTTTTTTTTTAAATTAACCCAGATAACCTATTAATTTATTGCCTATTCATAATTTTTCGTCATATAAATCATAACGTGTTTTTCCTTTACTGTATCTTCTTTATTTTTCTAACCCTCTATTTGTAATTTTCCTTAAGATATTCTTTTATATTTGGATGCATCCTCTATACTTGTATATTCTTTATTAAGTTTCTAATCATATACCGCCCAGTGTGCATGAGTATTCATACACCGAATTACAATTCAACGCTATGAATTGCAACTGATGTCTTTATACGCATAAACACTGCGCCTACTTCTTTCTAATTTGCAAAATATTCTAAATTTTTACATTAATTCCATAACTTCTTGTGTTTAATATCTAAATATTTTAGTTCTTCTTTTTTATGACCCTTATTGTCTCTTTCTATTTTGTCTTAATCCCTTCGAAAAATTGTATATATATATACATGTATGTATATATATATTGTAACGAGTATCGATAGTTGATTACTCATCACTATTGTGACTGACACTATTGGCAGCATCGACATGAATGTCAACAAAAAGAAATAAGCGATAACCAGAACAAGCCAACGAGAAAGGAAGAGAAGAATCTCGATAAAGGAAGATTCTGGGGTGTTGCCAACAGAGTATAAATAGAGCCAGTGTTGAGAAGGAAAATCAATCTAATTCCGAACGTGAATGCGCAAACATCTATACAAGGCAAAAGTTGCTAGTACATTAAAGTGTTATTGTAAATAGTTGATTATAAACAGAGTTGATTGTAAATAGAGTTTATTAAAAAAATTGTTGCTGTATATAGTTGTATAAAATAAGTGTTGCAGTTATCATTAACAGAATCCAGTGATCGAACAAGGTAATTCAAATAGAATTAAACGTTCACAGAATAAAAACGTAACAATTGGTGTCAGAAGTGGGATTCTGTAAAGATGGTGAAAATTGACCAACTAAAAGTGGACCAGCTTAAAAAGCTGTTGGTAGAGATGAATCTATCGTCATCAGGTGCAAAGGCGGAACTGCTGGTGAGGCTGAGGCAAGCTATGGAGGCTAAGGGAATTAATGTAGAAGAACATGAGTTCTTTGAGGAAGCCGATATACAAGCAGTTGTGCACGCTGAGGAAGAGAGCAAAATAGATTCGAGTGGTCAACTAATGGAACTCATGAAATCCATGATGCAACAACAGCAGCAGCAACTGCAAGGAATTAATGCGAAGCTACAAGAAAATGCGTCTCGCCAAGAAAACGCTATGGGAGAATTTCAGAAAACAATTGACTACAAGCTTCAAGAACATTCGGCTGAATTGCGTATGGCTCGACAAGAACACGTCATCGAAAATCTACAAAAAGGAATTGAGATTAGATTTCAGGAAATTTCCGGAACCATTAATGAAAAAGTCATGGATCTGAAGGAACATGTAGATGACTTGGAAGATAAGTTCGAGAAATTACAGCAGGATCTCAACCAACTAAAAATAAATGGGCCAGCCACATCAGTGATTAGAGATTCAAGTACAATCAAACTAAAGCCACCAACATTTGACGGAAGCACGCCATTCAATATCTTCAAGCTTCAATTCGAGACAACCGCTTCGAAAAATCAATGGGATGATAGCGACAAGACTGCTGCTTTAATAGTCGCATTAAAAGGTAATGCTTCCGACGTGTTACAGATGATTCCAGAGAAAGATCGTAGTAGCTATCAGTCACTGATGGACACACTCCAGCGAAAATATGGAAATGAATACAAGAGTCAATTACATCGTGTGGAATTGAGATCGCGAGTGCAACGGGGTAATGAGAGCCTTCAGGAATTCGCTTCCGATATTGAGCGCTTATGTCATCTAGCGTTCTCCGGTAATTCGGAAGAGTTCGTCGAAAAAATAAAAATAGAGGCATTCATAGATGGCATACGTGATGGAGAGACAAAGCGTGCCCTAGTCATGTCACCCAGGAATACTTATGCCGAAACAGTCAGTAGTGCCTTGACGTTTGAAGCCGCCAGTTTCATGTGTCGACCAATGCCACGGGTACGCCAATTAGAAACAGAAACAACAGATCTGGTTGAAGTAGTGCGTCAGGCAGTAAAATCAGTAGTTCAGCCTGAAGGAAGAACAACAGGTCGACGCGAAAACAAGTTTACTGGTAAGTGCTTCATTTGTGACAAACCAGGACACATGGCGCGTGACTGCCGTCTACGACGAAAGCGATCAAGATCGAATTCACCAGGACAACGAAAGGAAGATCGTGATGTCATTCATGGTGGTAAAGCTGTTACTCCATATCATCGTACTTGCGTCGTAGATAGTAAACATTGTTCTCGGGTAGGAAGCCAGAATCACATTGTTAACCTACAACTTACGAATGTATTATCGGAAGAGTCATGGACAACCGAACGAGTTCAAGAAGATCAACGGAACGACCCAGATCTCGCAAAGATTATGGAATACAAGGAGCAGGGCATACGTCCAGATTGGCAAGAAATGGCTAATGAGAGTCCAATAGCAAAGGCATACTGGGCGCAGTGGCAAAGCCTGCACTTACGAGACGGATGTTTATTCCGAACATGGGAAAGTGAAGATGGAAAAATCACTTATGATCTGCTAGTGGTACCCAAGGCAAGAATAAATGAAGTGATAGCTGAGTATCACAATGCCTCCAGTGGAGGGCATTTGGGAATCACCAAAACCGTCGAGAAAATAAAGAAACGATTTTATTGGGTTGGATGTCATGACCATGTCGCTGATTGGATTCGGAAGTGTAATCAATGTGCAATGGCCAAAGGTCCCACTAAGAAAAGTCGAGGTAAGATGCACCAATACACCGTGGGTGCTCCATTTGAGCGAATTGCTATGGACATAGCTGGGCCATTTCCAATAAGCAACGCAGGAAACAAGTATGTTCTGGTGGTTATAGATTACTTCAGTAAATGGCCTGAAGTATACCCCATTCCAAATCAGGAAGCTAGTACAGTTGCGGATGTATTCGTCAACCAATGGGTTACTCGTTTTGGTGTACCGATGGAGTTACACTCAGACCAAGGTCGAAATTTCGAATCAGTTGTATTCCAAGAGATATGCCGTATGCTGGGTATATACAAAACTCGTACAACACCTTTGCATCCACAATCTGATGGCATGGTAGAACGATTTAACCGTACCTTGGAGGAATATTTGAGAAAAGTCGTAGATAAATACCAAAGAGACTGGGATGTACATATACCAATGTTCCTCATGGCATATCGATGCGCACAACATGATACGACGGCTACTACACCGGCAATGGCAATTTTTGGAAACGAGTTAAGACTGCCAACTGATTTAAAATTTGGAGTTGTAACACCAACGAGATCAACCGAAGGTAATTATATTAGCGAAAAGCGGGAACAGTTGGATGAAGTACATCAGTTCATCAGAGAGCGGTCGCAGATGATAAGCGATAAGATGAAGGCCAGGTATGACTTGAAAGCGAATTCAAAAGGGTTCTATGAAGGAGAGCTTGTAATGCTTCATAATCCACAACGAAAGAAAGGCCTGTCCCCTAAACTACAGACTCATTGGGAAGGACCATATGAGATTATAGCAAAGATAAATGACGTAGTGTATCGTATTCAACGTGCCTGGAATAAAAGAGCAAAGTTTAAAGTAGTGCACTTGGAGCGACTTGCGCCATATCGAGGGGAAGTATAAAAACTTGTTCGGGACGAACAAGGTTAAGAGGAGGGCAGTGTAACGAGTATCGATAGTTGATTACTCATCACTATTGTGACTGACACTATTGGCAGCATCGACATGAATGTCAACAAAAAGAAATAAGCGATAACCAGAACAAGCCAACGAGAAAGGAAGAGAAGAATCTCGATAAAGGAAGATTCTGGGGTGTTGCCAACAGAGTATAAATAGAGCCAGTGTTGAGAAGGAAAATCAATCTAATTCCGAACGTGAATGCGCAAACATCTATACAAGGCAAAAGTTGCTAGTACATTAAAGTGTTATTGTAAATAGTTGATTATAAACAGAGTTGATTGTAAATAGAGTTTATTAAAAAAATTGTTGCTGTATATAGTTGTATAAAATAAGTGTTGCAGTTATCATTAACAGAATCCAGTGATCGAACAAGGTAATTCAAATAGAATTAAACGTTCACAGAATAAAAACGTAACAATTGGTGTCAGAAGTGGGATTCTGTAAAGATGGTGAAAATTGACCAACTAAAAGTGGACCAGCTTAAAAAGCTGTTGGTAGAGATGAATCTATCGTCATCAGGTGCAAAGGCGGAACTGCTGGTGAGGCTGAGGCAAGCTATGGAGGCTAAGGGAATTAATGTAGAAGAACATGAGTTCTTTGAGGAAGCCGATATACAAGCAGTTGTGCACGCTGAGGAAGAGAGCAAAATAGATTCGAGTGGTCAACTAATGGAACTCATGAAATCCATGATGCAACAACAGCAGCAGCAACTGCAAGGAATTAATGCGAAGCTACAAGAAAATGCGTCTCGCCAAGAAAACGCTATGGGAGAATTTCAGAAAACAATTGACTACAAGCTTCAAGAACATTCGGCTGAATTGCGTATGGAAATTCAAGAAGGTTCGGCTCGACAAGAACACGTCATCGAAAATCTACAAAAAGGAATTGAGATTAGATTTCAGGAAATTTCCGGAACCATTAATGAAAAAGTCATGGATCTGAAGGAACATGTAGATGACTTGGAAGATAAGTTCGAGAAATTACAGCAGGATCTCAACCAACTAAAAATAAATGGGCCAGCCACATCAGTGATTAGAGATTCAAGTACAATCAAACTAAAGCCACCAACATTTGACGGAAGCACGCCATTCAATATCTTCAAGCTTCAATTCGAGACAACCGCTTCGAAAAATCAATGGGATGATAGCGACAAGACTGCTGCTTTAATAGTCGCATTAAAAGGTAATGCTTCCGACGTGTTACAGATGATTCCAGAGAAAGATCGTAGTAGCTATCAGTCACTGATGGACACACTCCAGCGAAAATATGGAAATGAATACAAGAGTCAATTACATCGTGTGGAATTGAGATCGCGAGTGCAACGGGGTAATGAGAGCCTTCAGGAATTCGCTTCCGATATTGAGCGCTTATGTCATCTAGCGTTCTCCGGTAATTCGGAAGAGTTCGTCGAAAAAATAAAAATAGAGGCATTCATAGATGGCATACGTGATGGAGAGACAAAGCGTGCCCTAGTCATGTCACCCAGGAATACTTATGCCGAAACAGTCAGTAGTGCCTTGACGTTTGAAGCCGCCAGTTTCATGTGTCGACCAATGCCACGGGTACGCCAATTAGAAACAGAAACAACAGATCTGGTTGAAGTAGTGCGTCAGGCAGTAAAATCAGTAGTTCAGCCTGAAGGAAGAACAACAGGTCGACGCGAAAACAAGTTTACTGGTAAGTGCTTCATTTGTGACAAACCAGGACACATGGCGCGTGACTGCCGTCTACGACGAAAGCGATCAAGATCGAATTCACCAGGACAACGAAAGGAAGATCGTGATGTCATTCATGGTGGTAAAGCTGTTACTCCATATCATCGTACTTGCGTCGTAGATAGTAAACATTGTTCTCGGGTAGGAAGCCAGAATCACATTGTTAACCTACAACTTACGAATGTATTATCGGAAGAGTCATGGACAACCGAACGAGTTCAAGAAGATCAACGGAACGACCCAGATCTCGCAAAGATTATGGAATACAAGGAGCAGGGCATACGTCCAGATTGGCAAGAAATGGCTAATGAGAGTCCAATAGCAAAGGCATACTGGGCGCAGTGGCAAAGCCTGCACTTACGAGACGGATGTTTATTCCGAACATGGGAAAGTGAAGATGGAAAAATCACTTATGATCTGCTAGTGGTACCCAAGGCAAGAATAAATGAAGTGATAGCTGAGTATCACAATGCCTCCAGTGGAGGGCATTTGGGAATCACCAAAACCGTCGAGAAAATAAAGAAACGATTTTATTGGGTTGGATGTCATGACCATGTCGCTGATTGGATTCGGAAGTGTAATCAATGTGCAATGGCCAAAGGTCCCACTAAGAAAAGTCGAGGTAAGATGCACCAATACACCGTGGGTGCTCCATTTGAGCGAATTGCTATGGACATAGCTGGGCCATTTCCAATAAGCAACGCAGGAAACAAGTATGTTCTGGTGGTTATAGATTACTTCAGTAAATGGCCTGAAGTATACCCCATTCCAAATCAGGAAGCTAGTACAGTTGCGGATGTATTCGTCAACCAATGGGTTACTCGTTTTGGTGTACCGATGGAGTTACACTCAGACCAAGGTCGAAATTTCGAATCAGTTGTATTCCAAGAGATATGCCGTATGCTGGGTATATACAAAACTCGTACAACACCTTTGCATCCACAATCTGATGGCATGGTAGAACGATTTAACCGTACCTTGGAGGAATATTTGAGAAAAGTCGTAGATAAATACCAAAGAGACTGGGATGTACATATACCAATGTTCCTCATGGCATATCGATGCGCACAACATGATACGACGGCTACTACACCGGCAATGGCAATTTTTGGAAACGAGTTAAGACTGCCAACTGATTTAAAATTTGGAGTTGTAACACCAACGAGATCAACCGAAGGTAATTATATTAGCGAAAAGCGGGAACAGTTGGATGAAGTACATCAGTTCATCAGAGAGCGGTCGCAGATGATAAGCGATAAGATGAAGGCCAGGTATGACTTGAAAGCGAATTCAAAAAGGTTCTATGAAGGAGAGCTTGTAATGCTTCATAATCCACAACGAAAGAAAGGCCTGTCCCCTAAACTACAGACTCATTGGGAAGGACCATATGAGATTATAGCAAAGATAAATGACGTAGTGTATCGTATTCAACGTGCCTGGAATAAAAGAGCAAAGTTTAAAGTAGTGCACTTGGAGCGACTTGCGCCATATCGAGGGGAAGTATAAAAACTTGTTCGGGACGAACAAGGTTAAGAGGAGGGCAGTGTAACGAGTATCGATAGTTGATTACTCATCACTATTGTGACTGACACTATTGGCAGCATCGACATGAATGTCAACAAAAAGAAATAAGCGATAACCAGAACAAGCCAACGAGAAAGGAAGAGAAGAATCTCGATAAAGGAAGATTCTGGGGTGTTGCCAACAGAGTATAAATAGAGCCAGTGTTGAGAAGGAAAATCAATCTAATTCCGAACGTGAATGCGCAAACATCTATACAAGGCAAAAGTTGCTAGTACATTAAAGTGTTATTGTAAATAGTTGATTATAAACAGAGTTGATTGTAAATAGAGTTTATTAAAAAAATTGTTGCTGTATATAGTTGTATAAAATAAGTGTTGCAGTTATCATTAACAGAATCCAGTGATCGAACAAGGTAATTCAAATAGAATTAAACGTTCACAGAATAAAAACGCAACAATATATATATATATATATATATATATATATATATATATATATATATATATATAATATATATATATATATATATATATATATATATATATATATTTCTTTTTTTTTTTGGTGTTCCAGCGTTGATGCTGCACTTTATCCACAGTTTAGTACTTTCCAATTTCGACTTCAGCCATCACTTTAGTGTACCTATATTTCTTGAGGGACCCTGTATTCTTGCACGATAATAATGGAGAAAATTTTAGTATTTTAATGTATCTTGTAACAGACTTAAAATAAGCCTGTTACAACCTTTTACTTATGCGCCAACAAAAAAACCCAAATTATTATAAATAATAAAAACAAATATAAATAACAAGATATACATACATAACACAATATACGTCATACGAAGTTCATTTGATTCTTGCTCTTCTCCTTGCTGTCGTCATATGATAAAATATCAATATATACATACACACACTCGTATAGTCAGTTACCATGACAACAATAGTTTGAATTATTCTTCTCTTTTCTATCGTCACACAATATCAGCAGATAAATACACACATACGCATACATACTCATGTAATCACTCACTATGACGACAGAAGCAAAGAAAAGAATCAAATGAATTATCACCAAACGTAAAATATAGCATCATGAGAAATCAATAATTCTCATGTGCTTTATACCGGAATTCATACTAAAGGTGTATGACTGGCCAACATGAGGCATGACGAGAAAGGGTGAAAAACCCTAAACAGACGCATGGTCGTGTAAGTCGTGTTACGACATACCGTGTTACCGACGATCATTGCATATTTTTGGAACGGCCAGTTCGAAATAGCTTGCTATTTCGAACGAGTGCTCTTATAGTCGGGTTGGCAGTAATCGCTAGACGACTATAAGCAGTTCTTGCTATAAGCGGGGCGGTCAGTAATCGAACGATCGCTTAGAGCAGCCGCCTGCGAGCCATCAGCTCTGCCCGGGGTTATTTTTGACCAACCAAATATACCAGGAGCAGCCATCCGCCATCCCGTTGGTTGTTCCTATATATATTATTAACAGGTCTCCCTCTTCTAGGTGTGAGGTTGGGGTACTAAATACAGGAGACCCCTGTATCAGGCTACCCTACACAAGTATCAGTCGCTTGGAGATTCCAGCTAAGGCGAATCTGCCAGACGACTGACTCGTTAGGTGCGACCAGGTGGCACGGGTCAAACCTACAAATTTCAATCATATAAAGTAAGGTTAGATTAGGTATAGAATAAAGAAATTGTCATTGAATTGTATTGGAAAGAATAAATAATAAAAAGTAAAATAAAAACACAATAGTAGTAGTCCCACTCAAACCGAGCCGAACACTCTTCTAGTGTCGGTGAATTCGGTCCTCCTCCTCCTACAACAGGAGTTTTTACGCTGCTCTCTTGTTTAAACCCTGGCTGACTGAGTAATACCTCAGCTGGAAACAAAAGGCACGCGTTACAATGGCGCCCGAGCAGGGACACTCTTCGGTAGAGAGTTCCAACACCGATACAGATGAGGAAACACCACCAATGACTGATCCACAGGCAGTAGACCGAGTGGGATGGATCTACAAATTGCGTAAAGAAGACCTCGCGTTGCAAATGGAGCTACATGATCTTTCCATTGAAGGCGGAATAAGAGAATGGCGGCAGCGGTTGAGCAGCTACATAAAAATGCGAAGAACCAGGCAGACCACAACTCCGACTGGAGCTAAACCACTTTCAGCCACAACTGCGACTATAGTTGAATCCATTCAGACTACTGGCGTAAGCAGTCCACCACTTACAATAATACCCGATTATGAAATCATGAACACCGTGCGTCGGTGGGGTTTAACATTCGATGGTACACGTAATCTATTAGAATTTATCGAACGAATAGAAGAGTTAGCGGACTGCTACTCTATACCATACGACCGATTGCTATTGCCGCTCAACGAACTATGTAAAGATAGCACAAGAGACTGGTGGAGGTACAAGCGAGACAGCATCTACAATTGGGCAGACTTTAAGGAGGCAGCTATGAAATTTTCCTCGATACATGATCAAACTAGAAAACGATATTGCAAGAAGACGACAGGGTACACGAGAAAATGCTAAAGACTTTATCATGAGCTTAATGGCGTTAACACGACAACACCCTCGTCTCAAACTTGAGTGTCATCTAGACAGACTATACGACGGGTTACGTCAAGATTATCGACTATACATCAAACGCAACGAGTTCAGTTGTATAGATTCGTTGCTGATGCTTACTGATGAATACGAGAACATACGTAGCGAAGAAGCTCGTATGAATAGGCTACACCCTACCCACACCATAAAAGCGGAGAAGCACATAGCAGAAGAAATTGTTGTTAAAGAGAAACCACGTTGCGAGTTTACAAAAACAATCATCTACGAACAATCAATCGACAAGGAAGACGATCCATACGAAAGACCATACATCGATGTCATATGTCAAGGTAAGACAGTGACAGTAATCATCGACACAGGTGCAACATCAACGTTTGTAGGGAAAGCTCTGCGTGATCAAATACGCTAGTGTCAAAATCCCTCAAAGCAAACACAACGAGTAGTGCTAGCCAATGGTGATAAAGCACCTATAACGGAAAGCTATGAAGCAACGTTCCGAATTGGCGACAAAAGTATTCTACATCAGGTACTCTATTTACCTGGCATGAGTGATCCATGCATACTCGGCATGGATATACTTAAGCGAAAAGATTTTCGTATTGAAATCGGCGGACGGCAACTGTTCCAAACACACTCAGCAGCCGAAGAAGCTCTACCTCAAGCATCGTCATCACTCAAAACACACGTCACAACTCCCGCAAAACGAAAAGTTATAGAACAGAAGGTCGAGACACAACGACATGAACAACGACAATAACAAAAGCAACCAAATCACGAATCGGACCCATTCGAAGGAATAGAAATTTCACCACAGCGAAGTCTCAAACGTCGAGAATTCTTTTTCACCACCAAACATGGTGACATTCAGGTGATAACAAAGCACGGATGGGCACAACTACAGTGTGGACCGAACACAAAAATTGTTCAAACAAATTCTAGTCGGGAGGAGGTACCACAATTTTTCGATAAGTGGAGAAAAAAAAAGAAAAGAGCAACAACACACATAACACAAGATTAAAATTAAAATGAAATCATTATTTTTTATATATATTATATATTACTCGTACATTCTTTTTTTATTTTTTTTTCTGCATATACATTTAGATTTACTTTATATATTTACTTTATATTATTGTTATAAGATTTGTAAAATTGCTCACTTTTAAGGATAACAATTTTTTTCGTAAGTAATGGGGAAATGTAACAGACTTAAAATAAGCCTGTTACAACCTTTTACTTATGCACCAACAAAAAAACCCAAATTATTATAAATAATAAAAACAAATATAAATAACAAGATATACATACATAACACAATATACGTCATACGAAGTTCATTTGATTCTTGCTCTTCTCCTTGCTGTCGTCATATGATAAAATATCAATATATACATACACACACTCGTATAGTCAGTTACCATGACAACAATAGTTTGAATTATTCTTCTCTTTTCTATCGTCACACAATATCGGCAGATGAATACACACATACGCACACATACTCATGTAATCAAATGAATCAAATGAATTATCACCAAAGGTAAAATATAGCATCATGAGAAAGCAATAATTCTCATGTGCTTTATACAGGAATTCATACTAAAGGTGTATTACTGGCCAACATAAGGCATGACGAGAAAGGGTGAAAAACCCTAAACAGACGCATGGTCGTGTAAGTCGTGTTACGACATACCGTGGAAACGATCATTGCATATTTTTGGAACGGCCAGTTCGAAATAGCTTGCTATTGTGCATTTGCTTGTATTATGTGCATTTTGTTTGAAATTTGATCGCATCTATATGCGATATTATTTTGAGTGTCGTTCTCACGTTGTTGTACAAGTTAATGCATTGTTATGCATTTTGCTTAATATGGTCAACGTGCTATTAATGAATTTTTTTTTGTACGGAATTTTGCTTGTTTTTTTTGCATTTTTGTACTATTATGTATTTTGCTTGGTATAAAAATTTCATTCTCTTGTATCTTTGTTATGTACATTTCGCTCTCATGCTTTTATACATACTCGGTATTATGTTATTGTAGGGTGTTATTTGTAAAGGTTTGGATCATCGAATTTAATATTAATCTAAGTTTGGGTGGAAGGGTTTTATTAAATTATTGTGTGAAGCTTAACTAATAATTCTTACTTCACTCTATTGTATTTTATATCGTTACTGAATTTATTTATTTTTTTTTTCTTCTGCCACAAATACTATTACTTCGTTACTATTACTTATTAACTAAAATGCATGTCCTCAACTTCCCCTCTGTTTGTGGATAAAACAAAGTGGTCTTTTGTGCAGATAGGCCTTTGATCCTTCCATGAAGGATCCAGGGCTCCTGAACTAGTGCAATGTCAAACTCATCCTCATCGAAGCTCCGCACCATCATTGCTGATGCTGCTTTGTTTTATCCACAAACAGAGGGGAAGTTGAGGACATGCATTTTAGTTAGACATGGGATACGTGCGATTCTAATGTCTAACTTGTGTTCACCGGATCTCACAGTAGTGAGAATAGGTGACGGTGCGGGATCATTTATGATCGCATCAGCATACCTTCCATACGATTCTAAAGACGAACCACCTTCGAGAGAGGTGGAAGCTCTAGTGAGATTCTGTGATGGTAAGGGGGTTGGTCTGATCTTAGGCTGCGATGGCAATGCGCACAGTTCTGTGTGGGGCAGCAGCAATGAAAACTATAGAGGAGAGTGTCTACTCGAATTTATAGAAAGATTTGGTCTACAAGTTGCCAATAGGGGAACAGAACCGACCTTTGTCGACGCACTTCGTTGCGAGGTTATTGATGTTACTCTGACGAATGTCAAAATGTTGGATAGGATTTTGGATTGGAGGGTTGTGGATAGACTAACCATGTCGGACCACAGGGCCATTCAGTTTGGGATTACGTCCGATAAAAGACATAGGAACGACTGTAGAATGGTAAGGATACCGAAACGAACGGCTTGTACAAGGTACTTCAAAGTTCTTGAGGAATTATTGCCAAGGAGGTTTAGGAGACCTAGAACAACCGCAGATGTTGAGTATCAGGTGAGGGCTATCAGCTCAGCCATGATCAAAGCATTTGAAGCTTCATGTCCTCTGACGGTAGTGGACGAAGGAGATCCCACTCCATGGTGGAATGGGGAACTGGAATCCATGAAAAAGGAGACAAGGAAGGCTTTTAATCGTCACATGAGAGGGGACCCCAACGCATGGGACGACTACAAGTCAAAGAAAAGGAAGCTGAAGAAGACTCTACGCAACCGTAAAAGGAAAACGTGGAGAGAATTTTGCTCTAAACGAATGGATCCTTTACAGAGATAATCGGAGAGTCACTGAAATACCTGATGGAGGTGCATTTTCCAGGAAGCTTTAGATCGGAAGATCCTTGGGAAGCCACCCGCAAGGGTGCAAACAGGAATGAAAGATTGGAAGCTGAAAGGATAGTCACCAGAGATGGAGTGATAAACGCCATTAAGCGTTTCCCTCCTTTCAAAACAGCGGGTACAGACGGGATATTTCCAGCCCTACTTCAGTGGGGTGCAGAAGCTCTAGTAGACAGGCTTCTGGGAATATTTATTACTTGCCTGGCTACAGGATATATCCCGACTCAATGGAGAGAGACTAAGGTTGTCTTTCTTCCAAAGCCGGGAAAAAGGGACTACTCAGAGGCTAAATCTTTCCGGCCGGTTAGCTTGATCTCCTTTCTGCTTAAATGTATGCAGGGAGTACTGGCGGACTACATGAAAAGGACAACGTACAGAGCTGGCAAATCCACTGAAACGGCCCTGCACGAACTTGGCGTAGCGGAGAGATATCGATGTCTACTTTTATGGATATAGAAGGTGCCTTCGATAAGATTGGTTTCGATAAGCTAAGGATGGCCCTTGCTACTCGTGAAGTCAGCCTAAGCATTATAAGGTGGGTGGACAGCATGCTGAGGAAAAGGGCAATAAACTTTCAAAATGGGACTTAAAGACTCAAAGGTAAGGTAGTCAAAGGGTGTCCATAGGGGGGAGTATTATCGCCAATCCTTTGGAACATCACGGTCGGTTCCCTACTTCAGCTTCTGGACTCAAAAGGCATACACACCGTCGGGTATGCAGATGACATAGCGGTAACGGCGAGCGGTAAGTTCCTGGGCACTATTTATGATAGCATGAGAGGTGCACGGAACAAGGTTTCTCTGTAAATGCTAGTAAGTCGGAAACAGTACTCTTTAAGGACTGGACTGGACTAATAATAGACCCCCTTAGTCTTTTTGGATCGAACATCAACGTCTCCAAGGAAGTAAAGTATCTAGGTGTCATCCTGGATAACAAGCTGACTAGAAATAGTCACGTCGATGACAAGATCCAGAAGGGCAAGCGGGTATTGCATCAGTGTAAGAGAGTGTTCGGTCTCATGTGGGGAATTACTCACAGAGCAGCGCACTGGATCTACACAACGATGGTAAGGCTCTTAATAGCGTATGCTGCTGTGGTCTGGTGGCTAAGGTCACCCAAAAGACCGCGAAAAGAAAGTTAGATAGGGCACAAAGAATGGCCTGCATTGGGATTACCGGAGCAATCCAGACGACCCTAGTAGATGCATTGGAAGTCTTTCTGGGGCTGCTGCCGTTGGGCTTGCATATTATGAAGTCGGCGACATTAACACCATTACGTCTGAAAACAACCAATAATTGGTGTGGATTCGGCACGGAGATAGGGCGAAAAAGCATCCTGACACTGTTATATAGCAGTGTAAAGGAGGCGCAAATACCAATGGAAGGAATGGGCAGGGTGAAGAAGACTGGAAAGTCACACAGAACACTCATTGAAGACGGCCTCACACATGATGTATGTGATGAAAATGACATCATATTTTCACATATGGTTCATTAATGGATCGCGGGTGCTGGAATCTTCTCTAAAGAGTTGGGACTGGAATGCACTCTGAATCTGAGAAGATACGTATCGGTCTATCCAGCAGAAATGCTTGGTCTAGTGCATGCACTAGACCATCTACTGGATGAAAAGGTGCAAGGTAAGAAAATCTTGTTAGCACTCGATAACCAGGCGGTGGTCAGGCGACTGCAACAACCTACGGTATCTTCTAAGCTGGCGCTCTAATGTGTTCAGAAACTTAACGGGTGTGCTCGAGTAATGCGATTACTCTTATGTGGGTGAAGGGACACATTGGTATAGAACAAAATGAAGCTGCAGACGCCTTGGCTAGACAAGTGTCTGAAGCTGAGTTTTATGGACCGGAACTAGTTGCTCTTAGCAACGGGACGGTGAAGGCAAAGGTCGACGAGTGGATAAAGAAACTCCATCTCACGAGATGGGAGAACTTATGCACTTGTAAACAGGCAAAGGCTTCGTAGAGGCTACCAAAGGGCAGTGAATCCGGGAGGGCTTTCAGTCTAGGACGGTTAACACTAATCTGGTTGACTGCACTAATAACTGGGCTTGGCAATTTCAGGGACCACATAAACAAGATGGGTCTTGTTGATGGGGAGGATGCTGAATTTGCAGATTATGCATGGAAGAGGCAGAGACAGCGGCGCACATAGTGTGGCAGTGTCCTGCATTGGCAAGCAGGAGGATGTCCACACTGGGTCGCCAATTTATTGATGAAATCGCTATTATGAGGAAGGAAGTAGATGAATTCTGCAACCAAACAAATAATTAACACACGATTTGAGGGACGAAAATTGACCCATATAACTGGTCTGATTCGGCTTTTCCCTAAAATCTATTTTAATATTAATTACACTTCAATGAAATGACAGATACTGAAAAAGAAAGCGTAATGATGACATTTCAGATGAAACAATGGAATAATAAACTAGTAGCGACATCTGTTATCAAATCCGCACGAACTTATTTATACTCTCAATAAAATATAAAATAAAATGTAACAAAATACGATCCGTGTTTAACGGATAATATTGAAAATAATAGGGCAAGTACAAAAAGTTGGTTATTGCAACTATGAAGAGAAAATGAGTTTTCCATTTTTTGCTTCCTCAGACGGAAACTCAATGAACACATCATCTACATCAGAGACTCCCAAACAGTTGCCATGTTTGTTATTACTGGATGGAAAATATGGTTCAACAATCCTCCTGGACGCTTGACTACCAACTTCCGCCATCTTGCTATCTAACTTGGAGGGTGTGTCAACAATCTCTAAGGACGCAAGACTGACTCCTTCCATTTCAACTGGCCTACTTTTAGCAAAATTTTGTTGTTCCCGGTTTATTGGCCGTACCTGGGCCCCCCGTAGTTTCCCTGGGTTTTTCCAATTCTTTGCGTTTATAACAGTCGGCGATCCTGTGTCCCGGCTTCTTACAGAAAAAACATTTGGTCGCCGAATTTCCGTGATTTGGGACTTTTTTTCTTGACCTCCCTTAGTAGGTGCAGGTGTTTGATTGCCTTTTCCTTGTGACCTGTTGTTGCTAAAAGGTGTGCATGACAAATTGAACTCATGTCCGTATTTTTTACACTTTATGCAATAGGGCATGATTTTTCTCTTAAAACAGTCGTCTCTAGTATGCCCTTTTTGTCGCAGAAGGAGCAGGCAGGAACTTTCCTTTGGCTATTTTGGGGTCTTAGGTTATTATTTTGGTATTTGTTCACTCCGAATGGCATCTTGTCATTTTTGTTCTGGTGAAATGCCACTGTATAAAGTGTTCCCATATTAAACTGATTGAATCGTTGTCCTCTTTCGAGCAGAATACCCGTATTTACGGCCTCCTCTGCTAATTCTTCTAACGTGTCCGTCTTACCTAGCATATGAGTTTTTAACAATGGATCTTGAAGGCCTGATATAAAAGATGTCCTCGCATACCCCTCTAGCTCTTTTCACAACGCTTGGTCTCCGACCCCACCATATCTATTCTTAATACATTGTATCGCAGTGGATTTTAAATCACCTAATCTCCTTGCAAAAACACGTATATCTTGCTGAGGTAGTTGGCGTGCGACTTGTATTTGGTGCGTGAACGGTTCCAGGCGAACGGTTTTCAAATATGCGTTTCGCAGAAATGTATACAATTCTTCTGTATTAGCGAATTACTTACTTAGCACCAAGTTGTAAGCATCACCATATAGTCGCTGTTTTATACAAGCTACGAAATCTTCCAACTCGTCGGGTTTTATGGCTTTTCTTGCTAATTCGCACCCAGAAATGAACTGGTGTACTTTCGTCCTCAAATCTTTAGACTCCGCTCCAGTGAGTACTGGGACTAGTCTACTGACGGTCTGTGCAATTTCGCCAATACGCATTTTTAGAGTTACTTCAGGTTGTACTTCTAGTTGTGTTTTTCGTACTAGTGTACGACGACGAAGAGGTGTCTCCTGTGCTAGGCAGCGTTCTCTTTCGAGATTCCTCTCTTTTGCCTGGAGTGCACTTAGCTGCTCAGAGTCAACCGAGGTTCTGAGCCTTTTCTCTATAAATTCTTCTGAAATGCCCTTTTCTTTTAGTAAATCTTCTAATTCCTTATTTCTATTAAGAGTCTTAGTAATCTCTACTTCTAGCTGTTCCGCGTCGGATCCCTGTTTTGCGATCTGAATTCGCAGAGCCCTAATTTGTACCTCTGCTGCCTCTAAATCGTCCTTTTGTTTTAAGGCTGCTTCAGCCTGGCTTTTTAATAGTTCTTTTAGCTCGGTTAATGTGGCGTCTAATTCCTGAATTGGAGTTAGTACCTTTCCGTGATGCACCTTTGATTTTATGTGCTGGAATTGCTCGTATGTGCTGTGTTGCTTAATCAAGCTCCACACGAAGTCGATTGCCTCGGTTATTGCCACGTCTAGCTCTGTTGCTAATGATTCGTAGAATTTCTTGTCCATTAGACCACAAAAAGGCAAACACACACTAGAATCAGGTCCTGTACTGCGTTAAACGTTCAACGTAAAACACCTTGTATATACAAGATATTTCGCAGTATCCTACCGGCTGCGGCAAAATGTTGTGTTCTATTTTTCCACAACACTTACTAAGTACCTAGCTCACAAGATTAACACCTAGACCTAAGCTCTTAAATATCCCTCGAGTCTAACACACTCGTTGGCTGAAATAAAACATTTATATTTTATTAAGGATACTTGCGGTTTCTACTTTATTGCTGGTGTTTTTCACTTTTACACTAATACTGGAGGGCCTCGTAAGGATCGCAGTATTTACACTTTTACTTAAACTTTACACTAATACTGGAGGGCCTCGTAAGGACCGCAGTATTTACACTTTTCTTAAAGCTAACACTTCGGTGTAAGACTCACAACTGAACAACCACTGCCTTCAGTAAGCTGGCAGCTTATATCCATTTTTCTAACACTAGCCACATATCAATCTACCCACATACCAACATATAACATACCATAATATATTCACACCACTTGTGTGTATGTATGTACTATATGTGTTTATGTACACGATCGATGCACTCTCCATGTGTGTATATTCTACATGAGAAAGCAACTTTTTGATATTCTCACATACGAGTAGACCGCGTGATTTTAGTTGTCATGTATGCTTACACAGGTATGCTTACGTAAGTGCAGAACTACGAATTGTGTGGGAAAGTGCTTTGTCAGCATTTTCACACTCAGCTGCAATTCAGTTGGCGCAATGTTCTGACATTCCACAATTATAAGTAATATTAGTATGGATTGTGTATATGTAGTTCCCAATTTCTGGAAATATGTCGCGAGGCAAAATATGCATATGTGCATATTTCATATTTTGGCTCGCAACACTAGACTGATTTGACGGATCGGGTAATTCTCTTGGTGTTGTACTAAGGCGACGTGGCTCTGATCGTGGTGTGTTATACAAGGGGTTAACATTTGCTGTGAGAGGTGCGGATTGCGGTTGAGGCATCGCAATAAGGTCTAATAATTAAGGCACTAAGTGTTCCTTCTAATCCTTGCAAATACACTATGAGTTCGGATACTCGGTTTTAAGATCGTTGATCCATGGTACCTGTCTGTTAGATATAACTGCAGCAACAGTACTTCTAATGCGCTGTTCCTCATTAGAATTCGCATTTTCATATTGATAATTCTAATTGTTGATAAACTAGCTGCACCTTCAGGTTCGACCTCCTCTTGTTGATTGTTCGACAGAGGAGAGTTTAAGTTTTGAACAAAATTTGCACTCGCATTAGAGGCATTTCCATGCAAAGTTGAACGTGAACGTTGATCTGTGGGAACACACACAGTCCTCAAAACGTCATCGTTTTCATAGAAGTCCCCGCGACATATTGTAAAGGCTTGCCAGTGAAGGCAGATTTTCATAGCTTGATCACGATGTCATTGAAAGCAGAACGTAGAAATGGTTATGTAAGGGGGTAGCAAAAGAATTTGTGCGTGTTCTGGTATATGTAAAAATATTTATAAAAATTGGCCAAAACAAATCGGATCTTAAATAATAACTTGAAATAAAGCAGACAATATACTTGAGTAAGGGAACGATGCAAACAAACCTCAAAGAAATCCAATAAGAAGGTTGGTTTTAATTACTACGGGTTTGTTTTGGTGGTAAAATAAGGCTTATCTAATTAGAGGCAATAATGGTTAGGGTGTACTAGGTGCAGAGGTGATAATTTTGAGCATTTAAGTTATAAGCTACAAGCACTAGACTTCTAATATTCCTTTAAAAATGGCCACAATAAGAGAAAATTGACTAAATGAAATGGGAAAATATTTGAAAAGGCAAAAAACCTTGAATTTAACGGAACCGGTCAAGCGAAATCCAAGTAAGTTACACTAAGGCGACTATCTACAATATAAAATAAATCAGTACGTTGCACCCCAATATAGTGGTCAATTGGTTGGCATTTAGCCTTTAAGAATAGCAATTCCAAACTAGAAGTTATGCAACTTTAATTAAAACTTACTGCAAATTTACACTGGTCAGATCTCAAGCCTTTGGTCGAAATTCTGCAATTCCAAAACGCTAACTAAGCAAAAGTTAATCTTTAAGTTAGACAGACAGCCAATTCTAAAAGGGAACAAAATTGAGGAGCCCACGAGTACTTAAGTGGGCCCCACGTTGGGTTATGAGCTTCCTGGCTGGGCCTTGGGGTGCGCACTATCAACTGGTAGTATTCGTGTTAAAACGTCTTGGCAACTGGGTAGTGTGCACTGGCTTGTCCCTTAGCTTCAGTTTCGTGGGTTCGTTATTAAAGCTGCTAAAACATACAAACAAAGATGCAGCCCTAACACCACCAGCAAGTCATCAACAAGAAATTTATTTACTTGCACACTAAAGAGGAAACTATATATATGAAACACAACAGACGAACCTCTATCTAACCCTATGAAATACCACACCATCCCCCCCCCCTAAAATCCTACTTCGCCCTATCGTTACGCCCAGCAGCGCAGATAAATTGTAGGCTGCTCCTCGCCCTCCCTTCCTTGGTTTTATCGATGGTTCTGTTAAAACCCCAAAATTCTCCCAACACTACCAGTAGGGTTCAGACCAAAACTAGTTCTTTAACGGTTCATCGTAACAAATTTTATTTTTCACTTAGGAACTAAGATAGATGTAAATCAGTATAGTTCTCAGATCAGCTGGGAGCTAGCTGGAATGCCGGTAGGCTTGCTGCGGTTTGATGGCAAAATTGACTGTGGATTGCGTAGCTGGTAGAGTTAGTGATAGCAAATGTCTCCTTTTACACTTATCTTTACTCTTGCAATTAGAGTAGTGCATTAAATTAAATGTTTTTTTTTGGGTTTTAGTTAGTTTTTTGTATTTATAGTTTATTATTTTACTTTCACTACGTATTTGTACAAAATTCACCTAAAACAAAACTTTATGATCTTGGTGAATGCGGGAGGGGAAAATTATATGCGCGCACTTGGCTAAATAGGTTCTTAACACACAATAATCAAAACAAAATCAACCACACAAACAAGAAGAGGAGAAAACACATGGAGAGTGGGATAGAGAAAGTGGAGAATAGGAAAAAATAAACATGTGGGTTGAGAGCGAGAGAGTGGAGAAACGGGAAAAAGAAATATACGGAGAGAGAGTGAGAAAGGAAAATAAAACAGTACTGGGATATGATAGGAATAGGAAGAGTTAGAAGCACCTGTGGTGCCAGATCACCACTCAACCCATTCCCTCATTTTAGGGGGGGAAAGTACCCAAGTAGGCGCAAATTCAATCTGACGTAGACAGTTAACATATGTGTGGTTAACTCGTATACGAGTAGTTATAAGGTATTCAAGCAGGTCTAAAATTGTATTTAAGTAGATATATGTAAGTCATTTTGGTTTTATATAAAGTAGATATTAAATTATATATATAGCTAGGTATAATGTTGTATTTAAGGTAGTAGTCCGGTGTGACGACCGAAATTTCTACGTTTTTTCATGAATTTTTTTTAAAAAGAAAATAAAATGCGATCGTTTTAAAATTTTTACATGTTTTCATTGGTGTTTTTAATTATAGAAAAAAAAAATTTTTAATTAATTTTACATTAATTTGTTTTTAATTTTTGACGTCAAAGTGGAGCCTCGAAAAAAAGATGAGTTGGTTCGGGGAAAGCCTTCGGAAGTCATCTGAAATAAAAAATTCAAAAAGATTTTTAAAGAACTAACCTATAATATGCTTAAAAAAAAACCAAAACAAAATGGCGGACTTGTGAAAAAAGTTCTCAAAATCTAATTTTTTTCCTTGATAAATTGTTTAAATAAAATAATTTATTATTAAAAAATTAAATGTTTTAAAGGTTACCTATTTATATATATATATATATATATATATATATATATATATATATATATATATATATATATATATATATATATATATATATATATATATATATATATATATATATATATATATATATATATATATATATATATATATATATATATATATATATATATACGTGGGTGCCGTAGCTCAGCGGTTAGTGTGTTCGCCTTCTGATCTGTAGGTCGTGGTTCAATCCCCGGCTGATGCATAACAAATTTAATATCGATAAGATTTTTCTTTCGAATGGTACCCACCTGTCGGCAAGCAATTGGCAATTCTTCCGATAACAACTTGCCATGAAAAAGCTTCTAAAAGAACTCTGTGACAAAGCTCAGAAAAAGTGATGTCACAAGTGTTCTGCCGTTCGGAACCGGTTAAAATAAGTAGGTCCCTTCTAATACTGTAATACAGTAATGGAAGAGAAGATCCGCCAATTAGCCCTTTGGGCTTTAAGTGCCACATAAAAAAAAAAAAATATATATATATATATACATATAGATATATATATATATACATATATATATATATATATATATATATATATATATATATATATATATATACATATATATATGTATATATATATATGTGTGTATATATATATATGTGTGTATATATATATGTGTGTATATATATATATGTGTGTATATATATGTGTGTATATATATATATATATATGTATATATATATATATATATATATATATATATATATATATATTATATACATATACTGTTGAATTTAAATAGATACAGGTATTTCATTTAGGTCTTATATAAAATACGTATTAAATTATGTATATATAGGTAGGTATACTGTGGTATTTAAATGGATATAGGTATTTCATTTAGGTCTTATATAAAGTACGTATTGAATTTTTAAATTGTATATATTGAGGAAAAAAAAGGAATTCATTCAGATTACACCTTAAATTAGGTATGGGAAGGACAAACGAGGCGACAAAGAGGAATCGGTCTCACGACGAATCCAGGGAAGCGCCTAAAAAAAGCAAAATGGCCGACGGAAGCAGTGTTGCTGTCCGTCCCCCAAAAACTGCTCCTAAACCGCGTTACTACACCGAGGTAGCACGTGATCATCTACAGATCGCGTTGGTGGATGAGACCACTGGCCGTGGAAAGTCTGTGCTGGACAAGTGGGGCGAAATCGAGGCACGGCTGTCTCGAATCGTCGTCGATCACGTGATGGCAAACCCGGAGGGTGAGCCACCACGTTTCGATTCAGCGGAGGTTGTCAGCGGTTATAGGGTCATCAAATGTGGCGATCAGGACTCCCTAACATTCCTTAACGGCGCGGTTGCCAAAATCCAAGATGCGTGGGAAGGCTTGAGCATCAAAACCATCCCAGCCAGCGAGATACCTCGCCAGCCCAGGGCGCGTATATGGATACCAAACATGGAGTTTGATGGCAACCAGCTGATTAAATATCTACAAGTACACAATCGCGCTATTCCGATGACTGACTGGTCAGTCATCAAGGCGGAGGCTCCGCAAAAGAATAGTGCGTCGTTCCTTCTGCTCATTACAGAAGAGAGCCTCGAACCGCTAGAGAAAGCGGAAAATAAACTTTGGTTCGGCATGCGGCATGCCAAATTAAAAATATTCCTTTCTGCGAACCCGAAGGAAGAGCAGGAGGACATAGCCGAGGGCGCCGTAAAGCTGTTGGAAGGGGTGCAGCTGAACGACGCCACCGAAACAAACACCAACATCTAACCATGGTCATCAAGGTTGTCCAAATTAACTTGCAGCACTCTCGGGCTGCTACGGACAACCTTGCCGTCTTCCTGGTGGAGGAGGACGTTGATATAGCCATTGTCCAGGAACCCTGGGTGCGGGGCACCGAGATCAAAGGGTTTCCGGGTTTCCTAAATATTTTTCTAAGCCCATTATACAGTTCACAGGATGTAACGGTTGCTGACCTGGTGGCTGACGGTGTCACGCTACGGGTCGCATCAGTATATATGGCACATGAAAAACCTGCGCCGCCTGAGGAGGTCAGCAGACTAGCGCAAGAAAGTGGTAACGGGACCCTTCATCTCGGGTGCGACGCCAATGCCAGGCACGCATTATGGGGCAGCTCCGAGACTAATGAAAGAGGTGAGTCTTTATTTAACTTTTTAATAAATACAAATTTAGTAGTATGCAACAGAGGTGATACCCCAACTTTCACCTTTCCAAGCTCGGAGCAGTATGATGGATGGACGGAAGTGTTGGATGTCACTCTGTTATCGGATGGCGATGTGATAGGGGTTAAAAATTGGAGAGTTTCCAGCGAAAACTCCTTCTTGGATCATAGCTGGATACTCTACGATTTGGATCTTAAGGTAGACCCACCCTTGCCACATCGTAATCCGCATAGAACTAACTGGGCACGGTTTGAAAATTTTGTTGTCATGATCTCCCCTCTTCTTTGGCTATGCGTAATAAACAACATTCTAATAAAACTGAATAGAGGGGGTGTCAAAGCGGTGGCGTATGCCGATGATGTGGTGTTAATGGTGTCAGGACTGTGCCCTAGCACGATCAGTGGGATCACGCAAAGGGCGTTAGACGAGCTCAGCTCCTGGGCTATCAGGTGTGGCCTGGTATACAAAGTAGTATACAAAGGTCAGAATGTGCAGCGGTAGTCGGAGCTATACAGTCGTGTCCCGGGGATGCTCTTAACGTTCTGACACACATGCTCCCTATTGATCTGTACATCAAGAAAACGGCAACCATGACCGCAGTGAGGCTAAAGGAAGCAGGTCACTGGAAGGGGAGAACCTACGGACATGGATGCATACTAACTACATCATCCCGAAGATGAATTTCAATAGAAATTTCACGGTAGTTTTTCCTTCGAGGAAGGATTGGGCGAAGTGATGTCTGTTAAACAGCTTCGACACCACAATCTACACGAACGGCTCCAAAATGGATTGTGGCGTAGGGGCAGCAATATATGCCGAGAGATTAAAAGTGGACAAGTCTGTGCGCCTCCCCAACCTGTCTAGTGTATTCCAGGCGGAAGTGTTTGCAATTGGGGAAGCTTGTAGGATACTAATCACAGACTTCAGATTCAAGCTCAATATAGCTATACTAACGAACTGGATCTAACCGTGCTGCCCACACAAACAACTTAACGAACAGTTGGAAACGAGGATGTGGTAACAAAACGGTGCGTAAACGCTATTTGGGCTCATGAATGAGTCACCACTTCAACCAACCAACCAACACCTTTATAAATAGTGCATGCTGGGTAAATCAAGTAAACAAAGGTATATAGTATCAGCTGACGAGTGCTGACCTATATATTTCACAGGGTTGAATGTACTCTAGTACATCAGGCATTTGATATAAAGCCGAAGCAAAAAAAAATCAAGTTATGAGAGAATTATTAGTCGCCATAAAAAGTACTCTCTCTCAGTCGATAACGCAGTGCGATGCCCCATAGTGAAGGTCTCCAATACGAATGACGCTGTTGTTGTACACGTGTTTTTCCTTTGTTGTTTTATTTTATGTATGCCGGCAATCTGTTCACTTTTTCTTTTTTTTATTGTTAGGATTCGGAAAGATTTAGTTATTTAGATTTTAAACTTTAATAATAATAATTAATAATAATAATAATAATGATAATAATAATAATAATAATAATTAACAATTAATAATAATAATAATAATAATAATTAACAATTAATAATAATAATAATAATAATAATTTAATAATTAGCTTTAATTTCAAGATATACTTAGGATGCACTTAGAGTGGAATCGCTGACCGTTGTTGTTTCCAAAAATAGGCAGTATAAGTCCTGGCGTTTGAAGAAAATCCGATTATACTTTTGACAGGCATCGAATGTAAGAGTCATTTCTTTTATTTCTCATTTTTGTGCTATTTTTTATTCAGTATAATGTTCTAATACTCAGCACTTAGTATACTTGTGGAGTATTTATTTTGCCTGGCTCACAATGTTAAATTACTCCACAAGTAAAATGAAATCAAATTGTATGGTTGTATCGGCAAAAAATCAAAATCAACAAGCCAAATAAAATTCAAACGAACCGAAGGCTTTTATACTTTTTTTTTCTTTTTTCATTGCACGATCTAAAAAAAAAACCAAAAAGAACTCTACCAACCGGAAGCCATCTCTCCTCACGTAAGGACAACGATTATCACCTTTCTCCCAAAGCACCCCTGCTAGATTACCTTGAAATATTCGAAGCTTGAAGTGAGATTATGAAACAGGGTGATCAAGGTGAAACATTTGATGGAATTGATGATATTAAAAACCTAATAAATTGAACGACAAGTATTCTTAAAAGGAAACAAGGAAATAAAATGAATTGAAGTAAATGCAGGAAGGATCTAATTGATAGCTCAAAAGGAGAGAGAAAACCAATTAGGCTGTTATTAGAAGAAAATTTTTTTTATTTTCTTTTTTTCTTTTTATTTTATTGGTTTAAAAAGAAAGGTGCTAATTTTATAAGCCATGTATGCTAGTACATATCCATTCCGATAATGGAAACTTCGAGACTATTTGCCCGTATGGTTCAAAAGTTTAAAATCAAGCACATGAAAAATGGCGCGTATTCACCACAGGTAAACGCTACGGGGCGAGTTAATGCGCCTGTGTTGAATGCTATACGAACGTATATCGGCAATGATCATCGCGATTGGGATGCACACCTTTCGGAGATTGAATGCGAACTGCGTAGCTCTTTTCATTCGGCAACTGGCGTATCACCGTATTATGCGCTGTTCGGCCAGCTAATGTTCTTGTCCGGTACCGACTACGAGCTTTCGCGTAAGTTAGTTAGCCCATGAATTAACTAGAGTTGATCGCCTGAAGATTATTCGTAAGGGAATATTTTCTAATTTGCACAGCGCTTATCAACGTGGTGCGCTACAATACAATAAACGTAGCAGAATAATCAAATTCGTGCCTGTCAAAGCCAGAGTTTTGTTGAATGTGGACTGTGATTTGACGTTTATTGCCTATTGTACCAATAAGGCGCAGTCATAGTTCGCGTTCCACTGTCCATGGTATGGTTCCACATACGAGATATGTATACATTGGAATGTGGTTTAGAACTTGGCTTTGTGAAAAGTGGTAGAGTGAGCCAAATAGAGGTCGCTATCATTTATTATTTATTTATTTATTATATATATACATATATATATATATATATATATATATATATATATATATATATATATATATATATATATATATATACTCGTATATACTTATATATATACATACATATATATATATATATATATATATATATATATATATATATATATATGTGTGTGTGTGTGTGTGCGTGTGTGTATGAACATATATATGTGTGTTGGTATATGGCGGTGATTTGAAAAGATAGGAAACCATTTTTGTATAGTGATTTCTTTCTGAAACTCTATCGTTGCATAGTAAAAGAAGTATGATAAAAGGAAAGTAACAGAAGTTCCGGGCAGGTTTATTTGTGCTCCTATGGTAGCCAAACGAGTGGGAGTAATTCATCTCCAGGCCGGATGCATGCAATCCTATAAGTTGGTGTAAGAAAAAAGGATAAGTTATAGATCATAGATTGTTTACTTTCTTTTTTTTTTTATTCTTATAAAGTACACCACATGTGTTAGCATAAATCTTGCCACTCGGTATTGGCTTTAACACACAAACATACGTAAAGGTTTGTTGGAAGAAGTAAGAATATATGAAATACTGTGTTGAGATATAAGCGAAGGCGCAAACCAACACACACGCTTATTACTACCTGTGCCGTGAGGTATTCTTGTCTTCGGTGGCTTAAAGGAGATAGATAAAGTAAATATACGTATGAAGTTAGCCACCGAACTGTTTAAAAGGATATGTCGTTCTGCTTCCGTGCTATCGGCCAACGACAAATAACGTTATATATAAATTGTTATAATAATGTAATATTTAAATTGTTTTTGTTTTTTTTATCGGTTAAAATTTTTATTTTTTGTTGTAAATTTTTATTTGCTTTTTATAAATTACCTACCTTGAAGGGTGTACAAGTGAGTGACCGTGTTTCTTTTTGCTTTTTTTTTTGTATATTCTCGTCAACGTTGATATATATATTTTTATATATATGATTATATGATATATATACATTTATTTATTTTAAAAAGAAATCCATTACTTTCCCAATAGATGGCTTTAGTAATCTGTATCTCGCGTTGTATAAGTGCGATCGGGTTACGCTAGATGGCGTTAGAAAGACAGGATTTCGTACTAAATAAACTTTTCAGACAGTTTTGTGATTGCTTGACAGTACTATTTGAGCAAGCTTCACAGATGGACACCAGTAAAGCGAAAATACGCCATATTTTTAAGTTTTTCTTCGATAAAGGCGAAAACGTAAGCCAGATGGCTGAAATGTGAATATGGTACTGATACTGTAACAGCCAATCACGCGCAATTTTAGTTTCGTCAATTCCGTTCCGGTAATTTTGATGCCAAAGATGCACCACTCTCTGGAATGTCAATCGTTGAAAATATTGATAAAATAATGGAAATTGTCGAGTCTGACCATCATGTAAACACTGCTTCTATTGCCCAGAAGCTAAACATTGCACAAAAAACCGTTTGATGAAACTCGATGTATAGGTGCCACACGAGTTAACGCAAAAAAACCTGGCCAAGCAAGGATTGATTGTTGGATTAGCAGGGAATCATTACTATGAGCTACTCCCCTACGGCCACACTCTTAATTCGGACCTATACTGTCAACAATTTGACTGTCTGAAGGAAGTAATCGCCCAGAAGCGGCCAGCTTTGGCCAATAGGAGAGGAATTGTGCTCCATCAGGACAACGACAGGCCACATACATCGATAGTGACTCGTCAGAAGCTCCGCAAGCTTGGACCTGTCACCAAGTATATATATATATATATATATATATATATATATATATATATATATATATATATATATATATATATGTAGGACTAGACGGTCGGACAACACGTAGCGGACAAACATACTAAAACCAACAAGGACGGTGCAACCATTATATAATAACATACTGAAACTTTGACATACTAAAATTAGACGATGACTATTACATGCAACCCTGATTGACATACTAAAGTTAGACGATGACTATTACATGCAACCCTGACATAAAAAGGGAAGAGAAAAAGACAATTACAATGACATAAGTCAGTCAATAAACTACCATCGAACTGTGCACCTCGCGAAATTAAAACTAATGTATAGCTCTAAGCTAGTATTTAAGAAAACGCGTGTAAATTATAAATACACATTTAATTTAATAAAATAAGTGAATTAACATTTGATATAACTCCGATTGCGTTTTCCTACATGGGGGCTCAACCGGGATTATGTTTAACTTTGTACATCCCGTGGAATTGAAGTGCAAAAAAAAAAAAAAAGCTGATAAGATCAGTGTCTAGCGTTTAAATGAACAATTTGTGTGCGCGCAGGAAACTTTTTTTTTTTTTGGAAGGAAAAGCTTAAGCTAAAACTGAAAATTGCGAGAACATTGTGTTTTAATACATGATATTGTGCGCTATAAAATTAGGTGCAAAAATTATATGCCGATAAAAAACTAACTTAAATAGCTAAAAGTGTTTGTGCCGACAATTGGACATATTTATTGGTTGGCGAAGTTTTTGAAAATTTAAAAGTGCGTAAGCTGAAAATTTTACATATATTTTTTAGTTGGCATAAATTTTGCAAATTTGCCAAAAACTTCAGACATTTGGTGAAGAATACCGCAAATTTATAACGGCAAAATCTCAAATGAACGAAACAGTTATCAACGCGGCAGAGTTTTGTACATAAGGGCACATATGTATGTATGTATTTAAAGACTAACAAAAGCCGACAAGAGAGCAAGTGAGAAGGAGGATACAGTGAATATGTTGAGTAAGGCTGCGTCGACAAATAAAACGCAAGCGAATCTACAATAATAACTTAACGCACATGTTGAGCGTAAACCAAGACAGCAGCGAGGGACGGTGAAAGCGCGAAGAGTACATAGTTAGAATTGTTAGCAGCATTAAATGGTTAGCAGAGTACATAATTGACGGCAGCGTTGGAACAGATTCTAGCAGAGGCGGCAAGCAGCGGCAGCGAAGATTAGTATATGCGAACATCTGGTGAAGTAGAAAATACATTTTCATATTCTTCTATATTACACATAAATCACAGTATTGCTTGTTTTCTTTTATTTTACGTGCGTTGGCACATGATACATGAAAATTTATCCTTTAAAATTTACTTTGACTTTGTACATTCATACGTGCGTTGGCACATAAGTTTTGTAAGCAGGCAGAATATTCGTGATATGAATTTGGCGTATTAGTTCGCGCGCGAAGCAAGTATTGGCGATATGAAAATTATTTGATTAAAATTTATTCTTAACTATATACACTAATACGTGTGTTAGCTCATAAGTTTGGAGCGCAGAGAAATATTTAGACTACAACAGAATATGGTTAGTTGAATACAATTGGATATAATTAATTTAACGTTTTGCATATTGAACCAATAATAATAGGACAAGAAAATTTTTTGAATTTTCGAAGCGCTTACATTCTTTCACGATATTATTCGACTGTATTTACTTACGCACTATAAATTAGGCGTGAGCAATTTATATTTTTATAAAATTTTACGATAATATTTGCTATAAATGAGATTAAAATAGTATCACCAAATATTTATGATACGAGGATTTATAAATTGCAGTTTTGAAAATTGATGTAATAATATAAAACATTACTTTACGAAATATTTTTTTTTTATCTATAAGTTGAGTAGCGATTCATATCTTCATATCTATTGGATTAAACGTTTGTTATAATATACCATACAATTGTAAGACATGGACAGAGATGAAATTTTGAAATTGACGGTGGACGGTCTGAAAGAAAAACTGGTCGGGTTGGGATTATCGACAAATGGGCGGAAGGCAACACTACAGGACCGACTGTTTGAACATTTCGGCCTGAATGTGAGCGACGGGGAGGATACTGATTATGACGAAGCATCAAGTCGGCGTAGCGTGCGTGCGCCTATGGCTGAAAGATCCGCCTTCACTTTACGCGACGTGGAAGACTCCATAACTCCATTTACTGGATCAGGGCCACTGAGCTTCGAGCAATGGATCGAAGATTTCGAAGCCAACGCTGAGGCAGTGCAGTGGAATGAGTTACAAAAATTTATATACGCCAAGCAACTGCTAAAAGGAGCAGCACGAATTTTTGTGCGTAGCCAAAGCGGTGTAACCAGTTGGGACGCGCTGAAACAAATATTGCGCCAGGAGTTCGGTACAGTTTTTTCATCCGTAGAAGTGCATCGGGCGCTCAGGAATCGACGTAAGCGACCATCAGAAGATTTGCGCGAATATTTGTATGTGCTGATGGAGGTCGGCAGACCGATAAATTTGGATGACGCCAGCCTCATCGAATATTTTATCGAAGGCATACCCGACGCCAGGCATAACAAAATCAATTTATATCAAGCGAAAACGGTCCAGGATCTGAAGGAGCAGATCAAAGTGTACGAAAAGGTACGTTCGAGCAAACCTACTGTAGTGAATGCGAACCAAGCGCAGGCTTTGTCATCAAGCAAGACCCCGTCAAGTTCGTTTTCAGGAGGCAAGAAATGTTACAACTGTGGAGATACGTCACATTTTGCTAAAAATTGTCCGCGCAAGCGCATCACATGCTTTAAATGCGGCAAAGAAGGTCATCGGGCAGCAGAATGTAAGGGTGCCGAAAAGGTGGTTAAATTAGAAAAGGGTAACGTAAATACCATGACGAATGAAATTGCAAAAACAAAAAATGAGAAAAAAGGCGGGCTGATTTTTAAAGACTTAAACATCAATGGACATAACGTTTCAGCACTGATTGATACTGGGTCAGACTTGTGTCTTATGCGATATGACACGCTGATGATGCTCAAGTTAGATGTAGAGCTGAGCAAGGAAAGAAATCGGTTAGTGGGGATCGGTGATAGTGAGGTCACTACGATGGGCAGCTTTACCATCCAAATTACGGTAGATGGAATGGTTTTGGAGATTACATTCCATGTAGCAAAAGAGCGTGATATACAGTATGCATTGGTTGTTGGCAACAATGTGTTGAGGCAGGTCGACTTAATCGTCACAGAGGACGGTGCAGAATTTAGACCGAAATTAGTAAGTAGACTAGTTACTGAAAAGCAGGTGCAAGAGGTAGCGGCTGGAGGGCCGGTAGAAAAAAGCTCGAGCGTCAATGATGATGCGGACGAGACAGCATGCAGCAGCTCTGAATGCGGCACGGAGGTGCATAAGAGCGCAGAAAAGCGCGGTGATGCGACGGTGAGGTCGCGAGGGCACATTAAGGAGCAAAAGACGTTGGCGTTAATGCGCAGTGAGGACGTGAGCGTGCGTTCTACTGTGGCAAAAGAGCAGCGTGAGCCCGGTAAGATGTGGCAGGCTATGGCGAAGGTATACAACGAGAACGTGGGCGTGCGTACTGTCAATACGGCGGAGCCAGTAGCGGTAGAGCAGAAAAATCGAGTTGCAGAGCTGATCGGAGAATTTGGAAGTTTATGCCTAGTTGCGGGTATAAAGGAGGCGCCTGAGGAGGAGGTCGATTTGTCGCACCTGAAAAGGAGTCATGCAGATACAGTTCGAGGCATGATCTCAACGTATAAACCTGAAGAGAAAGTGGATTCACCAGTCGAGATGAAAATCCTGCTTACGGACGATAATCCGGTATTTGAAAGGCCGAGACGAATGTCATACGCAGATAAATGTACTGTTGATGAGCAAGTGGCGCAGTGGCTAGAAGTGGGGGTCATCAAACCCAGTACTTCGAACTACGCATCAGCCGTCGTACTTGTTTCAAAGAAAGATGGAAGTAAGCGACTTTGCTGTGATTATCGACGATTGAACGAAAAGATCGTGCGAGATAATTTTCCTATGCCATTGATGGACGACGTGATAGAGCAGCTTCAAGGTGCTAATGTATTTACCACGCTTGACTTGATAAATGGATTTTTCCATGTGCCAGTGGAGGAGAATTCGAGGAAGTATACTGCGTTCGTTACTCACAACGGGCAGTACGAATTTTCATTTGTACCGTTTGGCATATCGAATTCACCTGCCGTTTTCTGCAGATTTATATGGGCAGTTTTGAGAGACGTGATACGCGATGGAGTGGTTATAGCTTATATGGACGACTTGATAATTCCCTCCAAGGATGAAATCGAAGGCATACAGAAGCTAGAACTTGTTTTAAAGACAGCAGCAACAAAAGGCTTGCGTATCAAATGGAGCAAGTGCCAATTTTTGATGAGAAAAGTTGAGTTTCTTGGCTATATTCTTGAGAATGGGTCAATTAAACCCAGCGAAACAAAAACAAACGCGATTAAAAACTTTCCATTACCCACGGATCAGAAAATGATGCAACGTTTTCTAGGATTAACGTCGTATTTCAGACGCTTTGTAGAGGGGTATGCAGCAATAGCAAAGCCATTGTCGGACCTTTTAAGAAAGGATGTTAGATTTGAGTTGCAAGACGAACATCTGCTGGCGTTTAAGCAGTTAAAAGCGGTGCTGACTAGTACGCCTATCCTAATGTTGTACGATCCGAAAGCAGTAACAGAGGTGCATACAGATGCCTCCAAATATGGCTATGGGGCGATTTTGCTACAGAAGAACGCAGACGACCAGGAGTTTCATCCGGTTCAGTACATAAGCCGTAAAACTAAGCCTAACGAAGAGAACTACCCTGCTTATGAGCTAGAAGTGTTGGCCATTATTGAAGCACTCAAAAAGTGGCGAGTGTATTTGCTTGGTCTCAAGTTTAAAATTGTGACCGACTGCAATGCGTTCACCATGACTATGAAGAAGCGAGATGTTCCACCAAGAGTTTCCCGCTGGACGATGTTTCTCCAGGACTTCGATTATGTCATAGAGCACCGTAGTGGTTCGAAAATGAAGCACGTTGACGCGTTGAGTCGAGTATCGTGCTTGGTTATGGAAGACTCTCTTATTCACCGATTGAGACAAGCACAGGAATATGACGATTGGGTTCGAGCAGTACGAAAAGTCCTCGAAAAGGACGGATACGAAGATTTTTATATGCGGCATGGCATTTTACACAAAGATCCCATCAAGGAACTGATTGTGGTACCAGCGCCGATGGAAGACGAGATCATACGTATAGCACACAAGCAAGGACATTTCTCCAGCAAAAAGACGCAAGAGGCGGTCGAAAAAACTTTTTATATACCGCAGTTAAATTCTAAAGCACAGCGCGTAGTAAGGAGCTGTGTTGAATGCATCTTACACGAGAGTAAAGCGGGGAAGAAGGAAGGTTTCCTAAACCCTATAAATAAGGAAGACAAGCCTCTAAGCACGTTTCACATCGATCACGTTGGACCGATGGAAGCAACCAACAAAGCGTACAATTATATCCTCGTAGTGATAGACGCGTTCTCGAAATTCGTGTGGTTATATCCTACGAAAAATACAGGCGCAGAAGCGGTAGTCGATAGACTTAAAAAGCAAGCTACAATGTTTGGTAATCCACGACGTATCATCACGGATAGGGGCGCTGCTTTCACTTCTAATCTCTTCAAAGAATATTGCGAAAGCGAGCATATCGAGCATTTACTTATCGCGACAGGCGTTCCGCGAGGCAACGGCCAAGTCGAGCGTATACATAAAATCGTAGTTCCAATGGTGTCAAAGCTTTGTAGTGAAAATCCGACTCACTGGTACAGGCATACTGACAGAGTTCAACAGCTAATTAATAACACACCGCCACGCAGTACAAAGTTCTCGCCATTCAAAATATTGACTGGTTTGGAGATGAGAGTAGCGGAAGTTCCAGAGTTACAAGAACTGCTAAACAGTGCAGCCATCGCTGAATTAGACGCAGATAGAGAAGCAGTACGTCAGCAAGCTAAGGAAAATATAGTCGCTATTCAACAAGAGAACCGCAGGACATACGATGCACGACGACGAGCAGAAGTAACCTACGAATTGGGTGAGCTAGTCGCCGTTAAGCGAACGCAATACGGCTCAGGATTAAAATTGAAACCAAGATTCTTCGGTCCCTACAAAGTTACAAAAAAGATGGAGCACGGTCGTTACGAAGTTATGAAAGTCGGAGATCACGAAGGCCCAGGGCGTACTACGACTATTGCTGAGTTCATGAGAAAATGGAACCCTTCATTCGGGTCGAATGAAGCCGCAGGATGGCCGAATGTAGGACTAGACGGTCGGACAACACGTAGCGGACAAACATACTAAAACCAACAAGGACGGTGCAACCATTATATAATAACATACTGAAACTTTGACATACTAAAATTAGACGATGACTATTACATGCAACCCTGATTGACATACTAAAGTTAGACGATGACTATTACATGCAACCCTGACATAAAAAGGGAAGAGAAAAAGACAATTACAATGACATAAGTCAGTCAATAAACTACCATCGAACTGTGCACCTCGCGAAATTAAAACTAATGTATAGCTCTAAGCTAGTATTTAAGAAAACGCGTGTAAATTATAAATACACATTTAATTTAATAAAATAAGTGAATTAACATTTGATATAACTCCGATTGCGTTTTCCTACATATATATATATATGTATATAAATATAAATACATATATATTGTAACGAGTATCGATAGTTGATTACTCATCACTATTGTGACTGACACTATTGGCAGCATCGAAACGAATGTCAACAAAAAGAAATGAGCGATAACCAGAACAAGCCAACGAGAAAGGAAGAGAAGAATCTCGATAAAGGAAGATTCTAGGGTGTTGCCAACAGAGTATAAATAGAGCCAGTGTTGAGAATTGACAATCAATCGAATTCCGAACGTGAATGCGCAAACATCTATACAGAGGCAAAAGTTGCTAGTACATTAAAGTGTTATTGTAAATAGTTGATTATAAACAGAGTTGATTGTAAATAGAGTTTATTAAATAAATTGTTGCTGTATATATTTGTATAAAATAAGTGTTGCAGTTATCATTAACAGAATCCAGTGATCGAACAAGGTAATTCAAATAGAATTAAACGTTCACAGAATAAAAACGTAACAATTGGTGTCAGAAGTGGGATTCTGTAAAGATGGTGAAAATTGACCAACTAAAAGTGGACCAGCTTAAAAAGCTGTTGGTAGAGATGAATCTATCGTCATCAGGTGCAAAGGCGGAACTGCTGGTGAGGCTGAGGCAAGCTATGGAGGCTAAGGGAATTAATGTAGAAGAACATGAGTTCTTCGAGGAAGCCGATATACAAGCAGTTGTGCACGCTGAGGAAGAGAGCAAAATAGATTCGAGTGGTCAACTTATGGATTTCATGAAAACCATGATGCAACAGTTACAAGAAAGTTCGTCTCGACAAGAGGGCGTTATTAGTGAATAGCGTATGGAAATTCAAGAAGGTTCGTCTCGCCAAGAGGGCGTTATTAGTGATTTGCGTATGGAAATTCAAGAACATTCGGCTCGCCAAGAACACGTCATCGAAAATCTACAAAAAGGAATTGAACTTAGATTTCAGGAAATTTCCGGAACCATTAATGAAAAGGTCACGGATTTAAAGGAACATGTAGATGATTTGGAAGATAAGTTCGAGAAATTACAGCACGATCTCAACCAACTAAAAATAAATGGACCAGCCACATCAGTGATTCGAGATTCAAGCACAATCAAACTAAAGCCACCAACATTTGACGGAAGCACGCCATTCAACATCTTCAAGCTTCAATTCGAGACAACAGCTTCGAAGAATCAATGGGATGACAGCGACAAGACTGCTGCTTTAATAGTCGCATTAAAAGGTAATGCTTCCGAAGTGTTACAGATGATTCCAGAGAAAGATCGGGGTAGCTACCAATCACTGATGGACACACTCCAGCGAAAATATGGAAATGAATACAAAAGTCAATTACATCGAGTGGAATTGAGATCGCGAGTGCAACGGAGTAATGAGAGTCTTCAGGAATTCGCTTCCGATATTGAGCGCTTATTTCATCTAGCGTTCTCCGGTAATTCGGAAGAGTTCGTCGAAAAAATAAAAATAGAGGCATTCATAGATGGCATACGTGATGGAGAGACAAAGCGTGCCCTAGTCATGTCACCAAGGAATACTTATGCCGAAACAGTCAGTAGTGCTTTGACATATGAAGCCGCCAGCTTAATGTGTCGACCAAAGATCTGCAACGAATCTCTTTTTCGATACTTAGAGTGACGCATTAAACATCGAGTATAAGTGCGTATAAATCAGTAAAACGTCGATATTCTGATGCATGCATACCCACAACAACGTTGATGTATAAGTATGAGTTGCGACGAATATACGTGCTACTTCATACTTATCCCTAAACCTCAACTCATTTGATTGATTCACACTTCAACACAAAATTATTTAGAATACTAAGATATACTTAGAATCAAACATAGTATTCAACTCGTTGCGTGAGTCTATGGTTAAAAGTGATAGGTGCAAGGTAACGCATACATATATTGAGATATATATGTACATAATTGTAAGTTTATAAGAAGCGTTTAGCAAAATTTATTAATTTATGTAGTATTATATATTATATATTTTAGAAATAGAAAAATGGATATGAATAAAAATGTTGAGGGAAAAATTAGTAGCGGGATTTATCGCTTAATTGAAAAGCGTAAGGGTAAAAGCGAAATCTGGACGGTTTTCAGACAAATTTTAAAAGACGATGAAACCATTTTAGATGGTTATGTATGCTGCCGTACTTGCAAAAAAGTACTGAAGTACAATGGAAGACAGTCATCCAACCTGAACCGCCATAAATGCTTCGCTGTAGCCGCCCAAAATGTACAATTGAAGACGGTGAGTGAGGACGATAAACAAGAAGCGATAAATACATGTACTGCATGGGTGATTGAAGACTGTCGTCCCTTTACTGCTATAGAAGGATCGGGATTTCGTAAAATGGTAAACTTTTTTTTAAAAATTGGGTCCCGATATGGCGAAAATGTTGACATAAATGATTTGCTTCCTGATCCGTCGACACTTTCGCGCCGAATAACAAAAACGGCTAAGGAAAAGAAGGACGAAATAAAGTTCAAAATTCATAAACTCGTGAATGATGGTGAAGCTTCTGCGACCATAGATCTTTGGCAAGATAATTATGTAAAGAGAAATTTTATGTGTGCCACTTTGCATTTTCAAAAGAACTTTGAAATTTTTGATATCGTTTTGGGGATGAAATCTATGGATTTTATGAGAACAACTAGCAGAAATATTCATTCTAAATTACAAAGTTTGCTAAGTGAATTTGGTGTAGGTGAATTAAATAATATTATGTTCGTTACGGATAGAGGAAGCAATGTTATAAAGGCTCTGGAAGACTACACAAGGCTGAATTGTTCAAGCCATTTATTTTCTAATGTTTTAGAATCTTCCATTGATTGCACAGGGGAGCTAACAGAAGTCATTAATTCATGCAAAAAGGTTGTTAAATATTTTAAAAAAGCAGGTTTCCAACATTTGCTACAAACTTCGCTGAAAAGTAATTGCCCTACACGTTGGAATTCACATCATGCAATGTTTAAATCAATCTCAGATAATTGGATAAAAATAAATGAAATTCTTGAAGCAAGCTCAGAAACGCAAAGATTGTCAAATATTAATATATTAATTCTCCAATGTTTAGTTGAGCTATGTGCTAATTTTGAGATAATTTTTAAAAAACTGCAGGGATGTAGTTTTCCTTCGATTTGTTTTGTTATTCCATCGATCAATCGTCTTAGGGAAATTTGTGCAGTCCAAGAAAATGACGTTCAAGCAATTTCAGCTTTGAAGACAAATATTTTGAGAAAGTTAGACGAGATTTGGGTTTCGAATTTAAATATGTGGCACAAAACTGCTTTTTTTTTGTATCCACCAGCAAATTGTGAGCAAGAAAATAACTTGGACGAAATTAAAGAGTTCTGTATCAAAGAAATTTCGTACCATGAACGATATGAATCTCAACCAATTCACACATTACCACCCGCAACATCGAATTTGCCTTTGCCAGTGTCGTCCACTAATGTATCACCTACAATTTCACCGTTATCTATACCACCATCACCGAATTCACAAATATGCCATAATAATATCTTAAATGAAAGCCACTCAAATTGTTTACCCAGTGCAAATAATGCCCCGAATACTCCATTAAGTAAAGAAGTGCGGTTCTTTTTTCCAAACTTATTGAGTCGCTCTATGTCGTCAACACCAGAAAGTGCAAGAGAAGAAGTGTCCCGCTACAGTATGGAAAACGTAATTATCGATGAATATTTTGATGTAATGCAATGGTGGAAAACCAACTCTGCGAAATATCCGAGATTGTCAAAGCTAGCATTGCGCGTTCTTTCAATTCCGGCAAGCAGTGCTGCATCGGAGCGAGTCTTTTCTTTGGCTGGAAATATCATAACTGAGAAGCGGAATAGACTAGCTCCCAACACTGTAGACAACATCATATTTTTAAATTCTTTTTACAAAAATATTGCATTTGAATAAGTATTGCGTTTGTATGTATATAAAGTTGAATAATATTAGTTTGTTTTCTTTGCTTTTTAATATATTAATTTTTTGTTATTTTCAAATTCTATTCATAAAAATATTGCCTCAAAGGCAAGTATTGCGTTTGTATGTATATAATATTGAACAATATTAAAGGAACTTCTTTTTAGTTTGTTTTCTCTGTTTTTTTAATATTTAAATTTTTTATTCTGTTTATATTCTGTTTATAAAAATATTGCTTTTGAATATAAAATTAAATACTAGTCAGATGAATGTACTTCTTTTTAGTTTGTTTTTTAAATATTTTAATATATTTCTAAAATCTAATAAGTAATGTAATAAAGAATTAAAAATAAAACAAATATAAAATTAACACCACAATTACTTAATTTATTTTTTGGCCTTTAAAAAAAGTTGGAAAAGTACCACATTAACAAATTGCAAACCAGCGTCTGGTTGGCGCGACGGCGTCATATTGAAAGTGCCATGCTGAAATATATGTATACATTTTGTATTTATGTTTGTATGCAATTCATACTTACTTATCAACGTATTTGCGTATCGAGTAATTCAGAGTCGATGTACTTCGTGTCATACACATTGATACGTATAAGTATGATAGGTATTTCAAACTTACGTTCATATATGAGATGCGACACTCATTGCAACAAGTATGAATACGTATAAGTAGATCAAATATTGCATAGTGAGTTGAGTATTACTTAGTTCTTCAGTACGCATTGCAAATCACTGGTGTCGACCAGTGCCAGGAGTACGCAAACTAGAGGGGAAAACATCACATCTGGTTGAAGCAGTGCGTCAGGCAGTAAAATCAGTAGTTCAGCCTGAAGTAAGAGCAGGTCGACGCGAAACCAAATTTAATGGTAAGTGCTTCATTTGCGACAAACGAGGGCATATAGCTCGTGATTGCAATCAATCGAGTATGAAGCCTAAAGGAAGAACAAGGAATCAACACAAAAATAAATTTGCCGGTAAGTGCTTCATATGCGATCAAAGAGGACACATGGCGCGTAATTGCCGCCTACGACGCAAGCAACAAAGATCGAATTCACCAGGACAACGAAAGGAAGATCGTGATGTCATTCATCGTGGTAAAGCTGATACTCCATATCATCGTATTTGTACCGTAGATAGCAAACATTGTTCGCGGGTAGGAAGCCAGAATCACATTGTTAACCTACGTCTTACGAATGTATTGTCGGAAGAGTCATGGACCACCGAACGAGTTCAAGAAGATCAACGGATCGACCCAGATCTCTCAAAGATCATGAAATACAAGGAGCAGGGCATACGTCCAGATTGGCAAGAAATGGCTAATGAGAGTCCAATAGCAAAGGCATACTGGGCGCAGTGGCAAAGCCTGCACTTACGAGACGGATGTTTATTCCGAGCATGGGAAAGTGAGGATGGAAAAATCACTAATGATCTTCTAGTGGTACCCAAGGCGAGAATAAATGAAGTGATAGCTGAGTATCACAATGCCTCCAGTGGAGGGCATTTGGGAATCACCAAAACCGTCGAGAAAATAAAGAAACGATTTTATTGGGTTGGATGTCATGACCATGTCGCTGATTGGATTCGGAAGTGTAATCAATGTGCAATGGCCAAAGGTCCCACTAAGAAAAGTCGAGGTAAGATGCACCAATACACCGTGGGTGCTCCATTTGAGCGAATTGCTATGGACATAGCTGGGCCATTTCCAATAAGCAACGCAGGAAACAAGTATGTTCTGGTGGTTATAGATTACTTCAGTAAATGGCCTGAAGTATACCCCATTCCAAATCAGGAAGCTAGTACAGTTGCGGATGTATTCGTCAACCAATGGGTTACTCGTTTTGGTGTACCGATGGAGTTACACTCAGACCAAGGTCGAAATTTCGAATCAGTTGTATTCCAAGAGATATGCCGTATGCTGGGTATATACAAAACTCGTACAACACCTTTGCATCCACAATCTGATGGCATGGTAGAACGATTTAACCGTACCTTGGAGGAATATTTGAGAAAAGTCGTAGATAAATACCAAAGAGACTGGGATATACACATACCAATGTTCCTCATGGCATATCGATGCGCACAACATGATACGACGGCTACTACACCGGCAATGGCAATTTTTGGAAACGAGTTAAGACTGCCAGCTGATTTAAAATTTGGAGTTGTAACACCAACGAGATCAACCGAAGGAAATTATACTAGCGAAAAGCGGGAACAGTTGGATGAAGTACATCAGTTCATCAGAGAGCGGTCGCAGATGATAAGCGATAAGATGAAGGCCAGGTATGACTTGAAAGCAAATTCAAAAGGGTTCTATGAAGGAGAGCTTGTAATGCTTCATAATCCACAACGAAAGAAAGGCCTGTCCCCTAATCTACAGACTCATTGGGAAGGACCATATGAGATTATAGCAAAGATAAATGACGTAGTGTATCGTATTCAACGTGCCTGGAATAAAAGAGCAAAGTTTAAAGTAGTGCACTTAGAGCGACTTGCGCCATATCGAGGGGAAGTAGAAAAACTTGTTCGGGACGAACAAGGTTAAGAGGAGGGCAGTGTAACGAGTATCGATAGTTGATTACTCATCACTATTGTGACTGACACTATTGGCAGCATCGAAACGAATGTCAACAAAAAGAAATGAGCGATAACCAGAACAAGCCAACGAGAAAGGAAGAGAAGAATCTCGATAAAGGAAGATTCTAGGGTGTTGCCAACAGAGTATAAATAGAGCCAGTGTTGAAAAGTGACAATCAATCTAATCCAGAACGTGATTACGAAAACATCTATACAGAGGCAAAAGTTGCTAGTACATTAAAGTGTTATTGTAAATAGTTGATTATAAACAGAGTTGATTGTAAATAGAGTTTATTAAATAAATTGTTGCTGTATATATTTGTATAAAATAAGTGTTGCAGTTATCATTAACAGAATCCAGTGATCGAACAAGGTAATTCAAATAGAATTAAACGTTCACAGAATAAAAACGTAACAATATATATATTGTAACGAGTATCGATAGTTGATTACTCATCACTATTGTGACTGACACTATTGGCAGCATCGAAACGAATGTCAACAAAAAGAAATAAGCGATAACCAGAACAAGCCAACGAGAAAGGAAGAGAAGAATCTCGATAACGGAAGATTCTGGGGTGTTGCCAACAGAGTATAAATAGAGCCAGTGTTGAGAAGGAAAATCAATCTAATTCCGAACGTGATTGCGAAAACATTGATACAGAGGCAAAAGTTGCAAGTACATTTAAGTGTTATAGTAAATAGTTGATTGTAAACAGTGTTGATTGTAAATAGAGATTATTAAATAAATTGTTGCTGTATATAGTTGTATAAAATAAGTGTTGCAGTTATCATTAACAGAATCCAGTGATCGAACAAGGTAATTCAAATAGAATTAAACGTTCACAGAATAAAAACGTAACAATATATATATTGTAACGAGTATCGGTAGTTGATTACTCATCACTATTGTGACTGACACTATTGGCAGCATCGAAACGAATGTCAACAAAAAGAAATAAGCGATAACCAGAACAAGCCAACGAGAAAGGAAGAGAAGAATCTCGATAACGGAAGATTCTGGGGTGTTGCCAACAGAGTATAAATAGAGCCAGTGTTGAGAAGGAAAATCAATCTAATTCCGAACGTGATTGCGAAAACATTGATACAGAGGCAAAAGTTGCAAGTACATTTAAGTGTTATAGTAAATAGTTGATTGTAAACAGTGTTGATTGTAAATAGAGATTATTAAATAAATTGTTGCTGTATATAGTTGTATAAAATAAGTGTTGCAGTTATCATTAACAGAATCCAGTGATCGAACAAGGTAATTCAAATAGAATTAAACGCTCACAGAATAAAAACGTAACAATTGGTGTCAGAAGTGGGATTCTGTAAAGATGGTGAAAATTGACCAACTAAAAGTGGACCAGCTTAAAAAGCTGTTGGTAGAGATGAATCTATCGTCATCAGGTGCAAAGGCGGAACTGCTGGTGAGGCTGAGGCAAGCTATGGAGGCTAAGGGAATTAATGTAGAAGAACATGAGTTCTTCGAGGAAGCCGATATACAAGCAGTTGAGGAAGAGAGCAAAATAGATTCGAGTGGTCAACTCATGGATTTCATGAAAACCATGATGCAACAGCAGAAACAACAGCTACAAGAAAATGCGTCTCGCCAAGAAAACGCTATGGGAGAGTTCCAGAAAACAATTGACTCCAAGCTTCAAGAACATTCGGCTGAATTGCGTATGGAAATTCAAGAAGGTTCGGCTCGACAAGAACACGTCATCGAAAATCTACAAAAAGGAATTGAGATTAGATTTCAGGAAATTTCCGGAACCATTAATGAAAAAGTCATGGATCTGAAGGAACATGTAGATGACTTGGAAGATAAGTTCGAGAAATTACAGCACGATCTCAACCAACTAAAAATAAGTGGAGCAACCACATCAGTGATAAGAGAGTCAACTACAATTAAACTAAAGCCACCAACATTTGACGGAAGCACGCCATTCAATATCTTTAAGCTTCAATTCGAGACAGCGACAAGACTGCTGCTTTAATAGTCGCATTAAAAGGTAATGCTTCCGACGTGTTACAGATGATTCCAGAGAAAGATCGTGGTAGCTACCAATCACTGATGGACACACTCCAGCGGAAATATGGAAATGAATACAAGAGTCAATTACATCGAGTGGAATTGAGATCGCGAGTGCAACGGAGTAATGAGAGTCTTCAGGAATTCGCTTCCGATATTGAGCGCTTATGTCATTTAGCGTTCTCCGGTAATTCGGAAGAGTTCGTCGAAAAAATAAAAATAGAGGCATTCATAGATGGCATACGTGATGGAGAGACAAAGCGTGCCCTAGTCATGTCACCAAGGAATACTTATGCCGAAACAGTCAGTAGTGCATTGACGTTTGAAGCCGCCAGTTTGATGTGTAGACCAATGCCACGGGTACGCCAACTAGAAACAGAAACAGCAGATCTGGTTGAAGCAGTGTGTCAGGCGTTCAAATCTGTAGTGCAGCCTGAAGCAAGAACAACAGGTCGACGCGAAATCAAATTTACTGGTAAGTGCTTTATTTGCGACAAACCAGGGCACATGGCGCGTGACTGCCGTCTACGACGAAAGCGATCAAGATCGAATTCTCCAGGAAGACAAAAGAAGGAGAATAAGGTGGATAGCGATCGCTCCACTAACACAAATCCATCGTTAAACTAAATCGAGTCAGTTCAGCGGGGCGTGAACTGACTCCAACAGTGGGTTGCCCCATCATTCACATTTCACAACTACAGCGTGTGCCAAGCAGCTTGACTATTAATGGAAAATTGGACAATATGGAATTCATGTTAACCCTGGACACTGGTGCATCACATTCTATAATCAAGAGCGATTTGGTAAAGAGGTTTGAGCCTTTAATGGGAATAAAATTGCGTACAGCAACGGGTGAGGATGCACAAATTCTGGGCAAGATAAAGAAACGAGTATCTATTGGAAATTGCACATGGGAACATGAATTCATTGTGGCCGACATCATCGATGACGTAATAATTGGTGTTGATTTTATGATTGACAACGGATTTACGTTAGATTTAAATCAACGGATACTACGTTATGCAAATGTCGAACTACCATTGAACATCGGTTACAAGCGTAGTGGGAACATCAAACGAGTACTGGCATGTCAACGCCAAGAGGTTCCAGCAAAATCAGAAGCGGTGATATGGGCACAGATGAATGTGGATGATGGGACAGGCAAGTTGTGGCTGGTGGAAGCAGATAAAGAAATAACGAATAAAAACATCATACTTGGTAGGACGTTAGTAGAACCTAAAGAAAATGGAATAGTACCGGTGCGAATTTTAAATCCAACTAATACATCTACAGTTGTAAAGAAAGGAATGGTGATTGGTCATTGCCAGGAAGTTACTGCCGTAGTAGACTGCGAAAAGGGTTCGTCGATAAAAAGTGGAAGATCAGGAACTGGCAAGGCGGAAATAAAAGCACAGATGGAGGAATGGGCAGGTGTGCTTACCAAACAGCAAAAAGAAAAGGCTTTACAAGTATTGGAGAAGTACAGTTCAATATTTTCTTCAAATGGAAAAACTGGAGGACGAACAACCATCGTGAAGCATCACATTGACACCGGTGATTCTAGACCAATTCGTCAAGCACCACGACGAGTTCCATTGGCCAAAAGCGACGAAGCCATTAAGCTGATTTCCGATATGCAGAAACAAGGTGTTATTGAACCATCAGCGAGTCCATGGAGTTCACCAGTTGTGCTGGTAAAGAAGAAGGATGGAAGTACTCGATTCTGTGTGGATTACAGAAAGCTAAATGATATTACGAAAAAAGACAGCTATCCACTGCCAAGAATCGATGACACTCTGGACACACTATCTGGTGCGAAGTGGTTCTCAACTCTTGATTTGCAAAGTGGCTACTGGCAAGTGGAACTTGGTAAGGAAGACAAAGAGAAAACAGCTTTCAGTATTGGCGATGGTCTATGGCAATTTACAGTCATGCCATTTGGTTTATGCAATGCGCCAGCTACTTTCGAACGTTTGATGGAGCGTGTACTCAGAGGACTACACTGGAAAACGTGCTTGGTGTACCTCGATGACATTATTGTGATGGGAAAAGATTTTAACGACCACCTGGAAAAGTTGAAAGAAGTATTTGAGCGTATACAATCAGCAGGGCTTAAACTGAATATGAAAAAGTGTTCACTCTTCAGGCAAGAAGTTAAATATCTTGGTCATAAAGTAACAACAGAAGGGGTACATACCGACGAGGAGAAAGTAGCAGCAGTTCAAGAATGGCCTATTCCGTCGAATCTTCACGAGCTAAGAAGCTTCCTAGGCTTATGCACCTACTATAGACGATTTGTTCCTGGATTTGCAAACATCGCCAGCAGTCTGCATGAGTTGACAAGAAAGAACAAACCATTTGTGTGGGGCGAGGACCAACAGAAAGCATTCGAACAGCTGAAAGAAAAACTCTGTTCAGCACCAATATTAGCGTATCCAGTACCTGGTCAAAAGTTTGTGTTGGACACAGATGCGAGTGGCTATGGAATAGGTGGTGTGCTCTCTCAGATCATAGATGGGCAAGTAAAAGTAATAGCATACTACAGTAAAATCCTGTCGAAGTCAGAAAGAAATTACTGTGTCACACGAAGAGAGTTGCTCGCAATACTGGAATGTGTAAAGTATTTCCATAAATACTTGTACGGTCAGGCATTTCATCTACGAACTGACCACTCAGCGCTAAGGTGGTTATTGCAATTTAAAAACCCAGAAGGACAATTGGCGCGCTGGATTGAAAGGCTGCAGAGTTATGATTTTACCATCGAACATCGTAAAGGAGGACATCACGGCAACGCGGATGCTCTATCTCGTCGTCCTTGCAAAATGGAATGTAAACATTGTTCTCGAGTGGAAAGCAAGGAGCACATTGTCGACATACGACTTACGAATATATTGCCGGAGGAGTCATGGACCACCGAACGAGTGCAAGAAGATCAGCGGAACGACCCAGATCTCGTAAAGATTATGGAATACAAGGAGCAGGGCATACGTCCAGATTGGCAAGAAATGGCTAATGAGAGTCCAATAGCAAAGGCATACTGGGCGCAGTGGCAAAGCCTGCACTTACGAGACGGATGTTTATTCCGAGCATGGGAAAGTGAGGATGGAAAAATCACTAATGATCTTCTAGTGGTACCCAAGGCGAGAATAAATGAAATGATAGCTGAGTATCACAATACCTCCAGTGGAGGGCATTTGGGAATCACCAAAACCGTCGAGAAAATAAAGAAACGATTTTATTGGGTTGGATGTCATGACCATGTCGCTGATTGGATTCGGAAGTGTAAGCAATGTGCAATGGCCAAAGGTCCCACTAAGAAAAGTCGAGGTAAGATGCACCAATACACCGTAGGTGCTCCATTTGAGCGAATTGCTATGGACATAGCTGGGCCATTTCCAATAAGCAACGCAGGAAACAAGTATGTTCTGGTGGTTATAGATTACTTCAGTAAATGGCCTGAAGTATACCCCATTCCAAATCAGGAAGCTAGTACAGTTGCGGATGTATTCGTCAACCAATGGGTTACTCGTTTTGGTGTACCGATGGAGTTACACTCAGACCAAGGTCGAAATTTCGAATCAGTTGTATTCCAAGAGATATGCCGTATGCTGGGTATATACAAAACTCGTACAACACCTTTGCATCCACAATCTGATGGCATGGTAGAACGATTTAACCGTACCTTGGAGGAATATTTGAGAAAAGTCGTAGATAAATACCAAAGAGACTGGGATGTATGTACATATACCAATGTTCCTCATGGCATATCGATGCGCACAACATGATACGACGGCTACTACACCGGCAATGGCAATTTTTGGAAACGAGTTAAGACTGCCAGCTGATTTAAAATTTGGAGTCGTAACACCAACGAGATCAACCGAAGGTAATTATACTAGCGAAAAGCGGGAACAGTTGGATGAAGTACATCGGTTCATCAGAGAGCGGTCGCAGATGATAAGCGATAAGATGAAGGCCAGGTATGACTTGAAAGCAAATTCAAAAGGGTTCTATGAAGGAGAGCTTGTAATGCTTCATAATCCACAACGAAAGAAAGGCCTGTCCCCTAAACTACAGACTCATTGGGAAGGAATATATGAGATTATAGCAAAGATAAATGACGTAGTGTATCGTATTCAACGTGCCTGGAATAAAAGAGCAAAGTTTAAAGTAGTGCACTTAGAGCGACTTGCGCCATATCCAGGGGAAGTATAAAAACTTGTTCGGGACGAACAAGGTTAAGAGGAGGGCAGTGTAACGAGTATCGATAGTTGATTACTCATCACTATTGTGACTGACACTATTGGCAGCATCGAAACGAATGTCAACAAAAAGAAATAAGCGATAACCAGAACAAGCCAACGAGAAAGGAAGAGAAGAATCTCGATAACGGAAGATTCTAGGGTGTTGCCAACAGAGTATAAATAGAGCCAGTGTTGAGAAGGAAAATCAATCTAATTCCGAACGTGATTGCGAAAACATTGATACAGAGGCAAAAGTTGCAAGCACATTTAAGTGTTATAGTAAATAGTTGATTGTAAACAGTGTTGATTGTAAATAGAGATTATTAAATAAATTGTTGCTGTATATAGTTGTATAAAATAAGTGTTGCAGTTATCATTAACAGAATCCAGTGATCGAACAAGGTAATTCAAATAGAATTAAACGCTCACAGAATAAAAACGTAACAATATATATATATATATATATATATATATATATATATATATATATATATATATATATATATATATATGTATATAAATATATATATATATATATATATATATATATATATGTATATAAATATATATATATATATATATATATATATATATATATATTTATATATATATATATATATATATATAAATATATGTATATATATATATATATATATATATATATATATATATATATATATATATATATATATATATATATATAGTTTGAAAAAAAATGTAAATTTTAAACTTTCTTAGCCAAAAACATTAACTTTTATTTCCATATACACATTTTTTTTTATTAGTTACAGATATTTACAGTATTTATAAAAGATTCATGTAAAAAAATTGCAAGTTCACCGCAAAAGAAAAGAAAAATACAACAAAAAGAAATTTTACTCAATTTTACAAGTGTCAAGAAACTCTTTTCACAACTATTTTTTTAATTCCTTTATGCAACACTTCAACGAATAACGGTACATTTACAGTTATCTATTTGCGTAAACGCGTTGCAGTGACCCGTTCCTATGATTTTGTTTGTTATTTTGTGATTAATTTACTTTGTCCACATCATCTGTTTAAATATTGTGTTTTTAAAATGCCAAGTAAAAGGTTATCGGCTGAAATGGTTCAGCTTATATACTACAATCTCCAATTGGGAGAAAATGTGGAGAAGTTATCAGAAATGTTCGCTGTAACACGTAAAACAATTTATAATGTTTAAAATCGAGCTGAAAATGAGGGTAGATTGGAGTCAAAGTGTGGAGGTGGCCTAAAGCTTAAAATTACTGATCGGGCAGAGCGCTTAATGATGAGGGAACTGCACAAAAATCCACAAATTTCGACCAGAACGCTTGCAGAGCAACTCAAGGAAGAGTGTGGTATAGTGCTTTCCCATGAAACTGTACGACAGGCGATACTGAGAAACAAATACTCATCAAGAGTTGCTCGTAAGAAACCGCTGCTATCAGCACAAAATATTGAAAGACGTTTCTCCTTCGCCTTAAGGCTCATTTCTCAACCTGATTAATATTGGGAAGACGTAATATTCTGTGACGAGACAAAAATGATGTTGTATTACAACGATGGACCGACCAGAGTGTGGCGCAAGGCATTAACAGCTTTAGAAAATCGACACATAATTCCTACTGTTAAATTTGGAAAAATGTTCATTATGATTTGGGGATGTATCTCAAGCAAAGGAGTATGAGAATTGGCTTTTATAGAGTCAACCATGGAGTCACAACATTCTTTAGGCATTTTGAAGTCATTTAATCAGTAGTGCGAAAAAATGTGGGTTCATCAGAGAGGGCAAACCGCATTTTAAATTTTATCAAGATAATGACACAAAGCATAAGGCGTGAAGGGTGCGACTGTGGCTTCTTTATAACTGCGGTAAAGTTATGGATACACCAGCCCAAAGTCCAGACCTTAACCCTATTGAAAATCTGTGGGTCTACTTAAAGAAAAAAGTGGCTAAAAGGCAACCTAAAAACCGTACAGCACTTGAAACTGCTATATTGGAAGAGTGGCAAAATAAACCGAGCCATTATGACCTAAAAAAGTTGGTTTATTCTATGAATAAACGGCTACAATCCGTGATAGATTGTAAAGGTGTCCACACTAAATACTAAATATTTTACTTGATCAAATTTTACTTACTTACTTACTTATGTGGCCATAACAACCGAATATCGATTTAGGCCGAAAATAACATGCTTCGCCAGCCATCTCTGTTCTTCGCTAGCTGGCGCCAGTTAGAAATTCCAAGCGCCGTCAGGTTCTCCAGTACTTGGTCTTTCCACCGGAGGTTTGGTCTTCCTCTTCTACGTCGTCCTCCAGCGGGTTCCGAATATAACACCTTCTTAGCTGGAGCGTGTTCTTCCATTCGCTCGACATGACCTAGCCAGCGCAGCCGCTGGATTTTGATGCGCTTTACTATGTCAATATCGGCATATAGCTCGTACAGCTCATGGTTGTACCTTATTCGGTACTCGCCACCAACGCAAATAGGTCCAAAGATCCTGCGTAGGACCTTTCTCTCGAAAACTCCAAGCATTCGCTCATCCGAGATGGAAATTGTCCAGGCTTCAGCGCCATATGTTAGGACAGGCATGATGAGAGACTTGTAGAGTGTAGTTTTCGTTCTTCGAGAGAGGGCTCGACTTTTCAATTGCTTACTCAGCCCAAAGTAACACCTGTTAGCAAGAGTTATCCTACGCATGATCTCCAAGCTGACGTCATTACTGCTGTTAATGCTGGTTCCAAGATAGACAAAGTCCCTTACTACTTCAAAAGCGTAGTTGTCAACAGTGACGTGCTGTCCAAGACGCCGGGACTCTTTGTTTGTTGACACTAGATACTTCGTCTTGCCCTCGTTCACCGTGAGACCCATCCGACGCGACTCTCTTTCCAACTCTGAGAATGCTGCACTGACTGCTCGCGTGTTCATGCCGATTATGTCAATATCGTCGGCATACGCTAACAGCATGACACTTTTGTTGAAGATAGTGCCATTATGTCGTAGATCAGCAGCTCGTATTATTTTCTCCATAATAAGATTGAAGAAGTCGCACGATAACGAATCACCTTGTCTGAAACCCCGTTCGGTATTAAACGGTGCGGAGAGGTCCTTCCCAATTTTCACTGCACAACGAGAGTTATGCAGTGTCATTCTACAAAGTCGAATGAGCTTTGCAGGAATACATTGTTGCGTAGAGGTAATCCCTTACCGGACTGTCGAAAGCGGCTTTATAATCAACAAATAGGTGGTGTGTGTCGATCTGTTTTTCTTGGGTCTTCTCCAGGATTTGGCGCAGTGTGAAAATCTGGTCGATGGTGGATTTACCAGGTCTGAAGCCACACTGATAAGGTCCAATCAGGTTGCTGAGCATAGGCTTCAACCTTTCACACAGTACGCTCGATAGAACCTTGTATGCGATGCTCAGGAGACTTATTCCACGGTAGTTGGCGCAAATTGTGGGGTCTCCTTTTTTATGTACAGGACAGAGAACACCGAGCCTCCAATCATCAGGCATGCTTTCATCCGACCATATTCTGCTTATGAGCTGGTGCATGCGGGTGAGCAGCTCATCGCCTCCGGTCTTAAACAACTCGGCAGGCAGGCCATCAGCACCTGCAGCTTTGTTGTTCTTCAGCCTTAAAATGGCCGTTTCAACCTCGTCATAGTCGGGTGGTGGAACATCAACACCATCATCTGTAATTGGGGTTATCGGGCAATCTCCTCCACTGGCGGAATTGTTCGTAGCATCGCCATTCAGTAACGTGGAGAAGTGTTCCCTCCATAGGCTCAGTACACTCTGGACATCTGTAACCAGATTCCCATTTCCATCACGACAAGAAGAGGCTCCGGGATTTAAACCTCCACTCAGGCGCTTGATCTTTTGAAAGAATTTTCGAGTCTCATTCTTGTCGGTACACATCTCTATCTCCTCACACTCGCGTCTTTCCAACTCCCTCTTCTTGCGCCTGAAAAGACGTCTCTCTGCACTCCTTTTCTCTCTATACCGCTCCTTAACAGCTCGCGTTACGCCTGCACGCAGGGTTTTTCTGTAGGCGGCGTCTTTCTCTGCGGTAGCGTCGCGACACTCCTGATCATACCACTCATTCCTCAGAGGCCGGTAGTAACCGATTACCTCCTCGGCAGCAGTAGTCATGGAGTGGGATATATGTGTCCACCGTGCGCATGTATCATCAAGTTGGGGAGTGTTCTGCATAAGCAGATCCGATAGTCGAGTGGAAAATGCAACTGCTGTCTCTGGTGATCGCAGCTTACTGACGTCGAGCTTTCTCTGTGTGGGACTTCTCTTTTTATTTGCGACACATAAGCGTGTGCGCACCTTAGCTGCAACAAGGTAGTGATCCGAGTCGATGTTGGCACCACGGATCGATTTCACGTCCATCACACTGGAAGCATGCCTTCCGTCAATCACCACATGATCAATTTGGTTTCTTGTACGATGATCTGGAGACAGCCATGTCGCTTTGTGGATGTCGAGATGCTGGAATCTGGTACCACCAATTACCATGTTTCGTGCTGCGGCGAAGTCGATCAGCCTCATTCCGTTATCGGAGGTGTTCTGGTGGAGGCTGAATTTTCCGACAGTTGGACCAAAGGTACCTTCCTTGCCCACCCTGGCATTAAAGTCGCCAAGCACGATTTTGATATCGTGGCGGGGGCAGCGGTCATAAGCTTCTTCGAGGCGCTGAAAGAAGCTCTCCTTGGTCACATTGTCCTTCTCATCCGTCGGAGCGTGGGCACATATAAGGCTGATGTTGAAAAATTTTGCCTTGATGCGGATTGTGGCCAGCCGTTCGTTCACTGGCGTGAACTGTGAGACAAGATGTCGTAGTCTCTTGCTGACCAAAAATCCACATCCTAATTCGTGCCTTTCAGCATGGCAACTGTAGTAGATGTCACAGGACGCTCTTTTGGAGCAGCCCTGTCCTGTCCATCGCATTTCCTGGAGAGCGGTGATGTCAGCTCTGTATTTTTCGAGGACATCAACCAGCTGGATAGAGGCACCCTCCCTATAAAGGGACCGGACATTCCAGGTGCATATCCGTAAATCATTGTCCTTTTTTCGTTTGCGGGGGTCATCAACAAAAGCGGTAGTCCTTATCCGAGGCATTTTAGTTTTTTTCATTGGGGGGGTTTTTTATGTTTTTTATAAATATTATAAAAAAAAACTTTGTATCGTTTGTGAAGAGTTTCTTGACACTTGTAAAATTAAGTAAAATTTCTTTTTGTTGTATTTTTCTTTTCTTTTGCGTAGAACTTGCAATTTTTTTTCATGAATCTTTTATAAATACTTTAAATATCTGTAACTAATAAAAAAAATGTGTATATGGAAATAAAAGTTAATGTTTTTGGCTAAGAAAGTTGAAAATTTGAATTTTTTTTCAATGTGTAAACTCATTCTTGACATACTGTATATATATATATATATATATATATATATATATATATATATATATAAATATATATATATATATATATATATATATATATATATATATATATATATATATATATATATATATATATATATAAATATATATATATATATATATATATACAGTATTGTGCAAAACTTAAGCAACTGGCATAGTGCTCTCGTTGATTTCAAATTTACTAAAAAATAAAAGCGCTTAGATTGAATGTTTTAATATTTATTTGTTCCTTCATTAAATACATAAAAAACAACAACAACAAAAGTTCGGTATTCTTACGAAATTAACTGTAAACAACAAAAAACAAATTATACTCATATTTCATCTGTGCAAAACTTAAGCAACTTTTAATATTTTGTGTAGTATCCCTTATTTTTAATTACTGCAGCAAACCTTTTGGGCATAGAAGCTACTAATTTCGTTAAATATGATTTATTTATATTTTCCCATTCAGTTTTGAGGCCTAAAAATAGTTCGTCTTTATTTTTAAAGCGCTTTGAGCGCAAGCCTCGTTTTAAAATTGAAAACAAATTTTCAATAGGATTCAAGTCGGGCGATTGTGCCGGCCAATCAAGCACTTGAATCTTATTTGACTGTAGCCAATCCTTCACAAACTTCGATGTGTGTTTCGGATCATTGTCGTGCTGAAACACCCATCGAAGTGGCATATTCCATTCCGCAAAAGGCAACATTGCAGTTTCTAAGATGTCCTTATACATAAATCTGTCCATTTTGTGGTCAATCCTATGCAACGGACCAAGTCCACTCCCCGAAAAACACGCCCACACCATGACGTTCCCTCCTCCATGCTTTACAGTCTTTTTACAGTATCGCGGATTGAGGCCTTCACCTTTCGCATGTCGAACTCTTATTATTCCGTCTGAATTAAATAAATTTATTTTAACTTCATCACTGAACAGTACGCCAAACCACTTTTTTATGGACCAGCCCACGTACTTCTTAGCAAATTCAAGTCTGAAAAAAAAAATATATGTTGTTGTTTTTGTTTTGAAGGCATTAAACCAAACATACCTTTTTTTTACATGTTTTGGTGTAAGCATTGGTTTCTTTACCGCTTTGTAGCTTTTTAAACCAACTTTAATCAAATGCCTTCTTACTGTGCTTGAATCGACATTTAAATTAAGAGTATTTACTATATCTTTTGAAGACATGAACGGATTTTTTTTAATCAATTTTTTAATTTGAATAGCTTCCTATAAGAAATTTTTTGGGGTCTTTCTTCTGAATTTCGATCTGTAACGCTACCAGTTTTTTCAAATAATCGTATCCATCTTGATATCAGAGATTTGTTGATATTTAATGATTTTGCAATGTCATTCTGTGGTTTTCCTTCCTTAAATAACGATATAACCTTCATCTTAAATAGATGACTATAACGGACACGTTGTATTTTGGATTTCAATATGTTTGAAAGAACTGTGCGCTAAGAAAGACTTTTTTGTACTGAGTTAGATCAATGTTAATGCACAAAGCAGAAAAAACTCCGAAAAAGATCCGTTATTTTCTGAACAAAGAAATATCGAACACCTTTGCACTCCGAGTTGCTTAAGTTTTGCACAGATGAAATATGAGTATAATTTGTTTTTTGTTGTTTACAGTTAATTTCGTTCGAATACCGAACTTTTGTTGTTGTTGTTTTTTATGTATTTAATGAAGGAACAAATAAATATTAAAACATTCAATCTAAGCGCTTTTATTTTTTAGTAAATTTGAAATCAATGAGAGCACTATGCCAGTTGCTTAAGTTTTGCACAATACTGTATATATATATATATATATATATATATATATATATATATATATATATATAAATATATATATATATATATATATATATATAAATATATATATATATATATATATATATATATATATATATATATATATATATATATATATATATATATATATAAATATATATATATATATATATATATATATATATAATCTTAGTAGCTTCCCTCAAGTGGTTACAAACATTTGACCTAAATAAATATCCCTAAAATATAAATAATGTCAACATATTTCGTCAAGCAATTTATTAGCATTATGCAAATTATAACTTGAATGCAAGTATGATTGCACTTACCGTGCAAATGCACAAATATACATGTGAACATATGAATTTAGAATTATAAATTAACAAGAAAATAATATTACATCTGTTTTGAAATTGTTGTCACCACCAGCTATATGAGGACCCTCAAAACAATAAAGAAGTTATGTTGGATCACGACGTTGATGTAGATGCGTAACCTCTAGTCTTTTGATACTTCTTGCTCCAACACCAACTTTAGACTCCTTCACGCTTTAGGCGATCAGAATATGTACGTGATACCAAATTCCAAGAATCCATGAAACGATCCATGCACATTGAAATACACTTCTATATATAAAAACATTTGTTTTAGAACATAGAACTATTGAAGAACTGGCATATAATCAAAGAACGTGAAGGAATGAGTTATAGACGAAGCCTGTAGAATACTTTATATACACAACTGACACCTGAGTTAAAATACATGAAGTTGTATGAAGTGATGCCCAATGACTCCGTGTCATTCAACGCAAAGTATAAAAGATGGCCAACTTTTGTCTTTAGCGTACGTGAGGCAAACAGAGTTACATTTTAACAGTTATTATAAAATTTAAAAAATATTAAGTATTGCATTAAATGGATGTTTAAATAGTTATTGAATGTATAATAAAAGTGCTATACACATATTTCATTTAAATAAAATACATAAATAAATACCAAATAGTAAAATGCATATGAACTACAAGTGCATCCGTTGTGAAACGTATTGATTGGGCCAGCTTACACCGTTTTTTCCGTCGTTGTCAGTTATATGCTTTAACGCAAAGGAACAAAGTATTCTATGGGCTTCGGCTATTAGTCTTGTAGTACATATCTTATTCTAATATGAGTGACAGCAAAGAAATTTATCAGAAAACCGATAAGGTTAAAATCAACTCAACACAAGTACTTCCAATCAATTGAACGCCAATCAGTAGTGTTTATTTTCCGTTTCATCAATTTAGATTGTTGGGTAGTTACAAGTGATTGCTGTGACAGAGGTGTAATATTTTGTACGTTTTTCCGCGCTACATTTGTGTTTCGACAAACTTGAATTCGTTAATAAGAGAAGAGAAACGAGTGCATAGTTCGTATATATTGTCTTCGAACTAGAGTTTGCCGAAACACAGGTTTTCGAATGCATCAAATTTCAATTGTTTTCATAATGAATACCACGCTGACTGATTTGATAAAAACAGAAACTGATGTGTGTTTTTGGAACGATAATCATAGAAGTGTGTGTGTGTGTGTATGTGGCACTTATAAGCCCCAAAGGGCTCTTTGGCCGAGCTTCTCTTCCATTACTGTTGTGCGTGTTAAATTCTGGACAGTATTAGAAGTGATTTACTTATTTAAGCCGTTTCCGAGCGGCAAAACTTTTGTGATAGGCAGTAAGCAAAACAAGATATCCGGGCAAAAATTCAATCCCTACGAAGCCAAGTAATTGAATTGTAGTATAACCACGGCATAAGTGGTATAAGTATTAACGATTCTTTTTATTAGCAGCTAACATTGAGATAGCATGTATATTTAAATGACAAACCATTAGTAATTAATCATGAGGGTTCTGTCATCTGGAATTTGTCAATATAAGATTCCTTCCAATGCTATTGAAATTGAATACGCACAATCATACCAAATTTAAAATTCATTTACTGCCTACGGCACTCAATTATGTCCAATTTACTTTAATGTTGCGGATATTCTGTTAAATCTCACTGTTTTCACAGATATTAGGGCAAAAAATGAATAACAGTTAATAATAGCGGTTGTATTGCTCAACAAAATGTTACACATTTATGGTCATCAGGATGTCAAAATTGCGTATTGCGTAATTTTTTCCAAGAAAATGTTGCCCTTTACAATTTTAGTTATCCAATTATATCGTATAGTATAGTACCGTATCGTAGCAATATACATAGCAGTTACCGAAGTTGTGATGTATCACAAAAGTAAAAGCTGCAAGTAACAACGATATCACCATATCATTACATTTTTTTTACTGGAGAAATATATAAAACTTTAAATTTTCATGTTTCATTTATTAAACAAATGTGGTCGTTCTTATAAGACATATAGTTTCAAGCAATTTTATATTGAGTTCATTTAAATAGCGTAATTGTTTTTAATACTAGTTTTAGTGATACCATAAAAAAAATTATTGTCATCACATACATTACTTTCCACAATTCCAAATTCTAACCTTCTGAAATTTAAGCCAGCAAAAATATCTATGATTTCCATATAAAATCAATCAGTACATCGCATCGCGTCTGTTGAATACTTAAAAATGCGTCTTGTAAGAAAGAATTTTAATTTAAAATTAAAATTTCGGTGTTGACGTGAATAAGTCAAATTCATTTTAAGTGAATCCTGTGCGTAATTTATGTTTTGTTTGAAAAATCTGTTTAAAAATCGAAGTAAAAAATTTGGAAAAGTCAAATATAAAATAACAAATTCCGCATATGAAAATAAAAATCCCCAAAAATCTCATTATCTAGCTAGCGGAGAAAATCAACAACAATTTGATTTTTTTTTTCCCTCAAAACCGTCAGATGATCATGCGTAGAGGGTTATATCATAATATATGATATTAGACTTTTATAAATAAATTTGAAATAAATTTATAAATAATTTGAAATAAATTTGAAAACGAAGAAAATTATTTTTTTAATAAATCAAAACTATCATCGTTCTTAGTTATTAATTAAAATAAAGTTCGCGTATATTTATTGGAGTTTATTTCGAACATCTCTACTATGAAATGATTATGAAAATGGTGTGTTTAAAAGCATGTATTCATACTGATAAATAGCAACATTGTTTAAATGTAGACAAACAGAATGGAACAGAAATATGATATGTAAACAACGGAGAACAGTAGATTTCTCCATTGTCACTACGGGTGTTACTTTTGACAAATTTATGTTTTTATGGACGGCAAGCACGGAAGGGCGCTACGTCGGTGGGTTGAACTATAACTACTTACTTGAAGTGATCAAATAGTATATATTAACGTGACAATTTCTACGATACGATATGATTGGATAACTGAACCTTTAAACGGGAAAATTGTAATATTGTTAAATTCTGTTCAATGAGAAGGTAAAGTGTTGTTGGATACGACTGCGAAATATTGTTTATTTACTTGCACAAAAAATGTAGCATTTTGTAGGATAGCGCGCTTTACTAGAGAAATGTTTAAAAGAAAAGCATTTTTCGGTAGAAAAAAAAATACTATTCGATTGACTCACACCCTCTTATAAGATATTACATTACCTGCTCGGACGAATCTAATGTCATGCCTGGCTTGATAACACATTTCATAAAACATTTTTCGGTCATTTTCTAGAAAAAAATAAGAGACATAAATTATTTATTGTAGTACAAAAATAAGCAAATGTCATATGGGGAAAGTTTGCGAGTTTAAAATATTATGTTGTTCCTAGGAAAAACAAATTTTTTTGTTTCTTATCGATCCCATTTAGAACCGACAAAATGTTTTTTTCTTTATCATAGCTAAGCTCCTAAAAATCATATTCAGTTCCCCTGATTCTACTCCCCTAATCAAGTATTTTTCCATCACAAAATTAAAGTCCTTAAAAAATCAATAAACTGTTAATTTTGAAGTATATAGCTAACTATAAAACTACAAAGTATTATGAAAGTAACTACACAATGTATCAATACCTTATTAATACTGTACTGATAAGTTGTAAATATACATTTAGGAAGTCAGTCAGTTGTGATATTCAAGATCTCAGATGTGTAATACCAAGTTTAATCAGGACCAATAGTGCATAGCCATATCCTGCTCGAAGTGCCCTTGCTACTAACTGAACACTACGGATCTATACTGCAGAGTAGATAAACAATCCACCCTGATCCAGGGTGTAAAGCGTTTCCGTGTCCATTGGATGAGTTTTGAAGCCAGGGCGTTAGGTAAGATTTTTGACTTTACCCTGGTAGAAGGCGCTTCCATGGTCGAAGTTCCCAATCTTTTTTTGTTCCTCGGAAGCGGGTCGGAGGCCAACCCTAGCCCTAGCCGTATCTAGCCTGATTATTCCTTAGGTAAATACTATTTTCGAAACTTGCATCAGACCAACTCACTTTCTCTCCGGATTTACAGAGGTTAATGTAATTATAGATCCTCTATTCTAGATGTAGCTTCCTAAGATATGGAAAGCTTCACATAGCCAATCCAACAATCTTAGATTAACAAGTCTCACCTCATGGCTTACAGGTATTAGCTGTCTCCTGTAAATACGGAAGCACCTTAAGCGAGGTGATGCAACTTAATGCAACTTAATCCCCTAAGTAATTGGACCAATAGCTCCGGTTTGGAGGTCAACCTCCGTAGTTCAGAATTCTTTCTCTTTACTAGGAAATACAAACCAGGCTATGTAGTACCGCCTTTGATCTACAGAGCGTCATCTATGAGACGCTGTGTTTGGCCAGATACGTGTTTTGATTTAGACAAAATATAAAAGAACGCATTAAGAAAGCCGCGATATGTAACGCTGTACTCATGCAAACGGGCTATCAGTAAAAATTGGCTGTATTGGCTGCTTGTAGCTGAAGTTCGGCCAGTACTTTCATACCGAGTCATTCACTGGTGGACTGCGCTAGACAAACCATATACAGAAATTCGGTAGAGAACAACAAACTTCATAGGCACATTCCTGACAGGAAAAACCGGGAACACAAGAAATCAATCCAAGTTTATACCGATGGCCCAAAGCTAGACAGTACGAGGAGGGGTCTTCTGTGATATTGTGTTTTAATATACAAAGTCGTTGTCTCGTGGTGACAACGCACAAATTATTTTTTGAGTCTATCCTCAAGGAGAGACATGAGTAGCGCAGTCGCGGAGAACAATTCCGAAGAATTGCTAGAACCGAAAAGCTAGCAGAAACAATATAACAAAAATAGTGCAACTGTATTTAAAATAAATATAACAGTGATTAATAAAAGCAAACAAATGTTTAGCACTTAAAATAAATGGCCAATCAGTTCCACAATGTTCCTCAACAAAGTACTTGGGTATTCACCTCGACAGAAGGCTGACCTGGAATAAGCACTTAGAGGCAAAGAAAACACAGATCAAGCTAAGAATTATTTAGTTATGGTGGCTGTTACAAAAAAGCTCAAAGTTGAATCTCGAATACAAAGTGCCATTATATAAAGCAATCCTAAAGCCAAACTGGGCTTATGGTTTTCAGTTATGGGGCACCGCATCTCCCTCAAATATCGAAAAATTGAAGAGAATGCAATCCAAGTGCCTGCGAATTATTGTAAACGCGTCTTGGTATATGAGAAACGTTAACATCCATCGATATTTGAATGTACCCACAATTTCACAGAGTCTACAATCTGTGTCAGACGATAGTCCCATTTTGTGAAGGTGTTATTTTAACCAGTTATGTCCTGATAAATAGCCGCTTATTAGGCGTAGATTTGTTCTGCTAAGATTAATTTTGTCAAAAGCTGCATTAAAGCTGATGAGAGCTTCCGCTTGGCAAAGACCCGTCCAATTTGTCCATTGTAGAAGGTATTTGTCGTGCTAATTTTTTTCTATCATAGCTTTGGCCGATGCCCAGCTTATACCGCAGAAAGGTTGCGGGCCCGTCAGTGGAGAAGACGAGCCAGCTCTCGCTAGTTCGTCCGCCACTTCATTGCCCTCAATTCCTTTGTGTCCCGGCACCCAACACAATGTGACCTTGTTTTGCATAGAGTTTTTATAGGATAAGGAAGCATTCGGTGACTAGTTTTGAGGAGAGAGATTTGATGGCTGTCTGAGCAAATAAGAATGCGCACTCCTTTAAGCCCTTTGGTATGTATATGACGTGCACAAAGTTCTATGGCATGTATTTCTCTTTGGAAGACAGTCGGCCACAAGCTCATTGCGACAGATATGCGGGTATTAGGACCGTATATCCCGGCACCTGTGCCTTTATGTGTCTTCGATCCGTCTGTGAACCAAACGTAATTATGTTTTGCGGAAATTAAGCTGTTATTCGTTTTTCATTCCAGTCTGTCTGGGATGATTGTGGAGAAATTGTGGGTACATTCAAATTTTGATGGATGTTAACGTTCCTCATATACCAAGGCCCGTTTACAATAATTCGCAGACACTTGGATTGTATTCGCTGCAATTTTTCGATATTTGAGGGAGATGCGGTGCCCCATAGCTGAATACCATAAGTCCAGATTGGCTTCAGGATTGCTTTATATAATAGCACTTTGTATTCGAGATTCAACTTTGAGCTTTTGTGTAGCAGCCACCATTGCTGCTTAATTCTTAGCTCGATCTGAGTTTCCTTTGCCTCTATGTGATTGTTCCAGGTGAGCCTTCTGTCGAGGTGAATACCGAAATACTTTGTTGCGGAACATTGTGGAACTGATTGGCCATTTATTTTAAGTGGGGGACATGTGAAGGTTATGTGTATGCTCTTTGATTCATTGACTTTTATGCGCCATTTTGCTAGCCAGATTTCGAGAGAATCGACATCAGTCTGCAGGAGTTTAGTAGCTTCTATGGGGTTAGAGCGAGAGCACAATATTGCCGTATCATCAGCAAAGGTCGATATGAATGTATAGTTATTGTTGGGCATAACTGAAGTCTATAAGAGATACAGTAAGGGCCCAAAACGCTTCCTTGAGGAAAGCCAGCGTGAATATCCAATGGATTTGTTGTGTAATCCTTGTGATGTACGAGAAATTGTCTTTTCGTGAGGTAGCTACTAAGCAATGAGGAGACATTTGCAGGCAGTAATAGTTTGAGTTTGTAAATAAGGCCATCGTGCCAAACTTTATCGAAAGCTTGAGTGATATCAAGAAAGACAGCTGAGCAATACTTTTTTTCTTCAAAAGTGCAAAGGACATGAAAAACCAAGATGAGGCACTACGATACGTAAAGAAATACCACTTTAGCGTAAGCGGCCATTCAGGCTGTTGATGAAAAAAAAAGAACAAAAACAAAAAAAGAAATGCTTCGAATTTTAATATTAACTGAACGATACTTTTTATTATATTACCATTAAGCGACTAACTTATTTTATATTATATTTATTAAAAGAGAGTAACTTAATTTAGTATGTACAGTGTATTAAATTCGCTTCAATTAACGTTATTTAACTCTTGATACAAAAATATTGAATTAACCACAATTGACTAAATGTGTATATACATTGTGACTGCCACTATTGTGAATGATACGAATATTGGCAGCATCGAAACGAATGTCAACAAAAAGAAATAGGCTATAACCAGAACACGCCAACGAGAATGAAAGAGATGAATCTCGACTACAATAAATGAAGATTCTGGAGTGTTGCCACTGAGTATAAATAGAGCCAATGTTGGCAAATGCAATTAAATCGAATCCCGAACGTGATTGCGCAAACATCGATACAGTATCAGAGGCAAAAGTTGCAATACATTAAGAGTTATTGTAAACAGAGTTGATAAAATAAATTGTTGTTGTGTATAGATGTACAAACTAAGTGTTGCAATTGTTATTAACAGAATCTAGTGATCGAACAAGGTTGGTTCAAATAGAATTACACGCTCACAAAATAAAAACGTAACAATATGATAAATGTCTCTACTTTGGCGAAGTGGCCCGACACAGGCATTAACGAAAAATTTGAAAGATTAAAAAAATTAATATATTTCAACAATTTAAAGGTATTAATCCAGAAATTTATTAACAACTGCTACATATGCAACCAGACTAAATACGAGCGTAATAGAAATTAAATCAAACCAAATATTCACATAACGGAAATACCGAAAGTTACAAACGAGATAGTACAGCTAGACTCATATGTAATAAAGAAACACAACTTCATGACGTTTATTGATAAGTTCTCAAAACTTGCTGTGAAGCTCTTCCTAGAAGATAAAAATAGCGTTACACTAGTGGAAACATCACAGATGTGCTTCACATTTAAAGAAAACCAAAGTTAATAGTGGCGGATAAAGAATTCAACTCAGTCAACATAAAAAAAATTCTTAGAAATGAAAAAGTCGACATCCACTTCACAAAACACAGGAAACACCGACCACACAATGCAATAGGTGAAAAAGTTCAGAATAATGGAATTGAAACATCCAAATTTATCAACAAAAGAGAAGCTCTACAAAAGCGACCAAATCTATAACAATAATATCCATTCGACTACAAAGGAAAAACTGGACGTAACGTTAGGTAAAATTGAAAAACATATAACATATAAACATACAACAGAAAAGAGAGAAACTAATAAATAAATCCAGTGTAAAAAGAGAAGATTATAAGGAAGTAAGAAATCAGGGACACGTAAAGAACTACAGGGCAGTCAGACATAAACACGACCCTAGATACAGAAAATTATCACTTAAAAATGTTCTTACTAGCATAAAAAAGATCTACAAAATATGCAGGTAATATTGACAGCAATAATCGGACTACTGCACTAACGATAGGAGCAGGAGCGACAATAATAGTTGAGGACGTGGGCAACGACGAAGGATTCGCCTAAATAAAGCTGGACAATATACAAGTAATCACAGATTTTCATATCATTCTTCATATAATTAGACCACAAGAAATCGAAATCATAGACACATTAGAAGACTTAACAAAGACAGTTAAACTTACTGAAAAAGCACCGACTCTAAAATACGAATTCCAGACACTCAGGACAAAGCTTCATACGCTACTACATACGAACAGAAAAGTGGACTATTCAATATATTACAATGAAATAGCTGTACGGAACAACGGACGACGACGATAGGCAAAATATAGAAGACCACCTTAGACTTCTAGATGCAAATAATCACATAGCCATTAACACCTTTAATAAAAACATTAAAAGTAGTGAACATTTCAATAAAACTTTCCAGAACATTAAAAACACGAAGTCTGAGTCTGATAGAAAACAAATAATCCTAAAACTCAACTCCATACAAAGTAATAACTACGACTTACATAGGCAATTACTATACTTAGACATCCTACTTAAAATCAGGATAATTAGTGACAATATAGAACACATACAGAATAACTTAGCTTCAGCTAGATTAACATTGTCGTAAAACAAAAAATTACAAAGAAGAAATTGAAATAGGCTTAATTTTGATTACATATTAAAAAAACACAAATAACGAGTACATGGAGTGAAAGAATATTACACATAAAAAGAAACAAACTAATTATATTTATTAGAATATATTTATTATATTTATTAGAAATAAAACTTATAAAAATGTAAATAAAACTTTTGTACAGAAATTTATAGAATCAAATATTAATTTTACACAGGCAGTGCCAACATTCGATGAAATAATAATTAATTGAAAAAGCACAAAGAATCAAAGAATTAACAATCCATAAAAAACTTCATCAAGTAAACACTTGATGAAGTTTTATATGGATTGTGAATTCTTATTGCCATAATAATTATAATAATAGCTTTACTCATAATCTTTGCTCATTTCATAGGAATACAAAAAGCAATAGCACTCAATATAGTGACAAAAACTCAGGATAGTTTTCAATCAAGGGATGGGAGGATTACGTCATTTGACCATTTCACCACATCAAAAGGCAATGACCAGATAAAAGTGGACTGGTCAACATAACACTGACTTAATTAATAAAGTGTCATTTCACTTTAGCAATTCATGTTAAAATGAAATATGTGAAATGAAGATATTATATTAAATATTAAATATCAAATTATTAAGAAATAATCGAAAGAATTAATTATAAGAAACAAGTTGCTTATTTTTCAAATTGTTAAGAAATAATCGTAAGAAAAAATGTAACGAATTGCTTAGCAATTCGAAAACAATAAATATATGTAGAATTAGTCAGTCTTAAGATTCGCCATTTGAAATAAAGGTCTATAACTACCTTTTGTGTTTCAATATACAGTCTTTGCCTCGTGGTGACAACGCACAAATAATTTTTTGAGTCAAACCTCAAGGAGAGACATGTCTAGTGCCAAACATCTTGATCTTCGATGGAAAATTGGACAATAGGGAGTTTGTGTTAACCCTGGATACTGGTACATCACTTTCTATAACCAATAGCGATTTGGAGAAGAGGTTTGAGCCTTCACTAAGAAGAAGATTGCGTACGGCAACGGGTAGGATGCACAGATTCTGGGTAAGAATAAGAAACCAGTATCTATTGAAAATTGCACGTGGGATGCAATTTTCAATAGATCGATGACGCAATAATAGGCGTTGATTTCATGATAAATAATGGATATATGTTAGATTTTAAATCAACGGATACTACACAATGCTAATGTCGAGTTACCTTTGCACATCAGTGACAAGTGTAGTGTAAACATCAAACAAATACTGATATGTCATCGCCGATATACTGATATATATGGGATAGCAAAGTTGTGGGTAGTGAAGAGGATAAACAAATAAAAAATAAGAACATAAAGCTTGTAAAGGCGTTAGTCGAACCTAAGGAGATTGGAATGATACCGGTGAGAATACTCAATTCAACTTATACAACTACAGTCGTGAAGAAAGGGACGGTGATTGGTCATTGCTAGGAAGTTACTGCCGTAGTAGATTGTAAAAGGGGTTCTTGATGAAAAGTGGAAGTGGAACTGTTAGACCGGAATTAGAAGCACAAATGCAAGAACGGACAGGTGTGCTTAACAACCAGCAAAAAGAAAAAGTCTCACAACTATTGGAGACGTACAGTTCAATCTTTTCTTCAAATGGCAAAACTGGAGGACAAACAACCATGGTGAAAAATCACATTGACCCCGGTGATTCTACACCAATCCGTCAAGCACCACAACGAGTTCCATTGGCCAAAAAAAAAAATAATGAAACCATTAAGCTGATTACCGATATTCAGAAACAAGGTGTTATTGAACCATCAGCCAGTCCATGGAGTTCGCCAGTTGTGCTGATAAAGAGGAAAGATGGACGTACTCGATTCTGTGTGGATTACAGAAAGCTAATTGATGTCACGAAAAAAGACAGTTATCCACTGCTAAAAATCGATGATGCTCTGGACACGCTATCTGGTGCGAAGTGGTTTTCAAGTCTTTATCTGCAAAGTGGCTACTACCAAGTGGAACTTGGTGAGGAGGACAAAGAGAAAACAGCTTTCAGTATTGGCGATGGTCTATGGCAATTCACAGTGATGCCATTTGGTTTATGTAATGCGCCGCCTACTTTCGAACGCTTGATGGTCATAAAGTAACGACGGAATGGGTACATATCGACAAAGAGAAAGTAGCAGCAGTACAAGAATGGACTATTCCGGCGAATATTCATGAGTTAAGAAGCTTCCTAGCATGAGTTAACAAGAAAGAACAAAACATTTGTGTGGGGCGAGGAACAAGAGAAAGCATTCGAACAGCTGAAAGAAAGACTCTGTCCAGCACAGTATTAGCGTATGCAGTAGCTGGTCAAAAGTTTGTGTTGGACACAGATGCGAGTGGCTATGGAATATGTGGTGTTCTCCCCAAATTACAAATGCGCAAAAAATTATGGCATACTACAGGAAAATACGTCGAAGCCAGAAAGAAACTACTATGTCACTCGAAGAGAGTTGCTCGCAATACTGGAATGTGTAAAGTATTTCCATAAATACTTGTACGGTCAGTCACTTCATTTACGAACTGACCACGCAGCGCTAAGGTGGTTATTACAATACAAAATCCAGAAGGACTATTGGCGCGCTGGACTGAAAGGCTGCAGAGTTATGATTTTACAATTGAGCATCGTAAAGGAGGACATCACAGCTACGCGGATGCTCTATCTCGTCGTCCTTGCAAAATGGAATGTAAACATTGTTCTCGAGTGGAAAGCAAGGAGCACATTATCGACATATGACTTACGAATTTCTTACCGAAGGAGTTATGGACCACCGAACGAGTGCAAGATCAATTGAACGACCAAGATCTCGTAAAGCTTATGGAATACAAGGAGCAGGGCGTACGGCCAGACTGGCATTAAATTGGCAATGGAAGTCCAGTAGCAAAGGCATACTGGGCAAAATGGCAAAGCCTGCATTAACGAGACGGATGTTTATTCCGAGCATGGGAAAGTGAAGATGGAAAAATCACTAATGATCTTCTAGTGGTACCCAAGGCAAGAATAAATGAAGTGATAGCTGAGTATCACAATGCCTCCAGTGGAGGGCATTTGGGAATCACCAAAACCGTCGAGAAAATAAAGAAACGATTCTATTGGGTTGGATGTCATGACCATGTCGCTGATTGGACTCGGAAGTGTAAGCAATCTGCAATGGCCAAAGGTCCCAATAAGAAAAGTCGGGGTAAGATGCACCAATACTCCGTGGGTGCACCATTTGAGCGAATTGCTATTGACATAGCTGGACCATTTCCAATAAGCAACGCAGGGAACAAGTATGTTCTGGTGGTTATAGATTACTTCAGTAAATGGCCTGAAGTATACCCCATTCCAAATCAAGAAGCTAGTACAGTTGCGGATGTATTCGTCAACCAATGGATTACTCGTTTTGGTGTCTAAGGTCGTAATTTCGAATCAGTTGTATTCCAGGAGATGTGCCGTATGTTGGGTATACACATAACTCGCACAACACCTTTGCATCCAAATTTGATGGCATGGTACAAAACGGTTTAATCCAACTTTGGAAGAATATATGAGAAAGATCGTAGATAAATACCAAAAAGACAGGATGTGCATATACCAATGTTACTCATGGCATGTCGATGCGCACAACATGGTACGACGGCCATTACTCCAGCAATAGAAATTTTTGAAAACAATTTAAGACTGCCAGCTGATTTAAACTAACAGCTGGCAACACTAATTAAACCAACCGAAGAAAATTACACTACCGAAAGGGGGGAACAGTTGGAGTTGGAGTTCATCAGAGAGCGATCAAAAATGATAAGTAACAAGATGAAGGCCAGGTATGTTTTGAGATCAAATTCAAAGGGGTTCGATAGAGGAGATCTTATAATGCTTCATAATCCAGAACGAGAGAAAGGCCAATGTCAACAAAAAAGGAATAGGCGATAAGCAGAACAAGCCAACAAGAAAGAAAGAGACTAAACTAGATGACGATACAAGAAGATTCTGGAGTGTTGCCAAAGTGTCGCCCAGAGAAATAGGGCAAGTTTGTTGACAGATGATATTATTCAATTCTAAAGGTAATCGAGGCGAGACATCACCCGATAGCAAGTTAAAGTAGTAAGTACAATAAAGAGCGATTGTAAATAGAAGTATCGATTAAAATAAATTCTTGCTGTATATAGTTAATACAAAATAAAGGTTGCAATTTTTATTGACTGTATCCAGGGATTTACAAAATAGAAACGTAACAATATAACATACATTTCCTTTTTAATTGCGAACGAACCATCAAATGAGAATTGAAAATTGTTGTGTTTGCCTTGGTGAGCTTTCTTGGTTTTTCTGATGCTGAGAAATCAAAGTTCAGGAGAAGGATCTCCAGTATTAGTGAATGTAAAATAATGTAGAGTAAAAAGCACGAAAAATAAAACGAACACAATATTGAAAATTACAAGTACAGATAACCCTGTTTGATTTTCAGGTAACCAGAGTTTAGCCGTTAGATATTCAGTAAGTATTGTGGTAAAATATATTAGTATGTAACAAACTATAGTTAGGTCAAGGTTTTCATAGCAAAAACATGTTAAAGATGGAACTTCTTCTTGAAAATCAAACACGTGGAAAGTTGCATCTAATCCTAAAAGAGGAAGACCCAGTCCAGGAACTACAAGCTAAACAATTAAAACTAGATGATTATTGACTTGCATCTCCATCGATTACTAATAGCCTACACAGACGGCAGTGTTAACCCGGATTAACGGCGTATTAAGTCAAAATAAAATACTAACCTGGCAGACGGCAGTATTGCGGATTAAGTAAACAGCTCATAACTGTTTTATTAGGTTTGCTCACTTACATTACTATTACTATCAAATTCTGTCATCTGCCACTCTTGCTGTGGTGGTCTGGTGGTGTTTTCCCAAGGTAACATGTCTAACTGCCTCGTCGATAAAAAGTGGAAGATCAGGAACTGATAGAGCAGAATTAAAAGCGCAGATGGAAGAATGGGCAGGTGTGCTTACCAACCAGCAAAAAGAAAAGGCTCTACAACTATTGGAGAAGTATAGTTCAATCTTCTCTTCAAATGGAAAAACTGGAGGACGAACAGCCATCGTGAAGCATCACATTGACACCGGTGATTCTAGACCAATTCGTCAAACACCACGACGAGTTCCATTGGCCAAAAGAGACGAAGCCATTAAGCTGATTTCCGATATGCAGAAACAAGGTGTTATTGAACCATCAGCGAGTCCGTGGAGTTCACCAGTTGTGCTGGTAAAGAAGAAGGATGGAAGTACTCGATTCTGTGTGGATTACAGAAAGCTAAATGATATTACGAAAAAAGACAGCTATCCACTGCCAAGAATCGATGACACTCTGGACACACTATCTGGTGCGAAGTGGTTCTCAACTCTTGATTTGCAAAGTGGCTACTGGCAAGTGGAACTTGGTAAGGAAGACAAAGAGAAAACAGCTTTCAGTATTGGCGATGGTCTATGGCAATTTACAGTCATGCCATTTGGTTTATGCAATGCGCCAGCTACTTTCGAACGTTTGATGGAGCGTGTACTCAGAGGACTACACTGGAAAACGTGCTTGGTGTACCGCGATGACATTATTGTGATGGGAAAAGATTTTAACGACCACCTGGAAAAGTTGAAAGAAGTATTTGAGCGTATACAATCAGCAGGGCTTAAACTGAATATGAAAAAGTGTTCACTCTTCAGGCAAGAAGTTAAATATCTTGGTCATAAAGTAACAACAGAAGGGGTACATACCGACGAGGAGAAAGTAGCAGCAGTTCAAGAATGGCCTATTCCGTCGAATCTTCACGAGCTAAGAAGCTTCCTAGGCTTATGCACCTACTATAGACGATTTGTTCCTGGATTTGCAAACATCGCCAGCAGTCTGCATGAGTTGACAAGAAAGAACAAACCATTTGTGTGGGGCGAGGACCAACAGAAAGCATTCGAACAGCTGAAAGAAAAACTCTGTTCAGCACCAATATTAGCGTATCCAGTACCTGGTCAAAAGTTTGTGTTGGACACAGATGCGAGTGGCTATGGAATAGGTGGTGTGCTCTCTCAGATCATAGATGGGCAAGAAAAAGTAATAGCATACTACAGTAAAATCCTGTCGAAGCCAGAAAGAAATTACTGTGTCACACGAAGAGAGTTGCTCGCAATACTGGAATGTGTAAAGTATTTCCATAAATACTTGTACGGTCAGTCATTTCATCTACGAACTGACCACTCAGCGCTAAGGTGGTTATTGCAATTTAAAAACCCAGAAGGACAATTGGCGCGCTGCAGAGTTATGATTTTACCATCGAACATCGTAAAGGAGGACATCACGGCAACGCGGATGCTCTATCTCGTCGTTCTTGCAAAATGGAATGTAAACATTGTTCTCGAGTGGAAAGCAAGGAGCACATTATCGACATACGACTTACGAATATATTGCCGGAGGAGTCATGGACCACCGAACGAGTGCAAGAAGATCAGCGGAACGACCCAGATCTCGTAAAGATTATGGAATACAAGGAGCAGGGCATACGTCCAGATTGGCAAGAAATGGCTAATGAGAGTCCAATAGCAAAGGCATACTGGGCGCAGTGGCAAAGCCTGCACTTACGAGACGGATGTTTATTCCGAGAATGGGAAAGTGAGGATGGAAAAATCACTAATGATCTTCTAGTGGTACCCAAGGCGAGAATAAATGAAGTGATAGCTGAGTATCACAATGCCTCCAGTGGAGGGCATTTGGGAATCACCAAAACCGTCGAGAAAATAAAGAAACGATTTTATTGGGTTGGATGTCATGACCATGTCGCTGATTGGATTCGGAAGTGTAATCAATGTGCAATGGCCAAAGGTCCCACTAAGAAAAGTCGAGGTAAGATGCACCAATACACCGTGGGTGCTCCATTTGAGCGAATTGCTATGGACATAGCTGGGCCATTTCCAATAAGCAACGCAGGAAACAAGTATGTTCTGGTGGTTATAGATTACTTCAGTAAATGGCCTGAAGTATACCCCATTCCAAATCAGGAAGCTAGTACAGTTGCGGATGTATTCGTCAACCAATGGGTTACTCGTTTTGGTGTACCGATGGAGTTACACTCAGACCAAGGTCGAAATTTCGAATCAGTTGTATTCCAAGAGATATGCCGTATGCTGGGTATATACAAAACTCGTACAACACCTTTGCATCCACAATCTGATGGCATGGTAGAACGATTTAACCGTACCTTGGAGGAATATTTGAGAAAAGTCGTAGATAAATACCAAAGAGACTGGGATGTACATATACCAATGTTCCTCATGGCATATCGATGCGCACAACATGATACGACGGCTACTACACCGGCAATGGCAATTTTTGGAAACGAGTTAAGACTGCCAGCTGATTTAAAATTTGGAGTCGTAACACCAACGAGATCAACCGAAGGTAATTATACTAGCGAAAAGCGGGAACAGTTGGATGAAGTACATCGGTTCATCAGAGAGCGGTCGCAGATGATAAGCGATAAGATGAAGGCCAGGTATGACTTGAAAGCAAATTCAAAAGGGTTCTATGAAGGAGAGCTTGTAATGCTTCATAATCCACAACGAAAGAAAGGCCTGTCTCCTAAACTACAGACTCATTGGGAAGGACCATATGAGATTATAGCAAAGATAAATGACGTAGTGTATCGCATTCAACGTGCCTGGAATAAAAGAGCAAAGTTTAAAGTAGTGCACTTGGAGCGACTTGCGCCATATCGAGGGGAAGTATAAAAACTTGTTCGGGACGAACAAGGTTAAGAGGAGGGCAGTGTAACGAGTATCGATAGTTGATTACTCATCACTATTGTGACTGACTCTATTGGCAGCATCGAAACGAATGTCAACAAAAAGAAATAAGCGATAACCAGAACAAGCCAACGAGAAAGGAAGAGAAGAATCTCGATAAAGGAAGATTCTGGGGTGTTGCCAACAGAGTATAAATAGAGCCAGTGTTGAGTATTGACAATCAATCGAATACCGAACGTGACTGCGCAAACATCTATACAGAGGCAAAAGTTGCTAGTACATTAAAGTGTTATTGTAAATAGTTGATTGTAAGCAGAGTTGATTGTAAATAGAGATTATTAAATAAATTGTTGCTGTATATAGTTGTATAAAATAAGTGTTGCAGTTATCATTAACAGAATCCAGTGATCGAACAAGGTAATTCAAATAGAATTAAACGCTCACAGAATAAAAACGTAACAATATATATATATATATATATATATATATATATATATATATATATATATATATATATTTTCTTGCAGTGCGTTTTGAGTGTCACATAATTAGAAACGTTGTATATGGTTACATTTAAACTACAAAACTTTTTCGTAATTGTGAAAATCAGATAAAATTAAATATTTAAAAGAATAAAGAAAGTGTTTTAAATAAAATTTGAGTGTCCAAGCGGTAAAGCGAAAAGTTATACTATAGATCTTAGAAAAGCAATAATTGAGCTTCAAGCCGCAGGATTTTCATATCAGGAAATTGCAAATCAAAAGAAATGTTTGAAAAACATGAGTTTTAATGCTATAAGCAATTTCCGAAAATATAAGACTCATATGTACATTCCATACAAGAAGCGACCTCGCAAAACATCGAATTTCATCGACAAGAAAATAAAACAAATATCAAAAATGGACCCAAGAAAAAGTTCTGCAGTCATTCAACGCGAGATCCATTAGGACTACGGAGGTCGCATAGGTCCAGATGGTAGAGTGTATGTAAGACGCCCAAAAAATGTGAGCTTGACCCAAATATGTGTCGCCTATCGTTAAGTATGGCGGAGGCTCCATAAATGTATGGGGATGCTTCTCCTGAAATGGTGTTGGTCCGCTTTGACGAATTGATGGTACTTTAGTGAAATAAAAATATATTGATAGTCTCAAAATGTTATGCTGCCATGGGCCGAAGAAAATATGCCCGTTATTTGGAGATTCCAGCAGGATAACGACCCAAAACATATGGCTACATTAACCAAAAAATTCTTGGAGTACAATTCAATCCGTCTTTTAGAATGGCCGTCATCGAGTGCAGACTTAAATCCCATAGACCATTTATGGAATGACTTGAAAATGGAAATTAGTGGTAACAATATCACGAATTTGGATCATCTTTTCGAAGAAGTTGAAAGGGCTTGGGAATCAATTCCTGTCAATTCGTTTATTTGAAGAGAAAACGCAAAACAAATAACATCGAAAGGAATATATGGAATATTTCTTGTACAAGAAACGAATAGAGTATTTTATTTGCCTAATATTTTACTCTCGCTCATTCTCATTCTATTTAGATATGCTTTGCAAATCTTATACATCTTTTGAGAGTAAAGAGAATCATTCGAAAACCGAATACATTCTTGCAGCTCTTTAATATGGACACTATAATTGAATTGAATTATATACAACTTTTGTTACAACAATCAAAGGTATTGAATAGTAGTTTATTATTTTGTAAACAGTAAAATATGTAATGAATTCCGAAGAGAATTTTTACTCTTGTCAATTTTTTAATAAAATATAAGAAACACTGAATATCAATGTAGACAGATTTTAATTTAACAAAATGACTAAAAAAAAAATTCATAGACGGAATACTTGATGGAGAGACTAAGCGTGCTCTAGTTATGTAACCAAGGAGTATATATCAGTCAGTACCACTTTGACGTATGAAGCAACTAGAAGCAGAAACAACTGGTATAGTTGAAGCAGTGTCAGGCAGTAGTGCAGCCTGACACAAGAACAGCAGATCAACGCGAAAGCAAGGAGTTATTGATCCATCAGTCTATGGAGTAGATGTGTTGGTAAAGAAGCATGGAGGCAATCAATTCTGTATGAGTTACAGAAGCTAAATGATATAAAAATAGACAATAATCATCCACTGCCAAGCGCTCTTGAAACATTTCACGGCAAATTGCTACTGCCGAAAGAATTGCCAATTGCTTGATAAAAGCTGGGCACCGTCCGAAAGAAAACTGTTTTCGATATAAAAGTTGCGACAGCCGGGGAGGAACTCACGACCTACAAATCAAAAGGCTAACGGACGTTTATGTAATACGTAAACAATACGATAAATATTAAACATTTCTGATAAAGTAGATTGAAAAAGTACTAAAATCTACACAAAAAACAGTGTAGGCAGGAGTGCCGAAAATTTCCTTATTAAAGTGCAAAGTATAAGCTTGATTGTTATAAAAAAAGGAAAAAAAATTGCTTGAATATGTACACTGAAAAAAAAAGAGAATTTAATTTTGGACAAAGCTATCTGTAATGAAAAAACAACCAAAGAAATGGAATTACTACCAATGTCCTTTAAAGCTTCCATGATCCTTCCAATAAATTATCAAAATTAATATCGAGGTCAGTTGCAGACAATTTTAGCGAAGCCTCTAATATTGAGTTCAATAATAAAAAACAATAAAACATTATCAGTGCTTCTCAATATACATACTGTCGAACGTACGTATATACGTTGTATACAAACTCTACTTTGAAGATAACTGCGACAGTATGTGGACCAACAAAGGATACGAAAGTATCCACATACATATAAGAAATGAAAAAGACAAAATTGTTTGTGTATCGGGCCTTCGTCAAGAATTGCCAACTCAGCACTACAAATATTTCCACATACACACACATACGCATCACCCTCAATATGTCATCAGCTCATTTTTTCGTTTAGCAAGCAGTTTCTACCGGCCAGTTAGCTTCCATTACTTTTCCTATGTGCCGGAGTGGAATTCAGGCCGCACTTAGATCTGCTCAGTCTGCGAAACCGCCATTCACCACAATGACTGTGACGGTTGGTGTCACCAACGAACTTGTTCAGGCCTTCAGAGTCATAGAAAATGGAATACCGGTTTCATCGCCAGTTGTTGCAGGTTGTCCACATCATCAACCTTTGCCACAGCGTTCACACGGATGCAACGGCAGCTGCCCCCAGGGCAACAACAGTCCCAACTTCAACCACACGCGACTAACGTCATTTGACTGTGTTCAGTATGCCGCCTTCGCATTCTCCGAAATGCCATCTCAGTGAAATTCAACAATTGTGGCAACCAACACGCTCCGGTCTACACAATTATAGAGACAGGAGTAACGATTTCCTAGCCAACTGTTGCAAATTGCATACTTGATCAGTGCATCCCTTACCAACTTCACAAGTAGAACGACCTAGACCTACGCAATCATCAATATGGCATATATGGATGTACCCTGTCCTCTACCGGCGTATACACCGCAACGCTGTTTCTGTTAAGTGCAATCTGCCACCTTAGATCCTGCTCAGGTCTAAATAGGCTCTGAGAAGAGCACCAAATCTTCCGCGAGCCCTGCTGTCAAATGCAAATGCCCTCCCGGCCGCTTTAGTGCCGTTGCTTACTCGGGTCTTGAGTTCCGACCACTAATTTGGGTGTAATTTGGTAAAATCCGGGGAATTAAGGACGTTATGGTTGCAAAATAGTTAGCGGTTTTGGTGCTGGGCCTCAACCTGCTTGGGTGGTTGCTGGTGTAGTTGCGAGCGCCCTTCACTTGGTTTTGCCGTTTGCTACAGTTTGGGCAAGTAGGAAGAAAAAAAGCAACGAGGCCACAATCAATACAAAACACTCGACGAACCTTGTTCATCAAAGTCTACACGAACGATGACGTTGTTGCATGACGTTAGAGCAAAATTATTGTCGGTAGTTATTTCTTTACAAATGCAACATATACCTCCTGATGAATCTAACTGATGCAGATTATCTTTACTATGCCGTACGACCATAATAGATAGTTAGTAATCGAGAAATAGATTAGGTAGTGATAGTTTAAAAAAATGTAGCTGACATAGACACCTTGCGAATGAAAACACCGAAGAAAAAAATTGTTGTGTTTCAGAGCATGCTCGTTGCAATTATTTATGAGTTCCGCAACGTTTTACGTCGTCTAAATAACCGTTAAAGTAAAGCAGCGTTATTAATAACGATTTCAGTAGTCGATTTCAGGAAATTAAATTACGCCACCATTAAACAAGTTCTTCCCATTCCCAGCATCGATAAAATATTAGACCAGTTAGGTCATTGTAGATATTTCACTACACTTGATTTGGCCAGTGGGTATCGTCAAGTGATATTGAAAGAATCAGAAAGAGAAAAACCTGCTTTTAGTACAAATGTTGGGCACTATGAATTTAATAGAATGCATTTCGGCTTGACAGGAGCACCTGCCACTTTCCAAAGACTATTGAACCATGTACTAACAGGATTTCAAGGTATAGATTGTTTTGTCTACCTGGATGACATCGGAACTTGGCACAACCTGAATCGCGTTTACAAAGAGTATTTGGACTTTTACGTAAACATAACTTGTTGAAGCTAAATGCAGAAAAGTGCCAGTTTCTACGAAAAGCGATAATTTACCTAGGCCATAAATGCACTGAGGAAAGATCGTTACCAGACTCTGGTAAGCTGGAATGTGTTAAAATTATTCCCGTGCCAAAAAATAAGAAAGATCTTCAGTCATTTTTAGGTTGAATAAATTATTACCGAAAATTTGTTGAGAATATGGCTGGTATGGCATTGCCAATCAACAAGCTACTCAGAAAAGACGCGAAAGGTTATTACACGCTACAACATACCAAAAATTTTAGTCACAGATAATGGTACAAATTTTACATCAAAATTGTTCTCAGATACATGCAAGATGCTAGATGTTAAAAAATTGCATATAACGCCATAGCATATACGGCTTTAACACCGATATGCCAACAAATCTAAAAACCAAAATAACACCATTGTACAACGCAGAAGACCGAAATAAGTTATTAAAATATCAAACACAGAGGTCCTCCGAACTAATAAAGGAAAATCAGGAAAAGGCAAAGGAAAACGCCAAAAGACAGTACGACAAAAACAAGATGTACAAAACAAAGATACAAGAGAATTAAATTTTCAGACTAAACAAAATGCAAAAAAACAAAATTCCGTACAAAAAAATAGTATTAATAGCACTTTGACCATATTAAACAAAATGCATAGCAATGCATTTTATAACAATCAAGCTTTAATAAGGAAATTTTCGGCTACACTGTTTTTTGTGTAGATTTTAGTACTTTTTCAATCTACTTTATCAGAAATGTTTAATATTTATCGTATTGTTTACGTATTACATAAACGTCCGTTAGCCTTTTGATTTGTAGGTCGTGAGTTCACTCCCCGGCTGTCGCAACTTTTATATCGAAAACAATTTTCTTTCGGACGGTGCCCAGCTTTTATCAAGCAATTGGCAATTCTTTCGGCAGTAGCAATTTGCCGTGAAATGCTCCAAGAGCGCTTGGCAGTGGATGATTATTGTCTATTTTTATATCATTTAGCTTCTGTAACTCATACAGAATTGATTGCCTCCATGCTTCTTTACCAACACATCTACTCCATAGACTGATGGATCAATAACTCCTTGCTTTCGCGTTGATCTGCTGTTCTTGTGTCAGGCTGCACTATTGCCTGACACTGCTTCAACTATACCAGTTGTTTCTGCTTCTAGTTGCTTCATACGTCAAAGTGCTACTGACTGGTATATACTCCTTGGTTACATAACTAGAGCACGCTTAGTCTCTCCATCAAGTATTCCGTCTATGAATTTTTTTTTAGTCATTTTGTTAAATTAAAATCTGTCTACATTGACATTCAGTGTTTCTTAGATTCTATTAAAAAATTGTCAATTGCGTCTGTTGCAATTCATCGCGTTGAATTGTAATTCAGTGTGTGGATACTCATGAGCATTGGGCGGGATATCATTAAGACCTTAATAAAGAATATATAAGTATAGAGGATGCATCCAAAAAAAAAAAAAAAAAAAAAAAAAAAAAAATTAAAAAAAAATATATATACACATATATATATATATATATATATATATATATATATATATATATATATATATATATATATGTATATATATATATGTATATATATTTTTTTTTAATTTTTTTTCTTTTTTTTTTTACATACAAAGTGCGACATTAAATTAAAACACGATATCTGCTAATTTTTCGGTATATTTATTCGAAATATTCTCCTCCTGATTCAATACACTTGTTACATTAATAGTGATTCAAACGCGTCTTCCAGCTCATTTTTCGGACATGAAACGCTTCAAAACTTCGAGGTAACATGCGGAAGTATCTGTTTGACCAGTTGGAACAAATTCTTTGTGGATAATGCCTTTGCTATCGAAGAATGTGATGAGCATTGTTTTGATTTTTGATAGAACTTTTCGTGTTTTTTTTTAGCTTGTGGTGAGTTTTTTGATTTCCATTCCGCACTTTGACGCTTGGTTTTTGGATCGTATTGGAAACACCATGTTTCATCATCCGTAACAATTGTTTTCAGGAAGTTTAGATCATTTTCTGCAGCTGCAACCATGTCTCTAGATTGACTAACTCTCATTAATTTTTGGTCCTCGGTCATTGTGTGTGGAACAAATCTCGCGCAGACCTTTGTTTTGCCGAAATCCTCGTGAAGAATGAGTCGGATAGTTCCTCTGTTGATGTTTGAGGCCTCTTCCATCATTTTCACTGAAGTATTGCGGTCTTCTGTAATAAAATCACGAACTTTCTGGATCACTTCCGGCGTACGCACTGAAATTGGCCTTCCTTCTTTTATTTAATCTTCCAGCGACTCTCTGCCATCCACAAACCGTTTACGCTATATAAAAACATTTGATCTTGATAAACAAGCATCGCCATACGCTTGCTGCATCATTCCGAATGTTTCTGATGCACTTTTACCAATTTTTGCGTGGAATTTAATGACCGATCTTTGCTCCATGTTACAATTTCATCATCAAACGAACACGTGTTTTGTAAAATGAATGTCAATAAACATTAAATGTCAACCAAATGCCCTGAAACAGTTAGTAGAGGAAGGCTGAAGCTTCAAAACACATGTGCTCGCACATAGATGGCGCGCTTGGTTGCTGATATATGGTTCGAGTCTTAATACATAATTGTCGCATCTTGTATATATATATATATATATATATTTATATATATATATATATATATACATATATATATATATATATATATATATATATATATATATATATATAAATATATATATATATATATAAATATATATATATATATATATATATATATATATATATATATATATATATATATATATATATATACCTACCAGGTGTACAAGCTTAAACCCGCTGTTTGCTCGTAGATGGCGTTAGTGCGCATATTGAGCTATTATCGACTGTGCATCCTTTTTTTTATGAGTTCGACATCTGTTTACATTAATTAGTAAACATCGTCAGTGATTTCATACAACATACATTTTTCCTCGTATAATCATGTCTAGTTTCCTGCAAGAAAAAGAGCATATGCGGGAGCTCTTCTTTTTTGCTTCAATTTGAAGAAATCTGCTGCTGCGTCGCATTGAATGCTTGTGGAGCCAGTGCACTATCGGAAACCACTTGCAGAGACTGGTTTCGTCGGTTCAAAGAAGGCCATTTTGACTTGAGTGACAAGAAGCGTGAAAATAGACCCAGAAAGGTTGAGGACCATGATTTGCAGGCTATTTTGGATGAGGACGACACCCAATCGCAAAAAATGCTTGCCGAACAGTACGAGCCATGGGGAAGGTTAAAAAATTTGGAAAATGGGTACCTCATGAATTGAACGATAGCCAGAAGAAGCGACGCAAAAACACATGCGAAATCTTGCTTGCTAGACAAAAAAGAAAGTTGTTCCTGCATCTTGTGGCGACTTGCGATGAAGGGTGGATATACTTTGACAATCCTAAACGAAAAAAAAATCGTGGGTCGATCCCGGCCAACCAGCAACTTCTTCTCCAAGACCAAATCGCTTTGGACGCAAGATGATGCTGTGCGTTTGGTGGGATCAGCAGGGTGTCATCTACTACGAGCTGTTGAAACCTGGTGAAACTGTCAATGCTCACCGCCACCACCAACAACTAGTGAAATTGCGCCGTGCTTTGGTTGAAAAAAGGCCTGGTTATGAACAAAGACATGAGAAGCTGATTTTTCTCCACGACAACGCCCCATCGCACACGTCAAAACTGGTCGAAAACTACTTGGACAAATTTGCGCCGATCAGAAATATTTGGGAAATCTTCATCAAGCAGTGCAGAGATCTTTACATGCCTGGTTCATACGTAACCATAGATGAACAGCTGTTGGGATTCAAGGGTCTGTGTCCGTTTCGAATATATATACCGAATAAGCCTGCAAAATACGGTATAAAAATTGTTGTAGTGTGGGATGTTAGAACTAAATATATTATTGCAAGCTGCTCACGAAAACTATAAACGGAACCAATCGAAATTTAACTCTAACTGGTTTACATCTATACCTTTAGCTGAGCAGTTGCTTGCGATCCGTATAACCACCTTACCATAGTTGAGGCAATCAGAAATAACAATATATATATATATATATATATATATATATATATATATATATATATATATATATATATATATATATATACTGTGCTTATGTGGCCATAACAACCGAATATCGATTTAGGCCGAAAATAACATGCTTCGCCAGCCATCTCTGTTCTTCGCTAGCTGGCGCCAGTTAGAAATTCCAAGCGCCGTCAGGTTCTCCAGTACTTGGTCTTTCCACCGGAGGTTTGGTCTTCCTCTTCTGCGTCGTCCTCCAGCGGGTTCCGAATATAACACCTTCTTAGCTGGAGCGTGTTCTTCCATTCGCTCGACATGACCTAGCCAGCGCAGCCGCTGGATTTTGATGCGCTTTACTATGTCAATATCGGCATATAGCTCGTACAGCTCATGGTTGTACCTTATTCGGTACTCGCCACCAACGCAAATAGGTCCAAAGATCCTGCGTAGGACCTTTCTCTCGAAAACTCCAAGCATTCGCTCATCCGAGATGGAAATTGTCCAGGCTTCAGCGCCATATGTTAGGACAGGCATGATGAGAGACTTGTAGAGTGTAGTTTTCGTTCTTCGAGAGAGGGCTCGACTTTTCAATTGCTTACTCAGCCCAAAGTAACACCTGTTAGCAAGAGTTATCCTACGCATGATCTCCAAGCCGACGTCATTACTGCTGTTAATGCTGGTTCCAAGATAGACAAAGTCCCTTACTACTTCAAAAGCGTAGTTGTCAACAGTGACGTGCTGTCCAAGACGCCGGGACTCTTTGTTTGTTGACACTAGATACTTCGTCTTGCCCTCGTTCACCGTGAGACCCATCCGACGCGACTCTCTTTCCAACTCTGAGAATGCTGCACTGACTGCTCGCGTGTTCATGCCGATTATGTCAATATCGTCGGCATACGCTAACAGCATGACACTTTTGTTGAAGATAGTGCCATTATGTCGTAGATCAGCAGCTCGTATTATTTTCTCCATAATAAGATTGAAGAAGTCGCACGATAACGAATCACCTTGTCTGAAACCCCGTTCGGTATTAAACGGTGCGGAGAGGTCCTTCCCAATTTTCACTGCACAACGGGAGTTATGCAGTGTCATTCTACAAAGTCGAATGAGCTTTGCAGGAATACCGAACTCAGACATTGTTGCGTAGAGGTAATCCCTTACCGGACTGTCGAAAGCGGCTTTATAATCAACAAATAGGTGGTGTGTGTCGATCTGTTTTTCTTGGGTCTTCTCCAGGATTTGGCGCAGTGTGAAAATCTGGTCGATGGTGGATTTACCAGGTCTGAAGCCACACTGATAAGGTCCAATCAGGTTGCTGAGCATAGGCTTCAACCTTTCACACAGTACGCTCGATAGAACCTTGTATGCGATGCTCAGGAGACTTATTCCACGGTAGTTGGCACAAATTGTGGGGTCTCCTTTTTTATGTACAGGACAGAGAACACTGAGCCTCCAATCATCAGGCATGCTTTCATCCGACCATATTCTGCTTATGAGCTGGTGCATGCGGGTGAGCAGCTCATCGCCTCCGGTCTTAAACAACTCGGCAGGCAGGCCATCAGCACCTGCAGCTTTGTTGTTCTTCAGCCTTAAAATGGCCGTTTCAACCTCGTCGGGTGGTGGAACATCAACACCATCATCTGTAATTGGGGTTATCGGGCAATCTCCTCCACTGGCGGAATTGTTCGTAGCATCGCCATTCAGTAACGTGGAGAAGTGTTCCCTCCATAGGCTCAGTACACTCTGGACATCTGTAACCAGATTCCCATTTCCATCACGACAAGAAGAGGCTCCGGGATTTAAACCTCCACTTAGGCGCTTGATCTTTTCGAAGAATTTTCGAGTCTCATTCTTGTCGGTACACATCTCTATCTCCTCACACTCACGTCTTTCCAACTCCCTCTTCTTGCGCCTGAAAAGACGTCTCTCTGCACTCCTTTTCTCTCTATACCGCTCCTTAACAGCTCGCGTTACGCCTGCACGCAGGGTTCTTCTGTAGGCGGCGTCTTTCTCTGCGGTAGCGTCGCGACACTCCTGATCATACCACTCATTCCTCAGAGGCCGGTAGTAACCGATTACCTCCTCGGCAGCAGTAGTCATGGAGTGGGATATATGTGTCCACCGTGCGCATGTATCATCAAGTTGGGGAGTGTTCTGCATAAGCAGATCCGATAGTCGAGTGGAAAATGCATCTGCTGTCTCTGGTGATCGCAGCTTACTGACGTCGAGCTTTCTCTGTGTGGGACTTCTCTTGTTATTTGAGACACATAGGCGTGTGCGCACCTTAGCTGCAACAAGGTAGTGATCCGAGTCGACGTTGGCACCACGGATCGATTTCACGTCTATCACACTGGAAGCATGCCTTCCGTCAATCACCACATGATCAATTTGGTTTCTTGTACGATGATCTGGAGACAGCCATGTCGCTTTGTGGATGTCGAGATGCTGGAATCTGGTACCACCAATTACCATGTTTCGTGCTGCGGCGAAGTCGATCAGCCTCATTCCGTTATCGGAGGTGTTCTGGTGGAGGCTGAATTTTCCGACAGTTGGACCAAAGGTACCTTCCTTGCCCACCCTGGCATTAAAGTCGCCAAGCACGATTTTGATATCGTGGCGGGGGCAGCGGTCATAAGCTTCTTCGAGGCGCTGAAAGAAGCTCTCCTTGGCCACATTGTCCTTCTCATCCGTCGGAGCGTGGGCACATATAAGGCTGATGTTGAAAAATTTTGCCTTGATGCGGATTGTGGCCAGCCGTTCGTTCACAGGCGTGAACTGTGAGACAAGATGTCGTAGTCTCTTGCTGAACAAAAATCAACATCCTAATTCGTGCCTTTCAGCGTGGCAACTGTAGTAGATGTCACAGGACGCTCTTTTGGAGCAGCCCTGTCCTGTCCATCGCATTTCCTGGAGAGCGGTGATGTCAGCTCTGTATTTTTCGAGGACATCAACCAGCTGGATAGAGGCACCCTCCCTATAAAGGGACCGGACATTCCAGGTGCATATCCGTAAATCATTGTCCTTTTTTCGTTTGCGGGGGTCATCAACAAAAGCGGTAGTCCTTATCCGAGGCATTTTAGTTTTTTTCATTGGGGGGGTTTTTTATGTGGCGGGTCCCAAACCCAACGCACAACCTCTAACCGAGGAGATTTATATATATATATATATATATATATATATATATATATATATATATATATATATATATATATATATATATATATATATATATATATATATATATACCTACCAGGTGTACAAGCTTAAATCCGCTGTTTGCTCGTAGATGGCGTTAGTGCGCATATTGAGCTATTATCGACTGTGCATCCTTTTTTTATGAGTTCGACATCTGTTTACATCAATTAGTAAACATCGTCAGTGATTTCATACAACATACATTTTTCCTCGTATAATCATGTCTAGTTTCCTGCAAGAAAAAGAGCATATGCGGGAGCTCTACTTTTTTGATTCAATTTGAAGAAATCTGCTGCTGCGTCGCATTGAATGCTTGTGTAGCCAGTGCACTATCGGAAACCACTTGCAGAGACTGGTTTCGTCGGTTCAAAGAAGGCCATTTTGACTTGAGTGACAAGAAGCGTGAAAATAGACCCAGAAAGGTTGAGGACCATGATTTGCAGGCTATTTTGGATGAGGACGACACCCAATCGCAAAAAATGCTTGCCGAACAGTACGAGCCATGGGGAAGGTTAAAAAATTTGGAAAATGGGTACCTCATGAATTGAACGATAGCCAGAAGAAGCGACGCAAAAACACATGCGAAATCTTGCTTGCTAGACAAAAAAGAAAGTTGTTCCTGCATCTTGTGGCGACTTGCGATGAAGGGTGGATATACTTTGACAATCCTAAACGAAAAAAAAAATCGTGGGTCGATCCCGGCCAACCAGCAACTTCTTCTCCAAGACCAAATCGCTTTGGACGCAAGATGATGCTGTGCGTTTGGTGGGATCAGCAGGGTGTCATCTACTACGAGCTGTTGAAACCTGGTGAAACTGTCAATGCTCACCGCCACCACCAACAACTAGTGAAATTGCGCCGTGCTTTGGTTGAAAAAAGGCCTGGTTATGAACAAAGACATGAGAAGCTGATTTTTCTCCACGACAACGCCCCATCGCAAACGTCAAAACTGGTCGAAAACTACTTGGACAAATTTGCGCCGATCAGAAATATTTGGGAAATCTTCATCAAGCAGTGCAGAGATCTTTACATGCCTGGTTCATACGTAACCATAGATGAACAGCTGTTGGGATTCAAGGGTCTGTGTCCGTTTCGAATATATATACCGAATAAGCCTGCAAAATACGGTATAAAAATTGTTGTAGTGTGGGATGTTAGAACTAAATATATTATTGCAAGCTGCTCACGAAAACTATACACGGAACCAATCGAAATTTAACTCTAACTGGTTTACATCTATACCTTTAGCTGAGCAGTTGCTTGCGATCCGTATAACCACCTTACCATAGTTGAGGCAATCAGAAATAACAAAAAAGAAGTTTTAGAAGAGTTCAGACATAATATATCCCGTCGTGCTGGAACGTCCATGTTTGACTTTCAAGATAAGCTCGCTCTAGTTACCTACAAACCGAAACCTCAAAAGACTGTTACTCTCCACCATGCATGATAACCCTGCCATTGACCCAATATCGAAGAAAACATCAATAATCGAGTGTTATAATAAAACAAAAGGAGCTGTTGATACCTATGATTAGATGTGTGGTCACTCAAGTTGCAACCGCAAAACAAGACGCCGCCCACTTTGCGTATTTTATGGTATGATGAACATGGCTGTATAAAACAGTTACTTACTGTATGCTTCAAATTGTGAAACTGCTAAGATAAAGCCAATGTCTAGGAGAGTTTTTGAAAGACTTAGCAAAGATTTGTTCCAGAATTTCGAGTATATCGAAAAGAGTTCGTGAGGCAATAAATAGCACGATCGGGACTTCTGAAAATCAGGAAGATATAACTGGCGAACCGACCAAATTATACCCTGCATGTATAGATATATATATATATATATATATATATATATATATATATATATATATTTATATATATATATATATATATATATATATATATTATATATATATATATATATATATATATATATATATATATATATATATATATGTATATATATACATATATATATATATATATATATATATATAAGTATATATATATATATATATATATATATCTATTCTTTGTGGATAATGCCTTTGCTATCGAAGAATGTGATGAGCATTGTTTTGATTTTTGATAGAACTTTTCGTGTTTTTTTTAACTTGTGGTGAGTTTTTTGATTTCCATTCCGCACTTTGACGCTTGGTTTTTGGATCGTATTGGAAACACCATCTTTCATCATCCGTAACAATTGTTTGCAGGAAGTTTAGATCATTTTCTGCAGCTGCAATCATGTCTCTAGATTGACTAACTCTCATTAATTTTTGATCCTCGGTCATTGTGTGTGGAACAAATCTCGCGCAGGCCTTTGTTTTGCCGAAATCCTCGTAAAGAATGAGTCGGATAGTTTCTCTGTTGATGTTTTAGGACTCTTCCATCATTTTCACTGAAGCATTGCGGTCTTCTGTAATAAAATCACGAACTTTCTGGATCACTTCCGGCGTACGCACTGAAATTGGCCTTCCTTCTTTTATTTAATCTTCCAGCGACTCTCTGCCATCCACAAACCGTTTACGCTATATAAAAACATTTGATCTTGATAAACAAGCATCGCCATACGCTTGCTGCATCATTCCGAATGTTTCTGATGCACTTTTACCAATTTTTGCGTGGAATTTAATGACCGCTCTTTGCTCCATGTTAAAATCTCATCATCAAACGAACACGTGTTTTGTAAAATGAATGTCAATAAACATTAAATGTCAACCAAATGCCCTGAAACAGTTAGTAGAGGAAGGCTGAAGCTTCAAAACACATGTGCTCGCACATACATGGCGCGCTTGGTTGCTGAGATATGGTTCGAGTCTTAATACATAATTGTCGCATCTTATATATATATATATATATATATATATATATATATATATATATATATATATATATATATATATATATATATATATATATATATATATATATATATATATACATATATATATATATATATATATATATATACATATATATATACAGTGAGCGACAAAAGTCTACGTACGGCGACCATTTCGGCTATCTGACATGTCCAAAAGCATAATGAAAAGAAGTAATGATGCAATTTTGTTTTAAATAGGTTTTTATCATTACATAGCAAAAATTATCTTATTTCATTAAAAACTTAACAAGTTATTAACATAAAACGAAAAAAATTCAATGACAAAAGTCTACATACGGCGCGCATTCCACGCTTCTTTTTTGTTGTGTGTTGCGGCGCAATAACGGGAAAGTACCGCTAGTTACATTTTGCTGTTTTGCTTGGTAATAGACATACTTGGATTGCATTTAGTTGTATTTTGGCTGTTTCCAGAAGTTCGTGGTTGTGACAATGGCTTCCCGTAAAGAAATATCAATTGATTTGCGAAACTTAGTAGTAAAGTATAGAAATGAAAACAAATCGTATGGTGAAGTATCAAGCTTATTAAATTTAACAAAATCAACAGTTCAAACAATATTCAATAACTACAAAAAAACGAATAGTCTTGAAAATAAACCGCTTAGTGGTCGCCCAAAGAAGCTGAGTCGCAGAGATGTATCGTTCATTTTGAAAGAAATGGATCAAAATCCGAAAGTGGCAGGCACTAAGTTGGCCGCAGAGCTAGCAACTAGGTCAAATACAAATGTGCATCCACGAACAGTTCAAAGAGCCTTGAATAATAATGGGTTTCACAGCAGAACTCCGCGTAGGAAACCGTATATAAGTGAAAAATATCGCAAACTTCGTTTGGAATTCGCGCAAAAGCATTTAGACAAGGGAATCGATTTCTGGAAACGAGTATTATTTACAGATGAGTCAAAATACAATTTATTTGGAAGTGACGGTAGAGCCAAAATTTGGAGAAAACCAAATACCGCAATGAACCCGAAACACTTAGTTCCTACGGTGAAGCATGGCGGTGGGAGTGTAATGGTTTGGGACGCTGTCGCTGCATCTGGAGTTGGAAATTTGGTATTTGTGGAGGGTAACATGGATCGCTTTAAATATAAATCTATTTTGAAACAAAACTTAAAAGCATCGGTTGATAAACTATGCCTTGGTGAGAGTTGGATCTTTCAACAGGATAGCGATCCAAAACATACCGCCCACATCGTGAGGGACTGGCTGCTTTACTACGCTCCACGACAACTGTATTCACCTCCTCAAAGCCCAGACTTAAATATTATTGAACACGTTTGGGAGCTTTTGGAGCGGAAGATACGGAAACATCACATTACTAGTGCCCTAGTACTAAAAGAGAAGCTGCAACAGGAATGGCAACAAATAACGGCCCTTGAAATCGAAAATTTAGTCGTTTCAATGCCCCGACGTTAGCAAGCAGTTATAGATGCTCAACCAAATGTTAAACGACGACTTATTTTAACTTTTAGTGCCTTATCAAAGTATTTCCTTTTGATTTTCAAATCGTACGTAGACTTTTGTCATTGAATTTTTTTCGTTTTATGTTAATAACTTGTTAAGTTTTTTAATGAAATAAGATAATTTTTGCTATGTAATAATAAAAACATATTTAAAACAAAATTGCATCATTACTTCTTTTCATTATGTTTTTGGACATGTCAGATAGCCGAAATGGTCGCCGTACGTAGACTTTTGTCGCTCACTGTATATATATATATATATATATATATATATATATATATATACAGTATTGTGCAAAACTTAAGCAACTGGTATAGTGCTCTCATTGATTTCAAATTTACTAATAATAATGGGTTTCACAGCAGAACTCCGCGTAGGAAACCGTATATAAGTGAAAAATATCGCAAACTTCGTTTGGAATTCGCGCAAAAGCATTTAGACAAGGGAATCGATTTCTGGAAACGAGTATTATTTACAGATGAGTCAAAATACAATTTATTTGGAAGTGACGGTAGAGCCAAAATTTGGAGAAAACCAAATGTTACCCTCCACAAATACCAAATTTCCAACTCCAGATGCAGCGACAGCGTCCCAAACCATTACACTCCCACCGCCATGCTTCACCGTAGGAACTAAGTGTTTCGGGTTCATTGCGGTATTTGGTTTTCTCCAAATTTTGGCTCTACCGTCACTTCCAAATAAATTGTATTTTGACTCATCTGTAAATAATACTCGTTTCCAGAAATCGATTCCCTTGTCTAAATGCTTTTGCGCGAATTCCAAACGAAGTTTGCGATATTTTTCACTTATATACGGTTTCCTACGCGGAGTTCTGCTGTGAAACCCATTATTATTAGTAAATTTGAAATCAATGAGAGCACTATACCAGTTGCTTAAGTTTTGCACAATACTGTATATATATATATATATATATATATATATATATATATATATATATATATATATATATATATATATATATATATATATATACAGTATTGTGCAAAACTTAAGCAACTGGTATAGTGCTCTCATTGATTTCAAATTTACTAAAAAATAAAAGCGCTTAGATTGAATGTTTTAATATTTATTTTTTCCTTCATTAAATACATAAAAAACAACAACAACAAAAGTTCGGTATTCTTACGAAATTAACGGTAAACAACAAAAAACAAATTATACTCATATTTCATCTGTGCAAAACTTAAGCAACTCGGAGTGCAAAGGTGTTCGATATTTCTTTGTTCAGAAAATAACGGATCTTTTTCGGAGTTTTTTCTGCTTTGTGCATTAACATTGATCTAACTCAGTACAAAAAAGTCTTTCTTAGCGCACAGTTCTTTCAAACATATTGAAATCCAAAATGCAACGTGCCCGTTGTAGTCATCAATTTAAGATGAAGGTTATATCGTTATTTAAGGAAGAAAAACCACAGAATGACATTGCAAAATCATTAAACATCAACAAATCTATGATATCAAGATGGATACGATTATTTGAAAAAACTGGTAGCGTTACAGATCGAAATTCAGGAGGAAGACCCCAAAAAATTTCTTATAGGGAAGCTATTCAAATTAAAAAATTGATTAAAAAAAATCCGTTCATGTCTTCAAAAGATATAGTAAATACTCTTAATTTAAATGTCGATTCAAGCACAGTAAGAAGGCATTTGATTAAAATTGGTTTAAAAAGCTACAAAGCGGTAAAGAAACCAATGCTTACACCAAAACATGTAAAAAAAAAGGTATGTTTGGTTTAATGCCTTCAAAACAAAAACAACAACATATATTTTTTTTTCCAGACTTGAATTTGCTAAGAAGTACGTGGGCTGGTCCATAAAAAAGTGGTTTGGCGTACTGTTCAGTGATGAAGTTAAAATAAATTTATTTAATTCAGACGGAATAATAAGAGTTCGACATGCGAAAGGTGAAGGCCTCAATCCGCGATACTGTAAAAAGACTGTAAAGCATGGAGGAGGGAACGTCATGGTGTGGGCGTGTTTTTCGAGGAGTGGACTTGGTCCGTTGCATAGAATTGACCACAAAATGGACAGATTTATGTATAAGGACATCTTAGAAACTGCAATGTTGCCTTTTGCGGAATGGAATATGCCACTTCGATGGGTGTTTCAGCACGACAATGATCCGAAACACACATCGAAGTTTGTGAAGGATTGGCTACAGTCAAATAAGATTCAAGTGCTTGATTGGCCGGCAAAATCGCCCGACTTGAATCCTATTGAAAATTTGTTTTCAATTTTAAAACGAGGCTTGGGATCAAAGCGCTTTAAAAATAAAGACGAACTATTTTTAGGCCTCAAAACTGAATGGGAAAATATAAATAAATCATATTTAACGAAATTAGTAGCTTCTATGCCCAAAAGGTGTGCTGCAGTAATTAAAAATAAGGGATACTACACAAAATATTAAAAGTTGCTTAAGTTTTGCACAGATGAAATATGAGTATAATTTGTTTTTTGTTGTTTACAGTTAATTTCGTAAGAATACCGAACTTTTGTTGTTGTTGTTTTTTATGTATTTAATGAAGGAACAAATAAATATTAAAACATTCAATCTAAGCGCTTTTATTTTTTAGTAAATTTGAAATCAATGAGAGCACTATGCCAGTTGCTTAAGTTTTGCACAATACTGTATATATATATATATATATATATATATATATATATATATATATATATACATATATATACCTACCAGGTGTACAAGCTTAAATCCGCTGTTTGCTCGTAGATGGCGTTAGTGCGCATATTGAGCTATTATCGACTGTGCATCCTTTCTTTTATGAGTTCGACATCTGTTTACATCAATTAGTAAACATCGTCAGTGATTTCATACAACATACATTTTTCCTCGTATATTTATTATTATTATTATTATTATTTAATTCCATTTTAGTTCACATATAAGATATAATGAAAGAAAAAGAAAAGAAAAGAAAAGAAATGAAAAAAAAAATTTAATTAAGGTTTGTTAGAGAAATGTAGAAGAATTAGGTGCTTAAAGTTTGCCATAGTAACAGCATTTTTAATATGTACCGGAAGTGAATTCCACAATCTAACAGCGCTAACGAAGAATAACCTACTAGAATTTTTGAAATTAAAACTTGGTATAAGAAGATTTCTGCATCTACCCGACCTACAGAATTGAAGCTTATCATACAAGTACGCTGGACTCTGCGAGTGGATAAGTCTGTATAAAAAGATGCAATTTCTAGCATCAAGATAATTAGAAAAATCAACACCAAGAATATTTCCACTATAGGCCGAGACATGATCAAACTTTTTTAAACCGTAAATGTAACGAACAGCATTATTGAATGTTACACGTAATTTTTGCAAGGACCTGGAATCCAGCTTACTGTAAACATCAGAATATGTTAAAATAGGGATCAGCAATTGGAGAATTAATTTTCGTTTAGTTTCACATGGCACAAATGCTGCAGTCATTCTGAGGTTAGAGCGAAGAGTTAATAATAAAACCAAGATTCCTAACCTTGCTCACAAATTCAAGTTGGGTTCCGTTAAGAAAAATTGGTGAAATAGCATGAGAGTAAGATATTTTAGAAATTGGAAGAACATTCGATTTCAAGGGGTTCAACTGTAGCAAATTTACAGTCGCCCACTCGCCAATAGAACAAAGATCCTCATTAACTCTATAACACAAATCCTCAACAAGACCAATAGGGCTTGACAAGTAAAGTTGAAGGTCATCAGCATATGCATGCATGTTGACATAACTGCAGACTGTAAAAATATCATTTAAGAATAATGAGAAAAGAAGGGGCCCAAGAACAGAGCCTTGTGGTACACCACTAGTTACCATGTTAAAAGCAGAATAATCATTACCCACTTTAACCCTTTGAGACCTCTCCTTTAAATAACTTTCCATCAAACGAACAGCAGTATTCGAGAATCCGAAGTATTGTCTCAGCTTTATACACAGCAGAGAGTGGTTAACACTATCAAATGATTTGAGAAATCCAAGAGACACAACAGAGTCAAATGCCCTTTGTCATACTGTATTCTAATATCATCCAAAATTTTTACTACTGCGGTCGAGCAACTATGTCCAGCGCGAAAACCAGATTGAAGAGGAGATATGAGACCACACCCACTGATGTGACTGGAAATCTGCTCAGCTATGAGGGACTCGCAGACTTTTGATAAACATGACAGTATGCTTATTGGACGAAAATCAGCAGGTGTTGAAGGCATGGACTGTAGCCATTTTCCAAATTTTTGGAAAACAGGAGGAAGTAAAACAATGGTTAACAATGTGTGTTAGAGGACCCAATACGTAGGGCAATACCAGTTTAATGAACTTAATAGCAATACCATCCTCTCCAACAGCATTAGACTTAATTTTGTTTAAACAACGTGCAACGTCCATTTCACACACAGCATCAAACTGAAACCGGACTTGAAATTTGGTAGACGTTTTGTGATGGAGAATCTTAGGCAAATTGGAAGCAGTGTTAACAATAAAAAAGTCATTGAGTTCTTGGGGATCAATCCGACATGTTTCAGAGTTACTACAACACACACCAATACTTTTTAAATTGTGCCACAGCTGTTTTGTCGGTAATGAAGATTGAAGCTTCGATCTAAAAAACATCTTCTTCGACAACCTGACCATAGAGGTAGCTTCATTCCTTGCCCTTTTGTAATCCAGAAGGTTGCATTCAGTTGGATTTTTTTCCATTTATTGTAAGTTTTGTGACGTTTCTTCAATGCTAATTTTACATTTTGCGTAAACCAGGGACACGAGCTATTGATCACACGGCGAGTTCTCAAAGGAACATGTTTGTCAAATAGTTTAGTAATCTCACTAATAAAGTAGTTTAATTTATCATCAACTGAACTAAAGAACCAACAGGTAGACTAATCGGTATCAAGTAAGTCATTGTACAGAGATGTGAAATCAATGAATTTATCACGATAGACAAACATGTTCTCCGAGACGACTGGACTAAGACCAATATTCAAAGTACAAAAAATTAAGTCATGATCAGAGATAAAAGATATTTGATCAAATAATAACACCAAAGAGATATCAGATACCACAAATATGTCAAGTAAGCTAGGTTGAGAGTTGCTTGCAAATCTATTCGGGATATTAGTATTGACAATGCTGAGACCAACCTCATATAAACCATCAATAAATCGCTTAATGTAACTATTATTAGTTAAAAGGTTCAGATTAAAGTCACCACATAGAACAAAGTGATCATAGTCAATCACACAATTAGAAATGGAAGTGAACAACGGGTCAATACGGAAGCTGTGATTGGGGTTATAAACGCAGGAGAGAAAAATTTTAGTATTAGTATCAAAAATTTCTATATTTATGAACTCTATCTCTGATCCACTAGATTTATTCAAAAACTTTACATTTAGACTAGATCTACAATAGATTGCAACACCTCCACCTCTTCTATCACACCTGTCATTGCGAAATAGTTTATAATTTCTTAAGTTGAGGTATTCATCCTTCACATCACTTTCAAACCACGTTTCAGAAACACATATGACGTCAACCAAGAAATCCTCAAATGCACACTTTACACAATCAAGTTTAAAATCATTAAGACTCCGGCATTGAAGTGTACAATTTTAAGACCCTTGTGGCGTCTACACATGATATTGATCAAGGTTTTGTCACTTTCATCAGCGCTGTAATCAATTTTATACACAACCATAACACCAGAATGATGAGAACAGCAAACACTAAGCATTTATTCAGAAGTAGTATTAAGGGAGTTAAGAGTATTGAAAAAAGAATGATAGGACATAAAGAAAACAGTAAAAATGAGAGCCAGTAAAGCAGAAGATGAACGCAAGTGTAAAAGTGAACATAGGTAGAGGAATGAAGAATGCATCAGATACAAACAAGAATACGTAGTAACAATTAAACTATTTATTGACATTTTCAGCAACTTTAGATCCACCAGAACTAACTGCTCTGTCCAAATCCTCCACGCTACCAACGCTTATACATTCGGAATTCTTTTGCAGTCGAATGTGAACAGAGCCACGATAAGTGAAAGCATTAAAAATAGTCTTGGTACGCTTAAGGGAAATCGCAACATGCAAAAGCTTTCTAGTTTCCACTTCAAGACTTTCATGTATGAACACATCGTCTTCGAAGTCAAGCCCCGCCAATCTTAAATTCACGGCCTTCTTCCACTATCTCTTATAATCGCCAAAAGCCTTCAAGACCTGATTACGATCGAAAGGATGGTGGTTGTAAAACTTTACAACCACTAGTGAGTTGACACGAAATATGCTCTTAATTTTTGGTGACATGAAATCGATGGCCCGGCAGATACAATTAAAAATGCTTTTGAGATTTTCGGCTTTAGAAAATGGCAATCCGTAGAGTATGGCATCCGACGAATGATCCTCAGAGTTGTTGTTGCTTTTGTTGTTTTTATTGTCAGTAATTTGCTTAGCCAACTCCTCACACCGAGTAGATAGAGCTCAAATCTTATTTTCAAGTGAAAAAATTTTACTATCGTATTCATTAAATTTGTCACTTATAGCACCAATTTCACTCTCCATTTTGACCATTAGTCTACCCTCAGCACTGCTCAACTCATTAGCACGACTCTTATGCAAATTATCAGAATATGATAGAAGTCGATCTTCAAGTAGTTTTATCTGTTCTGTATGCTTGCATTCAACCGCACTTCCCATCCATGAAGTTGTGCAGCTACCGAGATTATTATATTGTCGCTAATCTCCTGTTTAGGCGAATTTACAGATCTGCTGTACGCCTTTTGGAGATGGCGACATTAGCAAACTCAGACAGGTATATATAACAACAACAGTTTCAATTTATGTAAAACCAAGAGAGTCACATCAATAACGGCGAATTGAAGAGAAAGAGAATATATGACGAGATCAATACTCAGAGCGCAGAAAGTGAGGAGAACTACACACAGAAGATGATATATAGTTGATACCGTTGAAATTGATTCTTTAGTTCTGTTGTTGTTAATTTAGTATTTATGTGGATATTTAATGTTTTGTTTAATGTTTTTCACAAATACAAGTGCGTCAACAAATAGCTTTTTTGTTTTCTTTTTCACGACACATCATACAACAACTGATCAATAATATTGCACGATTCTTATGATCAATCTTTTAGATCAACTCAATCAATTAATTAGTTTGTAAATTAAAACTCAAAGAAAAAAAAAGAATAAACACGTCCGACTACAACGACGACTAATGACGTGATCATGTCTAGTTTCGTGCCAGAAAAAGAGCATATGCGGGAAGCTCTACTTTTTTGCTTCAATTTGAAGAAATCTGCTGATGAGTCGCATTGAATGCTTGTGGAGCCAGTGCACTATCGGAAACCACTTGCAGCGACTGGTTTCGTCGGTTCAAAGAAGGCCATTTTGACTCGAGTGACAAGAAGCGTGAAAATAGACCCAGAAAGGTTGAGGACCATGATTTGCAGGCTCCTTTGGATGAGGACGACACCCAATCGCAAAAAATGCTTGCCGAACAGTACGAGCCATGGGGAAGGTTAGAAAATTTGGAAAATGGGTACCTCATGAATTGAACGATAGCCAGAAGGAGCGACGCAAAAACACATGCGAAATCTTGCTTGCTAGACAAAAAAGAAAGTTGTTCCTGCATCTTGTGGCGACTTGCGATGAAGGATGGATATACTTTGACAATCCTAAACGAAAAAAAAATCGTGGGTCGATCCCGGCCAACCAGCAACTTCTTCTCCAAGACCAAATCGCTTTGGACGCAAGATGATGCTGTGCGTTTGGTGGGATCAGCAGGGTGTCATCTACTACGAGCTGTTGAAACCTGGTGAAACTGTCAATGCTCACCGCCACCACCAACAACTAGTGAAATTGCGCCGTGCTTTGGTTGAAAAAAGGCCTGGTTATGAACAAAGACATGAGAAGCTGATTTTTCTCCACGACAACGCCCCATCGCACACGTCAAAACTGGTCCAAAACTACTTGGACAAATTTGCGCCGATCAGAAATATTTGGGAAATCTTCATCAAGCAGTGCAGAGATCTTTACATGCCTGGTTCATACGTAACCATAGATGAACAGCTGTTGGGATTCAAGGGTCTGTGTCCGTTTCGAATATATATACCGAATAAGCCTGCAAAATACGGTATAAAAATTGTTGTAGTGTGGGATGTTAGAACTAAATATATTATTGCAAGCTGCTCACGAAAACTATACACGGAACCAATCGAAATTTAATTCTAACTGGTTTACATCTATACCTTTAGCTGAGCAGTTGCTTGCGATCCGTATAACCACCTTACCATAGTTGAGGCAATCAGAAATAACAAAAAAGAAGTTTTAGAAGAGTTCAGACATAATATATCCCGTCGTGCTGGAACGTCCATGTTTGACTTTCAAGATAAGCTCGCTCTAGTTACCTACAAACCTAAACCTCAAAAGACTGTTACTTTTCACCATGCATGATAACCCTGCCATTGACCCAATATCGAAGAAAACATCAATAATCGAGTGTTATAATGAAACAAAAGGAGCTGTTGATACCTATGATTAGATGTGTGGTCACTCAAGTTGCAACCGCAAAACAAGACGCCGCCCACTTTGCGTATTTTATGGTATGATGAACATGGCTGTATAAAACAGTTACTTACTGTATGTTTCAAATTGTGAAACTGCTAAGATAAAGCCAATGTCTAGGAGAGTTTTTGAAAGACTTAGCAAAGATTTGTTCCAGAATTTCGACTATATCGAAAAGAGTTCGTGAAGCAATAAATAGCACGATCGAGACTTCTGAAAATCAGGAAGATAATACTGGCGAACCTGGAATAAAAAAATCACCTTACAGTCGGCTGGGGCCGACCAAATTATACCCTGCATGTATATATATATATATATATATATATATATATATATATATATATATATATATATATATATATATATACTCGAATATCCATATTTTTCTTTTATTTCCACTTTTTGAGAAACAATTTTTGCATACACTACTAATGTACACCCGAAATACCGAAATATGGTAGACTTTGGCGAAGTACTTTGTATGTCATGAGGGTTCTAAAAGGGATAATTTAGAGGTAGTTTTTAAGGAAATTCCAAGGCTTAGTATGGGAGCTATATAAAAAGTGAGCTTGGCTTACCTCTTTCTTGTAAATCCAATTAGTTTTTCAATATTGATCCACACCTTAAAATTGGTTGTCCTACGTTGAATAGTTCGTAAGTTATAGCGGTTTATATTTTTTTTTAAATTTCGCAACTTTGTACTAAATGGTTAGAAATTATACCTCTGCGCAAAGCAAGGTTTGTAGATTTGGCCTACAATAGGTCATAGTCACGGACAACGGAGACAAATTTACCACTAGCGAAAAGCGGGAAGAGTTGGATAAAATACATCAGTTCATCAGAGAGCGGTCGCAGATGATAAGCGATAATATGAAGGCCAGATAAGACTTGAAAGCAAATTCTAAAGGGTTCTATGAAGGAGAGCTTATAATGCTTCATAATCCACAACGAATGAAAGGCCTGTCCCCTAAGCTAGATTCATTGGGAAGGACCATATGAGATTATAGCGAAATAAATGACGTAGTGTATCGTATTCAACGTGCCTGGAATAAAAGAGCAAAGTTTAAAGTAGTGCACTTGGAGGAACTTGCGCCATATCGGGGGAAAGTATAATTACTTGTTAAGAGGTTAAGAGGAGGGCAGTGTAGCGATTATCGAGGGTGGGAACTCATCAAATTGTTGCTGTATATAATTGTGCAAAATAAGTATTGCAATTATTATTGACAGAATCGAGCGATCGATATTGACTATAACTCAGGTCGTTTAAAATGTAAGCGAGTCAATCGAACCCGGTTAAAATAAACTACGTAGGTTATTTTTGTTTGTTTGCATGAAATTCGGAAAAAAAGTTAGTGTTCTTTTGCTACTCGGGTGCAAAAGAACGCAACTATAACTACACAAGGTAATAGTAAGGGAGTGGTATTTTGCAGTTGTTCCAATCTTCCTTCTCTCACCTTTATTACTTACATTAAGCAATTCCTGTGCATTGGCCACAGCAATTTGTGCTTTCACATGCTCCATAAGTTCTCCTTTATCCATACTGGATATATTAGCCGTATCAGACATTTTGATTTAATAGCTGAAATTGAATTAATCTGCCTTTTTTGTGTACACAATTGTTTTGAAGTATATATTCTTCTAATTTTGGCAGTAATTACTGATTTTTATTACGACTGCAGAAGAAATTAAAAAATTGCGAACGTACCGCTGTATACGAAAATAGTCAAGCAATCTTGTATTAAACTCCGTTCAATACCAATTTTCAAAAGAAGACACTCCAACCAAAAAAATATGTTTGTCATTTTACACAGCATCTTACTTACAGGTAACGGCACTACGATGTTACAACCACAAGTTCTTTCCACACTTCATAATCAAAGTATCATAGAGCTAAAAAGTCGACATTCCTGTGTGTGGAGTCAAATAAATACCTAAAAGTTATTGAGTCCACGTTTAGACATGAAGATATTTCCATGATAAACATTTTCAATTCGTTTTTGATGTTTCGTTCGCGATTACACGAGAAAAAGGTTTCTCGGTGACATGAGAACACATTTGTATGGTTTCTTAACGATTGGCATTACGAATGAGAAGCCCAAAGCGTGGCGCATGTACGGTAAACAAAAGACCTTCTTTTTTCCATGTGCGTCCACGGCTTTGTTTTTTCCGAAATGTTTTTCATTCAAATGTTTTTATGTCTATACCAGCAGTGCATTTCTGTAAATATGGCGATATTAGCGCATAATATGCCACAATAACCGAAGTGTTTCTGTAATTATGTGGTTATACTACCAATCAATTGAACGCCATTAAAAAAAATTGTTAGTTCCAATACAAAATTAAAAATGAACTCGTTAAATGAACTTATGCGTGTCAATAAGTTCTAATTGCTGTTCTAGGTATCAACTGCCGTGGTTTAATTACCAATCAATTGAACGCCAATAATGGCGTACAATTAATGGATACCACGCTGAATGATTTAAAAAAAACAGCAAACATTCATATATGTTGAAAATGTATGTTTTTGGAACGATAATCATAGAAGTGTACTGGAAAAATAATTGAGTTAATAAAAAGAGTATCGAAAAATCGGGAAAAAAAGCCAAAAAATAAAACGGCAAAAAATGGCGAAAAAACAAAGTACAAACTCTTTCACATTCCTGACATTTCTGGCGGGCTGAAATTTTGCCCATTTTCCCGTTTAGAATAACTTGGATTTTTTGTATCCCATAAGCGTTCATTAATTTGCAGCAGAGTAATAAATTTTTCAGTTCTTCAGGTGTGCTCCACGAAAGCACCATAAAAAATAAAATAATAAATTTTATGTTATAGAATTTTTTTGTTTTCAATCAGTACTTACTCAGAATATAAAAGAAATGCGAATACCTTTTTTTAAAAGGGAATTTAAATAATTAATGTTTAAAATTTAATAATCCTTCCTAAACACGTATATAATAACATATATGTACACAATACCCGTAATGGCCTAGACAGACGGCAGCCTAATTCCGGATTACCGGCGCACTTAATCCGAATAAAATATTAACCTGACAGACGGCAGTATTGCGGATTAACTAAACGGCTGATTGCTGTTTTATTAGGTCTGTCCACTTACATTACTATCACTATCAATTTCTGTCATCTATCACTCTCGATATGAGAAAATCTACAAGAAGTACGTGAACTGAAAACCATCAGAAACTTGTAAATTGACATTAACCGTTCATAATTGACAGCTGGATTTATTTGTTCGCCAACACTTTTCATTTTGAAAACTGTAAACAATTGTTGAAAGTTTTTCGTTAGCGAACACACCTAATATTTTGTAAAATGGATGGAGAAAAATTCACAATAGAAAATTTTCAGCAGTGTTGCCATAGCAAATTGCTCTAATCCTCTTTAATTTTGAGAATTAACTCATAGAGTTTATGCGGATTAGCTGCAGTTAATGCCCGAGTTAATTCGAATTAACTCGATAATCCGGAATTAGGCGGCCGTCTGTCTAGGCTATAAAGAAATGTTGCATTATTTAGAAATAATCCGCTTGCAACATGCAAGCTTCTTATCACACAACATTATCTCACCATAGTCAACAGAAGATGGCGGGATGAGAGCTCTTGTGCTACCACTAGGAAAATCTGGCCAATTATTGACAATAGACGAACTCGTTCACTGTTGTCAATGGGCAGGAAAACCATCAGTAATGTAGTCGCCGTACTCACGGGCCACTGGCTTGTTGGTAGGCATGCTGCAAGGCTCGGTTTACCGGCCAACGATTTTTGTCGCAGCTGCCAGGACGAGGAAGAGGAGGAAAGTGTTCACCACTTCCGCTGTAGATGCTCCGCCTTGGCACGCATAAGGCACACTCTACTGGGGAGTGGCTTTTTTACAGATACCACTGAGCTTGAACCCATGGATGTCAGGAACATTGCTCTATTCATTAGGAAATCCCAATGGTTACGCTTAACAGAGGAGATAGGACAGTAAGCATCAGTGATGCATGGTGACATAATGGGCTAATTATTTGGCCTAAGTGCGCCTCCCTTTGGTAGCGGCCGCATAACTTAATCGAACCTAGAAATATATTTCTCACATTTTATTTTTCTTTACATATAGTTCCATATGGCGATTGTCGGTGTCGATAACAGCAATCAGAAATGATTGACATGCATTTTTCATTTTTGAATTCATTTTTAATTTTGTATTGAAACCAACAACAATGTTTTCGATTAGCGAAAACATTACCTACTTACTTACTTATGTGGCCACAACAACCGAGTATCGATTTAGGCCGAATATAACATGCTTCGCCAGCCATTTCTGTTCTTCGCTAGCTGGCACCAGTTAGAAATCCCAAGCGCCGTCAGGTTCTCAAGTACTTGGTTTTTCCACCGGAGGTTTGGTCTTCCTCTTCTGCGTCGTCCTCCAGCGGGTTCCGAATATAACACCTTCTTAGCTGGAGCGTGTTCTTCCATTCGCTCGACATGACCTAGCCAGCGCAGCCGCTGGATTTTGATGAGCTTTACTATGTCAATATCAGCCTACAGCTCATACATCTCATGGTTGTACCTTATTCGGTACTCGCCACCAACGCAAATAGGTCCAAAGATCTTGCGTAGGACTTTTCTCTCGAAAACTCCAAGTATTCGCTCATCCGAGGTGGAAATTGTCCAGGCTTCAGCGCCATATGTTAGGACAGGCATGATGAGAGACTTGTAGAGTGTAGTTTTCGTTCTTCGAGAGAGGGCTCGACTTCTCAATTGCTTACTCAGCCCAAAGTAACACCTGTTAGCAAGAGTTATCCTACGCATGATCTCCAAGCTGACGTCATTACTGCTGTTATTGCTGGTTCCAAGATAGACAAAGTCCCTTACTACTTCAAAAGCGTAGTTGTCAACAGTGACGTGCTGTCTAAGACGCCGGGACTCTTTGTTTGTTGACACTAGATACTTCATCTTGCCCTCGTTCACCGTAAGACCCATTCGACGCGACTCTCTTTCTAACTCTGAGAATGCTGCACTGACTGCTCGCTTGTTCAAGCCGATTATGTCAATATCGTCGGCATACGCTAACAGCATGACACTTTTGTTGAAGATAGTGCCATTATGTCGTAGATCAGCAGCTCGTATTATTTTATCCATAATAAGATTAAAGAAGTCGCACGATAACAAATCACCGTGTCTGAAACCCCGTTCGATATTAAACGGTACGGAGAGGTCCTTCCCAATTTTCACTGAACAACGGGATTTATGCAGTGTCATTCTACAAAGTCGAATGAGCTTTGCAGGAATACCAAATTTAGATATAGTTGTGTAGAGGTAATCCCTTACCGGACTGTCGAAAGCAGCTTTATAATCAACAAATAGGTGGTGTGTGTCGATCTATTTTTCTTGGGTCTTCTCCAGAATTTGGCGCAATGTGAAAATTTGGTTGATGGTAGATTCGCTCAGGAGACTTATTCCAGGGTAGTTGGCGCAGATTGTGGGGTCTCATTTTTTATGTACGGGACAGAGAACACTGAGCCTCCAATCATCAGGCATGCTTTCATCCGACCATATTCTGCTTATGAGCTAATGCATGCAGGTGAGCAACTCATCGCCTCCGGTCTCAAACAACTCGGCAGGCAGGCCATCAACACCTGCAGCTTTGTTGTTCTTCAGCCCCAAACGGCCGTTTTAACCTCATTATATTCGGGTGGTGGAACATCAACACCATCATTTGTAATCGGGGTTATCGGGCAATCCTCTCCACTAGCGAAATTGTTCGTAGCATCGTCATTCAGTAACGCGGAGAAGTGTACCCTCCATAGGCTCAGTACACTCTGGACATCTGTAACCAGATTCCCATTTCCATCACGGCAAGAAGAGGCACCGGTATTTAAACCTCCACTCAGGCGCTTGATTTTTTCGAAGAATTTTCGAGTCTCATTCTTGTCGGTACACATCTCTATCTCCTCACACTCGCGTCTTTCCAACTTCCTCTCCAACAGCTCGCATTATGCCTGCACGCAGGGTTTTTCTGTAGGCGGCGTCTTTCTCTGCGGTAGCGTCGCGACACTCCTGATCATACCACTCATTCCTCAGACGCCGGTAATAACCGATTACCTCCTCGGCAGCAGTAGTCATGGAGTGGGATATATGGGTCTACCGTGCGCATGTATCATAAAGTGGAGGAGTGTTCTGCATAAGCAAATCCGATAGTCGAGTGGCTAATGCATCTGCTGTCTCTGGTGGTCGCAGCCTACTGACGTCGAGCTTTCTCTGTGTGGGACTTCTCTTGTTATTTGTGACATATAAACGTGTGCGCACCTTAGCTGCAACAAGGTAGTGATCCGAGTCGATGTTGGCACCACGGATCGATTTCACGTTCATCACATGGGAAGCATGCCTTCCGTCAATCATCACGTGATCATTTTGGTTTCTTGTACGTTGATCTGGAGACAGCCATGTCGCTTTGTAGATGTCGAGATGCTGGAATCTGGTACCACCAATTACCATGTTTCGTGCTGCGGCGAAGTCGATCAGCCTCATTCCGTTATCGGAGGTGTTCTGGTGGAGGCTGAATTTTCCTACAGTTGGACCAAAGGTACCTTCCTTGCCCACCCTGGCATTAAAGTCGCCAAGCACGATTTTGATATTGTGGCGGGGGCAGCGGTCGTAAGCTTCTTCGAGGCGCTGAAAGAAGCTCTCCTTTGTCACATTGTCCTTCTCATCCGTCGGAGCGTGGGCACATATGAGGCTGATGTTAAATAATTTTGCCTTGATGCGGATTGTGGCCAGCCGTTCGTTCACAGGCGTGAACTGTGAGACAAGATGTCGTAGTCTCTTGCTGACCAAAAATCTACATCCTAATTCGTGCCTTTCAGCATGGCAACTGTAGTAGATGTCACAGGACGCTCTTTTGGAGCAGCCCTGTCCTGTCCATCGCATTTCCTGGAGAGCGGTGATGTCAGCTCTGTATTTTTCGAGGACATAAACCAGCTGGATAGAGGCACCATCCCTATAAAGGGACCGGACATTCCAGGTGCATATCCGTAAATCATGGTCCTTTTTTCGTTTGAGGGGGTCATCAACAAAAGCGGTAGTCCTTATCCGATGCGTTGTTTTTTCCTTCACTGGGGGGATTTTTTATGTGGCGGGTCCCAACCCAACGCACAACCTCTAGTCGAGGAGATTTTCGCCACTAAGTTCAGCCGCCTCCCAGCGGGTGCCAGGACGACGTTGCCCGGTAGTCGCCACGTGGAGGGCCCCCATTATGAAGGCGCCATCACATAGTAAGCAGAGCAAGCTACATGACTACCTCTCATTAACAAATAAAGGTATCATCACATAACGCTTAGATCAAACTACATGACAGCCAGTGAGTTGACTTGCGATGAGTTCACCAACGATTGCGCTAGCCTCACCCGGTTGAGGCAGATAGACACGTTACCTTGCGAAAACACCACCAGACCACATGCGAAAACATTAGACTGGTAATATAACCACGGTAAATCAGACCAATTTCACCAATGTTGCCTTATGCAATTTTATATAGAGAAAAATAAAATGTGAGAAAAAATATTTCTAAATAATGCAACATTGCTTTACGAGTATTGTGTACATGCATGTCATTAGGTACATTGTTATTAATATGAAAACTGCGAAGGATTACTAAATTTTAAACATTAATTATATAAATTTACTTTAAAGAAAGCTATTCGCGTTTGTTTTATATTCTGAGTAAGTACTAATTGAGAATTTTATCGTTTAGCAAACAATTCTATAAGTTTAAATTTACTATTTTATTTAGTAATGGTGTTTTCGTGGAGCAGACCTCTTACTGAAGAACTTATTATTCTTGTAAATTAATGAACGCTTGTGGGATACAAGAATTCAAAGTTATTTTAATCGGGAAAAGCGGGAACAGGCCCTAGATGCTCTGCAACAGCTACTGTCTAAAATTGCTAGCGATATAGGAAAACATGATTTCCGAGCAAAATTTCAGTCCTTTGAAGCTAACATAGGAAAAAGTTAACAACTATTGACACCAGCACTGCCAGTTGTTGATCTGGCGGTATTGCATTTCCAACTGGCGTTTCACTTATTTTTATATCCTTTTCAATGAGCCGCAGGATGTTCGGGAATTTTGCATCGGTCAGGAATGTGAAAGAGCTGTTTGTACTTCGTTTTTTTTTTTGCCATATTTTTATCCCACTTGGTCGTTTTCTTTTTGCCGATTTTTCGATGATACATTTTCTATTAACTCAATTATTTTTGAAGTATACTTCTATGATTTCGTACATAAAACACACATTCTCAGCGTATATATTTGCTGCTTTTGTGAAATAATTCAGCGCGGAATCGATTGTTTTTCACTAAACTATTCGAATAATTTTTACTTGTTTTATCCGCCACTGCGGCGTTTTTTATAGTGAGAAATGTCAAATGGTATTTAGATTTGTGAGTTTCAATATTGTGAAATTTAAGTTTAAAGAATTTTATAATTCGTTAAATCACTATTATAAATTAATATTGTTACGTTTTTATTCTGTGAACGTTTAATTCTATTTGAATTACCTTGTTCGTTCACTGGATTCTGTTAATGATAACTGTAACACTTATTTTATACAACTATATACAGCAACAATTTATTTAATAAACTCTATTTACAATCAACTCTGTTTATAATCAACTATTTACAATAACACTTTAATGTACTAGCAACTTTTGCCTCTGTATAGATGTTTTCGTAATCACGTTCTGGATTAGATTGATTGTCACTTTTCAACACTGGCTCTATTTATACTCTGTTGGCAACTCCCCAGAATCTTCCTTTATCGAGATTCTTCTCTTTCTTTCTCGTTGGCTTGTTCTGGTTATTGCTTATTTCTTTTTGCTGACATTCGTTTCGATGCTGCCAATAGTGTCAGTCACAATAGTGATGAGTAACCAACTATCGATACTCGTTACATTATACATAAATTAAAAACAGTGTGTACGTAAGAGATGTAAACAATAATCAGGGATGTCGTGAAATTCGTTTACCCTCGGAATCGGATTTCAATCCGACAAACAAATAGTTAAGGTCTCGCACATTTCGATTTTCTGTAAGAATCGGATTTAGTGTCAGAATTATGTCGCAGAATCCTATTTATCGGATTATTTGTCGGAATGAAATCGATCCGCTGTCAGCTAGTGCATTGCAAATTTTTTGCGTATTTTTCATTTCTGTTGAGTTTATTCGGCTGCTGTTTTGCAAATATGTAAGTAAAAAAAAAATAAATATGTGGCACTTAAAGTCCCAAAGGGATCATTGGCCGAGCTTCTCTTCCATTACTGTTGTGCGTCTTAAATTTTGGACAATATTAGAAGGGACCTACTTATTTTAGCCGGTTCCGAACGGCAGAACACTTGTGACATCACTTTTTCTGAGCTTTGTCACAGAGTTCTTTAAGAAGCTTTTTCATGGCAAGTTGTTACTGTCGGAAGAATTGCCAATTGCTTGCCGACAGGTGGGTACCGTTTGAAAGAAAAATCTTATCGATATTAAATTTGTTAGCATCAGCCGGGGATTGAACCACGACCTACAGATCAGAAGGCGAACACACTAACCACTGAGCTACGGCACCCACTAGATTTGTAAAATCTAGTGGGTAAGTATGTAAGTAAAAAACGTTTTAAAAGAAATTCACTAATAAAAATGTATCTTAACTATGGGAAAACGTAAAAATAAGACGCAGAGCAGTATGATAATGGAATTCAGAATGGAGAATGGAGAAGAATGGAGAATGCAGACATTGCGAATTAAGGATTCACAAAGCGTGACAAGACGGTGGTGGATTCTCTTTGAAAGGAACTTGTGGAATCCTTGAACAACGCAGGTCCGCCAAATAGAGACGTCAATGGATGGAAAAAAGTATAATAACAAACTTTATAAACATATTTTTATCTGAAAATAAATTTCTATTTAGATATGGACCGATTGGAAAAGTGAAGTGGAAAAAAAGTTGGCTCACAACAAAATATAACAGTGAGCTGCTGGAGGAGGACCATTTTCTAAGTTCACGCTAAGTAAAACAGAATATGCAATAATTCCAATATGTAGCTTTGAGCAATTTGTAGAAGGGGTAACAGGTGTGGAAATTGGCCTTATTATTGAAGTGGTAATTCCTAGCAATGATGAAACGCCTTAATCTTCAAAGCGTCCACTGAAAGGTCAAATTTTCCATTACTCCTAACAGGGCAAAACTTGTAAGTACTACAGAGCGTTTAAAAACCTTTTTGGAAAATGACAGCATTTCAAAATCTAAATTAAATGAAAATTTGTTGAAAATTTATAGTGCATTAATTTATCATACGAAAGAAGTTGCAAGTTTGTTAAAAATTTTGAATGACGAAAATGTTATTAAACAGAAGCAATTGGACCTAGTGATCCAGTAGTTTGACTTCAAAAAATTTCTAATTGCTTCTTTTTAATTATATTTTTTTCGCTCATAATTCTGAACAAACACTTATTAAAACTTGAGATAACTTGCTGTGAAAATGGCCTTATATGTTTGTAGTCAAAATTAACTGAATTTTTGAACTAATAAGACTTTATGCTTATTTTATAAATGAATTTTTAAAATCTATTTTGGTATAATAAAATAAAAAATATTTATTTTCTATACATTATTGAGAGTTAATATATTAAAGAGAATTAGCTATTTCGTCTCTTATTCTTTGGCTTCCATTTGACAGGGTAACAACGTCGTATGATGAAGAATTATCTTCATTAGTCTCTGTTAAATCCAAATTTTCAATATAATTAATACTACGGCAAATAATGTGCAGTGCACAACAAACATTGATAATTTGCGCAACCTTGTGTGGACGATAATGCAAAGTGCCCATCAAGCAGCAGAATCGACTTTTTAGAACTCTACTATATTTCGCTCTACTATATTTCGAGGTATGTGCCATATTGAACTTATGTCTTTGATTATTCTGTGGGTCCCTATATGGCTTTAGCAAGAATGGTTCAATACCATACCCACAATCACCAAGGAGCCTAGATGTACGGTCGCCATGTTCATATTGGCTGAGAAAATGTTGTCGAGCACTACTTAATTTCCATATGAATGAATTGTGAGATGCACCTGGATATCTTGCGTCTGCTGCACGTATCATCATATCACTGTCATGTATCTACGAAATAGTTTAGTTTAAATATGTTGACTACATTTTTCTCCTACTTACAATCATTGCGTTCATGCTAAAATAACCTTTTCTTTGACTTTTAACGTGTGTGCCATCTATACAGCCAACGATACCTGGAATTTTGTATTTGTTATAAAAATGGTCTCTTGATCTGCGCTTTTGACATGAAACCATTTCCAGTTCAACCCACAGTGGTCAAATATATCTTTCTAAAATTTTTAGCAATTGTGTTAAAACTTCGGATACTGTGCTTCTGCCTAAGCTTATAAATGCATCATTTTCCACTGCTCCTTGATAACAATCTTCTGCTAAGAACCGGAGTGTTGTAGCTGGTGTGTACAGGGTCTATAGATGACGGAAGTACATGTTTTTCAACAGTATCTAAGACTTTAATAAATGCCTCTTTACTCAAACGAAATTTAGCTATGAATCTGTACGGAAATTTCAATCCATATGTCCGAAAACAGAAATACACAAGATATGTTTGTTCTTATACCGACTCCGGTAGCTCAAGAGGATTGCTGTGGTCTCTTGAAATCGTGTGTTTTAACTTTTCATTCCTTTATTCTTCCATAAGCAAAAAGGATAACACACCAGCACTCATTTTATGAATGTTTTGTAATGTTTATTATATTAAAATTTGTAAAATAAACAGAAAATGCAAACAACTATCAACTATTTATAAGTCAGAAGAGAAATTGTTTGACACTTAACAGCTGATTCGAAATCGGTTTCATTTAACTTCGAAAAACGCCAAATCCGATCGGATTCTGCGATAACATTTAATATTGGAAACGATTTGCCAATCCGACAATTTAACAATTCAACCCCGGTTTCTGCTACAGCTCCGAATATTGTGCATGTGTGTGTTACAACAATATTGAGTGGAAAATAATGTAAACAGTATTTCTTAATTAAGTAATAAAAATTAAAAATGTTGAACAAGTGCAGAATAGCGTGGCATCAATGCATGTGTTTTAGGTAAATAATATCTACTATTTCAAATTGTTTAAAGCGATTAAATGAAAAAATTTAACAAAAATTTTCAGTTGTAATTGTAAATAACCGAATTATCAGAATATATCAGTTTATCCGAAGTATTAAACTGTCTGTCAAAATAAGAAAACAAGCGAGACGAGTATAAGAGGAATAAATCAATTATAAACGCAATTGCCTCCTAATTTCTCTAAAATTTATTAGGCTAAGTTTTGCGAAAGAGTTAATTTGAATAGGGTTCAGGACTGAATTATATCAGTCGCCTCAGACGGAGAAATTCTTTATATACCCAGTGAAATTCTAGATAATTGACTACTTTCATTTTTAATCTTTTATTACATGCAAATGAAGTTATACATAGCTAAAGTAGCGAAAAAAGAGTGTAACAAATTAAAATGCTACAACTCATTACGAGGCGTCTTCACGGGCAAAATTTTTTATTTTGATAATGTTATCAGTAATATGTTGCCAATGGAATCCGAATATTGCCAATAGCAGCAATAATTATAAGAACAATTACAGGGCGTCCCCACACGCAAAAGTTTTTATTTTGATAATGATATCAGCCAATATCCATCAAAAGAAATAATTATAAGATCAATTATTTTGACAAATATTGTCTGACATGAACTGTCAGTTTGCTAACTTGACAGACAATTTTTACAATCTTTTAGCGAACACACTTGTTTGACGCCATCTTTCAAATACTTGACTACTGTTGGTATCCAATAATTTTTATCTGTGGAGACGCGGCGTTATCTTGACAAATGTTGCCTGCCAAGAAATGTCAGTTTACTAATTTGATAGTCAATTTTTTATTTCTACTAAAAGTTCGTTGTGATAACATCTTCTAAATACAAAGTTTTATTCTACCAGATATTAGTTTTATCATCGGTAATATTTGTGTGTGCATACGTTTATGTTGATAAAATGGCGTCAAGTAAGTATGTTGGCTGTATTGAAACGATTTAAAACACAAAAAGACTGCAAAAAGTTGACGAAAAAAATTGGAAAAGAAAAGCCAAACAATTTTCTTCTCTTATATTTGTTATTCGAACTATTTTAACGTTTTGAATTATCCGACATAAAACTTAAGCAAACAAGATGGGCGCCGACCTAACTTTGTGTTCAATTCGAAGATAAATATGTTGAGCAATTTGTTATTAAGTATGCATTTCAACATTCCATTCGCGTTGCATTGCGCATAGAAAAACAAATTAGTTAATCAGACTACTTAATTTTGTGAAGCATTCCGGTTTCTCAAAGTAATAAAGATACAATTATATAGTAATTAAAACTTATTTTCCTGAGCAAATAATTCTTTATTAAACTCAACATAGCTAAACTTATCAGTAAAACAATGCTACCTTATCTAGGAAAATTTTTTTATACATTTCCTTCTCTATAATAAATTTCATATGGCAACACTGGTGAAAGAGGTCTGAATCGTCACATACTAAAACGTGCAATTCGTAACATAAAAATTCGTTTTTCGTTTCGCTATGTTTAATTTTATGAACGTTTAATGCTACTCGAATCAGAATCGATCAGTAGATTCTGTCAATAATAATTGCAACACTTGTTTTGTACTATGTATTTAATCAATACTTCTAGTTACACTTACGGAATTGAATTGAATTATTTGTCAACAAACGAGCACTATTTATAATCTGTGGCAACACTCCAGCATCTTCCTTTATCGTGATCGATTTTTTTCTATTTCTTTCTCGTTGGCTTGTTCTACTTATAGCTTACTCCTTTTTGTTGACATTCGAGCTATTCACAATAATCATCGATACTCGTTACAGTATTGTACAAAAAGGAATACGGTTGATTAGATAGAATTAAACGTTCAAAAAATAAAAACGTAGCAATTGATGTCGGAAGTGGGATTCTGTTAAGATGGTGAAAATTGATCGACTAAAAGTGGTCCAGTTTAAAAAGCTGTTGGCAGAGATCTATCGTCATCGGGTAGAAGAACATGAGTTCTTTAAGGAAGCCGAGATACAGGTAGTTGTGCCTGCTGAGGAAGACAGCAAGATAGATTAAAGTGGTCAACTCATGGAATTTATGAAATCCATGGTGTAACAATAGCTGCAGCAACTGCATTAAATCGAAGCTGCAAGAACAAGCGTCTCGCATTGACAAGCTTTAACAAACATCAAGTGAAATTTCACCTCGCCAAGAAAACGTTATGGGAGAACTCCAGAAAATAATTGACTACAGATTCTGACTCTGGGGCTATTAATGAGAAAGTTATAGAACTAAAAGAACACGGAACATGTAGATGACTTGGAAGATAAGTTCGAGAAATTAGTACTCATTCAGCCTGCAGCAAGAACAACAGGTCGACGCGAAAACCAATTTCCTGATAAGTGCCTCATTTACGGCAGGCGACGACATATGGCACGTGAGAGCCCCCTACGACACAAGCAGCCAAGATCGAATTCTAAAAGACAACGAAAGGAAGATCGTGATGCAGGCCATCGTGGTAATGCTGATACTTTATTTCGTCGTACTTGCAACAAGGATAGTAAACTTCGTTCTCGAGTAGGAAGCAAGAATCAGCGCTTCATAATCCAAAACGAGAAAAGATCTGTCCAATAAACAACAGACTCATTGGGAAGGACCATATGTATTGTAAATGACACTATTGTGAGTGACTCGAAAATTGGCAGCATCGAAACGAATGTCAACAAAAAGGAATAGGCGATAATAAAAACAAGCGAACGAGAAAGAAAGAGAATATTCTTGATAAAGGAACATTCTGGAGTGTTGCCACAGAGTATAAATAGTTCCAGTTGTTGACATATGAAGTCAATCAAGTACGGAACGTGATTGCGCAAACATCGATACAGTATTAGAGGCAAAATTTGCAAGTACATTAAAAGAGTTATTGTAAATATTTGATTGTAAACAGAGTTGATTAAATAAATTATTGCTGTATATAATTGTACAAAATAAGAGTTGCAATTATTATTTACAGAATCCAGTGATCGAACAAGGTTAATTCAAATAGAATTGCACGTCAAAAAATAAAAACGTAAGAATTGGTGTCGCCGTAGCTCAGTGCCGTAGTTGGTGCCGTAGCTCAGTGGTTAGTGTGTTCGCCTTCTGATCTGTAGGTCGTGGTTCGATCCCCGGCTGATGCATAACAAATTTAAAATCGATAAGATTTTTCTTTCGAATGGTACCCACCTGTCGGCAAGCAATTGGCAATTCTTCTGACAGTAACAACTTGCCATGAAAAAGCTTCTAAAAGAACTCTGTGACAAAGCTCAGAAAAAGTGATGTCACAAGTGTTCTGCCGTTCGGAATCGGCTAAAATAAGTAGGTCCCTTCTAATATTGTCCAAAATTAAAACGCACAACAGTAATGGAAGAGAAGCTCGGCCAATGAGCCCTTTGGGGCTTTAAATGCCACATATCTTTTTTTTTTTAAGAATTGGTGTCAGAAGTGGGATTCTGTTAAGATGGTGAAAATTGAACAAATTAAAAGTGGACCAGCTTAAAAAGCTGTTGTTAGAGATGAAGCTTTCGTCATCAGGTGCAAAAGCAGAACTGCTGGTGAGGCTAAGGCAGGCCATGGAGGCTAAGAGTATTAATATAGAAGAACATGAGTTCTTTGTGGAAGCCGATATACATGCAGTTGTGCACGCTGACGAAGAGAGCAAGATAGATTCGAGTGGTAACCTCTTGGAATTCATGATATCCATGATGCAACAGTTACAAGAAAATGCATCTTGCCAAGAAAACATTATGGAAGAGTTCCACAAAACAATTGACTCCAAGCTTCAAGAACATTCGGTACGCCAAGAGTCACAGAGCTGAAGGAACACGTGGATGAGTTGGATGATAAGCTGAAGGAACATGTCGATGGCTGGGAATATAAGTTTAAGAAATTAGAGCACTAGAGCATTAGAGCATTCAACATCTTCAAACTTCAGTTCGAGACAACAGCTTCGAAGAATCAATGGGACGATAGTGACAAGACCGCTGCTTTAATAGTGGCATTAAAGGGTAATGCGTCAGAAGTCTTGCAGAGGGTTCCAGAGAATGATTGTGGTAGCTACCAATCATTGATGGACACACGCCAGCGCAAATATGGAAATTAATATAAGAGTAAATTGCATCGAGTGGAATGAAGATCGCGAGTGCAACGGAGTAAACAGATCCTTCAGGAATTCAGGGTACGCCAACTAAAAATAGAAACATCAGATCTGGTTGAAGCAGTGTGTCAGGCATTCAAGTCAGAATTCTCCAGGAACACAAAAGAATTGCTTAGTAGCTACCTCACGAAAAGACAATTTCTCGTACATCACAAGGATTACACAACAAATCCATTGGATATTCACGCTGGCGTTCCTCAAGGAAGCGTTTTGGGTCCCTTACTGTATCTCTTATACACTTCAGATATGCCCAACAATAACTATACATTCATATCGACCTTTGCTGATGATACGGCAATATTGTGCTCTCGCTCTAACCCCATAGAAGCTACTAAACTCCTGCAGACTCATGTCGATTCTCTCGAAATCTGGCTAGCAAAATGGCGTATAAAAGTCAATGAATCAAAGAGCGTACATGTAACCTTCACGCTAAGGCTAGATACATGTCCCCCACTTAAAATTAATGGCCAATCAGTTCCACAATGTTCCTCAACAAAGTACTTGGGTATTCACCTCGACAGAAGGCTGACATGGAAAAATCACATAGAGGCAAAGAAAACTCAGATCAAGCTTAAAATGAATCAGTTATGGTGGCTGTTACACAAAAGATCAAAGTTGAATCTTGAATACAAAGTGCTATTATATAAAGCAATCCTGAAACCAATCTGGACTTATGGTATTCAGTTTTGGGGCACCGCATCTCCCTCTAATATCGAAAAATTGCAGCGAATACAATCCAAGTGTCTGCGAATTATTGTAAACGCGCCTTGGTATATGAGGAACGTTAACATCCATCGAGATTTAAATGTATCCACAATTTCTGAGGAAGTTGCAATGTCCTGCAGAAGCTACATTCAAAAATTACACAATCATCCGAATCCCCTTGGTAGGCAATTGTTGCTGAGCAAGGGGCATCGTCGATTAAAAAGAAAAGACACACTGAATATGCTGTAAAATTGCTACATCTCGCGACTCACCAAATTGTGATGGAACGTAGGGGATATCACATAGTTTTATTTAGTTTGTAAGATTTTAATACTTATTGTTAGTTTCTTGTATAAGAAAGATTCAATAAAAAAAAATAAGCTAAAAAAAAAAAAAAAAAAAAAAAACAAAAGAAGAAGAATAAGGTGGACAGCCGAGCAGCTTGACTATTGATGGAAAACTGGACAATATGGAGTTCATGTTAACCCTGTATACTGGTGCATCACATTCGATAATCAAGAGCGATTTGGTAAAGAGGTTTGAGCCTTTAATGGGAATAAAATTGCGTACAGCAACGGGTGAGGATGCACAAATTCTGGGCAAGATAATGAAACGAGTATCTATTGGAAATTGCACGTCGGAACATGAATTCATTGTGACCGATATCATCGATGACGTAATCATTGAACTTCGGTTACAAGCGTAGTGGTAACATCCAACAAGAACTGGCATGTCAACGCCAAGAGGTTCCAGCAAAATCAGAAGCGGTGATTTGGGCACAGGTGAATTTGGATGATGGGACAGGCAAGTTGTGATTAGTGGAAGCAGATAGAGAATCAACGAATAAAAACATCATACTTGGTAAGACGTTAGTGGAACCTAATGAAAATGGAATGGTACCGGTGCGAATATTAAATCCAACTAATACATCTACAGTTGTGAAGAAAGGAATGGTATTTGGTCATTGCCAGGAAGTTACTGCCGTAGTAGACTGCGAAAAGGGTTCGTCGATGAAAAGTGGAAGATCAGGAACTGATAGAGCAGAATTAAAAGCGCAGATGGAAGAATGGGCAGGTGTGCTTACCAAACAACAAAAATGAAAGGATTTACAACTATTGGAGAAGTATAGTTCAATTTTTTTTCAAATGGAAAAACTGGAGGACAATCAACCATCGTGAAACATTACATTGACACCGGCGATTCTAGACTAATTCATCAAGCACCACGACGAGTTCCATTTGCCAAAAGAGATGAAGCCATTACGCTGATTACCGATATGCAGAAACAAGGTGTTATTGAACCATCAGCGAGTTCATGGAGTTCCTCAGTTGTGCTGGTAAAGAAGAAAGGTGGAAGTACTCGATCAAGGTTCTTAACTCTTGATCTGCAAAGTGGCTACTGGCATGTGGAACTTGGTGAGGAAGACAAAGAGAAAATAGCTTTCACTATTGGCGATGGTCTATGGCAGTTTACAGTGATGCCATTTAGATTATGCAATGCGCCGGCTACTTTCGAACGTTTGATGGAGTGTGTACTCAGAGGACTACACTGGAAAACGTGCTTGGTGTACTTCGATGACATTATCGTGATGGGAAAAGATTTTAACGACCACCTGGAAAAGTTGAAAGAAGTACTTGAGCGTATACAATCAGCGGGGCTTAAACTGAATATGAAAAAGTGTTCACTCTTCAGGCAAGAATTTAAATATTTTGATCATAAAGTAACAACAGAGGGAGTACATACCGACGAGGAGAAAGTAGTACCAGTACAAGAATCGCCTATTCCGTCGAATCTTCACGAGCTAAGAAGCTTCCTAGGCTTATGTACTTACTATAGACGATCTGTTCCTGGATTTGCCAACATCGCCAGCAGCCTGCATGAGTTAACAAGAAAGAACAAACCATTTGTGTGGGTCGAGGAACAACAGAAAGCATTCGAACAGCTGAAAGAAAGACTCTGTTCAGCACCAGTATTAGCGTATCCATTACCTGGTCAAAATGTTGTGTTGGACACAGATGCGAGAAAGAGAGAAGAGAAGTTGCTTGCAATACTGGAATGTGTAAAGTATTTCCATAAATACTTGAACGGTCAGTCATTTCATCTACGAACTGACCACGCAGCGCTAAGGTGGTTATTACAATTTAAAAACCCAGAAGGACAATTGGCGCGTTGGATTGAAAGGCTGCAGAGTTATCATTTTACCATCGAACATCGTAAAGGAGGACATAACGGCAACGTGGATGCTCTATCTCGTCGTCCTTGCAAAATGGATTGTAAACATTGTTCTCGAGCGGAAAGCAAGGAGCACATTGTCGACATACGACTTACGAATATATTGCCGGAGGAGTCATGGACCACCGAACGAGTGCAAGAAGATCAGCGGAACGACCCAGATCTCGTAAAGATTATGGAATACAATGTGCAAGGCCTGGTGGTGTTTTCGCAAGGTAACGTGTCTAACTGCCTCAACAGGGTGGGGCTAGGGCAATCCTTGTTGAACTCATCGCAAGTCAACTCACTGGCTGTCATGTAGTTTGATCTGAGCGCTATGTGATGATACCTTTATTTGTTAATGAGGGGTAGTCATATAGCTTGCTCTGCTTACTCTGTGATGGCGCTTCCATTATTTTTAATGGGGGCCTTCCATGTGGCGACCACCGGGCAACGTCTTCCTGGCACCCGCTGGGAGGCGGCTGAAGTGAGTGGCGAAAATCTCCTCGGTTAGAGGTTGTGCGTTGGGTTTGGGACCCGCCACATAAAAAACCCCCCCAATGAAAAAAACAAATATGCCTCGGATAAGGACTACCGCTTTTGTTGATGACCCCCGCAAACGAAAAAAGGACAACGATTTACGGATATGCACCTGGAATGTCCGATCCCTTTATACGGAGGGTGCCTCTATCCAGCTGGTTGATGTCCTCGAAAAATACAGAGCTGACATCACCGCTCTCCAGGAAATGCGATGGACAGGACAGGGCTGCTCCAAAAGAGCGTCCTGTGACATCTACTACAGTTGCCATGCTGAAAGGCACGAATTAGGATGTGGATTTTTGGTCAGCAAAAGACTACGACATCTTGTCTCACAGTTCACGCCTGTGAACGAACGGCTGGCCACAATCCGCATCAAGGCAAAATTTTTCAACATCAGCCTTATATGTGCCCACGCTCCGACGAATGAGAAGGACAACGTGACCAAGGAGAGCTTCTTTCAGCGCCTCGAAGAAGCGTACGACCGCTGCCTCCGCCACGATATCAAAATCGTGCTTGGCGACTTTAATGCCAGGGTGGGCAAGGAAGGTACCTTTGGTCCAACTGTCGGAAAATTCAGCCTCCACCAGAGCACCTCCGATAACGGAATGAGGCTGATCGACTTCGCCGCAGCACGAAACATGGTAATTGGTGGTACCAGATTCCAGCATCTCGACATCCACAAAGCGACATGGCTGTCTCCAGATCAACGAACAAGAAATCAAATCATGTGGTGATTGACGGAAGGCATGCTTCCAGTGTGATGGACGTGAAATCGATCCGTGGTGCCAATATCGACTCGGATCACTACCTTGTTGCAGCTAAGGTGCGCACACGTTTATGTGTCGCAAATAACAAGAGAAGTCCCACACAGAGAAAGCTCGACGTCAGTAAGCTGCGACCACCAGAGACAGCAGATGCATTAGCCACTCGACTATCGGATCTGCTTATGCAGAACACTCCTCCACTTGATGATACATGCGCACGGTGGACACATATATCCCACTCCATGACTACTGCTGCCGAGGAGGTAATCGGTTACTACCGGCCTCTGAGGAATGAGTGGTATGATCAAGAGTGTCACGACGCTACCGCAGAGAAAGACGCCGCCTACAGAAAAACCCTGCGTGCAGGCGCAACGCGAGCTGTTAAGGAGCGGTATAGAGAGAAAAGTAGTGCAGAGAGACGTCTTTTCAGGCGCAAGAAAAGAGAACAAGAAAGACGCGAGTGTTAGGAGATAGAGATGTGTACCGACAAGAATGAGACTCGAAAATTCTTTGAAAAGATCAAGCGCCTGAGTGGAGGTTTAAATCCCGGAGCCTCTTCTTGTCGTGATGGAAATGGGAATCTGGTTACGGATGTCCAGATTGTACTGAGCCTATGGAGGGAACACTTCTCCAAGTTACTGAATGGCGATGCTACGAACAATTCCGCCAGTGGAGGAGTTTGCCCGATAACCCCAATTACAGGTGATGGTGTTGATATTCCACCACCCGACTATGACGAGGTTGAAACGGCCATTTTAAGGCTGAAGAACAACAAAGCTGCAGGTGCTGATGGCCTGCCTGCCGAGTTGTTTAAGACCGGAGGCGATGAGCTGCTCACCCGCATGCACCAGCTCATAAGCAGAATATGGTCGGATGAAAGCATGCCTGATGATTGGAGGCTCAGTGTTCTCTGTCCTGTACATAAAAAAGGAGACCCCACAATTTGCGCCAACTACCGTGGAATAAGTCTCCTGAGCATCACATGCAATGTTCTATCGAGCGTACTGTGTGAAATGTTGAAGCCTATGCTCAGCAACCTGATTGGACCTTATCAGTGTGGCCTCAGACCTGGTAAATCCACCATCGACCAGATTTTCACACTGCGCCAAATCCTGGAGAAGACCCAAGAAAAACAGATCGACACACACCACCTATTTGTTGATTATAAAGCCGCTTTCGACAGTCCGGTAAGGGATTACCTCTACGAAACAATGTCTGAGACAAGGTGATTCGTTATCGTGCGACTTCTTCAATCTTATTATGGAGAAAATAATACGAGCTGCTGATCTACGACATAATGGCACTATCTTCAACAAAAGTGTCATGCTGTTAGCGTATGCCGACGATATTGACATAATCGACATGAACACGCGAGCAGTCAGTGCAGCATTCTCAGAGTTGGAAAGAGAGTCGCGTCGGATGGGTCTCATGGTGAACGAGGGCAGTCGAAGTATCTAGTGTCAACAAACAAAGAATCCCGGCGTGTTCGACAGCACGTCACTGTTGACAACTACGCTTTTGAAGTAGTAAGGGACTTTGTCTATCTTGGAACCAGCATTAACAGCAGTAATGACGTCAGCTTGGAGATCATGCGTAGGATAACTCTTGCTAACAGGTGTTACTTTGGGCTGAGTAAGCAATTGAGAAGTTCTGCCCTCTCTCGAAGAACGAAAACTACACTCTACAAGTCTCTCATCATGCCTGTCCTAACATATGGCGCTGAAGCCTGGACAATTTCCACCTCGGATGAGCGAATGCTTGGAGTTTTCGAGAGAAAAGTCCTACGCAAGGTCTTTGGACCTATTTGCGTTGGTGGCGAGTACCGAATAAGGTACAACCATGAGCTGTACGAGCTGAATGCCGATATTGACATAGTAAAGCGCATCAAAATCCAGCGGCTGCGCTGGCTAGGTCATGTCGAGCGAATGGAAGAACACGCTCCAGCTAAGAAGGTGTTATATTCGGAACCCGCTGGAGGACGACGCAGAAGAGGAAGACCAAACCTCAGGTGGAAAGACCAAGTACTGGAGAACCTGACGGCGCTTGGAATTTCTAACTGGCGCCAGCTAGCGAAGAACAGAGATGGCTGGCGAAGCATGTTATTTTCGGCCTAAATCGATATTCGGTTGTTATGGCCACATAAGTAAGTAAGTAAGAATGTGCAAGGCGTACGTCCAGATTGGCAGAAAATGGCTAATGAGAGTCCAATAGCAAAGGCATACTGGGCGCAGTGGCAAAGCCTGCACTTACGAGATGGATCTTTATTCCGAGCATGGCAAAGTGAAGATGAAAAAATCGCAAATGACCTTCTAGTGGTACCCAAGGGCAAGAATAAATGAAGTGATAGCTGAGTATCACAATTCTTCCAGTGGAGAAAAAAAAAGAACGATTTTATTGGGTTGGAAGTCATGACCATGTCGGGGTAAGATGCACCAATACTCCGTGGGTGCTCCATTTGAGCGAATTGCTATGGACATAGCTGGACCATTTCCAACAAGCACCGCAGGGAACAAGTATTTTCTGGTGATTATAGATTACTTCAGTAAATGGTCTGAAGTATATCCCATTCCAAATCAAGAAGCTAGTACAGTTGCGGATGTATTCGTCAACCAATGGATTACTCTTTTTGGTGTACCGATGGAGTTATACTCAGACCAAGGTCGAAATTTCGAATCAGTTGTTTTCCAAGAGATATGCCGTATGCTGGGTATATACAAAACTCGTACAACACCTTAACGTCCACAATCTAATGGCATGGTAGAACGATTTAACCTTAGAATACTAACATTCGCCTATGAGGCTGAACGAATTCGGTATTCTCGCGATATTTCACGAACGCCTTTAGCGATCAAAGCAAGCGTTTACGCCAACTCAGTTGAGTGCTGTACGAACTTGTGAGTAGACGCACATTGTACATTGCCTTTGAGCGGCTGAGGCTTTTGACGCCTGTCAGGCGAACGTTATTATTTTTGCTTGGTCTTATTTTAGCTTTTAACGTGTTTTTTAGCTATTTTCTCTTCTGAACTTAATTTGTTTCACTTATCGAGATGGCTACTTCTGAAGAACAAGTGCTAAAATGGTTGGAAGGAATATCGTTGAATGGAAGCGAAAGTGAGGACAATTTGGAAGAAGATTTTGATTCGGATGACAGTTTTGCTGACCCTAATTATATTGCTGAATCTCACGATGACCCCAACCATATGGTTATAAGTAAACCAACGTCGAGCTTTGTCCACCAAAATCCAATCGCAACCACATCGAAGAGGGAAAAGCCATCAGATTGCTGCGAGACTCTTATTATTAAGCCTTCCACACCTGTTATAAGAGAGAAGAATAATTTCGTTTGGCATTCTGAGCCATCTTCGTCGAGAAAAAGTTCAATGAGAACTCCTGCAAGAAACATAGTTCATGTTATGCCAGGACCAAAAGAAGGAAGCAAGAATATCATAAAGCCCTTGGAGTGTTTTGAACAACTTTTCACATCAAATATGGTGGATGAAATACTTATTCGCACCAACGAAGATACTGAGGTCAAGGCAATCAAGTATAAGAGTATAAGAGGCAGACTAAAACTATATCACCGACTTGAAAAGAGGAATTTCGCGCTTTAATTGGTTTATTGATTTTGAGCGGTGCGATTAAGAACAATCACTTGTCGAGCAAAATACTTTTTGATCCTACGCTTTGTGGATCTCAAAACATTGTAGTCATGAGCATGGAGCGATTTGAATTCACCATAAGATGCCTACATTTTGATGATCGTAGAACTTGAGAAAGCCGAAAGAAAAGCGAAAAATTTGTGCCGATCAGAAATATTTGGGAAATCTTCATCAAGCAGTGCAGAGATATTTACAAGCCTGGTTCATACGTAACCATAGATGAACAGAAATTGGGATTCAAGGGTCGGTGTCCGTTTCGAATAAATATACCGAATAAGCCTGCAAAATACGGTATATAAATTGTTTTAGTGTGCGATGTAAGAACTAAATATATGTTTGACGCTTCTCCATATTTGGGAAAGAACAACAGTGCAACTATTGGCGAGCTTTTGGGCATATATTATTGCAAGCTGCTCACGAAAACTATACACGGAACCAATCGAAATTTAACTGCTAACTAGTTTACTCTATACCTTTAGCTGAGCAGTTGCTTGCGATCCATATAACCACCATACCCTAGTTGAGACAATCAGCAATAACAAAAAAGAAGTTTTAGAAGAGCTCAAACATAATACATCCCGTCGTGCTGGAACGTCCATGTTTGACTTTCAAGACAAGCTCACACTAGTTACCTACTCTCCACCATGCATGATAACCCTGCCATTGACCCAATATCGAAGAAAACATCAATAATCGATTGTTATAACGAAACAAAAGGAGCTGTTGATACCTATGATTAGATGTGTGGTCACTCAAGTTGCAACTCCAAAACAAGACGCTGCCCACTTTGCGTATTTTATGGTATGATGAACATGGCTGTATAAAACAGTTACATACTGTATGTTTCAAATTGTGAAACTGCTAAGATAAAGTCAATGTCTAGGAGAGAGTTTTTGAAAGACTTAGCAAAGATTTGTTCCACAATTTCGACTATATCGAAAAGAGTTCGTAAGGCAATAAATAACACGATCGGGACTTCTGAAAATCAGGAAGATAATACTGGCGAACCTGGAATAAAAAAATAACCCTACAGTCGACTGTGGCCGACCAAATTATATCCTGCATATGTAGATATATATATATATATATATATATATATATATATATATATATATATATATATATATATATATATATATATATATATATATATATATATATATATATATATATATATATATATATATATATATATATATATATATATATATATATATATATATATATATACTTACTTATGTGGCCATAACAACCGAATATCGATTTAGGTCGAAAATAACATGCTTCGCCAGCCATCTCTGTTCTTCGCTAGCTGGCGCCAGATAGAAATTCCGAGCGCCGTCAGGTTCTTCAGAACTTGGTCTTTCCACCTGAGGTTTGGTCTTCCTCTTCTGCGTCGTCCTCCAGCGGGTTCCGAATATAACACCTTCTTAGCTGGAGCGTGTTCTTCCATTCGCTCGACATGGCCTAGCCAGCGCAGCCGCTGGATTTTGATGCGATTTACTATGTCAGTATCGGCATACAGCTCGTACAGCTCATGGTTGTACCTTATTCGGTACTCGCCACCAACGCAAATAGGTCCAAAGATCTTGCGTAGGACTTTTCTCTCGAAAACTCCAAGCATTCGCTCATCCGAGGTGGAAATTGACCAGGCTTCAGCGCCATATGTTAGGACAGGCATGATGAGAGACTTGTAGAGTGTAGTTTTAGTTCTTCGAGAGAGGGCTCGACTTCTCAATTGCTTACTCAGCCCAAAGTAACACCTGTTAGCAAGAGTTATCCTACGCATGATCTCCAAGCTGACGTCATTACTGCTGTTAATGCTGGTTCCAAGATAGACAAAGTCCCTTACTACTTCAAAAGCGTAGTTGTCAACAGTGACGTACTGTCCAAGATGCCGGGACTCTTTCTTTGTTGACACTAGATACTTCCTCTTGCCCTCGTTCACCGTGAGACCCAGCCGACGCGACTCTCTTTCCAACTCTGAGAATGCTGCACTGACTGCTCGCGTGTTCATGTCGATTATGTCAATATCGTCGGCATACGCTAACAGCATGACACTTTTGTTGAAGATAGTGCCATTATGTCGTAGATCAGCAGCTCGTATTATTTTCTCCATAATAAGATTGAAGAAGTCGCACGATAACGAATCACCTTGTCTGAAACCCCGTTCGGTATTAAACGGTGCGGAGAGGTCCTTCCCAATTTTCACTGCACAACGGGAGTTATGCAGTGTCATTCTACAAAGTCGAATGAGCTTTGCAGGAATACCGAACTCAGACATTGTTGCGTAGAGGTAATCCCTTACCGGACTGTCGAAAGCGGCTTTATAATCAACAAATAGGTGGTGTGTGTCGATCTGTTTTTCTTGGGTCTTCTCCAGGATTTGGCGCAGTGTGAAAATCTGGTCGATGGTGGATTTACCAGGTCTGAAGCCACACTTATACGGTCCAATCAGTTTGCTGAGCATAGGCTTAAACCTTTCACACAGTACGCTCGATAGAACCTTGTATGCGATGCTCAGGAGACTTATCCCACGGTAGTTGGCGTAAATTCTGGGGTCTCCTTTTTTATGTACGGGGCAGAGAACACTGAGCCTCCAATCATCAGGCATGCTTTCATCCGACCACATTCTGCTTATGAGCTGGTGCATGCGGGTGAGCAGCGCATCGCCTCCGGTCTTCAACAACTCGGCAGGCCATCAGCACCTGCAGCTTTGTTGTTCTTCAGCCTTAAAATGGCCGTTTCAACCTCGTCATAGTCTGGTGGTGGAACATCAACACCATCATCTGCAATTGCGGTTATCGGGCAATCTCCTCCACTGGCGGAATTGTTCGTAGCATCGCAATTCAGTAACGTGGAGAAGTGTTCCCTCCATAGGCTCAGTACACTCTGGACATCTGTAACCAGATTCCCATTTCCATCACGACAAGAAGAGGCTCCGGGATTTAAACCTCCACTCAGGCGCTTGATCTTTTCGAAGAATTTTCGAGTCTCATTCTTGTCGGTATACATCTCTATCGCCTCACACTCGCGTCTTTCTTGTTCTCTTTTCTTGCGCCTGAAAAGACGTCTCTCTGCACTCCTTTTCTCTCTGTACCGCTCCTTAACAGCTCGCGTTGCGCCTGCACGCAGGGTTTTTCTATAGGCGGCGTCTTATATATATATATATATATATATATATATATATATATATATATATATATATATATATATATCTATATATATATATATATATATGCGTTGCGCCTGCACGCAGGGTTTTTCTATAGGCGGCGTCTTATATATATATATATATATATATATATATATATATATATATATATATATATATATATATATATATATATATATATATATATATATATATATATTTAAAGGAGGTTTTTAAGAAAATTCCAAGGCTTAGAATGGGAGCTATATAAAAAGTGGTCGTGGCTTACCTCTTTCTTGTAAATCCAATTAATTTTTCAATATTAATCCACACCTTAAAATTGGTTGTCCTACGTTGAATAGTTCGTAAGTTATAGCGGTTTATATTTTTTTTTAAATTTCGCAACTTTGTACTAAATGGTTAGAAATTATACCTCTGCGCAAAGTAAGAATATCTTAAGAAAACATTTCGTGAGCAGATTCTCGCCAGGTTTGGTCTACAATAGGTCATAGTCACGGACAACGGAGACCAATTTACCATTGCGTTTTATGGAGGATTAGTGTATAAAACATTAGTTTACAGCACCTTACAGGTACTCTAAAAATTCAAACTTAAGCGAATCAACCATCTACAGTCCCATATTTCTGGTCCAAGGTCGCGAACAAAGGCTACCCAGAACATTATACGACGAGCAGACCCTAGGTAGAACAACTTACGCATTACAACTTTCGCGGAAGAAATTGGAGACCAGCAATAGGTGATTTAGTACTCGTTAAGAAACACCATCTATCAAAAGCAGCTGATAAAATCGCAGCGAAATTAGCCCGTTACATAAATGGCGTTGGATACTCATGGTCCGGCATCGTGTCCATTTCTCTATGGCATGCCAGTAAGGGGGGAGTATACGCCAGAGCTGTGCGCGGCCAAGATAAACTGCAATTCCCGAGAATTGATCATTGCATCAGATGGTGATGTACCCGAATGTCCCACGGATAGTGCAGAAGTGCTGATTACATTCGCGAAGAACAATTGTCTGGAGCTAGTTCTAGGATGTGATATGAATGCCCATCACATTATATGGGGAAGAACGGACACCAACGTTAGAGGTGAGTCACTATTCAATTATATACTCTCACTAGACTTAAGTATTTGTAATGATGGAAATAGTCCAAATTTTAATAGAGCCAAGCGAAATAACGACTGGCAGATCTACTCCGAAGCCCTCACCAAATACAATGAGGAAATAAGAAAAGCCAAAGAAGAATCTCCGAGGACGTGAACGACACGAACTCAAGCTGCCGGCTCCAGCAGATTGTCTAAGTTGATAAACCCCGTCCGATTGGACTAATGAGCAGGGGTTAACCACAAGTAGTGAAAAGGACACATTGACCCTGCTCAATAAAGCTCACTTTCCTTGGTCGGAAATAATAGACAGTAACTCCGTTCAAAATAATTATAATACTTTGCAGGCTCACTGTCTCAGTAAGGAGAACTGGAAATTGTCCAACCTTATCTGCAAGCGTTCGATTGTAGTGTGGGCGATAGGAACATTCTCCCCGTATAAGTCGTTGAAAAAATCTTCCCGGCGCTTTTAGAGAGAAGACTGGACAATCTGTCGCCCACTCTATCGAAATTATACGCATGCAGTTTGGCTTTTGGTTATATTCTGGCGGCTTGGAAAACAGTGAAACGAAAAAGAAATTTGCCTGGTAGGTTTCTTAGATGTAGAGGGGAGCCTTCAAACACATCACCTATGAAGCTATAGACTCAGCTTTGGAAGTATTTCAAGTGCCAACTGTACTTAACAGATGATGCTCAGAAGTAGGCTAATAGAGTCCGACTTAAACGGTATTGGGATACTAGCTAGGATATTCCGGGGGTGTCTTTACATTGGTCCATAGTCATCAATGGATTAATCCGCCCCCTCACGAAGCGAATATATGATGTGATTGCCTATGCTGATGACCTAGTTACTGCAGTTAGAGGCAAAGACAGGCGGACCGTTTCTGATCTGCTACAAGATGCAATAAGGATTGTACAAAACTGAAATAATAATACAACAATTGTACCTTTTACACTTAAAAGGAGGTATGACCTGAGACCAATAAAGGTCTTTGCCAAAGAAGTATGCTTCGCAAAAGAAGTCACATATGTTGGGGTAACTCTAGAGAGTAAATTAAACTAGAAACCTCACATTGATCGTATTATTCAGAAAGCGGCTAATGCTCTTGGATTTGCAAACGAATATGTGGTAAAAACTGGGGAATGAAGCCGATATGGCTTCGCAAAAATTATACCTTGGTTATCCTCCCAATCATTACCTATGGAGCGATAGTATGGTGGAAAAAACAACTGCGAATAGACTAGAACAACTTCAAAGGGTAATTAACTCCTGCATCACTGGGTGCCTTCACACAACTCTGACGGCAACACTCAATGCAATTTTGGGTATACTGCCATTGGATTCAACCGTACAAATTAATGGGATCATTAGTACACACAGCCTGGCACATATCGGGTTCATACCACAAGATCTGCATGTAAATAGTCATCGCTGCATTGTTAAAGATAGGAGACGAGACGACAGCTTTTGGATGCCTCTTGACGTAATGCCTCCGTGATATATCTTTAACAGGAAATATAAAACTCACGTCCCAAAGAGGATAGACTGGGATAACTCAAAAATCAGTCTTAACTGTGATGACATTGTATGGTACACTGATGAATCCAAGACTGAAGAAGGCACAGGATCTGGAATATATTGTCCCAATATACAAATGTCAGCCAGTCTTGCTAGCTTATCAACCGTCTTTCAAGCGGAAGTGTTTGCTTTTAATCGTTGCACCAGGGAAATCCTTAATCTTTGTCCTTAGGAAAAGAATTATTATAATGCCGAACAGTCAAGCTGCAATAAAAGCCTTGCATGCATCAACATTCAACATTAAGTATGGCAGACAGCTAATCTTCTCCAATAACTATCAATCAGGAATCAATGATGATACATTGGATTCCAGCACATTACGATGGTAATGAGGATACAGACAGATTAAAAAGGAAGGCAGCCGAAAAGCGACCATTTGGACCCGAAACAATCTTAGATATCAGCAAAGCTCACTACAGGAATTGCATTAAGCAAGAATACATGACCAAAGCAAACGCAAGATGGTCAAAAACTATTGGTATAGAATGTACCAAAGCTTTCTTTCCGCACTACTCAGTCAAAAACTCAAAATACCTTTTGAGTTTGAGCAGAGCAGAATTAAAACTTATGGCAGGTATAATTAGTGGACACCGATTATTAAACAAACATAAAACACGTCTGAAATTAACAGACTGTGAAATATGTAGATTCTGTATGGAAGATGATGAGACATCCGTACACCAGAATGTCCAGCCCTTGACATGTGAGGAAACAAACACTTGGGAGGGAAATATTACAGACAACCTATCTGTCTGAACTTGAACTCACAAGAATCGAAACGTTCTTTGAGAAAATAGGAGGATATAATCTCTTCCGGTATTAAACTCGGGTATGGCACAATAGTTCGGAACGGGCGCAGTTGGTCATCGCAAAACTTTAATATTTCTACAACACTAGTGAATACTTTTAAAATCTACCTTTTGAAAGAGTTATACATGAATTATAATGCTATGCAATATATGAGTTGTTACAACCTTATCTTTTGAAATATTCTATATATATGAATTGTTGTTATATTGTTAAATGAATATTTATTTTTTTATTTAAAAATATGTAGCTATACATTTTAACGGTAGCACATTTAATATAAATAGAGCCAATAGAAGCAAAGAAAGGACACTTAGCTTTGAGCTTCACTTGAGTGAAAATGAAGGTATATATGGTGGGCTGGTGTTTTACACCTACGACCGGAGTCAGTGTGAAGGTTTTACACTTATTGACTTAAGCTAACTAGGTATTTGTGGAAGAAAGGTGTTACATCTTCCACTGGAAGAGCAAGAAGGAACAACAATAATACCAACTAGTTAACATAGATTGGTCCATTCATTTTGCTACTTCAGTAGTAGTAAATTTTCGTAGCTATTTTCTTTATTTTCATTTTTCCTTAAAATGTTTTAATTTATATGAAATCAACTCCATAGCAAAATTTTCTATATAATCTTGATATTTGATCAATCGGTTATACACGAGTGTTTCGAAATATCACCACAGTTGTAAACATAGATGAAAGGGTATGATAAAATACAACTGTGGGTGATTTCGGCAGAACAAATGAGATGAGATCACCTGGAATTCTGCATAACTTCCTCCGGAAGAAATGCACTTTAATGTTTATCGAAATTAAACAGACAACAACAACAATTAAACAGACAATGGTGCCAATGACTATATTGGCACCATTCAGAAACACTTCTGGAAAAAAATATTTCTAAATTAAACAATGAATGTGTGAAAGTTTTTCATTTATCGATTTATGTTTAAGTACGATACAAGTGGGGACGATCTCTTCGACATTCCTTCGATGCTAAATGTCAACGTCGCTAAGGATAATCGTGCTCACTTAAAAGTGTAGCGATATCATTAGGATAACATAACCACACATTGTCCTGCCCGGCATCATAGCCTCATGTACAATTGGATTAAATTTTTCAAATTCGTCATGATCGGTTTTACGTGATCCTACCACGACTAATTCTAACCATTCGTTATATATATAAAAAAAGTTTGAACCTGGTTCTTCGCAGTAGGAGTAAAGAAATTCTCACTTCAATGCCATGAATTTGGACACACCATATTCATGTGGCGACCTACATGAATATCAATAATGCATCAAGCCAAAGGAAGACTCCAGAGTAAAAAAATGTAGTAACTGCGGTGAAAATCACACAGTCAAGTATAGAGGCAGTCGAAACCAACTAAAGTGTTCCTCCCGAACCTGTTACACGTGATCCATCTTTAAGCGAAACCCAATTTCAAACAGTCTCATACGCAAATATTATCAAAGGAACTCGTGCAATAATACCTCCTAGTGAAGAGAATAGCTCACTTCAGAAAACAATGCAATTATGCAAATATCACACAATCCATCTGTTCAATGTAGAAGGTGATGCATGACATGATCTGCTTTTGCAATCCCTACTAGCGAAGCCATGAGTGCCTTAGAAATCTGCCAAACTGTTCCTCAAAGAACATTCCATAGATCTGATGCTAATATCGGAAACTCACCTCACTCAAAAAAATTGTTTGAAATGAAAGGGTATTTCACAATGCAGGGCTACTATACCGATGATTTGCAAGCAACGACTCTTGAGCTCGAAGAATATATCAAGGTCCTAACAATCTCAGCTATTTACTGTCCATACAGATTTAATATTGATGAGGAGCAATATAAACAATATTTAGTACCCTCGGTATTAAATATATAGTGCTGGAGATTTTAATGCAAAGCATATCCACTGGGGCTTACGTTTAATAACTCCTAAAGGAAGAAAGCTGTTGTCAGTGGTAAATGCGCTTGAACTTGACGTTTTATCCAATGGTAACCCCACATATTATCCATCAGATAGAAGGAACACTCTAGACCTTATTCATTTTGCAATCACTAAAGGGTTGAAAAATGTACACTCTCTCGTGCATTCCTCTTTGGAGCTGTCTTCCGATCGTTCTCCCACTATGATAACCCTTATCTCTGAAAACTCTCATCAGAAAAACGGAAGAAGCTATGTTGATTATAAGCAAGCAGACTGGCTCAAGTATAAAAGTTATATCAGCTCACATCTCAATATTAACATTTCTCCCAAATTAGAACAGGAAATAGGCTCAGATATTTCCGAACTAACGGAGCTGCTTTCCCTGTCAGTGAAAATAGCTACACCCTACATTAAGCCATTAACCCGGGAAAAAGTTACCTCCCAAGACGTTCTAGAGCTCCTTTATGAAAAATTATCTATTAGACGTGAATGGCAGAAGTACAGATCGCCATCTCTGGAAAAGAAGCTGAACGATTGTATCAAAAAACTTCATCGTCTTTTAACAGAAAAAGAAATCTCTGAATTTCATGAATATGTTAAGACACTGTGTTACAGAAAACTCAAACTTCTCACTATGGGGAGCGACTAAAAAAATAAAAAAAAACTGCGAATAGACTAGAACAACTACAAAGGGTAATTAACTCCTGCATCACTGGGTGCCTTCACACAACTCTGACGGCAACACTCAATGCAATTTTGGGTATACTGCCATTGGATTCAACCGTACAAATTAATGGGATCATTAGTACACACAGCCTGGCACATATCGGGTTCATACCACAAGATCTGCATGTAAATAGTCATCGCTGCATTGTTAAAGATAGGAGACGAGACGACAGCTTTTGGATGCCTCTTGACGTAATGCCTCCGTGATATATCTTTCACAGGAAATATAAAACTCACGTCCCAAAGAGGATAGACTGGGATAACTCAAAAATCAGTCTTAACTGTGATGACATTGTATGGTACACTGATGAATCCAAGACTGAAGAAGGCACAGGATCTGGAATATATTGTCCCAATATACAAATGTCAGCCAGTCTTGCTAGCTTATCAACCGTCTTTCAAGCGGAAGTGTTTGCTTTTAATCGTTGCACCAGGGAAATCCTTAATCTTTGTCCTTAGGAAAAGAATTATTATAATGCCGAACAGTCAAGCTGCAATAAAAGCCTTGCATGCATCAACATTCAACATTAAGTATGGCAGACAGCTAATCTTCTCCAATAACTATCAATCAGGAATCAATGATGATACATTGGATTCCAGCACATTACGATGGTAATGAGGATACAGACAGATTAAAAAGGAAGGCAGCCGAAAAGCGACCATTTGGACCCGAAACAATCTTAGATATCAGCAAAGCTCACTACAGGAATTGCATTAAGCAAGAATACATGACCAAAGCAAACGCAAGATGGTCAAAAACTATTGGTATAGAATGTACCAAAGCTTTCTTTCCGCACTACTCAGTCAAAAACTCAAAATACCTTTTGAGTTTGAGCAGAGCAGAATTAAAACTTATGGCTGGTATAATTAGTGGACACCGATTATTAAACAAACATAAAACACGTCTGAAATTAACAGACTGTGAAATATGTAGATTCTGTATGGAAGATGATGAGACATCCGTACACCAGAATGTCCAGCCCTTGACATGTGAGGAAACAAACACTTGGGAGGGAAATATTACAGACAACCTATCTGTCTGAACTTGAACTCACAAGAATCGAAACGTTCTTTGAGAAAATAGGAGGATATAATCTCTTCCGGTATTAAACTCGGGTATGGCACAATAGTTCGGAACGGGCGCAGTTGGTCATCGCAAAACTTTAATATTTCTACAACACTAGTGAATACTTTTAAAATCTACCTTTTGAAAGAGTTATACATGAATTATAATGCTATGCAATATATGAGTTGTTACAACCTTATCTTTTGAAATATTCTATATATATGAATTGTTGTTATATTGTTAAATGAATATTTATTTTTTTATTTAAAAATATGTAGCTATACATTTTAACGGTAGCACATTTAATATAAATAGAGCCAATAGAAGCAAAGAAAGGACACTTAGCTTTGAGCTTCACTTGAGTGAAAATGAAGGTATATATGGTGGGCTGGTGTTTTACACCTACGACCGGAGTCAGTGTGAAGGTTTTACACTTATTGACTTAAGCTAACTAGGTATTTGTGGAAGAAAGGTGTTACATCTTCCACTGGAAGAGCAAGAAGGAACAACAATAATACCAACTAGTTAACATAGATTGGTCCATTCATTTTGCTACTTCAGTAGTAGTAAATTTTCGTAGCTATTTTCTTTATTTTCATTTTTCCTTAAAATGTTTTAATTTATATGAAATCAACTCCATAGCAACATTTTCTATATAATCTTGATATTTGATCAATCGGTTATACACGAGTGTTTCGAAATATCACCACAGTTGTAAACATAGATGAAAGGGTATGATAAAATACAACTGTGGGTGATTTCGGCAGAACAAATGAGATGAGATCACCTGGAATTCTGCATAACTTCCTCCGGAAGAAATGCACTTTAATGTTTATCGAAATTAAACAGACAACAACAACAATTAAACAGACAATGGTGCCAATGACTATATTGGCACCATTCAGAAACACTTCTGGAAAAAAATATTTCTAAATTAAACAATGAATGTGTGAAAGTTTTTCATTTATCGATTTATGTTTAAGTACGATACAAGTGGGGACGATCTCTTCGACATTCCTTCGATGCTAAATGTCAACGTCGCTAAGGATAATCGTGCTCACTTAAAAGTGTAGCGATATCATTAGGATAACATAACCACACATTGTCCTGCCCGGCATCATAGCCTCATGTACAATTGGATTAAATTTTTCAAATTCGTCATGATCGGTTTTACGTGATCCTACCACGACTAATTCTAACCATTCGTTATATATATAAAAAAAGTTTGAACCTGGTTCTTCGCAGTAGGAGTAAAGAAATTCTCACTTCAATGCCATGAATTTGGACACACCATATTCATGTGGCGACCTACATGAATATCAATAATGCATCAAGCCAAAGGAAGACTCCAGAGTAAAAAAATGTAGTAACTGCGGTGAAAATCACACAGTCAAGTATAGAGGCAGTCGAAACCAACTAAAGTGTTCCTCCCGAACCTGTTACACGTGATCCATCTTTAAGCGAAACCCAATTTCAAACAGTCTCATACGCAAATATTATCAAAGGAACTCGTGCAATAATACCTCCTAGTGAAGAGAATAGCTCACTTCAGAAAACAATGCAATTATGCAAATATCACACAATCCATCTGTTCAATGTAGAAGGTGATGCATGACATGATCTGCTTTTGCAATCCCTACTAGCGAAGCCATGAGTGCCTTAGAAATCTGCCAAACTGTTCCTCAAAGAACATTCCATAGATCTGATGCTAATATCGGAAACTCACCTCACTCAAAAAAATTGTTTGAAATGAAAGGGTATTTCACAATGCAGGGCTACTATACCGATGATTTGCAAGCAACGACTCTTGAGCTCGAAGAATATATCAAGGTCCTAACAATCTCAGCTATTTACTGTCCATACAGATTTAATATTGATGAGGAGCAATATAAACAATATTTAGTACCCTCGGTATTAAATATATAGTGCTGGAGATTTTAATGCAAAGCATATCCACTGGGGCTTACGTTTAATAACTCCTAAAGGAAGAAAGCTGTTGTCAGTGGTAAATGCGCTTGAACTTGACGTTTTATCCAATGGTAACCCCACATATTATCCATCAGATAGAAGGAACACTCTAGACCTTATTCATTTTGCAATCACTAAAGGGTTGAAAAATGTACACTCTCTCGTGCATTCCTCTTTGGAGCTATCTTCCGATCGTTCTCCCACTATGATAACCCTTATCTCTGAAAACTCTCATCAGAAAAACGGAAGAAGCTATGTTGATTATAAGCAAGCAGACTGGCTCAAGTATAAAAGTTATATCAGCTCACATCTCAATATTAACATTTCTCCCAAATTAGAACAGGAAATAGGCTCAGATATTTCCGAACTAACGGAGCTGCTTTCCCTGTCAGTGAAAATAGCTACACCCTACATTAAGCCATTAACCCGGGAAAAAGTTACCTCCCAAGACGTTCTAGAGCTCCTTTATGAAAAATTATCTATTAGACGTGAATGGCAGAAGTACAGATCGCCATCTCTGGAAAAGAAGCTGAACGATTGTATCAAAAAACTTCATCGTCTTTTAACAGAAAAAGAAATCTCTGAATTTCATGAATATGTTAAGACACTGTGTTACAGAAAACTCAAACTTCTCACTATGGGGAGCGACTAAAAAAATAAAAAAATCCTATTCAAGCGGAGTCTCCAATCCGTCTCCCCAATGGTGATTGGACAAGAAGTGATGTGGAAAGGGGAATTGCTTTTGCCAATCATCTGCTGAAAGTGTTTACCCCTAACGTGACTATCCTCGATACGCCGTTGCCATCAGTTGACCCTAACTGCAGCATTAATGATATATCAATCTCGAAAAAATATCTAGGACGTGATTTGATTACAGAACAAATGATCCAACAGCTCCCGGAAAGAGCTGTAATGCATCTCATGCATATGTTTAATGTAATAATATGCACCGGTTGCTTTTCGCAGACGTGGAAAACTTCCCAAATTATCATGATCCCCAAAGCTGGAAAATATCCCACAAACGCCGCGTCCTACAGACCCTTTAGTTTGTTATAAATTTTCTGAAAACTCTGAAAATTTGATAATAATGCGCATTAGAAATGCGATTAACCACAAAAACATCATACCAGAGTCCACCACATTGTAAACACTATACAAGTCATTTGCGATAGAAAGCATTACTGTTCCGCAGTATTTCTCTATATAACCAAGGCGTTTGATAAGGACTGGCATGAAGGACTTCTGCATAAAATAAAGAATATTTTGCCTTCCAACATCCACATATTACTGGAAAGCTACTTTTCAAGTCGGCAATTTGTGATAAGACATAAATTATACAACACAATTGAATACCCCATTCACGCTAGAGTACCCCAAGGCAGCATATTAGGCCCCTGCTAATTTGCCGACCCTCGCCAATACAGTCATTTACACTTTTGAAGATGATACAGCCATATTATGCCCTCATCCAGACCCGATATTGGAATCACAACTTCTCCAAGAACATGTAAATACTCTCCAAGAACGACTTGACTGCTGGAGGATAAAAGTCAATGAGTCCACATGTGTTCACATCACGTTCGCTCTATGCAGGAGTTATCGTCCACCTGTGCTAATTAACTCCAAGCCGATCCTCCAGGCTTTAGACACGAAATATATCGGAATGCATCTCGATCGTAGACTTACATGGACAAAGCATATAAGTACCAAAGCAACCCAAATTAAGCTTAAACTAAATGAATCGGCCTACCTCCTAAACAGACACCCCAGGCTGAAGCTGGATTATATAGTACTACTTTATAAAGCTGTCATTAAACCCATATGGACCTACAGTATCCAATTCTGGGGTAGTGCATCACAATCAAATGTGGAAAAACTCCAAAGAGCCCAATCTAAAATCGTTTGAATGATTACCAATGCTTCTTGATACATTAATAACTCCAATATCCACAGAGACTTACAAATTCCAATTGGAACTGATGAAGTTTCTATATTTAGCTAAGCTTGAGAGGCATTCAAATGCTTTGGCGTTATGCCTACTGAAAAACCAAGGACATATCCACCTAAAGAGAAAGCACATTTTAAAATTAAAGGCAATTTGAAAGTATTGTGTATGATTTACGGATATATATATATATATATATATATATATATATATAAATATATATATATATATATATATATATATATGTATATATATATATATATATATATATATATATGTATATATATATATATATATATGTATATATATATATATATATACATATATATATATATATATATATATATATATATACATATAATATATATATATATATATACATATATATACATATGCCAATTGCTTGCCGACAGGTGGGTACCGTTCGAAAGAAAAATCTTTTCGATAAATTTGTTATGCATCAACCGGGGATTGAACCACGACCTACAGATCAGAAGGCCAACACACTAACCACTGAGCTACGGCACCCACCAATAGAACATACTTATTTTATATATAGAAGAAACAAAAAGGATATAATCCGTGAATTTACATAAATACATACCAGGGATGTAAATTTTTTTGGTTTCTAGAATCCTGGTATCCCGAGATGTTAATTATTTTTTAGCAACTTCACTCGAAAAAAATTACATCAAAATTGTTTGAGTAGCGTTCCCACCAAATAAAAAATAATAAATAAATGGGTTTTAAATATACTTTTTTATTTAAAGTGAAAATCATTTCATACGATAGTTAAATTTATACGCATTTAGCAATACTTTAGAGAGTACATACCTGATAAAGTATCTTATATGTTCCAAAAAAGAAATCCAAAAAAATTAAAAAGATACTTTACTTACTTATGTGGCCATAACAACCGAATATCGATTTAGGCCGAAAATAACATGCTTCGCCAGCCATCTCTGTTCTTCGCTAGCTGGCGCCAGTTAGAAATTCCAAGCGCCGTCAGGTTCTCCAGTACTTGGTCTTTCCACCTGAGGTTTGGTCTTCCTCTTCTGCGTCGTCCTCCAGCGGGTTCCGAATATAACACCTTCTTAGCTGGAGCGTGTTCTTCCATTTGCTCGACATGACCTAGCCAGCGCAGCCGCTGGATTTTGATGCGCTTTACTATGTCAATATCGGCATACAGCTCGTACAGCTCATGGTTGTACCTTATTCGGTACTCGCCACCAACGCGCCTCCAAAGACCTTGCGTAGGACTTTTCTCTCGAAAACTCCAAGCATTCGCTCATCCGAGGTGGAAATTGGCCAGGCTTCAGCGCCATATGTTAAGACAGGCATGATGAGAGACTTGTAGAGTGTAGTTTTCGTTCTTCGAGAGAGGGCAGAACTTCTCAATTGCTTACTCAGCCCAAAGTAACACCTGTTAGCAAGAGTTATCCTACGCATGATCTCCAAGCTGACGTCATTACTGCTGTTAATGCTGGTTCCAAGATAGAAAAAGTCCCTTACTACTTCAAAAGCGTAGTTGTCAACAGTGACGTGCTGTCCAAGACGCCGGGACTCTTTGTTTGTTGACACTAGATACTTCGTCTTGCCCTCGTTCACCGTGAGACCCATCCGACGCGACTCTCTTTCCAGCTCTGAGAATGCTGCACTGACTGCTCGCGTGTTCATGCCGATTATGTCAATATCGTCGGCATACGCTAACAGCATGACACTTTTGTTGAAGATAGCAGCTCGTATTATTTTCTCCATAATAAGATTGAAGAAGTCGCACGATAACGAATCACCCTGTCTGAAACCCCGTTCGGTATTAAACGGTGCGGAGAGGTCCTTCCCAATTTTCACTGCACAACGGGAGTTATGCAGTGTCATTCTACAAAGTCGAATGAGCTTTGAAGGAATACCGAACTCAGACATTGTTGCGTAGAGGTAATCCCTTACCGGACTGTCGAAAGCGGCTTTATAATCAACAAATAGGTGGTGTGTGTCGATCTGTTTTTCTTGGGTCTTCTCCAGGATTTGGCGCAGTGTGAAAATCTGGTCGATGGTGGATTTACCAGGTCTGAAGCCACACTGATAAGGTCCAATGAGGTTGCTGAGCATAGGCTTCAACCTTTCACACAGTACGCTCGATAGAACCTTGTACGCGATGCTCAGGAGACTTATTCCACGGTAGTTGGCGCAAATTGTGGGGTCTCCTTTTTTATGTACAGGACAGAGAACACTGAGCCTCCAATCATCAGGCATGCTTTCATCCGACCATATTCTGCTTATGAGCTGGTGCATGCGGGTGAGCTGCTCATCGCCTCCGGTCTTAAAAAACTCGGCAGGCAGGCCATCAGCACCTGCAGCTTTGTTGTTCTTCAGCCTTAAAATGGCCGTTTCAACCTCGTCATAGTCGGGTGGTGGAACATCAACACCATCATCTGTAATTGGGGTTATCGGGCATCCTCCTCCACTGGCGGAATTGTTCGTAGCATCGCCATTCAGTAACGTGGAGAAGGGTTCCCTCCATAGGCTCAGTACACTCTGGACATCCGTAACCTGATTCCCATTTCCATCACGACAAGAAGAGACTCCGGGATTTAAACCTCCACTCAGGCGCTTGATCTTTTCAAAGAATTTTCGAGTCTCATTCTTGTCGGTACACATCTCTATCTCCTCACACTCGCGTCTTTCTTGTTCTCTTTTCTTGCGCCTGAAAAGACGTCTCTCTGCACTACTTTTCTCTCTATACCGCTCCTTAACAGCTCGCGTTGCGCCTGCGCGCAGGGTTTTTCTGTAGGCGGCGTCTTTCTCTGCGGTAGCGTCGCGACACTCCTGATCATACCACTCATTCCTCAGAGGCCGGTAGTAACCGATTACCTCCTCGGCAGCAGTAGTCATGGAGTGGGATATATGTGTCCACCGTGCGCATGTATCATCAAGTGGAGGAGTGTTCTGCATAAGCAGATCCGATAGTCGAGTGGAAAATGCATCTGCTGTCTCTGGTGATCGCAGCTTACTGACGTCGAGCTTTCTCTGTGTGGGACTTCTCTTGTTATTTGAGACACATAGGCTTGTGCGCACCTTAGCTGCAACAAGGTAGTGATCCGAGTCGATGTTGGCACCACGGATCGATTTCACGTCCATCACACTGGAAGCATGCCTTCCGTCAATCACCACATGATCAATTTGGTTTCTTTTACGTTGATCTGGAGACAGCCATGTCGCTTTGTGGATGTCGAGATGCTGGAATCTGGTACCACCAATTACCATGTTTCGTGCTGCGGCGAAGTCGATCAGCCTCATTCCGTTATCGGAGGTGTTCTGGTGGAGGCTGAATTTTCTGACAGTTGGACCAAAGGTACCTTCCTTGCCCACCCTGGCATTAAAGTCGCCAAGCACGATTTTGATATCGTGGCGGAGGCAGCGGTCGTACGCTTCTTCGAGGCGCTGAAAAAAGCTCTCCTTGGTCACGTTGTCCTTCTCATTCGTCGGAGCGTGGGCACATATAAGGCTGATGTTGAAAAATTTTGCCTTGATGCGGATTGTGGCCAGCCGTTCGTTCACAGGCGTGAACTGTGAGACAAGATGTCGTAGTCTTTTGCTGACCAAAAATCCACATCCTAATTCGTGCCTTTCAGCATGGCAACTGTAGTAGATGTCACAGGACGCTCTTTTGGAGCAGCCCTGTCCTGTCCCTCGCATTTCCTGGAGAGCGGTGATGTAAGCTCTGTATTTTTCGAGGACATCAACCAGCTGGATAGAGGCACCCTCCCTATAAAGTGGTCCTTTTTTCGTTTGCGGGGGTCATCAACAAAAGCGGTAGGCCTTATCCGAGGCATATTTGTTTTTTTCATTGGGGGGTTTTTTTATGTGGCAGGTCATAAACCCAACGCACAACCTCTAACCGAGGAGATTTTCGCCACTCACTTCAGCAGCCTCTCAGCGGGTGCCAGGAAGACTTTGCCCGGTGGTCGCCACATGGAGGGCCCCCATTAATAATAATGAAAGCGCCGTCACATAGTAAGCAGAGTAAGCTATATGACTACCCCTCATTAACAAATAAAGGTTTCATCACATAACGCTCAGATCAAACTACATGACAGCCAGTGAGTTGACTTGCGATGAGTTCAACAAGGATTGCGCTAGCCCCACCCGGTTGAGGCAGTTAGACACGTTACCTTGCGAAAACACCACCAGACCACCAGGCCAATTAAAAAGATATCAGATGTATTTTGTGGTTGAAAGAAGTTCATAGAATATATTTTTTAATCTCATACAATTTAAGCGGAATAAGCGGAAAGTAGTAGGCTTTAATACATATTCATGTATGTTAAAATAAAAAATTAAGTTAGTCAATGCAACTACTTACAGCAGAGGCATACATATGAATATATTACTTTTTATATTAAAAAGATACAAAAACAAAGACGTTCAAACAAATCTATATTTGCTAAAAAGTTATTACACATGTATATAACTAATACAATTTGTTGTTAATTGCTTTCAATACTTTTAGTAACACAATTAACAAGAAGATATTAAATTGTAATTCATAAATTTTTTTTTTTTTTTTTTTTTTTTGTTAGCTTATTTTTTTTATTGAATCTTTCTTAAATACGAGAAACTAACAATAAGTATTCAAATCTTACAAACTAAATAAAACTATGTGATATCCCCTACGTTCCATCACAATTTGGTGAGTCGCGAGATGTAGCAATTTTACAGCATATTCAGTGTGTCTTTTCTTTTTAATCGACGATGCCCCTTGCTCAGCAACAATTGCCTAGCAAGGGGATTCGGATGATTGTGTAATTTTTGAATGTAACTTCTGCAGTACATTGCAACTTCCTCAGAAATTGTGGATACATTTAAATCTCGATGGATGTTAACGTTCCTCATATACCAAGGCGCGTTTACAATAATTCGCAGACACTTGGATTGTATTCGCTGCAATTTTTCGATATTAGAGGGAGATGCGGTGCCCCAAAACTGAATACCATAAGTCCAGATTGGTTTCAGGATTGCTTTATATAATAGCACTTTGTATTCAAGATTCAACTTTGATCTTTTGTGTAACAGCCACCATAACTGATTCATTTTAAGCTTGATCTGAGTTTTCTTTGCCTCTATGTGATTTTTCCATGTCAGCCTTCTGTCGAGGTGAATACCCAAGTACTTTGTTGAGGAACATTGTGGAACTGATTGGCCATTAATTTTAAGTGGGGGACATGTATCTAGCCTTAGCGTGAAGGTTACATGTACGCTCTTTGATTCATTGACTTTTATACGCCATTTTGCTAGCCAGATTTCGAGAGAATCGACATGAGTCTGCAGGAGTTTAGTAGCTTCTATGGGGTTAGAGCGAGAGCACAATATTGCCGTATCATCAGCAAAGGTCGATATGAATGTATAGTTATTGTTGGGCATATCTGAAGTGTATAAGAGATACAGTAAGGGACCCAAAACGCTTCCTTGAGGAACGCCAGCGTGAATATCCAATGGGTTTGTTTTCATAAATAAATCACAAATATTTAGTATTATTTAGTCTCAATATACAATAGCTTAGTGGTTAGTGTGTTGGCCTTCTGATCTGTAGGTCGTGGGTTCAATCCCTGGCTGAAGCATAAACTTAATATCGAAAAGACTTTTGGCAATTCTTCCATTATCCATGGAGAAGTTTCTAAAAGAAATCTGTGGTTTATAGGTACCACATATTTATTTCATCCTTTTTTTACGTATTGACAGTTAAGTAACTAGACCCCCAAACCCCATTAAAGGTACGATCTTCAATTTCATATAGATGTAACAAGTATCGCTACGAATTTACATATACCGATATAACTCTCTGAATTACTGTTGAAAAATAATTTTTTTAAATACTAATCTATTTAAAGTGTTGTCTTCCAATCTAGATCTGAACTTATTGCATATTAACCTGCGGATGAGAAACAAAAACTCAGCTGATTTTTACCACAAAGACAAAGTGCTTTTCAATGGTGCTATTTTGTAATGAACTGGGATTTTGCTGTCTTCATTTTTATGCTTCGTAAGAAATCAAAAATCCCGGGGATTTTCGGAACTTAAAAAAGATCGGGATCCCGGAATCCCAGAATCTTTAATACATGCATATACGAATGTACGTGAGATAGAACTTGGTAGTTGTTATTGCTATTATTGTAAAAAAGAAGAGAAAATAAGTTAATAAGATTAGTAAGAAATATTAATTAACAGTACACAAACCAATATTGAAAAAAATATTGTATACGAGCATATAGTAAAGAATCAAACCGTGGTGAAAATTATTATATAAACATTGTGGAACATTATTTATTTTATTTAATTAATCCTGCTTATAAACTATTAGTTTGTAGTAGGTTACTAATAGGATGTTTTCATTAACTTGGATTCTCTAAAACATTATGTGCTTCAAATTAATTATGTTATAATATGATAATTGCAATCAAGATTTTGGCTATAAGATAAAATACACAATTTTTGGTATACCCCTTGAACTTTAAGTAGTTCACTAAATAAAAATACAACATTGTGGAACATTATTTATTTTATTTAATTAATCCTGCTTATAAACTATTAGTTTGTAGCAGGTTACTAATAGGATGTTTTCATTAACTTGGATTCTCTAAAACATTATGTGCTTCAAATTAATTATGTTATAATATGATAATTGCAATCAAGATTTTGGCTATAAGATAAAATACACAATTTTTGGTATACCCCTTGAACTTTAAGTAGTTCACTAAATAAAAATACAACATTGTGGAACATTATTTATTTTATTTAATTAATCCTGCTTATAAACTATTAGTTTGTAGCAGGTTACTAATAGGATGTTTTCATTAACTTGGATTCTCTAAAACATTATGTGCTTCAAATTAATTATGTTATAATATGATAATTGCAATCAAGATTTTGGCTATAAGATAAAATACACAATTTTTGGCATACCCCTTGAACTTTAAGTAGTTCACTAAATAAAAATACAACATCTTGACAGTGTATTGACCGACGTGTTGAAGCATGGAAGGACTATTATTGCATTTTTTAAGGAGGGGTCCCAAGTAATATTCTCTAAAGCCAATATAAATTGGACCGACAAAAAGAAAATGTTGAAGTTACATAGCACACATAAAGCACCTTGGTCAATTCTATACACCAGACCCTTAATGCAAAACCTGACATTATGTTTCGTCAATAAGCGCAGTTGGGCATACACCTCGCTAATATAGAACTGATTTCTGTAGGAAAGATGAGGAGCTACCTTATCGTATAAGGATCGTAAGATTTAACAGTTCATAAAGGATGAACTAGAGCAGCTAAGCACGTCATGGAATTTTAGAAACCGATCAAAACGCTCGAACGCCATTTTCTCTACATTTTTCCAAGTTACAGTACTTGGGGACTCCCATATATGAGAAAACCCGATTTTTTGGGTCCCCATTTTTATAAAACCATAAGTACCATAAGTGATTGTGACCATGATTCGGGCGTTTCCCGTATGTTGAAATATTATAGAAGAAAGAATGCGTATAGTTTATGCCTTCCTCGGGTAAACATTTATAAAATTCACTTCCAACCATATTTGGCCCTGGTGGCTTATTATTTTTGCAATTACTGATTGCAAATTAAATTTCTGAGTAAGTAATTTCGATATCTAACATTGCATCAAAGGTTCCCATAAAGGAAAGATGGCACAATGTAAGGCATGGACATATTTTAGCATTAAATTGTTCCCACTCACCATGGGTATAGGGTTGGATAGTGCATGTTTCTTGTTACAATCCCTGACTACATCCCAGAACTCTTCCGAGTTTTTAGCTTTAGCAAATTTGTCTTTTATTTTTGTATCGTGTGTGCATTTTTTGTTGTTTAACAGATTTTTATACTCCCTTTCCAATTGAACGAAGTTCGATTTATGTTCCGCACCTAATAAAAATTTTTTACAAAGCCTAAGTGCTTTGTTGAGATCACGTTCTTTTTTATGTAATTCCTGATCGAATCATGGCTTTTTAAGATTTTCCTATGCCTTTCTTGATATGGCTTTTACCATACTAAGTTTTTGGGCTGAAATTTTTATTTTTTCTATCAAGTTTGCATTCAGCTGAGTCATTAATGACGTCATGCTACGAAAGACTGTCTTCCTCACTTTGAAGGGTTATAAATCGTAGCGCTTTTGTGACATCCCACAATATTATTTGATTTTTTTCCTTCCTTATTTTGCTTACAGGTTTTGTTATTATAACAACTGACTAAAGGTATGGCACTTTTAAGGATTACAGGAAAATGATCAGATCGAATACGACCTCGACCTCTTTGACATACGAAATAGAGGCAAGGTTTTCCTATATCAAGTCTATAATATCATACTTTCACCACTGATATTCGAAAACGTATAATTTCCTGGAATATCACCTGGTGTGCGTCCATTAAATAGAACGAAGTCGTTTCTCAGCATAGCATCACATAAATTTTTGCCACGAGGGTTTAGAACTCTGCTGCAGAAATTCTTTCCATGACTAATTTGAGTTGAGCTCAAGAAGAAGATCACAACAACTTTCGTTGCCTACTCTAGAGTTGAAATCGCCTCTGGTTATAATTGGAATATTACTAGACTTAGACAAAATTTCGTCTAACAAAATTTCTAAAGATTCAAGTGTTCTTTCTAAGTCGTAAGATATTTTAATATAAACAGAGCCAACGACTATTTAAAAATTGTTTAACATTATATGAGTGAATAACCACAGGGGCAGATATCTATTACAAAAGAGTTAATATTGTTAGCTATTAGAGATATGAGGTCGCCACTTGCTCTGTCTGTTGATTTTCTTCTTCTTGCAGCCGATGAAAACTGAAGAAAATTGTTCCTATGTGGAAATGAATTGTCAAAGTATGTTTGTAACCAGGATTCGCACAATCCAATTATGTGTGCTTGCGCCAGCGACGTTTCGTTATATAAGGTCTAGTAAAAAGAAATCCACTATTTTTACATTAAATTGAAGGTTTTATTTAGCATAGTTAGAATGATCCGATTTAGGTCAAATATACACCGTTTTGTTCGATAACTTGTTGCCATTTTGAAGGTAATTTTATAATGATACTCTCATAGAAACCCTCGTCCCTATTGGCAAAAAACTGGGACAGTCGATTTTCATAAGCCTCTCTCTTGAGGCGAATTTTTCACCAACAAAATCATTCGCCATAGACAGGAACGGTAGAAATCACTTGGTGCAAGGTCCGGACTATAGGGTGGATGCATAAGAACCTCCCAACCTCACCTGGCGTTGTCCTGATGGAATACAATTCCTCTCCTATTGGCCAAAGCTAGCCGCTTTGCTTCCTTCATTGTTGACAGTACAGATCCGAATCAAGAGTTTGGCCGTAGGGGAGCAACTCATAGTAGATGATTCCCTGCTAATCCAACCAAACACATAGCAAAACCTTCTTGACCGTCAGTCCTGGCTTGGTCACCGTTGCGTGTTCATTGAATTGAGTAAATTTTTGGGTTTATTACTTTTTTTCTTGAATGCCGCGATCCAAATCCGCTAAATAACTAATATATTGGTCGTCAATGATCTGTACAAAACCTACCTTATATCAATCAACAGGGCACCCAGCCACATACAATACGCAATTCCAGCACCAAGTTAAGTTAAGAATCAGTGATATGATATATATTCACTAGTTTGATAGGTTTCTCATTGTTCTTCTTCGTTTTTATTTTCTAGTTATAGGCCGTTACACGTATTCATCTCTTTCACTCTTTTGCATTTCGCAATCTTCTTGTTTCTCCCATCTTCTTCTTTGTACTACCGCTGCAAACCAATATAAGTATTTGCTTAGGTTAGGTTAGAGTGGCCGCCCAGAGAAACGCCTATTGTGGTACCACGCGAATATTCCTACTCTACTAGGTCGAACCAACCAGAACTTTTGACGAAATTTAGGAGGTTGCTAATATCAACCACTGATAGGGGGGCTAAGTCATTCCACTGGTAATATCCCAGGAATTTTTTGCGTGTTTTGCACAAAGCAGGGCAGGTACCCAGAGGATGTGAGATGGTCTGGAGTTCCTCCTCATCTCTGCAGCTTCTGCAGTAGTCATGCACGAGATGGCCTAAGCCCATTCTCGCTGCGTGAGGTCCTATGAGGCAGTGACCAGTAACCATTCCAACATAGGTCGAGATATCTTTCCTTTAAGGTCAGTGAGTTTACGCGAGCATTTTGTACTGAATGTGTGCCACATCACTTTCGCTGTCCTACAGATGGGTGAATCCGTCCATCTTTTTTAGAAGGCGTTATCCGTCATCGGGGTATGATGAGCGGGGTGGACAATGTGATAAGATTATTAACCCACCGAACTCACAGGCCTCGCATGCGGTACCTGGGCCGAGCGCCTAAACGTCGGGCTGAGAAGGCAGAGGGCGAGCCCACCAGGGCGAGGAAGACTTACGCTTAAGTATCGGAATCTGACCTCGTTATGAGAGTCATAGACTTGCCACTAGAGGGGAGCCTGGAGGATACTCATCTGAGTACCTTCAAGGTATCTTTGCTGAATGCCATGGAGTCCCTTGAAGACGATGTCAATGACATTTAATTTGTCGGCAGGGCAAGGGCGGAGAGCAGATTGTTTGTGCTAAGGTGCAAAAATCAGCAATCCACAAAATGGCTGTGCAAGACCGTGGAGCACCTAAACTGTCTATGGGAGGGTGCAAAGCTCGAATATGACAGCCTAACTGCCTTGTCGGCAAAGAGGAAGATGGCGACTGTGGCTCATGGCAATGTTGTGGCCAGCGACATCATCCTCAGAAGGCTAGAACACCAGAACGCCTGTGTGGAGGACACTTCCATATGGGGTGTTATCCGCACAGAAGAGTTTGGCGAGGCAGAAAGGGCAGGTATCGTACTCCCCGTGCTGTGCCCCAAAGAGGACGTGGAGGCCATCAAGATCGCAGAGGGGAGACTCAACTGCGGTCTTGAACAGGTCGTCGTTATATTCCAGGGAGATGCAGTATGAGGGGTCCGACGCGGCTCCTGGCGTGGGACTAGTGGCGCATTCTGCAAGTAAAAATCCATTAGGGCGGGAGGTGGTCCCGCGTCAGGAACCACTAAATGTGTGTCAACTCAATATTCACCACAGCAAAGTAGCATCAGCTATGATTGTGCGGAGCTTCGATGAGGATGAGTTTGACATTGCACTGGTTCAGGAGCCCTGAATCCTTCACGGAAAGATCAAAGGCCTCTCTGCACAAAAGACCACCTTCTTTTAGACCACAAACAGAGGGGAAGTTGAGGACATGCATTTTAGTTAGACATTGGATACGTGCGATTCTAATGTCTAACTTGTGCTCACCGGATCTCACAGTAGCGAGAATAGGTGACGCCGCGAGATCATTTATGATCGCATCAGCATACCTTCCATACGATTCTCCAGAGGGACCACCTCCAAGAGAGGTGGAAGCTCTAATGAGATTCTTTGATGGAAAGTGGTTGGTCCTTATCTTAGGCTGCGATGCTAATGCGCACAGTTCTGTGGGCGCAGCAGCAATGAAAACTATAAAGGAGAGTGTCTACTCGAATTTATAGAAATATTTGGTGTACAAATTACTGAGAACAGAACCGACCTTTGCGAGGTCATTCATGTTACTTTGACAAATGTCAAAATGTTGGACAGGGTTTTGGATTGGAGGTTGTGGACAGATTAATCATGTCGGACCACAGGATCATTCAGTTTGGGGTTACATCCGATAAAAGACATAGGAAAGACTGTAGAATGGTAAGGATACCGAAACAAACGGATTGTATAAGGTACAGTGAAGTTCTTGGGGAATTATTGCCAGGGAGGTTTAAGAGACTTCAGCTCAGCCATGATCAAAGCATTTGATCCCTTACGGTAGTGAATGAAGGGAACCCCACTCCATTGTGGAATGGGAAGCTGGAATCCATGAAAAAGGAGACAAGGAAGGCTTTTAGTCGTCACATGAGAGAGGACCCCAACGCGTGGGACGACTACAAGCCAAAGAAAAGGGAGCTGAAGAAGACTCTACGCAACCGTAAAAGGAAAACGTGGAGGGAATTCTGCTCAAATATGCAAGATATGACCGATATATATAGATTACAGAGGATTATATCAAAGGACCTGGTGTCAAAGTTGGGATTAATTCGCAAAACGCAATCGGAGAGTCACTGAAATACCTGATGGAGGTGCATTTTTCAGAAAGCTTTAGATCGGAAGTTCCATGGGAAGACAGGTTTCTGGGAATATTTACTACTTGACTGGCTACAGGATATATCCCGACTCAATGGAGAGAGACTAAGGTTGTCTTTCTACCAAAGCCGGGAAAGGGACTAATCAGAGGCTAAATCTTTCCGGCCGGTTAGCTTGAATTCCGTTCTGCTTAAATGTATGCAGGGAGTACTGGCGGACTACATGGTAAGGACAACGCTTCTGACAAAACCACTGTCAGCACGCATACAGAGCTGGCAAATCTGGATAACAAGCTGCATCAGTGTAAGAGAGTGTTCGGTCTCATGTGGGGAATTACTCGCAGAACAGCGCACTGGATCAACACAACGATGGTAAGGTACTTAATAGCGTATGCTGCTGTGGTCTGGTGGCCTAAGGTCACCCAAAAGACCGCGAAAAGCAAGTTAGATAGGGTACAAAGAATGGCTGGTATTAGGATTACCGGAGCTATCCGGACGACCCCTTAGAAGCATTGGAAGTCTTTCTCGGGCTGCTGCCGTTGGACTTGCATATTATGAAGTCAGCGGCATTAACAGCATTACGTCTGAAGACAACCAATAATTGGTATGGATTCGGCACAGAGAGGGGGCACAGGGGCATCCTGTCACTGCTATATAGCAGTGTAAAGGAGGCGCAGATGCCAATGGAGGGAATGGGTAGGTTGAAGATGACTGAAAAGTCACACAGAACACTCATTGAAGACGTATGTGATGAAAATAACATCATATTTTCACATATGGTTCATTAATGGATCACAGGGCGGGTGCTGGAATCTTCTCTAAAGAGTTGGGACTGGAATGCACTCTGAATCTGAGAAGATACGTATCGGTCTATCCAGCAGAAATGCTTGGTCTAGTGCATGCACTAGACCATCTACTGGATGGAAAGGTGCAAGGTAAGAAAATCTTGTTAGCACTCGATAACCAGGCGGTGGTCAGGCGACTGCAACAACCTACGGTATCTTCTAAGCTGGCGCTCGAATGTGTTCAGAAACTTAACGGGTGTGCTCGTAGTAATGCGATTACTCTTATGTGGGTGAAGGGACACATTGGTATAGAACAAAATGAAGCTGCAGACGCCTTGGCTAGACAAGGATCTGATCTAAATTTTATGGACCGGAACCACTAGTTGCTCTTAGCAACGGGACGGTGAAGGCAAAAATCGAAGAGTGGATATAGAAACTCCATCGCACGAGAGTTGTGGAACATACCCCACAAAGACATGCTTGAAATAACTCGTGATGTTATTATGAGGAAGAAAGTAGAAGAATTCTGCAACCGAACAAATAATCAACACACGATTTGAGGGACGAAAAGGGACCCATATAAGTGATCTGATTCGGCTAATCCATGAAACATATAATATATATATATATATATATATATATATATATATATCTATATATATATATATATATATATATATATATATATATATATATATATATATATATAATATATATATATAATATGTTATAATATATATTATAATATGTTATGTTATATACATATGTTATAATACACTACACTATTAAAACTATTAAATTAATATTAATAATATTCAACCTAAATAATATATGAAAACAAATCAAAATATATTTCAACAAATTAAATACTACTAATATTATTACAAATATTATACAAATTTAGTAATATTAAATTTGCATAATATATTGTTACGTTTTTTTTTTTTTTTTTTTTTTTTTGTGAACGTTTAATTCTATTTGAATTACCTTGTTCGATCACTGGATTCTGTTAATTATAACTGCAACACTTATTTTATACAACTATATACAGCAACAATTTATTTAATAATCTCTATTTACAATCAACACTGTTTACAATCAACTATTTACTATAACACTTAAATGTACTAGCAACTTTTGCCTCTGTATCAATGTTTTCGCAATCACGTTCGGAATTAGATTGATTGTCAATTCTCAACACTGGCTCTATTTATACTCTGTTGGCAACACCCCAGAATCTTCCTTTATCGAGATTCTTCTCTTCCTTTCTCGTTGGCTTGTTCTGGTTATCGCTTTTTTCTTTTTGTTGACATTCGTTTCGATGCTGCCAATAGAGTCAGTCACAATAGTGATGAGTAATCAACTATCGATACTCGTTACACTGCCCTCCTCTTAACCTTGTTCGTCCCGAACAAGTTTTTATACTTCCCCTCGATATGGCGCAAGTCGCTCCAAGTGTACTACTTTAAACTTTGCTCTTTTATTCCAGGCACGTTGAATGCGATACACTACGTCATTTATCTTTGCTATAATCTCATATGGTCCTTCCCAATGAGTCTGTAGTTTAGGAGACAGGCCTTTCTTTCGTTGTGGATTATGAAGCATTACAAGCTCTCCTTCATAGAACCCTTTTGAATTTGCTTTCAAGTCATACCTGGCCTTCATCTTATCGCTTATCATCTGCGACCGCTCTCTGATGAACCGATGTACTTCATCCAACTGTTCCCGCTTTTCGCTAGTATAATTACCTTCGGTTGATCTCGTTGGTGTTACGACTCCAAATTTTAAATCAGCTGGCAGTCTTAACTCGTTTCCAAAAATTGCCATTGCCGGTGTAGTAGCCGTCGTATCATGTTGTGCGCATCGATATGCCATGAGGAACATTGGTATATGTACATCCCAGTCTCTTTGGTATTTATCTACGACTTTTCTCAAATATTCCTCCAAGGTACGGTTAAATCGTTCTACCATGCCATCAGATTGTGGATGCAAAGGTGTTGTACGAGTTTTGTATATACCCAGCATACGGCATATCTCTTGGAATACAACTGATTCGAAATTTCGACCTTGGTCTGAGTGTAACTCCATCGGTACACCAAAACGAGTAACCCATTGGTTGACGAATACATCCGCAACTGTACTAGCTTCCTGATTTGGAATGGGGTATACTTCAGGCCATTTACTGAAGTAATCTATAACCACCAGAACATACTTGTTTCCTGCGTTGCTTATTGGAAATGGCCCAGCTATGTCCATAGCAATTCGCTCAAATGGAGCACCCACGGTGTATTGGTGCATCTTACCTCGACTTTTCTTAGTGGGACCTTTGGCCATTGCACATTGCTTACACTTCCGAATCCAATCAGCGACATGGTCATGACATCCAACCCAATAAAATCGTTTCTTTATTTTCTCGAAGGTTTTGGTGATTCCCAAATGCCCTCCACTGGAGGCATTGTGATACTCAGCTATCACTTCATTTATTCTCGCCTTGGGTACCACTAGAAGATCATTAGTGATTTTTCCATCCTCACTTTCCCATGCTCTGAATAAACATCCGTCTCGTAAGTGCAGGCTTTGCCACTGCGCCCAGTATGCCTTTGCTATTGGACTCTCATTAGCCATTTCTTGCCAATCTGGACGTATGCCCTGCTCCTTGTATTCCATAATCTTTGCGAGATCTGGGTCGTTCCGTTGATCTTCTTGAACTCGTTCGGTTGTCCATGACTCTTCCGATAATACATTCGTAAGTTGTAGGTTAACAATGTGATTCTGGCTTCCTACCCGAGAACAATGTTTACTATCTAACAACAGCTTTACCACGATGAATGACATCACGATCTTCCTTTCGTTGTCCTGGTGAATTCGATCTTTGTTGCTTGCGTCGTAGCCGACAATTACGCGCCATGTGTCCTCTTCGATGGCATATGAAGCACTTACCGGTAAATTTATTTTTGTGTTGATTCCTTGTTCTTCCTTTAGGCTTCATACTCGATTGATTGCAATCACGCGCTATATGCCCTCTTTTGTCGCAAATGAAGCACTTTCCATTAAATCTGTTTTCGCGTCGACCTGCTCTTACTTCAGGCTGAACTACAGATTTTACTGCCTGACGCACTGCTTCAACCAGATGTGATGTTTTCCCCTCTAGTTTGTGTACTCCTGGCACTGGTCGACACATTAAGCTGGCGGCTTCATATGTCAAAGCACTACTGACTGTTTCGGCATATGTATTCCTGGGTGACATGACTAGGGCACGCTTTGTCTCTCCGTCACGTATGCCATCTATGAATGCCTCTATTTTTATTTTTTCGACGAACTCTTCCGAATTACCAGAGAACGCAAGATGACATAAGCGCTCAATGTCAGAAGCGAATTCCTGCAGGCTCTCATTACTCCGTTGCACTCGCGATCTTAACTCCACTCGATGTAATTGACTCTTGTATTCATTTTCATATTTCCGCTGGAGTGTGTTCATCAGTGACTGATAGCTACCACGATCTTTCTCTGGAACCATCTGTAACACCTCGGAAGCATTACCTTTTAATGCGACTATTAAAGCAGCAGTCTTGTCGCTGTCATCCCATTGATTCTTCGAAGCTGTTGTCTCGAATTGAAGCTTGAAGATATTGAATGGCGTGCTTCCGTCAAATGTTGGTGGCTTTAATTTGATTGTACTTGAATCTCTAATCACTGATGTGGCTGGTCCATTTATTTTTAGTTGATTGAGTTCGTGCTGTAATTTCTCGAACTTATCTTCCAAGTCATCTACATGTTCCTTTAAATCCGTGACCTTTTCATTAATGGTTCCGGAAATTTCCTGAAATCTAAGTTCAATTCCCTTTTGTAGTTTTTCGATGACATGTTCTTGACGAGCCGAATGTTCTTGAAGCTTGGAGTCAATTGTTTTCTGGAATTCTCCCATAGCGTTTTCTTGACGTACCGAATGTTCTTGAAACTTGCAGTCAATGCGAGACGCATTTCCTTGAATTTCCGTACGCAATTCAGCCGAATGTTCTTGTAACTTCGCATTAATTCCTTGCAGTTGCTGCTGCTGCTGTTGCATCATGGATTTCATAAATTCCATGAGTTGACCACTCGAATCTACCTTACTCTCTTCCTCGGCGTGCACAACTGCATGTATATCGTCTTCCTCAAAGAACTCATGTTCTTCTACATTAATTCCCTTAGCCTCCATGGCTTTCCTCAGCCTCACCAGCAGTTCCGCCTTTGCACCTGATGACGATAGATTCATCTCTACCAACAGCTTTTTAAGCTGATCCACTTTTAGTTGGTCAATTTTCACCATTTTTACAGAATCCCACTTCTGACACCAATTGTTACGTTTTTTTTTTTTTTTTTTTTTTTTGTGAACGTTTAATTCTATTTGAATTACCTTGTTCGATCACTGGATTCTGTTAATTATAACTGCAACACTTATTTTATACAACTATATACAGCAACAATTTATTTAATAATCTCTATTTACAATCAACACTGTTTACAATCAACTATTTACTATAACACTTAAATGTACTAGCAACTTTTGCCTCTGTATCAATGTTTTCGCAATCACGTTCGGAATTAGATTGATTGTCAATTCTCAACACTGGCTCTATTTATACTCTGTTGGCAACACCCCAGAATCTTCCTTTATCGAGATTCTTCTCTTCCTTTCTCGTTGGCTTGTTCTGGTTATCGCTTTTTTCTTTTTGTTGACATTCGTTTCGATGCTGCCAATAGAGTCAGTCACAATAGTGATGAGTAATCAACTATCGATACTCGTTACAATATGTATATACATATATATATATATATATATATATATATATATATATATATATATATATATATATATATATATATAAATATATATACACATTTATTTATAAATTTAAATTTATATAATTGGTAGTAATATTAAATTTGTATAATATTTGTAATAATATTAGTAGTATTTCAATATGTTAAAATATACTACACTATTAAAACTATTAAATTAATATTAATAATATTCAACCTAAATAATATATGAAAACAAATCAAAATATATTTCAACAAATTAAATACTACTAATATTATTACAAATATTATACAAATTTAGTAATATTAAATTTGCATAATATATTGTTACGTTTTTTTTTTTTTTTTTTTTTTTTTTGTGAACGTTTAATTCTATTTGAATTACCTTGTTCGATCACTGGATTCTGTTAATTATAACTGCAACACTTATTTTATACAACTATATACAGCAACAATTTATTTAATAATCTCTATTTACAATCAACACTGTTTACAATCAACTATTTACTATAACACTTAAATGTACTAGCAACTTTTGCCTCTGTATCAATGTTTTCGCAATCACGTTCGGAATTAGATTGATTGTCAATTCTCAACACTGGCTCTATTTATACTCTGTTGGCAACACCCCAGAATCTTCCTTTATCGAGATTCTTCTCTTCCTTTCTCGTTGGCTTGTTCTGGTTATCGCTTTTTTCTTTTTGTTGACATTCGTTTCGATGCTGCCAATAGAGTCAGTCACAATAGTGATGAGTAATCAACTATCGATACTCGTTACAATATGTATATACATATATATATATATATATATATATATATATATATATATATATATATATATATATATATATATATATATATATATATATATATATATATATATATATATATATATATATATATATATATATATATATATATAAATATATATACACATTTATTTATAAATTTAAATTTATATAATTGGTAGTAATATTAAATTTGTATAATATTTGTAATAATATTAGTAGTATTTCAATATGTTAAAATATACTACACTATTAAAACTATTAAATTCATATTAATAATATTCAACCTAAATAATATATAAAAACAAATCAAAATATATTTCAACAAATTAAATACTACTAATATTATTACAAATATTATACAAATTTAATATTACTACCTATTATATAAATTTAATATTGTGATCTGTTTTTCCACATTTTTTTCAATACTATGTGTTTATTGAACCTCTCCACTATTCCGAGAAACTCACAACAATAAGTATTCAAATCTTACAACTACTTACTTATGTGGCCATAACAACCGAATATCGATTTAGGCCGAAAATAACATGCTTCGCCAGCCATCTCTGTTCTTCGCTAGCTGGCGCCAGTTAGAAATTCCAAGCGCCGTCAGGTTCTCCAGTACTTGGTCTTTCCACCGGAGGTTTGGTCTTCCTCTTTTGCGTCGTCCTCCAGCGGGTTCCGAATATAACACCTTCTTAGCTGGAGCGTGTTCTTCCATTCGCTCGACATGACCTAGCCAGCGCAGCCGCTGGATTTTGATGCGCTTTACTATGTCAATATCGGCATACAGCTCGTACAGCTCATGGTTGTACCTTATTCGGTACTCGCCACCAACGCAAATAGGTCCAAAGATCTTGCGTAGGACTTTTCTCTCGAAAACTCCAAGTATTCGATCATCCGAGGTGGAAATTGTCCAGGCTTCAGCGCCATATGTTAGGACAGGCATGATGAGAGACTTGTAGAGTGTAGTTTTCGTTCTTCGAGAGAGGGCAGAACTTCTCAATTGCTTACTCAGCCCAAAGTAACACCTGTTAGCAAGAGTTATCCTACGCATGATCTCCAAGCTGACGTCATTACTGCTGTTAATGCTGGTTCCAAGATAGACAAAGTCCCTTACTACTTCAAAAGCGTAGTTGTCAACAGTGACGTGCTGTCCAAGACGCCGGGACTCTTTGTTTGTTGACACTAGATACTTCGTCTTGCCCTCGTTCACCGTGAGACCCATCCGACGCGACTCTCTTTCCAACTCTGAGAATGCTGCACTGACTGCTCGCGTGTTCATGCCGATTATGTCAATATCGCCGGCATACGCTAACAGCATGACACTTTTGTTGAAGATAGTGCCATTATGTCGTAGATCAGCAGCTCGTATTATTTTCTCCATAATAAGATTGAAGAAGTCGCATGATCACGGATCACCTTGTCTGAAACCCCGTTCGGTATTAAACGGTGCGGAGAGGTCCTTCCCAATTTTCACTGCACAACGGGAGTTATGCAGTGTCATTCTACAAAGTCAAATGAGCTTTGCAGGAATACCGAACGCACACATTGTTGCGTAGAGGTAATCCCTTACTGGACTGTCGAAAGCGGCTTTATAATCAACAAATAGGTGGTGTGTGTCGATCTGTTTTTCTTGGGTCTTCTCCAGCAATTGGCGCAGTGTGAAAATCTGGTCGATGGTGGATTTACCAGGTCTGAAGCCACACTGATAAGGTCCAATCAGGTTGCTGAGCATAGGCTTCAACCTTTCACACAGTACGCTCGATAGAACCTTGTATGCGATGCTCAGGACACTTATTCCACGGTAGTTGGCGCAAATTGTGGGGTCTCCTTTTTTATGTACAGGACAGAGAACACTGAGCCTCCAATCATCAGGCATGCTTTCATCCGACCATATTCTGCTTATGAGCTGGTGCATGCGGGTGAGCAGCTCATCGCCTCCGGTTTTAAACAACTCGGCAAGCAGGCCATCAGCACCTGCAGCTTTGTTATTCTTCAGCCTTAAAATGGCCGTTTCAACCTCGTCATAGTCGGGTGGTGGAATATCAACACCATCACCTGTAATTGGGGTTATCGGGCAAACTCCTCCACTGGCGGAATTGTTCGTAGCATCGCCATTCAGTAACTTGGAGAAGTGTTCCCTCCATAGGCTCAGTACACTCTGCACATCCGTAACCAGATTCCCATTTCCATCACGACAAGAAGAGGCTCCGGGATTTAAACCTCCACTCAGGCGTTTGATCTTTTCAAAGAATTTTCGAGTCTCATTCTTGTCGGTAGACATCTCTATCTCCTCACACTCGCGTCTTTCTTGTTCGCTTTTCTTGCGCCTGAAAAGACGTCTCTCTGCACTCCTTTTCTCTCTATACTGCTCCTTAACAGCTCGCGTTGCGCCTGCACGCAGGGATTTTCTGTAGGCGGCGTCTTTCTCTGCGGTAGCGTCGCGACACTCCTGATCATACCACTCATTCCTCAGAGGCCGGTAGTAACCGATTACCTCCTCGGCAGCAGTAGTCATGGAGTGGGATATATGTGTCCACCGTGCGCATGTATCATCAAGTGGGGGAGTGTACTGCATAAGCATATCCGATAGTCGAGTGGAAAATGCATCTGCTGTCTCTGGTGATCGCAGCTTACTGACGTCGAGCTTTCTCTGTGTGGGACTTCTCTTGTTATTTGCGACACATAGGCGTGTGAGCACCTTAGCTGCAACAAGGTAGTGATCTGAGTCGATGTTGGCACCACGGATCGATTTCACGTCCATCACACTGGAAGTATGCCTTCCGTCAATCACCATATGATCAATTTGGTTTCTTGTACGTTGATCTGGAGACAGCCATGTCGCTTTGTGGATATCGAGATGCTGGAATCTGGTACCACCAACTACCATGTTTCGTGCTGCGGCGAAGTCGATCAGCCTCATTCCGTTATCGGAGGTGTTCTGGTGGAGGCTGAATTTTCCGACAGTTGGACCAAAGGTATCCTCCTTGCCCACCCTGGCATTAAAGTCGCCAAGCACGATTTTGATTTCGTGGCGGGGGCAGCGGTCATAAGCTTCTTCGAGGCGCTGAAAGAAGCTCTCCTTGGTCACATTGTCCTTCTCATCCGTCGGAGCGTGGGCACATATAATGCTGATGTTGAAAAATTTTGCCTTGATCCACATCCTAATTCGTGCCTTTCAGCATGGCATCAACTGAAATGACCCTACGTGAACTCGTTCGGGTAGCGGAGAGAGAACTGCCTTGTAGAGGGATATCTTTGTCTACAGGAGGACAGAGCTAACAATGGGCCATTTAGGCTTTTTGAATCGAACATCAACGTATTCTGCTTATTCTGAAAGACAAGCTGACTTAGAATAGTCACGTCGATGATAAGATGCAGAAGGACAAGCAGGTTTTACATCAATGTAAAAGGGTGTGCGGTCTTATTTGGGGAATAACTCCCAGAGCAGTGCACTGGACTTACACAATGATGGTGCAAAAACTGGCTTGTATTGGGATTACAGGAGCTAGCCGGACGACCTAGGTAGAAGCATTGAAAGTCTTTCAGGGGTTGCTGCCGTTGGACTTGCATATTGTGAAGTCTGCAGCATTAGCACCATTACGTCTGAAGTCAACCAATAATTTCTATAGATTCGGCACGGGGCACAGGAGCATCCATTCACTGGTTCATAGCAGTGCAAAGGAGACGCAAATGCTAATGGAAGGAATGCGTAGGCTAAAGATGTCTGGACAGTCACTTAGGACACTCATTGAAGACGGCCTCACATATGATGTATGCAACGAAAATTACATCAGTATTTTCACTAATGGTTCGTTAATGGTGCTTAAACCTTCTCTAAAGAGTTGGGACTGGTACGCACTGAATTTGAAACGATAAGTATCTACGGTACCTGCTCGTAGTAATGCGATTACTCTTATGTGAATGAAGGCACACATAGTTTGGACATCCTTCAGCATTGAAGGATGTCCACATTGGGTCGACAATTTATTGACGAACTCGAAATGTGGAACATAAATGTTTGCTTGAAATGATGCGCGATGTTATAATGAGGAAGGAAGTAGAAGAATTCTGCAACCAACTAAATACATAGCAAACTATTTAAAGGACGAACATGGACATGGACATGGACATGGACATGGACATGGACATATATATATATATATATATATATATATATATATATATATATATATATATATATGTATATATATATATATATATATATATATATATATGTATATATATATATATATATATATATATATATATATATATATATATACATATTGTTGCGAGCAAAAGTATGAAATATGCACATATGCATATTTTGCTCACGACATATTTCCCGAAATTGGGATCTACATATTTGTCAATACACATACCAACATTGCTCAAAGTTGTGATATACACAATCCATACTAATATTACTTATAATTGTGGAATGTCAGAACATTGCGCCAACTGAGTTGCAGCTGGGTGTGAAAATGCTGACAAAGCACTTTCCCACACAATTCGTAGTTCTGCACTCACGTAAGCATACCTGTGTAAGCATACATGACAAATAAAATCACGCGGTCTACTCATATGTGAGAATATCAAAAAGTTGCTTTCTCACGTAGAATATACACACATGGAGAGTGCATCGATTGTGTACATAAACACATCTATACATACACACAAGTGGTGTGAATGTATTATTGTATGATATATGTTGGTATGTGGGTAGATTGATATGTGGCTTGTGTTAGAAAAATGGATATAAGCTGCCAGCATACCGAAGGCAGTGGCTTTTTCAGTTGTGAGTTTTACACCGAAGTGTTGCATTAAGAAAAAGTGTAAATACTGCGATCCTTACGAGGCCCTCCAGTATTAGTGTAAAAGTGAAAAATATAAAACACCGGCAATAAAGTAAAAACCGCAAGTATCCTTGATAAAATATAATTGTTTTATTTCAGTCAACGAGTGTGTTAGACTCTAGGGATATTTAGGAGCTTAGGTCTAGGTGCTAATCTTGTGAGCTAGGTACTTAGTAAGTGTTGTGGAAAAATAGTACACAACGTTTTAGCGCAGCCGGCAACGAGCAATTCCAGTTCCAGCTCATAAAATCAAAGGTGCATCACGGAGAGGTACCAACTCCAAAACAGGAGTTAGACGCCACGTTAACCGAGCTAAAGGAACTATTAAAAAGCCAGACTGAAGCAACCTTAAAACAAAAAGACGATTTAAAGGCAGCAGAGATACAAATTAGGGCTCTGCGAACTCAAATCGCAAAACAGGGGTCCGACGCGGAACAGCTAGAAGTAGAGATTACTAAGACTCTTAATAGAAATAAGGAATTAGAAGATTTACTAAAAGAAAAGGGCATATCAGAAGAATTTATAGAGAAAAGGCGTAGAACTTCTGTTGACTCTGAACAGCTAAGCGCACTCCAGGCAAAAGAGAGGAATCTAGAAAGAGAACGCTGCCTAGCACAGGAGACAATTCTCCGTCGCTGTAGACCAGTACGAAAAACACAACCAAAAGTACAACCTGAATTAAAGCTAAAAATGCGTATTGACGAAATTGCACAGACCGTCAGTAGACTAGTCCCAGTATTCACTGGAGCGGAGTCTAAACATTTGAGGACCGAGGTACACCAGTTCATTTCTGGGTGCGAATTAGCAAGAAAAGCCATAAAACCAAATGAGTTGGAAGATTTCGTAGCTTATAACTTGGTGCTAAGTAAGAAATTCGCTAATATAGAAGAATTGTATACACTTCTGCGAAACACATATTTGAAGACCGCTCGCCTGGAACCGCTCACGCACCAAATACAAGTCGCACGCCAACTACCTCAGGAAGATATAGGTGGTTTTGCAAGGAGCTTAGGTGATTTAAAATCTACTGCGATACAATGTATTAAGAATAGATATGGTGGGGTCGGAGACCAAGCGTTGTTAAAAGAGCTAGAGGAGTATGCGAGGATATCTTTTATATCAGGCCTTTAAGATCCATTGTTAAAAACTCATATGCTAGGTAAGACGGACACGTTAGAAGAATTAGCAGAGGAGGCCGTAAATACGGGTATTCTGCTCGAAAGAGGACAACGATTCAATCAGTTTAATATGGGAACACTATATACAGTGGCATTTCACCAGAACAGAAATGACAAGGTGCCACTCGGAGTGAACAAATACCAACATAATAACGTAAGACCCCAAAATAGCCAAAGGAAAGTTCCTACCTGCTCCTTCTGCGACAAAAAGGGCATACTAGAGACGACTGTTTTAAGAGGAAAATCATGCCCTATTGCATAAAGTGTAAAAAATACGGACATGAGTTCAATTTGTCATGCACACCTTTTAGCAACAACAGGTCACAAGGAAAAGGCAATCAAACACCTGCACCTAGCAAAGTAAGTCATGAAAGCAAAGGTCCTAATCGCGTAAATTCTGAGAACAAATGTTTTTTCTGTAAGAATCCCGGACACAGGATCGCCGACTGTAATAAACGCAGAGTGGGAAAAAACTCAGGGAAACTACGGGGGCCCAGGTACGGCCAATAAACCGGGAACCCCAAAATTTTGCTAAAATTAGGCCAGTTGAAATGGAAGGTGTCAGTTATGCGTCCTTAGAGATTGTTAGATAGCAAGATGGCGGAAGTTGGTAGTCATGCGTCCAGGGGGATTGTTGAACCATATTTTCCATCCAGTACTAACAAACATGGCTACTGTTTGGGAGTCTCTGATGTAAATGATATGTTCATTGAGTTTCCGTGTGAGGAAGCAAAACATGGAAAACTCATTTTACTTGTAGACTCTGGGGCAGATACCAGTTTAATAAAGTCATCAGTAATTAATGAATCTGTTAGCAAGAAGCGACATTTAAGGAAAAATCTTAGTGGTGCATTGGGAGGATTTTTCACCACATTAGGGTCATTTGCAGTCCAACACGAGAGGAATAAAGTTTTGATTTTAGAACTACACTTAATCTCTGAAGAGAGAGGGATATCTGCTTATGGTATCCTAGGTAGAGACAATTTATGGAACCAATCGGTTATATGTAAATACTATGAAAAAGAAGCTGATTTTCTTCGGTGAACGAAAACAGCATTTGATGACTTTACCTCTCAAACCTTGAACGAGGGTAATGGAATACTACACACCAGTGAGGTTGTGTTATCTGGGAGAACTATGAAGATAGTCCCCATTAAAGTAAATACAAATTTCGAAACAATTATAGTAGAGAAACAGGAAGTATCTCCTGGAATATATTTAGGTAAGACATTGGGCAGTGTGACGGACAACACAATTATTCTAAGATCCCAATTCCCAATTCTGAATAAGAATATAGATTCATATATTGTAAATAATAAGCTTAAATTAATATAATTAAATTTAATCATTTAGAACACGAAGAATACGACATAGCTCATAAAATAAATAACATTAAGGAAACTGATAGTCAGAAAAGGGTTACCAAAATATTAGAAACAATTAAGCTAGACGAAAACTTAAACACTGAAGAAAGAGATACATAAATGGAATACTTAAGTCATTCCAGGATTTATTTTTCTTGGAAGGCGACAAACTGTCTCACACCACAGGTATAAAACACACAATACCAATAAAAGCAGACCTGGCGCCAATCAACCAAAGACAGTACAGGCTACCAGAAGCGCATAAGGAAGAAATCAATAAGCAAGTCGCCCTGGAATTCTCCCATAATTTTGGTGCCAAAGTAAACGTTAAGAAAATGTTGAAAGAAAATGGAGGTTATTAGTAGATTTCAGGAATTTAAATGACGCCACCATTAAACAAGTTTTTCCCATTCCCCGTATCGATAAAATATTAGACCAGTTAGGTCATTGTAGATATTTCACTACACTTGATTTGGCCAGTGGGTATCATCAAGTGTTATTGAAAGAATCAGACAGAGAAAAAGCAGCTTTTAGTACAGGTGTTGGGCACTGTGAATTTAACAGAATGCCTTTCGTCTTAACAGGAGCTCCTGCCACCTTCCAAAGACTAATAAACCATGTACTAATAGGACTTTAAGGTATAGATTGTTTTGTCTACTTAGATGACATTGTTGTCTATGGGCGAAACTTGTCACAACATGAGTCGCGTTTACGAAGAGTATTTGGACTTTTACGTAAACATGACTTGAATTTAAATACATAAAAGTGCCAGTTTCTACGAAAAGAGATAATTTACCTAGGCCATAAATGCACTGAGGAAGGAGCGTTACCAGACCCTGGTAAAGTGGAATGTCTTAAAAATATTCCTGTGCCAAAAAATAAGAAAGAGTTCAGGCATTTCTAGGTTTAATAAATTATTACCGAAAATTTGTTGAGAATATGGCTAGTATGGCACTGCCAATTAACAAACTACTCAGAAAAGACGCGAAATTTGAATGGACAGACAAATTTCAGGCTGCTTTTGAAGATTTGAAGCAAGCAATTTGCTCTCCGCCAATTTTAGCCTACCCAGATTTTTCTAAACCTTTTGTGTTAACAACAGATGCCAGCAACGAGGCTGTAGGTGCAATTCTATCGCAAGGTGAAATTGGAAAAGATAGACCAATAGCCTTTGCGAGCAGGGCGCTCAGTGATACCGAGAAAAGGTATTCTACCATCGAAAAGGAATTCCTGGCCATCGTGTGGGCTGTGAAGAATTATCGAGCTTATCTCCTCGGTAGACCGTTCAAGATCTACACTGACCAGCAGCCACTACGAGGAATTGAAAACCTAAAGGATCAGACATCACGTTTAGCAGGTTTCAGGCACAAATTATCTGAATTTGATTTTGAAATAATTTATAAACCAGGCAAAAGGAACTTGAGTGCGGATGCGCTCAGCAGAGTTCCACAACCGAATCAGGAGTCAACAATGGCTGTGACTCGTTCTATGGCGAGGAATAAAGTCGACGAAACCAAAGGCCAAGAAGAGCCTGATGAAAGCTCTGATGACGAATTAGAACTATATGAAAATGCAGAAAATCAGGAGAACAAGAATGCGGAACTTCTCACTGATGAGAAGGATATATCGACAATACTTCGCAACTTCCATGATTCGCATTTAGGAGGGCATCAGGGTGCTTTGAAAACTTATTTCAGGATTAGAAGACAGTACAGGTGGAAAGGTATGCGAAGCCAGATTAAAGAATATGTTAAAAATTGTAAAAAATGTCAAACTAACAAGAGCTCAAGGCTCACGAAAATGCCAATGATATTAACTGATACACCATCTAAGCCATTTGAAAAGGTATATATGGACATGGTAGGAATTCTTCCAGAGACATCTATAAACAAATACATACTTACATTTCAAGATGATTTTTTCAAATTTTTTAGGCCAGATGCTGAAGCTAGCACGGTAGCAAAAGCGTTTTATAATGAAGTTATTGCGCGACACTAGAAGAGTGTTCGGCTCGGTACTGATGGAACTACTACTACTTTGTTTTATTTTTTTATTTTTATTTTTCTTCGTTTTTATCTTCCTTTTTTTCCTTTTACAATTCTATTACTCTATGCCTTAATGGAATACCTAACCCTAGCCAACCTTACTTATATAACAAGGATTTAAAGGATTGACTAGTGCAACCTGGTCGCACATAACGAAAAAGTCGTCTAGTAGATATGTCTCTGCAGAAGTCTAAAGGCGACTGGTAGTTGCGTAGGGTTGCCAGATACAGGGGTCTCCTGTACCCTGGCCTCCCACCTAGAAGAGGGAGACCTTTTATAGCAATATATATAGAGACAACCAACGGGGTTGCGGATGGTTGCTCCTGGTATATGCGGTTGGTCAAAATTACCCCAGGCAGAGCTGAGGGCTCGCAGGCGACTACTTTAAGAGAGTGGACGAATACTGACAGCCTCGCTTAAAGCAAGAAGTACTTATAGCTGCCGATCGAATTTATGCTAGCGCGACTATAAGAGCACTCGTTGGGGTAGCAAAGCTAGACGAACGGGCAGATTCTAAAATTCAGCAATATCGTGTTAAACAGTATGTCGGGTTACGGCTTACGTGATCAAACATCGATTTATTTTCATGCCATACGTTGGAAAGTATAAAGCATTATGTAGTGTAAAACTCCTATGACGCTACATTTTACGTTAAGTGAAAATTCATTTTATTGTTTCTTCTTTCTGCGTATGCGTCTACTGATATTATTGTATGACGACGATAGGGAAAAGAAGAAGAATCAAATGAATTTTTCTATGATACAACAATTTTTTAATGATTTATTTAGTGTTCGTAGGTAGTTAGGTATATAAAAGGTTGTAACAGGCTCAGTTTTAGTCTGGTACAATCTTTAATATGAATATTTAAGAAGAATATTTATAACAAGTTGGCTGAACTTGTTGGATGGCTAAACATTAACATTAGCAATAATTGTAAAATAACACCACAAATACTCTCCTTATCTAAATTAAGTAACAGTCAGTAAATTAAAAGTAACTTTCTTTTTAGTGTTCTTATTTAGAATCTCTGTTTGTATATCATCTCAAAATGCCGGTTTAATTTGATATATTTATATATTGTATTTTGGTGCACCTTGAAGCATTTTGCGTTCTTTTCCAAATAGGCCCTCTTATGGTTCCTGTAGTCTTGTTACTTTCCTATTTACTTTTACAAATACCGATTTACAGTTATATAAGCTTTTAGGAACATCAACTGGTGATTTTTTATTAATCTAGCTAAAATTTCTTTTGGGTCGAAAAGTTCTTATGATTCAACCACTAGTTTAGAAGGTAACTTTAAATTTTACCAGTTTAGCATTTTTGCCAAGAGAATGATCGGTAATTCATCGTACCAGGCTTCAAGTTTCCTTTGGCCATTATTGACGATTTTAATTGTCTATGAAAATGTTCGATCATTCCATTAGATTGTGGATGATATGGAGTGGTATTTATCGTTTGACTTCCTAAAAATTTGCTAATTCGATGAATGGTAGGTAGGTAGGTAGAACGGCTGCCACCCTGGTCGCTCAAGTAAGGATGATAGTCGGTTTCTGGCTAAAGCCGGGCGTTTGCACAAGAAATGCTAATGTCATGAGCTTCATGGCATTAACACGACAGGCGAAGGTGCCTCAAATTTGAGTGTTATCAGGACAGAGTATACGACGGGTAAGGACAAGAATACCCACTTTATATCAATTGCAATGAGTTAAGTAGTATAGATTCATTGTTGAAGCTTGTCGATGAATACGAAAACTTACGTAGCGAAGAATCGCGTATGAATTCCCCACACACACTGTGAAGAAAGAGAGGAGAAAATCGAAGGAAGTAATAGTTAACGAGAAGCCACGTTGCGAGTACAAGGCAGAAATAGTGTACGAACAGCCAGTACCAGGAAAAGAAGACAACCCATATGAGCGACCGTACATCTACGTCATATGCCAAGGCAAGGCAGTGACAGCAAACGTTGTCGTTTGTAGGGAAGACACTGCGTGACCTAATACGCCAACGTCAAAAACCCCTAAAACAAACACAAAAAGTAATGCTAGCCAACGGCGATAAAGCACACATAGGGGAAATTTACGAAGCAACATTCCGAATACACAATGAAACCATTCAACATCAGGTATTTTATTTGCCTGGCATGAGTGATCCTTGTGTACTCGGCATGGACATAATTAATCGAATCAGTCTTCGTATTGAAATCAATGGAAGACAACAGTAACAAGCAGCCACGTCAGTCAAACAAGTCCCGTCCCCTGCGACTAGCAACAAAATTTACTCTCTTTTGTTATCCAAAAAAACAGAACAAGCAAATACACGAATTGCTATCCAAGGAACGACGATTGAGCTTCGGATTAATTTGACGACCGACATACTATTCAAACAGAGGTATTACCCCGCAACCCAGCCATGCAAACTATCATCGACGCCGAGATCTAAACAGTAAGAGAGGGAAAGATTGAGAAATCAAAAATTGCATATAGTTCACCCATCGTCCTAGTGAAAACGAGACAAGGCACATGAAGACTATCCGTAGAGTATCGCCAATTGAAAAAGATTTCTATTAAAGACGCATATCCGTTGCCCCAGATACAGGCAAAATGGTTACTGGCGAATTGCTTTGGAAGAAAATTCTCGAAAATATACAACGTTCACTGTACCCGGACGTGGGTTGTATCAATGGAAAGTGATGCCATTTGGTTTGCACTCAGCACCAACTACGTTTCAAAGGGTAATCGATTAAGTTATGGGGCCAGATTTAGAGCGATATGGGTTTGCCAATTTAGACGATACAGTCGTAAAAAGTCGAATATACGAGCAACACTTGTCTCATATAAAACCAGTCTTTCGGCGCTTACGAGAAGCAAACTTAAAAATAAATTAAGAAAAATCCAAATTTTGCATAAACAATTTAATATATCTCGGCCATATGGTAACACCGTACGGTATACATACAGACCCCGTGAAAATTGCCGCTATTAAGGAATTAACAATGTAAAAGAATTACGAAGAATACTGAGTATTGCACCTTGGTACAGGCGTTTCGTGCCAGCATTTGCTACACTTGTCACTCCAATGAACACGCTGTTAAAAAATGTGATAATCATGGTTCGATGATCAGGAGAAGACGTTCAAAGAATTAAAAACAAAGACAGCACCAGCAGTATGCTGTCCAGACTTCACCCAACCATTCATCTTGCAAACAGACGCCAGCGACACAGAGTCGGGTGTTGTATTGGTACAACGTTACAACGAACAAGAGAAGGTTATCGCATATGCAAGTCGCGCAATGACAAACGCAAATACTTACTTACTTACTTACTTATGTGGCCATAACAACCGAATATCGATTTAGGCCGAATATAACATGCTTCGCCAGCCATTTCTGTTCTTCGCTAGCTGGCGCCAGTTAGAAATTCTAAGCGCCGTCAGGTTCTCCAGTACTTGGTCTTTCCACCGGAGGTTTGGTCTTCCTCTTCTGCGTCGTCCTCCAGCGGGCTCCGAATATAACACCTTCTTAGCTGGAGCGTGTTCTTCCTTTCGCTCGACATGACCTAGCCAGAAGCCGCCGTTGGATTTTGATGCGCTTTACTATGTCAATATCGGCATACAGCTCGTACAGCTCATGGTTGTACCTTATTCGGTACTCGCCACCAACGCAAATAGGTCCAAAGATCTTACGTAGGACTTTTCTCTCGAAAACTCCAAGCATTCGCTCATACGAGGTGGAAATTGTTCAGGCTTCAGCGCCATAAGTTAGGACATGCATGACGAGAGACTTGTAGAGTGTAGTTTTCGTTCTTCGAGAGAGAGGGCTCGACTTCTCAATTGCTTACTTAGCCCAAAGTAGCACCTGTTTGCAAGAGTGATCCTTCGCAATATCTCCAGGCTGACGTCATTACTGCTGTTAATGCTGGTTCCAAAATAGACAAAGTCCCTTGCTACTTCAACAGTGACGTGATGTCCAAGACTCCGGGATTCTTTGTTTATTTTTTTTTTTTTTTTTTTTTTTTTTTTTAACAAGCTTTTTTATTGAATCTTTCTAAAATTACTTAGAAACTAACAATATGTAATCAAATCTTACAAACTAAATAAAATTATGTGATATTCCCAACGTTCCATCACAATTTGTTGAGTCACGAGGTATATCAATTTCACAGCATATTCAGTGTGTCTTTTCTTTTTAATCGACGATGCCCCGTACTCAGCAACAATTGCCTAGCAAGGGGATTCGGATGACTGTGTAATTTTTGAATGTAGCTTCTGCAAGACATTGCAACTTCCTCAGAAATTGTGGGTACATTTAAATCTCGATGGATGTTAACGTTCCTCATATACCAAGGCGCGTTTACAATAATTCGCAGACACTTGGATTGTATTCGCTGCAATTTTCTTTGTTTATTGACACTAGATACTTCGCCTTGCCCTCGTTCACCGTAAGACGCATCCGACGCGACTCTCTTTCCAACTCTGAGAATGCTGCACTGACTGCTCGCGTGTTCATGCCGATTATGTCAATATCGTCGGCATACGCTAACAGCATGACACTTTTGTTGAAGATAGTGCCATTGAAGAAGTCGCACGATAACGAATCACCTTGTCTGAAACCCCGTTCGGTATTAAACGGTGCAGAGAGGTCCTTCCCAATTTTCACTGCCAACGGGAGTTATGCAGTGTCATTCTACAAAGTCGAATGAGCTTTGCAGGAATACCGAACTCAGATATATATATATATATATATATATATATATATATATATATATATATATATATATATATATATATATATATATATATATATATATATATTATATATATTCTAGGGATTAGCCGAATCAGACCACTCATATGGGTCCCTTTTCGTCCCTCAAATCGTGTGTTATTTGTTCGGTTGCAGAATTCTTCTACTTCCTTCCTCATAATAACATCACGCGTTATTTTAAGCATCTCTTTGTGGGGTATGTTCCACATTTCGAGTTCATTAATAACTTGGCGACCCAGTGTGGACATCCTCCTGCTTGCCAATGCAGGACACTGGCACACTATGTGCGCCGCTGTCTCTGCCTCTTCCATGCATAATCTGCAAATATCAGCATCCTCCCCATCCTCCCCACAAGACCCATCTTGCTGAGGTGGTACCTGAAATTGCCATGCCCAGTTATTAATGCACTCAACCAGCTTAGAGTCATTCGTCCTAGACTGAGAGCCCTCCCCGATTCACTGCCCTTTGATAGCCTCAACGAAGCCTTTGCCTGTCTACAAGTAGAGACTGCTGCTAAGAGCAACTACTGGTTCCGGTCCATAAAATTCAGCTTCAGATCCTTGTCTAGCCAAGGAGTCTGCAGCTTCATTCTGTTCTATACTAATGTGTCCCTTCACCCACATAAGAATAATCGCATTACTACGAGCACACCCATTAAGTTTCTGAACACATTCGAGCGCCAACTTAGAAGATACCGTAGGTTGTTGCAGCCACCTGACCACCGCCTGGTTATCGAGTGCTAGCAAGATTTTCTTACCTTGCACCTTTCCATCCAGTAGATGGTCTAGCGCATGCATTAGACCAAGCATTTCTGCTTGATATACCGATACGTATCTTCCCAGATTCAGAGTGCATTCCAGTCCCAACTCTTTAGAGAAGATTCCAGCACCCGCTCTGCTATCCATTAATGAACCATATGTGTGAGGCCGTCTTCAATGAGTGTTCTGTGTGACTTTTCAGTCATCTTCAGCCTACCCATTCCCTCCATTGGCATCTGCGCCTCCTTTACACTGCTATATAGCAGTGACAGGATGCCCCTGTGCCGAATCCATACCAATTATTGGTTGTCTTCAGACGTAATTCCGCTGACTTCATAATATGCAAGTCCAACGGCAGCAACCCGAGAAAGACTTCCAATGCTTCTATTGGGGTCGTCCGGATAGCTCCGGTAATCCCAATACCAGCGATTCTTTGTACCCTATCTAACTTGCTTTTCGCGGTTTTTTGGGTGACCTTAGGCCACCAGACCACAGCAGCATATGTTATTAAGGGTCTGACCATCGTTGTGTAGATCCAGTGCGCTGCTCTGGGAGTGATTCCCCACATGAGACCGAACACTCTCTTACACTGATGCAATACCCGCTTGCCCTTCTGAATCTTGTCATCGACGTGACTATTCCAAGTCAGCTTGTTATCCAGGATGACACCTAGATACTTTACTTCCTTGGATACGTTGATGTTCGATCCAAAAAGCCTAAGAGGGTCTATTGTTAGTCCAGTCCTCCTTTTAGTAAAGAGTACTGTTTCCGACTTACTAGCATTTACAGAGAGACCTTGTTCCCTGCACCATCCTTCAACCATTTTGAGTGCACCTCTCATGGTATCATAAATAGTGTCCAGGAACTTACCGCTCACCGTTACCGCTATGTCATCTGCATACCCGACGGTGTGTATGCCTTTTGAGTCCAGAAACTGAAGTAGGGAATCGACCGTCATGTTCCAAAGGATGGGCGATAATACTCCCCCCTGTGGACACCCTTTGACTACCCTACCTCTGAGTCTGTAACTCCCATTTTGAAAGTTTATTGCCCTTTTCCTCAGCATGCTGTCCACCCACCTTAAAATGGTTGGGCTGACTTCACGAGTAGCAAAGGCCATCCTTAGCTTATCGAAACCAATCTTATCGAAGGCACCTTCTATATCCATAAAAGTAGACATAGATATCCCTCCACAAGACAGTTCGCTCTCTGCTACGCGAACGAGTTCGTGCAGGGCCGTTTCAGTGGATTTTCCAGCTCTGTACGCGTGCTGACACCTGCTCAGTGGTTTTGTCAGAAGCGTTGTCCTTTCATGTAGTCCGCCAGTACTCCTTCCATACATTTAAGCAGAAAGGAGGTCAAGCTAACCGGACGGAAAGATTTAGCCTCTGAGTAGTCCCTTTTTCCCGGCTTTGGAAGAAAGACAACCTTAGTCTCTCTCCATTGAGTCGGGATATATCCTGTAGCCAGGCAAGTAATAAATATTCCCAGAAGCCTGTCTACTAGAGCTTCTGCACCCCACTGAAGTAGGGCTGGAAATATCCCGTCTGTACATGCTCTTTTGAAAGGAGAGAAACGCTTAATGGCGTTTATCACTCCATCTCTGGTGACTATGCTTTCAGATTCCAATCTTTCATTCCTGTTTGCACCCTTGCGGGTGGCTTCCCAAAGATCTTATGATCTAAAGCTTCCTGGAAAATGCACCTCCATCAGGTATTTCAGTGACTCTCCGATTGTCTCTGTAAAGGATCCATTCGTTTTGCGAATTAATCCCAACTTTGACACCGGGTCCTTTGATATGATCCTCTGTAATCTACATACATCGGTCATATCTTGCATATTTGAGCAAAATTCCCTCCACGTTTTCCTTTTACGGTTGCGTATAGTCTTCTTCAGCTCCCTTTTCTTTGACTTGTAGTCGTCCCATGCGTTGGGGTCCCCTCTCATGTGACGATTAAAAGCCTTCCTTGTCTCCTTTTTCATGGATTCCAGTTCCCCATTCCACCATGGAGTGGGATCTCCTTCGTCCACTACCGTCAGAGGACATGAAGCTTCAAATGCTTTGATCATGGCTGAGCTGATAGCCCTCACCTGATACTCAACATCTGCGGTTGTTCTAGGTCTCTTAAACCTCCTTGGCAATAATTCCTCAAGAACTTCGCAGTACCTTGTACAATCCGTTCGTTTCGGTATCCTTACCATTCTACAGTGGTTCCTATGTCTTTTATCGGACGTAATCCCAAACTGAATGGCCCTGTGGTCCGACATGGTTAGTCTATCCACAACCCTCCAATCCAAAATCCTATCCAACATTTTGACATTCGTCAGAGTAACATCAATAACCTCGCAACGACGTGCGTCGACAAAGGTCGGTTCTGTTTCCCTATTGGCAACTTGTAGACCAAATCTTTCTATAAATTCGAGTAGACACTCTCCTCTATAGTTTTCATTGCTGCTGCCCCACACAGAACTGTGCGCATTGGCATCGCAGCCTAAGATCAGACCAACCCCCTTACCATCACAGAGTCTCACTAGAGCTTCCACCTCTCTCGAAGGTGGTTCGTCTGGAGAATCGTATGGAAGGTATGCTGAGGCGATCATAAATGATCCCGCACCGTCACCTATTCTCACTACTGTGAGATCCGGTGAACACAAGTTAGACATTAGAATCGCACGTATCCCATGTCTAACTAAAATGCATGTCCTCAACTTCCCATCTGTTTGTGGATAAAACAAAGTGGTCTTTTGTGCAGATAGGCCTATGATCCTTATATGAAGGATCCAGGGCTCCTAAACCAGTACAATGTCAAGCTCATCCTCATCGAAGCTTCGCACCATTATTGCTGATGCTGCTCTACTCTGGTGAATATTGAGTTGACACACATTTAGTGGTTCCTGGCGCGGGCCCACCTCCCGCCCTAATGGCTTTTTCATTGCAGAATCTGCCACTAGCCCCACTCCAGGAGCCGCGTCGCACCCTTCATACTGCATCTTTCTGGAATTTAATAACGGCCTGTTCAAGACCGCAGTTGAGTCTCCCCCCTTCGATCCTGACGGCCTCCGCGTCCTCCTTAGGACACAGCACGGTGAGTACGACACCTGCCCTTTCTGCCTCGCCAAACCCTTCTGTGCGGATAACACTCCATTTGGAAGTGTCCTTCACACAGACGTTCTGGCGCTGCAGCCTTGTGAGGATGATGTCGCTGGCCACAGCATTGCCATGAGCAACAATCACCATCTTTCTCTTTGTCGACAAGGCAGTTAGGCTGTCGCATTTGAGCTTCGCACCCTCCCACAAACCGGTTAGGTGCTCCACTGTCTTGCACAGCCATTGCTTGGATAGCTGATTTTTGCACCTTAGTACAATCAATCCGCTCTCCACCCTTGCCCTGCCGACAAATCCAATGTCATTGACATCGTCTTCAAGGGACTCCATGGCATCCAACAAAGATACCTTGAAGGTACTCAGATGAGTATCCTCCAGAAGCCCCTCTAGTGACAAGTCCATGAATCCCATAACGAGGTCAGCTTCCGCTACTTGAGCGTAAGTCTTCCTCGCCCTGGTGGGCTCGCCCTTTGCCCGATCAGCCCGACGTTTAGGGGCGTTTAGGGGCCCGACGTTCGCTGGGTTAACAATCTTTCCAGATTGCCCACCTCGCTCATCACCCCCCGACGTGGGATTTCCCTGTCCCGTCGTTCCCAGAGCTACTCTACCCGTGTTAGGATTGGGAATCGAGCCCCTTTCGGAGCGACTGACGGCCTTTATAATTGGCCGTCCATCTCTCCGAGCATTTGCCCCTTTTGGTGACTGCGTGGAAGAATTATCAACCTTCTCAAGAGACGGTTGTCCATCCTTCCCAGCATCCACCTCAATTGGCCCCTCCGTCGTCTTCGGTTGAGGCTCCTCAGGCGTTAAACTTTTCAAAGTGGTTCCGGAGCTATCGCCCCTGAACCTCTTCCCCGAGTTCTCCACCTCCAAGGTCGACTCATCTTGCAGAAGTCCACTGAGTTGGCCCGAGAGCTGCTCAATGGTCTTCTCCGACGACTTCATGGTCTTTTTACGTTGTCTCTTTCGCTTCTGCTTCTCCCGTTTCTTCAACAGGATTCGCTCTGCTCTGGAGACTCCGTCCTCTTCGCTTACACCTGATAAAGCTAACGATTCCGCTCCACTAGGAGCGTCTTCGTTCACACCATCAAATGTTCGGCCAGATATTTTACGCTGCCTCCAAACCGGCTACCCTGCCGACCTGGTGACACCGTCCTCTTTATTCAACACCGTCGCAGCCGCCGGCTTAGGTCTTCCGAGACCCGTTCCGTTCGTCGCAACAGATGCTGCCATTGATTTTGGGCTGGCTAAAAGCTCGGCTTCTATGGAAGCCTCATTTTCCGCCATCCCCTCCACTACTTTTCCCGCCGTGGCTATCAGCACTACTTCGTATGAGGCAGTGCTGTCCGCCATTGCAGGAATTTCGTTCTGAGTTCCAGAGGTGGGAATGAGTGGTGCAGCTAACAGCTCGGCCTCTGGTGAAGCCTTATTGTCCACCGTTCCTCCCGTTAACACCCCCGGAACCCCAGATCCAGTTTTTGGGTTTTTAGAATCAATCTTGTTCCCACGAGTTGCGAAGAAGTAAATGTCCGCCTGCGCAGAGATTCGCAGTACGCAGGTAAGGCTAATTATTACGGAGGGCGCCAGGTACCCGTAAGCTCACGTTAGCGACTGGGCTATTTGAAAAAGGGGCCCCCAGCCAGGCTGATTTTCGGCACGGATCGCTTAACACCTTAATCCAGCCCCTCACCAGGAGGATTTTGCCGACCTATATATATATATATATATATATATATATATATATATAGATATAGATATATATATATATATATATAGATATAAATATATATATATATATATGTATATATATATATATATATATATATATATATGTATATTATATACATATATATATATATATATATATATATACATATATATATATATATATATATATATATATATACATATATATATATATACATATATACATATATATATATATATATATATATATATATATGTATGTATATATATATATATGATTCATTTACACTTATTATTATTATACTTATCATTATCATTACACTTATATGTTTAAAAAAAATTTATGAATTTATTCTGAAGCGTTTTATTACTTAATTATTAATTTACTTATTTACTTCTTCCGTTTATTATTATTTTTATTTCTTTATATAATTGCGAAAGGGATGGAGGGCCTCGTAAGGATCGCAGTCGCTTGTCGTAATTTATGAATTTGTTATTTCAGTATTTTTTTATTGTATTATTATTTTTTTATTTTGTTATAATTAATCAAGGGCTGCAGGGCCTCGTAAGGATCGCCGTTGCTGGATGTAATATTTTTTTATTGTAATTTTGATACTAATTTCATATATTCAGAATTAATTTTCCATTGGGTACACCTCCACTATGAGAATCTAAATATATTTTAATTTAATTATTGTACTTATAATTTCAATTTTAATTTCTATATTACAATTGATTTTCATAAATTCTTGTTTTTGTGCTGGTAAACATTCGCTATGTGAATTTAAAGGTATTATAGTGTAATATTTGGATCGATCGATTTCTTAGTTTCAAAATATATTTTATAAATTCTTATTTTTATATTGGTATAGCTTCACCATGTGAATTTAAATGTACTTAATTTGATTTTCTTTTATACTTTACAAACTTTTTAATTTTGCTTTAATTCTTTTTCCGTAATTCAATTCTCGAAATTTTCTTAAATTTGCAATATTAACAATAAGAAATTAATTCTTTACTTTAAGATTAACACAAAGATTTTCTTTTAACTTAACGAAGTTAAAAATGCTTTTCTATTAAATTTTCCTTTTTACTGATTTAAATTTGATTGTTCACTTATGAAGAAAAACAAAATATTTTTGACTTACATTAATGCTAACATTAACATCTCCGCTGGCAAGTTTAGATTTACTTTCTTTCACTTTTTTGCTGTGGATCCTTCCTTGCACCGATCGTGGAGCTCACTCGTACAGAACCAGCTAAATGTTGTTGGGTTCTTGGGCAGGTGTGTTGACTTTAGGCAGAGCTACTTGAGGCCCTTTTGCGCTGCACACCGTAGAATAAAGAGGTCACTACTTCAGGATTCTGCGTGTTCTGCTGTAGCCCCTCGTTGGGCGCCACTTAAATAAAATAGCGTTTAAATTTTAAAAGTTATCTTTATTTCATTGCTGTTGTCTTAGGACTAAATTTACAAGATTATTATAATTTCCTCTTCACCTTCTGCTAGCGACGATCATCACATTTATTTGCAACGTAATTATACCAGCCAATGCACTTTTTTACAGACGCTAGACCAGCATTTTTGTGGAAAATGAGTTTGTGAATGAAAAGCATAATCTAAAGAAAAGATAAGCAACGATTGGGCAATTTGATGCATTTAGTGGAATGATTTTTTTTTGTATTAACTTATATATATTCTTAATTATTAATTAATACTTATTACTATACTTATCAATTATCATATGCCTAAAAAGATTGAAATAAGGATTTTTTTATATAATTTTATAAATTCTTTTATACATATTACAGTATACCTAAAATGTAAATGTACATATGTGTATATTGGAAATAAAAATAATAAAAAAAAAGAAAAAAAAAGAAGAGTTCAACCGAGCCGAACACAGAGGTTGTCGGTGAAAAAACACTAAATTCAATAATGGTGCCCAATTCGGTTCTACCAATTCTTCTAACTTTAAAAAAAAAAATCGAATACATTTAGATACGTATGTTGTTACGGCATTTAAATTATTTTGTTTCCTTCTTACATGTAACTACATAAATATATAAACAACACCACATAGATTCACAAAACTACCCACTCTTAAGGATAGCAATTTTCCTCTTAAGGATAGCAATTTTCCTCGTAAGTAAGGGGAGAATGTAACAGACTAAAACTAAGCCTGTTACAACCTCTTACATACCTAACTACCTACGAACACTTCATAAATTATTAAAGAATTAAACGTACCAACAGTATACAAACCATACCAAATATGTGTATCATAGAAAAATTCATTTGATTCTTCTTCTTTTCCTTATTGTCGTCATACAATAATATCAGTAGATGTATACACACATCACATACTCGTGTAGTCAGTCGCTATGACGACACAGAAAGAAGAAACAATCAAATGAATTTTCACTGAACGTTTTTAGCGTCATAGGAGTTTTACACTACATAATGCTTTATTCTTTCCAACGTAAGGCATGAAAGTAAATCGACGTTTGATCGAGTAAGCCGTAACTCGACCTACTGTTTAACACGATATTGCTGAATTTTAGAATGGGCCCGTTCGTGTAGCTTTGCTACCCCAACGGGTGCTCTTATAGTCACGCTGGCATAAATTCGATCGGCAGCTATAAGTACTTCTTGCTTTAAGCGAGGCTGTCAGTATTCGTCCACTCTCTTAAAGTAGTCGCCTGCGAGCCCTCAGCTCTGCCTGGGGTAATTTTGACCAACCGCATATACCAGGAGCAACCATCCGCAACCCCGTTGGTTGTCTCTATATATATTGCTATAAAAGGTCTTCCTCTTCTAGGTGGGAGGCCAGGGTGCTGGATACAGGAGACCCCTGTGCCAGGATACCCTACACAACCATAACCACAAAAGACAGGCGTTACAAGATAATACGATATTGTTTTTATATATAAAAATGTTCATTTTTTTTATAATTAGATTCAAAATTATGTTCACAAAATATAACTACAATTTTATATGCTGTTTGTGCTTTTAATACAAAATATATATATATAGAGATCTTCTCCACTGGCGGGCTTGATCGAAGAGCCGCCATTCAGTAATATGGAAAAGCATTTCTTCCATAAGCTCAATACTCTCTGGACATCTGTAACCAGATTCCCATTTTTCTCACTACAGGAAGAGGTTCGGGATTTAAACCGCACTCAGGCGTTTGATAGTCTTAAAGAATTTTGAGCCTCATTCCTGTCTTTACTCAACTCTATCTCCTTACGCTTACTTGAAAGGACGTCTCTCCGCTCTCCTGCTCGCTCTGTAGCCCTTCCTTAACAGCTCGCGTTGCACCTGCACGTTGTTGTTAACGCTGCAGTTGATGTGAGTGCGCCAAGCAGTGTGCACGGTACTTGCGTCTCTGCACGTTATCACGTCGACGGTTCACATCCATCTTTAAAAAGCATCGACACTTTTCCAGCGCGTGCTCACCGTCGCAGACGCTACAGACGGCCGTGGTCCTTCCACAGCGCGCACTAATGCCTTCCGCTAGAGGGTCGCCAATGGGGCTGTGCAAGCAAGCGGCATTGCTCAGGATTGCCGGCATTTGGAAAAAACAGTAATGTCTAATTAGACAGGCTAGTACATTGTCGATTAGCAGAGGCTAGAGCAGGTGTGGCATTTGGAAGGATGACTAGTTTGATAATGGGCCGTGTAACCATACCAGACGCTGTCTGTATGGCGGCAACTCGGACATGCTTGTCTTCACCGCCGAAAACTCGAAGTACACTGCCTAATCTCCACTAATGTGGGGTGAGATTGCCCTTGCGAACTTCTAAATCCCGGTCGGCTATATTGCGATTTGGATGTTTCCACTTGTAACTCATATGCAGTTCCTTGAGGTATTCATCTTTTCCGTTATCCGAATGTATGACAAGCGGTCATCCTCACCATGAGAAGAAGTGGGTGAAGGTCGCCAGAAGGTTGGTGTCGTCATATTGCTTGTGGCCTCCAGATGGCAAGAAAAGGACTTGATGCCAATGGCCTGGCAAAATCTACTCCAGTGGTGGCAAATGGCTGCGATAGAAACGTTCTGGAGGGGGGTAGAGCGTCCATAATCTGATCGTGAGCTTTATGGCGCTCCACAACGCAAACCTTACACTTATGAACAATGGTCTCCACTAACTTTTTTAATATTGGAATCCAATATTCCATACGAACGGGACGTATGGAATATCGTTGGAGCAGTGGATATAACAAAATAAGTAAACTCCACCATAAGCTTTGTATAATGAGTAGCGTAGGGTAAGAGAGCGGGGAATTTGACTGTCTTGAGTGATGTGAGTGACTTTGTTTCTGGAACAGTTACTAGGTTGATGTTGCACTTAGTGGATGTCCAGACGTCTGAGATAGGCGTAGCCAAGAGGGACCTGTCCACCACAGGTTTGTACTTGCGAGTTCTTGAGCAGTGGCTTCTCCCGATGCCAGATCGGTGGGATTGTCGGAAGATCTGACATGGGACCAGTGAGTATTGCCAACATTCCCGACAATGGACCCTGTTAGCCGCAAATGTGGTCCAGTGGCAGGGAGCCTTTTGGAGCCACGAATGGACGATGGTGGAATCAGTCCATTGCGTTGGCCGAATCATCGAATTGTAGAAATTCGCACCCAACAGATGATCCACGGGCAGATCCTGAAGTATGATTTAACATTTCGAGGTCCATTTTCGAAGGGATGGACCGGCAGAATTCAATGCTGCGGTCAATTGATATCGGGCAGTGATCATTCAGGGTATGAGCGCAAGCGAGTACGTCGTCCACATATATACAATGCGTTAAAATGTGTGCAGCTATAGGGTTCGTACTCTCATTCTCTCTGGCGAGTTAATGAAGGCTTCGGATCGCTAGATATGGAGCGCAGTTCACTCCGAACGTCACCGTTTTCAATTCGTAACTTTGGAGTTCCTCTTTTCGATTTTCATGATAGAGGATGCGTTGAAATTGGGTATGCAGCACTGGGCCAGTGTACAATATGTCGTTCGGATTGTGGCCACTGGAAGACGCGCTGGAAGCGTTGAATACCACCCATAGTTTGGTGGTGGTACTATAAAGTTTGAGCACCGCGTGGAGGGTTAAGTAATATGTGCAGCAAGCAGATGAGTGTCTCGTTATATAAAAATTGAACTCGTGTTGAGGGCCGAGAATCAACTAATGTGATATGTTCGGGATATTCCGGATCTGGATTACGAAATGTAGTAGTGCGGAACAGCTTCTCGCAATAGGAGTCATCTGCTGAGGAGTGGGTTTTGTGGGGATTTCTGCGATCTCCCAGAATCAGGTGAGTTCTTGATCGGGTACGTATGGATGAGAATATGGGGGCAGGGCCTGTGACAAACCAACCAAAGACCGTTCGTTGGGCGATGAGCAACCCAAAAACTTCTTTTCTGAGTCCATTTAGTACGATAGATGAATAAACGTCTCCGCCGAGAATGATGTAGACTGCAGTGCTTTTGTGGAGGTTCACATCCGCTAACTGCATTGACGACAATTCATTTAGGACTTCTTCAGAAACTGGCACTGAGGGCAACTGATCACTGAAGGTTCCCAAGGCGTAGGCTTAAGTTTCGATCGCGCAGGTACTGTCGATTGGAGATCCAATGACGAGCTAGCACACCTGCGATGAATTGGCAGTGACGACGCCGTTGAAACCCGACACCTGTACTTTCACTATATTTGTGGCTCCATCCCTGCTTGCGTTGCAGGGATGGAGTCGAAAGTTCGTGCTGATGCAAGAGCGTGTGATGACGCTGCTTGCATGTGAAACACGTATATCGGCTGGTGCAAGTGCTCAGTTCGTGAGAGGCTGCCAGACAATTTACACAAAGCTTATGCTTTCTAACTACATTGTACGTGGCATCAACCGAGAGTTTGCCAAACTTTTGGCAGAATCGAACGGCATGAGTGGGACGACACTGGGGTGACTGGGGTGAATACTGTGATATGTGCCCAGCCTCGAAGAATGAACATTTCGTCTGCCTCGAAGAATGAACAATCACTGGCAGTAACATTATGTGCTGCAGGAATATTCCTAGGAGCACTGCTCCATATATCCGAAAGATTCCAAAATTTGGTACAAATCCGTCAAAAATTCATCCAGCTAGCTCCAATGTGGGATTACTTGTTTGTTGCGGAGTGATTGTTCCCACAACCAAAGAGTTTTGTTAGGTAATCAAGTTGATATCTGATAGATGAAGATTGCGTCCCAGAGTTAATATCCAACAACTGCAAACTTGTTATACAATCATTCACGAACCGTTGAAGCCGTTTGAGAGTTCAAATGTAATGGGGCTCAGGTTTAAGAGCGCCTTCAATTGAGCGTTCACAAGGATTCTACGATTTTCGTAACCATCAGAAAATCGTTGGTTCCGTAGCTCAGTGGTTACTGTGTTGGCCTTCTGATCTGTAGGTCGTAGGTTCAATCCCCAGCTGAAGCATAACAAATTTAATATCGAAAAGATTTTTCTGTCGAACGGTACCCACCAGTCGGCAAGCTATTGGCAATTCTACCGGAAGTAACAATTTTCCATGGAAAAGCTTCTAAAAGAACTCTGTGACAAAGCTCAGAAAAAGTGATGTGGCAAGAGTTCTGCCGTTCGGAACTGGATAAAATAAGTAGATCCCTTCTAAAACTGTCTGCAATTTAATATGGACAACAGTAATGGAAGGGAAGCTTGGCCAATCAGCCCTTTGGGGCTTATAAGTGCCACAAATAATTTTTTCTATCAAAAAACCGTCGTGGATGAGAGAAGTTGCTTTGATGATGTTGTGGGCTTCTCCTTTGGTCTTCTGGAGCACGTGAAGAAAATGTTGTTATTGTTGTTGTTAGTTGTTATTGGTTACTTTGAAGTTCACTGATTAACTTTTTTATTGAAACGCATGATGTGCAAATATTGTTAGCATGCGAACCTTTACATATAGCCTTATCACAAATGCAGCAAAACAGAGTAGTCCTCTTATCCTTATTTTCACCAGAATGATAGCAATCATAACAACGACCTCGTTTGACAGCTACCTTTTGCGATTTCCTGCCTTTCATTGATGATGGCCCAGGCATGTCATCTTCAACGACATCGTCATTTTTTCTTGTGATTGATTGAAGAAGTGATATTGAAGAACTGTAGAAATATTGAAGTTGTAGAATGAAATTATCTCCGGTACATTTTTTTTTATCACTGCCGACAATACGTTGGGTATGCATAGTACTCATAACAATAGTACATTTATTTTTATGGCTAATATAGGACACAAGTGCTGCATCTTTCTTGAAAACAAATGCGGATTGATAAAGGGATGTATTTTTGCATAGTAATAGTTTTGGCGGAATACTTCGCTTATTTTTGCGTAGAGTTCCTACCATTGTTATGTTTCTCTACAAGAGCTTTTGTCCTAGACTCTGGGATGAAAAAAAGTTATCGGTGGTGACATTATGGCCTTTTAGACGTACTGTCAAGAACCACCCGCTCTCCTTGATTTTTTTAAGGGATTCCACTTACTCCTTTTCCCAAGCCAAAATTTGATGCAATATTTCTCGGGATTAGAAGGCATATAATGCCGAAATTTACATCGTCCATGGAAGCCAAGCAATTGTTCGTCTACCGTGACACAAGTATGTGGATTATAGTACATTGGAAGTAGTTCCGCCCAACGTTTCCATAGGTCCCTTATCGGTGCAGATTTATCGTCATTGCGTTGTTGGCGTCGACTAATTACGTCATCGAAACTATTAGTTTTGTGCACATTCAAAAAGTTCTTCTTCGACATACGAAATATTGGACGGCCGTATACAGCATCAAATAAGTCTTCCAAATTTTCATTCTTTGACCTAACCGTGAATGTGGAATAATTTTACGAACACAGTTCATAATGCAATTATAAGAAATCATACTTATAAACGCCAGCTAATATTAACACCCCAAAATAAGCGTGCAACAAATCTGCATCAAGTTGAACATAGTTATTCGCATCCAAATATTTCCTATATTTATTCGAATTTTCGATTATAATTTTTTCGACTTGATGCGGAAAATATAGCAAAAACGCATCTTTTATCTCCTTCACTCGATTCAGCGCATATCTAGTAACACCTAAATACGCAAATATACATGTTGATCTCAGAAAAATGACAGAAAAAAAACTTCCTTTATCTTTACCAAGACGTATTTGGATGCGTGTAAACGACCACATGGACAAGGAATTGAACTCCAAATAGTGCCGTCTTTGGACACGTAGAGTGCGTCCTCAGTTTCTGCATTTGAAGTACTTTCGGTTTCACTCTCACTTTGAAATGACAGTGAAACTGTGCTTTCATCCGGTTCGAATTCGCTGCCTGATAATTCCCCATTTTTTCTTTCATCTAGGACTTTTCCTATTTCTTCTCCAATCAAATATTTAGGAACCGCATTCATTTCTGTTTGTGGGTGCCTTGGCTCAGTGGTTAGTGTGTTGGCCTTCTGAAATATAAGTCGTGAATCAATCCCCGGCTCATTCATAACAAATTTAATATCGAAATGATTTTTCTTTCGAACGGTACCCACCTGTCGGCAAGCAATTGGCAATTCTTCCGACAGTAACAACTTTCCATGAAAAAGCTTCTAAACGAACTCTATGACAAAGCTCAGAAAAAGTGATGTCGCAAGGGTTCTGCCGTTCGGAACCGGCTAAAATAAGTAGGTCCCTTCAAAATTTAACACGCACAACAGTAATTAAAGAGAAGCTCGGCCAATAAGCCTTTTGGGGCTTTAAGTGCCACATATTTTTTTTATTTTTTTTTATCCATTTTTGTTTATTATCGAATGAAATTCAGTAAAAACCAAAACTAAATGATTGCTTTGAAAACACGTGTTGAATCAATAAATCTTTGCGCAATATAAATATTCAAGTAGAGTAAAATAGAAATAAAGCAAATACCATTATAACGGCGGTGGCAATGCCAAGCAATTTTGAATTGTGAGGTGAGGAAAACATACAAACGCTTACGAGGGCGGATTGATAAAGAAGCTACCTAAGTACGAAAAAGGCAGCACAAACACATTTTTGAAATTGCGATCTGTCAAACTTCAGCTGTTAAAGTTTCACCCAAATTCATTGATTAGTTTATTTGTTGTAGTCGTTTGAAGTAACTAACTTTTGTGTTTCTTGAAAAATGGAAAAAAGCGAATTTCGTGCAGTGATTATTTGAAAGGGAAAACGGCGAAAGAGACAAAATGAAAGCTCGATAAACATTACGGTGAATCTGCTTCGTCAGGTTACATGGTAAAATATTGGATTGCTTAATTTAAATGCGGCCGAACAAGCACTGCAACAATGCCATCAACAGGAAGGCAAAAAGAGGTGGTTACTGAAGAAAATATCAAGAAAATCCTCGATATCGTTATGAATGATCGCTGAGTCAAGTTGAGTGAGATTGTTGAAATGGTAAACATCTGAACGTGTGTTCAACATTTTGCATGAACATTTACATATGAAAAAGCTATCGGCAAGGTGGCTGTCGCGTTTGCTCAGTGTCGAACCAAAACGAGTTCGAGAGACCACTTCACAGCGGTGTTTGGACATGATAAAGCGTAATCCTGTTGATTTTTTGGCGTCGATTAATAACTGTTGATGAAACTACACACCTGAATCCAAAAATCAATCGAAACAATGGGTGGAAGCTGGTGGAAGTGCTCCGAAAAAGGCGAAGACAGTGAAATCGGCTGGCAGGTTATGGCCACTGTATTTTGGGATGCACTCGGAATATTGCTTATCGATTATCTTGAAAAAGGATCCACAATCACAGGAAAGAATTATCGTGCATTATTGGATCAATTGAATGATGCAATCAAGAAAAAACGACCACATTTAAAGAAGAAAAAAGTGGTCTTTCTTCAAGACAACGCACCGGTTCACACAGCATTAGATACAATGCTAAAATTACGTGAAATGCACTTCGAATTGGTTGATCATCAAATTAGATCGTAGTAACTTTTTCCTGTTTCCAAACTTGAAAAAATGGCTCGCAGGAAAAAGATTCAGCTCAAACGAAGAAGTGATTACCGAAACTAAAGCGTATTTTGAGGGGTTCCCGAAATCGTATTATTCAGATGGTATAAAAAAGTTGGAATATCGTCTTACTAAGTGTGTCGAAGTAAAAGGAAATAAATGGTTTTTGAAAAAAAAATGTTTTTTTCCTACTTAGGTAGCTTCATTATGAATCCGCCCTCGTATGTTTATAGTTGGTGTCTACGCTAAACGATTTTGAATAGACAACAATATGCAGAATTCCAACACTTGAAGTAAATTTATAGCTTATACCAATAAATGCATACATCCTGAATTCGAATTTTGCATAATATATAAGTTTATAACCGAAATATGCAATGGAACATTTTTGTACCATAGGATGGAATTATGAAGATTTGAAATTACTACAAAAATTTGCAATGAAAGTGGTTATAAAATGCAAAAAACAAATTAGTAATGAAGGAGTTACAAATTAGTTAAACAGTGGAATTTAATCATTACTGACAAAAAAATAAAGGGTAAAAAAATTAGTATGGAACATTTTTGTTCCAAGGACCGATTAACGGTTAATTAGAGTTTTCGTTCGGTTTAACGAATTTGGGTATGAGCAGAACAATCCAAACAATAGTCAAAAATCTACAGCGAATGAATATAAACACAAGCGAATGAAACCAGGAAATCGAAATTGAACAAGAGAAAAAACCCACAGAAAAGGAATGAAATAAATGAAAATGAAATTATGGTTTTCAACAATATCCTCTCTTGCAAGGGGCTTTAAGTTTAAATTTAGATTTGTATTTGAAATTGTTTATTTTAGTATATTGAAGAAACAGTGTGGCTCTCGGTCGAAACCAGTCGCCCAACTTCGTATTGACAAAAAACAAAAAAAAAATTAAAATCCAAAGTGTATGTGTGTGTTTTTTGTGACACTCGCTTTTATTAATATATTATTATCTTCGTTTTGGATTTTAATGTAAATTTTAGATTTATTAAGTGGAATCTCACAATGTGTATATATATATTTGAATGTGTGTAGATTTTTTCCATGTACTATATGTATTACGATCTTTTATGACGTGTTTTTTTTAATCATTATCTGCATTTAATCGTATTATTAAATTATCTTTTCATTATTTCTCATTTTGAGGATTTAAATTACAACAAATTCATTATCAATATTTGAATTTAAAGTAATTTATGATCGAATTTTCTTCTATCTCTTACGTATGCGAGTATACGTACAGGTATGGGTGTACGGGAGTGTACGAGGTTCACGTGCATCTATATGCACATCAATATAACATCATCGAGTACATTAATATAACGTCATGGAACATAACGCTATTTCGAGTCCGAAAAAGGATAGAGCACGAAATAACGGCTAAATGTAGCGGCGCATATCGGTAGGCGCTACGTTACTGAGAGAGTAAGAGGGATCCTAAGTAAACACTTAGGATCCGGCTCGAAGGACCACAAAATATTTAGTAGGATAGAGTATATATAAATGTGTAGAGATGGGTGGACTTACATGCAGTGTGAGTTTTTACTCACAGAATGAATAACGCGATGATGAGGTAGGTGCAGCTGATGATGAAGATGGTACAACTTTGATGGACATGGTCGGACACACCTGTACGCTCAATGCGTTAAATATTTCCGTGTACTTTTCCAAAATATCTCACCTTTATATCAGTCAGGTAACAGTGGTATAATAATAGTTACCTTATTAGTCTTTTCTTGAATTATTTTCCCTTCTGCTTCTAATATATAATGCTCAGACTTCACAAACATATATTTTTTTTATTAACGTGTGAAATTCTATTGGAGATTATGAAAAATCGAAAATCGCTATACAACCGGATTACAATAAGTTTTCCTTCGCCAAACGAGCACTAATACCAACACCACAATAAATTTTCCTCCAACAGTAGTACAGTAGAAAATTATGCAGATTCGCTGCTATAATCACGCTGTATGCATAAAATAATTGAGATTATCAACAATTTTATTAGTGTTTGTTCCACTGTTAATGCTATTCTAAAATGACCATGCTGCTGGTAAAGATAAAACTAATTGTGTATGTGGGAGAAAGATGCCGGTGGACTCATACCTTGGTTGCTCTGATGTGTTGTAGTGATGGTTGATATTCTCTTTTATTCTGATTCTTCTGCTACTTCAATTACCGGCTGCTTCTTGCTTTGTAATAAATTAAAGTTGTTTTTGTTTAATCGTTCTTAAATTATAGAATTGCAAATTGACACAAGTGGAAGTAAATAAAATGGCGCGCCTCACGTGTAACGTATGTTCCGAAATTTTTGCCAACAATACCAGGCCATGTGGAATTGTATTTTTTTTTGGTTTTTCATCTCCGATGTTGTTGTTGATGAATGCTGGTAATGTCATTTTCTGCCATCATCTTTTCCAATTTCAAACTATTGCTATTGATAATTGATGACAAATCTTGCTGTTGTTGTCGATATTGTTGATGTGGTGGTGGTGCTGCTGCTAGTCGCTGTTATAGTTGTATTCGCATTAGCACACTTTTTATCATTTTCTAAATTGTACTTTTCCACTGCTTGTGTCGCACAATCTATTGCATCTTGTTGCATTTCTTCGCTCATATCAGCATTTTTAATAACTGCTTTGCGGTCAGACATTTTGTTATATATGTTGTTTGCTGCTTTGTTTCTAGTTCCATTTACAATAATACAAAAAACGTATTGAATTATCTTTCCACGGCACTAATTTATTATTAAACCAAATTAAATATGTTCCATAATTGGAAATTTTTAAGTATATAATTTTGTACAAAAAAAATGGAGATTTATATATAAAAAAGAAAAAATGCGCGCACTGTCTGTGTTGTTCTAGAAAAATTGAAAGTAAGAAGAAGAACAAAAGACCGAATGGATCGCTGAACACAGATTAAAAACAGAGATGCAACTCTAGACAATGCGCGCGACGTAATTTTCTGGCTAGGACAGCTGACAATTGCGTTAAGTTGCGTACGTATATGTGTTGGAACAACAATAGCAAAGAAAGCAGTGATCTCAAAAGAACTACACTCACACAGACACGCTGTACATATATTTTACTGTACTTTGCTAAATTTGTTATGCAATCTCCTTTATTTGATTAAACATAAATTCATTTAACGGAAAAATTTTCCAATTGGCAATAGATCTAATAAGTAATAAGTGTATTCCTGAATATTTTCCCACATGCTATTCTTTCCCACTTCGTTGGATCGCAAATTTATCTGTTCATTATATTATTCTTATCTTCAAATTTCAGCTTTACATTTTGCATCAAATTGGCTCAAAAATGTCTGCAAATTAAATGAACGTTTTTCATATTGACTTTTTACATATTTCCATTTTAATATCCAGTTTTTCGATTTTTTATAAAAATTAAAAAATGCGGTTTCAACTATCCAAACTGTATTTACACTATGTAAAGGGTTATCCATTTTGCGGTTTCAAAAGTAAATGTAAATAAAACACATGTAAAATATTTTTTATCATGATATTTCTTTTTTATTATAAAGTTTGAACGTTGACATTATGTGTGAAATACTACATCATTTAAAAGACCACCACGCGAATTGTTGCAAGCATCGATTCTTTTGAGGTAATTTTCGACCACTTTTTGACACATATTGGACGGTATCTCAGCCATAACGTGACGAATGTTGGTTTTTAGGTGCTCAAGAGTTAAAGGTTTATCTGCATAAACACGGTCTTTCGCGTAGCCCCACAAAAAAAAGTCAAGCGGTGTCAAATCGCATGATGTTGGTGGCCACTTGATATCGCCACGACGAGAAATTACGTGGCCAGAAAATTTCTATTGCAATAAAGCCATATTCGCTCGAGTTGTGTGGCATGTGGCACCGTCTTGTTGAAACCATTTTTTATTCTCTAAGTCGTATTCTTCAATAGCAGGCACAGTCGTTCCATCGTCGTTGTCGAAGAAGTAAAGTCCAATCACACCTCCGGACCAAAGAGCGCACCAAGCAGTGACTTTTTGTGGATGTAGTGGCCTCTCTTCAATTACTTGAGGATTCTCAGAACCCCAAATACGACAATTTTGTTTGTTAACATACCCACCGAGTGAGAAATGTGCTTCGTCGCTGAAGAAAATTTTGTTCGAAAAATCGCCGTCCACCGCCTGTTGTTCAAGCACCCATTCGACGTATCTACGACGTTGTGAATGGTCAGCTGGCTTCAGTTGTTGTGTGAGCTGGATTTTATATGGATGTAGGTGTAGATCCAAATGCAAAATACGCCATAATGTGCCGTAAGACAGTCCTAATTCCTGAGAACGACGAGGAATCGACACATTCGGGTCTTCGGCAACACTTTCACTTACAGCAGCGATATTTTCGGTGGTACGAGCGAAACGATGATGCACAGGCCTTACAATATCTGTAACCGATCCAGTCTCTTCATATTTCTTCATAATTTTGTCAATTGCATAATCTCCTCTTAAAGCACGATATGTGGCTGTGGCAGAATCACCATTTTTGTAGTAGGTTTTTACAATTTTAATACGTTGTGCAATAGTTAAGCGATCCATTTTCGCAAATGTCAGACTTTGAACTGAAAAAGAAAGAAATTGTTTTAATAACTCAGTTTGACAGATGTCGAATTCTAGCCCTATACTTTTGAAACCGCGAAATGGATAACCCTTTATATAAACGCACTCGGAAGAAAGGTTACACGATCTACATAACACCAGTGATCTCAAAAAAGCAATGACTAATTTGAATTTACATAAATCTAGATCACCGGTTGCTGATAAATGAACCGATTTTTTCTTCTTACGTAGAGGAGAGTATATATATAAAAAGAAATGTATGGAGCCGTCCATGTCTCTCCTCCAATGGTACATAACCTTTCCGCTATAGTGTCCATTTGACTTTTGGTCAAACACACACTATAATTAGATCCTATACTACGTTAAACGTTGAACGTAAAACACCTTGTATATACAAGATATTTCGCAGTATCCTACCGACTGCGCCAAAATGTTGTGTACTATTTTTCCCCAACACTCACTAAATACCTAACGGCTAGACCCAAGGATGTAATACACAAAATTCGCACCTCGACCCAAGCTACGGGATTATAACACTGATGACTGTAAACAGCAAATAACATAAAGCAACATGCAAGAAAAATTGATATATTGAAGGAAACACTCGAGCTTTTAAAATATCAGAAAAGAAGACGAGAAGCAAAGAAAATAATACGAGAAAAGAAAAAAACGCCATATGACGCAACAGATCGAGCATTGTTCTGGTTATTGCTTATTTCTTTTTGCTGACATTCGTTTCGATGCTGCCAATAGTGTCAGCCACAATAGTGATGAGTAACCAACTATCGATACTCGTTACACTGCCCTCCTCTTAACCTTGTTCGTCCCGAACAAGTTTTTATACTTCCCCTCGATATGGCGCAAGTCGCTCCAAGTGCGCCACTTTAAAATTTGCTCTTTTATTCCAGGCACGTTGAATACGATACTCTACGTCATTAATCTTTGCTATAATCTCATATGGTCCTTCCCAATGAGTCTGCAGTTTAGGGGACAGGCCTTTCTTTCGTTGTGGATTATGAAGCATTACAAGCTCTCCTTCATAGAACCCTTTTGAATTTGCTTTCAAGTCATACCTGGCCTTCATCTTATCGCATATCATCTGCGACCGCTCTCTGATGAACTGATGTACTTCATCCAACTGTTCCCGCTTTTCGCTAGTATAATTACCTTCGGTTGATCTCGTTGGTGTTACGACTCCAAATTTTAAATCAGCTGGCAGTCTTAACTCGTTTCCAAAAATTGCCATTGCCGGTGTAGTAGCCGTCGTATCATGTTGTGCGCATCGATATGCCATGAGGAAGATTGGTATATGTACATCCCAGTCTCTTTGGTATTTATCTACGACTTTTCTCAAATATTTCTCCAAGGTACGGTTAAATCGTTCTACCATGCCATCAGAATGTGGATGCAAAGGTGTTGTACGAGTTTTGTATATACCCAGCATACGGCATATCTCTTGGAATACAACTGATTCGAAATTTCGACCTTGGTCTGAGTGTAACTCCATCGGTACACCAAAACGAGTAATCCATTGGTTGACGAATACATCCGCAACTGTACTAGCTTCTTGATTTGGAATGGGGTATACTTCAGGCCATTTACTGAAGTAATCTATAACCACCAGAACATACTTGTTTCCTGCGTTGCTTATTGGAAATGGTCCAGCTATGTCCATAGCAATTCGCTCGAATGGAGCACCCACGATGTATTGGTGCATCTTACCTCGACTTTTCTTAGTGGGACCTTTGGCCATTGTACATTGCTTACACTTCCGAATCCAATCAGCGACATGGTCATGACATCCAACCCAATAAATTCATTTCTTTATTTTCTCGACGGTTTTGGTGATTCCCAAATGCCCTCCACTGGAGGCATTGTGATACTCATCTACCACTTCATTTATTCTTGCCTTGGGTACCACTAGAAGATCATAAGTGATTTTTCCATCTTCACTTTCCCATGTTCAGAATAAACATCCGTCTCGTAAGTGCAGGCTTTGCCACTGCGCCCAATATGCCTTTGCTTTTGGACTCTCATTAGCCATTTCTTGCCAATCTGGACGTATGCCCTGCTCCTTGGATTCCATAATCTTTACGAGATCTGGGTCGTTCCGCTGATCTCCTTGCACTCGTTCGGTGGTCAATGACTCCTCCGGCAATATATTCGTAAGTCGTATGTCGACAATCTGCTCCTTGCTTTCCACTCGAAAACAATGTTTACATTCCATTTTGCAAGGACGAGATAGAGCTTCCGCGTTGCCGTTATGTCCTGCTTTACGATGTTCGATGGTAAATTGATAACTCTGCAGCCTTTCAATCCAACGCGCTAATTGTCCTTCTGGGTTTTTAAATTGTAATAACCACCTTATCGCTGCGTGGTCAGTTCGTAGATGAAATGACTGACTGTACAAGTATTTATGGAAATACTTTACACATTCCAGTATTGCGAGCAACTCTTCGAGTGAAACAGTAGTTTCTTTCTGGCTTCGACAGGATTTTACTGTAGTATGCTATTACTTTTTCTTGCCCATCTATGATCTGAGAGAGCACACCACCTATTCCATAGCCACTCGCATCTGTGTCCAACACAAACTTTTGTCCAGGTACTGGATACGCTAATATTGGTGCTGAACAGAGTCTCTCTTACAGTTGTTCGAATGCTTTCTGTTGGTCTTCGCCCCCATACAAATGGTTTGTTCTTTCTTGTTAACGCATGCAGATTGCTGGCGATGTTTGCAAATCCAAGAACAAATCGTCTATAGTAGGTGTATAAGCCTCGGAAGCTTCTTAACTCGTGAAGATTCGACGGAATAGGCCATTCTTTTACTGCTGCTACTCGTCGGTATGTACCCCTTTTGTTGTTACTTTATGACCAATATATTTAACTTCTCGCCTGAAGAGTGAACACTTTTTCATATTCAGTTTAAGCCCTGCTGATGGTATACGCTCAAATACTTCTTTCAACTTTTCCAGGTGGTCGTTAAAATCTTTTCCCATCACGATAGTGCCATCGAGTTACACCAAGCACGTTTTCCAGTGTAGTCCTCTGAGAACACGCTCCATCAAACGATCGAAAGTAGCCGGCGCATTGCATAAGAAAAATGGCATCAGTGTAAATTGCATTGACCATCGCCAATACTGAAAGCTGTTTTCTCTTTGTCCTCCTTACCAAGTTCCACTTGCCAGTAGCCCCTTTGCAAATCAAGAGTTGAGAACCACTTCGCACCAGATAGTGTGTCCAGAGTGTCATCGATTCTTGGCAGTGGATAGCTGTCTTTTTTGTAATATCATTCAGCTTTCTGTAATCCACACAGAATCGAGTACTTCCACCCTTCTTCTTTACCAGCACAACTGGTGAACTCCATGGACACGCTGATGGTTCAATAACACCTTGTTTCTGCATATCGGTAATCAGCTTAATGGCTTCGTCTCTTTTGGCCAATGGAACTCGTCGTGGTATTTGACGAATTGGTCTAGAATCACCGGTGTCAATGTTATGCTTCACGATGGTTGTTCGTCCTCCAGTTTTTCCATTTGAAGAAAATATTGAACTGTACTTGTCCAATAGTTGTAAAGCCTTTTCTTTTTGCTGTTTGGTAAACACACCTGCCCATTCTTCCATCTGTGCTTTTATTTCCGCTCTGACAGTTCCCGATTTTCCACTTTTTTCGGGGAACCCTTTTCGCAGTCTACTACGGCAGTAACTTCCTGGCAATGACCAATCACCATTCCTTTCTTCACAACTGTAGATGTATTAGTTGGGTATAATATTCGCACCGGTACTATTCCATTTTCTTTAGGTTCTACTAACGTTCTACCAAGTATGATGTTTTTATTTTGTATTTCTTTATCTGCTTCCACTAACCACAACTTGCTTGTCCCATCATCCACATTTATCTGTGCCCAAATCACCGCTTCTGATTTTGCTGAAACCTCTTGGCGTTGACATGCCAGTACTCGTTTGATGTTTCCACTCCGCTTGTAACCGATGTTCAATGGTAATTCGACATTTGCATAACGTAGTATCCGTTGATTTAAATCTAACGTGAATCCGTTGTCCATCATAAAATCAACACCAATTATTACGTCATCGATGATGTCGGCAACAATGAATTCATGTTCCCATGTGCAATTTCCAATAGATACTCGTTTCTTTATCTTACCCAGAATTTGTGCATTCTCACTCGTTGCTGTACGCAATTTTATTCCCATTAAAGGCTCAAACCTCTTTACCAAATCGCTCTTGATTATAGAATGTGATGCACCAGTATCCAGGGTTAACATGAATTCCATATTCTCCAATTTTCAATCGTAAAGCTGCTTGGCACACCCTGTAGTTGTGAAATGTGAATGATGGGGAAACCCACTGTTGGAGTCAGTTCACTCCCAGCTGAACTGATTCGATTTAGTTTAACGATGGATTTGTGTTAGTGGAGCGATCGCTATCCACCTTATTCTCCTTCTTTTGTCTTCCTGGAGAATTCGATCTTGATCCTGGTTTGTCGCAAATAAAGCACTTACCAGTAAATTTGTTTTCACGTCGACCTGTTGTTCTTCCTTCAGGCTACACTACAGATTTGAATGCCTGACACACTGCTTCAACCAGATCTGCTGTTTCTGTTTCTAGTTGGCGTACACGTGGCATTGGTCGACACATCAAACTGGGCTTCAAACATCAAGGCACTACTGAGTGTTTCGGCTTAAGTATTCCTTGGTGACATGACTAGGGCACGCTTTGTCTCTCCATCACGTATGCCATCTATGAATGCCTCTATTTTTATTTTTTCGACGAACTCTTCCGAAATACCCGAGAACGCTAGATGACATAAGCGATCAATATCGGAAGCGAATTCCTGAAGGCTCTCGTTACTCCGTTGCACATGCGATCTTAACTCCACTCGATGTAATTGACTCTTGTATTCATTTCCATATTTCCGCTGGAGTGTGTCCATCAGTGATTAGTAGCTACCACGATCTTTCTCTGGAATCATCTGTAACACTTCGAAAGCATTACCTTTTAATGCGACTATTAAAGCAGCAGTCTTGTCGCTATCATCCCATTGATTCTTCGAAGCTGTTGTCTCGAATTGAAGCTTAAAGATATTGAATGGCGTGCTTCCGTTTTCTGGAATTCTCCAATAGCGTTTTCTTGGCCGGACGATCCTTCTTGAATTTTCATACGCAATTCAGCCGAATGTTCTTGAAGCTTGGAGTCAATGCGAAACGCATTTTGTTGTAACTTCGCATTAATTCCTTGCAGTTGCTGCTGCTGTTGCATCATGGTTTTTATAAATTCCATGAGTTGACCACTCGAATCTACCTTGCTCTCTTCCTCGGCGTACACGACTGCATGTATCTCGGCTTCCTCAAAGAACTCATGTTCTTCTACATTAATACCCTTAGCCTCTATGGCTTGCCTTAGCCTCACCAGCAGTTCCGCCTTTGCACCTGATGACGATAGATTCATCTCTACCAACAGCTTTTTAAGCTGGTCCACTTTTAGTTGGTCAATTTTCACCATCTTTACAGAATCCCACTTCTGACACCAATTGTTACGTTTTTATTCTGTGTGCGTTTAATTATATTTGAATTACCTTGTTCGATCAATGGATTCTGTTAATAATAACTGCAACACTTATTTTATACAACTATATACAGCAACAATTTATTTAATAAACCATTTACAATCAACTGTGTTTATAATCAACTATTTACAATAACACTTTAATGTACTAGCAACTTTTGCCTCTGTATAGATGTTTGCGTAGTCACGTTCGGAATTCGATTGATTGACTTCTCAACACTTGCTCTATTTATACTCTGTTGGCAACACCCCAGAATCTTTCTTTATCCAGATTCTTCTCTTTCTTTCTCGTTGGCTTGTTCTGGTTATTGCTTATTTCTTTTTGTTGACATTCGTTTCGATGCTGCCAAAAGTGATGAGTAACCAACTATCGATACTCGTTACAATATGTATTTCATAATATTGGGAATTATGTCGCCAGACAAAACATGTGCATATTTCATGCGCAGTGATCCCCGTGCCGTACAAATCATATGCATGTACTTTTCATTCGAATCTGGAGCAAATATTTATAAAGCAAATTTCTTTAATTCTCATTTGATATTGTGCAGTACATAGAAATGATCCCCGTGCCAAACACATCATATCTATGTACTTTTCATTCGAACTTAAGCAAACATTTTTAAAGTAAATTTCTTCCAATTCTCAATTTAGTATGAGCAGTACATAGACATTATCCCTGTGCCATAAAAAGTACATCTATGTACTTTTCATTCGAACCTGCGACAAACGCTTTCAAAATATATATCGTTTAATTCCCACTTTACAATGCGCAGTACCAAAAATGACCTCCGTGTCATACAACTCTTTTCTGTGTACTTTTGGTTTAAACCTGGAGCAAACATTTTTAAAGTAACTTTCTTCCGATTCTCAACTTATAATGAACAATACATAGACATTAACCCTGAGCCATACAAATCACATCTATGTACTTTTTATTTGAACCAGGAACAAATATTTATAAAGTAAATTTCCTTGAATTCTCACATAATATTGAGCAGTACATAGAAATGATCCCCGTGCCGTACACATGTACTTTTACACATACACGTACTTTTCATTCAAACCTGGAGCAAACATGTTTAAAGTAAATTGGTGTCAACTCTCACTTTATAATGAGTAGTACATAGACATTTACTGTGAAATTCTTTTAATTCTCATGTTATCATTATATATATCATGGCAGTACAAAGAAATTATCGCAGTGCCATACAAACTTCATCTGTGTACATTGTTGTGCCCTTTTTCTGACACCGTAACTTTTGCTTAAATATCTTATAGTTTGGGACTTACCCTTTTTTTTATTCTCTTGCTGCTTCCTGCTTCCGAAATTCTACTTCCCAACACAATTACTTTCACAATTATTAAGTTTTTGTTTTTCACGGTATAGTTTTATTGGTCCAAAGGTTTTTCTTTCACAATGCGTTTTTAGGGAATACACATAAACAAGATTCTTTACAATTCAACTTTGTTTTTAGGATGTAAAATCCTTTACGATATACACCACATAACTAACTCGTTCTTCGAGTTATCTTAATTCACTCGATTCACTAACTTTCTGACTGACCCCATTTCAGGCCTCGTCTTAGTTTATATAGCCTAAAATATATATCATAATTTACAATTTAACCCCATTTGGGTATAAAAGAATTTCTGAAGAAATGGCAATTTTTTAAGTAGGTTAATTCATTGTAATTTCTTCAGTAGGTCATATTTATAACTTATTTTTAGTAAGTCATAATTATTATTTGTAGCTAATACTTCTTGTTGTAAATATTGTGCATGCGTTCAATATTACGTATTTTGTTTTTCTTTTCACTATATATGGTTGTTAAATTATTTCATAATCATATAGCAAGGTACGATGACCCGTTGGTTCTTTTTTTATTGTTTATTATTTTATTTATTGTTTATTCATATTTCTCTTCTTTTTTGTTCTTTGGTTTTCATGATTGTGAAATTGTTCAATAATCATACAGTGAAGTACGATGACGCTGACCACGCTTTTTTATAAATATACTACAACCCATTTTAGCCAATGATAATTACATTGTGCATAGTGTATTAATACACCTAATAAAATAACTTAACGATAATAATAATATTATTATAACATTTGTAGTGAATCAAAACGCATAAATTAGATGAGCATTATTTTGACTCACAACAACATTTCATTCGAACCTAGAGTAAACATTTTTAAAGTAAATCTTTTAATTCTCACTTTATAATGAGGAGTACATAGAAATGATAACCTTTCCACAAAAATCATATCCATGTACTTTTATTTGAACCTGGAACAAACATTTATAAAGTAAATTTCTTTTAATTTTCACTTGAACATGAGCAGTACATAGAAATTATCTCCATGCGATACAAATCATATCTTTGTACTTTTCATTTGAAGTTGGAGCAAATATTTTTAAAGTTAATTTCTTCCAATTCTCAATTTATAATGAGCAGTACATACACATAATCCCTGTGCCCTACAAATCACATCTATGTACTTTTGATTCGCACCTGGAGCAAATATTTTTAATGTTGTTGTTGTTGTAACAGACAGACAACGATTTCAAAATCACGAAAGTTTAAGTTGTTAGCTTGTTGTTGTTCACGTCCACAAGTTCCAGGAAGATGGCAGCCTCCAGGGGGTGCATCCACAGCGCAGAGGGGGTCAAACTGGTGGGCCTTCTGGGGCAGGCGAAAAGATGACGGGTGTCGTGCGGGCTCTGCCGGCACCGCGGGAATCTATCAGGAATTGTATCGGCCAGCCGGTGCATATAGCAGTTGAGATAGACGCTCCATCCAGATCTCAGCTGCGCCAAAGTGGCGCGAGCGGATCTAGAGAGCCGTTGTTCACAGTCTGTTATTGGCGGTGGGCGGCCCCCCAGCACGATGTTATGAGCATGGAGCTCGATGGCCGCCTCCACCGCGCGCTGATGCAGTGAATTCAGTGCTGCTCCGTACGTAGCAGAGTTCTAATTATAGAGCAGATGAACCACCTGCCCGTCGAAAGAGCGCAGGCTACCGCGGATTCTGCGCGGGGGAGGATCGAGCTGCGCTAACCGGTTGTTGGGGTGTGATGGGAGGTGGCATGAAAGAAGAAATTGTTGAGAAAGCAGAAAGCGTTGTGCTCTTTAGAATTCTCGTTTACTGATGTAGGTGATCTCCATGTGCCATCTTGTGACAGCCCGTGATGATGCGCAGGGCAGTATTCTCTCTGGTTTGCAGAAGCCGCCATTGCGTGTCGCTTATCAGTGGTGTCCAAATTGGGGCAGCATAGTTAATGATCGACCTGCCGATGGCCTTATAGGTGATGAGTAGTGTCTCCTTGTTGGCATACTCTAACCAACATATCGGCCGGCATCTCACGAATAAATTCTTTAATATTGGCCTCCAGTGCGTCTACCGTTGCGGACTTGTTGCTATAGACATGAACCTTAACATATCGCATGATCTAGGCGGCCAATTACCCGGCCCCAACCATGAAATAAACTGTTCACTGCAGCGCTCGCCATTCACAGTAACGTTCCTGCCTTCGTCGTCTTTGAAAAAGTACAGTCCAAAGATGCTACCGGCCCATAATCCACACCAAACAATTCATTTTTCGGGATGCATTGGCAGTTCTTGCAATGCTTCTGACTGCTCTTCACAATAAACACGGCAATTTTGATTGTTCACGTATCCATTCCACCAGAAATGAGCTTCAACGCTGAAGACAAGAAAGTGCACGATGGACTTTCTTAACCGAGCATGAATTTTGATAATAAAATTCAATAATCTGTAAGCGTTGTTCGATTGTAAGTCGATTCATCGTTAAATTATAGACCAAACTGAACATGTTAGACAGTAACATGTTACACAAAAGCAGCTGAGCTGCCAAAAAGAAAGTTTCCACAAAATCAAACTGTATTTGCATAATATTTTACTCTCACTCAGTCTCATTCTATTTAGATATGTTTTGCAAATATTATATATATTTTGAGAGTAAGAAGAATGATTCTAAAACTAAATACATTCTTGCAGCTTTTTAGTACAGACTGGCTTGAAGTTGTGCATGTCCGTAATTCGTAATATATGTACAGTGGCTCCCAGCTTATTTCGTACAGTGACAGTTTAAAAATTGCTGCAGTCGTAATTCCTAATATAGCAAAAATTTGAACAAAATATAAATGCCATTTTAGAAAGGAAGGTTTGTTTTTTATTTTCCAAAATTTACTTTTTCAAAATTTTAGTGTTTGACACTATAAAAAAATAAAATAAGAAAAAAATAGGAAAATTCATGTCACAGCTTATTTCGTACAGTCTCTTTAAGTTCAAACTAAAAACAAAGTAAGTTGATTTTGATATTTAGTTGACATCCCTTAGCGTTAATGACAGCCTGGAGTCTATTTGGCATTGAATCCACCAATTTTTGAGTGATGTCTGGTGTGATTTTTTTCCATTCTTCCATCAGTACCTTCTTTAGGTCTTGCTTATTAGAAATCTTGTGTGTTCTTATTTTATTGTCCAAAATAGACCAAAGATTTTCAATCACATTCATGTCAGGTGACTGTGGTGGTGGAGACATCAAGTGTGGGCAGTTCCAAATAAGCCAAGATTGCACAATCCCAGATTTATGTTTTGGGTCATTATCTTGGTAGTACCGAAATTCTTCCCGCAAACCCAGTTTGTCTGCACTTTGAAGTAAATTGTTTTTCAGAATCTCGAGGTACTTCATTTTGTCCATTGTTTCCTCAATAAAAACCAATTCACCTACTCCGGCTGCTGACATACAGGCCCAAACCATCACGCTACCGCCACCATGCTTCACTGTGGGCTTAAGGTTCTCCTTGTTTAGCTCGGTATTCGCTTTACGCCAAACATATGACATTCCGTCCGAGCCAAAAATATTAAACTTAGACTCATCCGCGAAAATAACGGTATTCCAGAACGCAGGAGTATTAATAATATGCTCTTTGGCGAAGTCAAGTCGGCGTTGTATATTCATTTTCGAAATGAATGGTTTCTTTCGGGCTACTCGACCGTTCAAGTCATGATTGCGCAGCACACGTCGGACAGTTTCAGCACTGGATGATTTTCCTATTTCACGCTGAACCTCTGCAGCCAACTTCGGAGCGGATAACTTTGGATTTTTCTGAATTTTTCGTACAATATAACGCTCGTCTGAAGCGTTGAAAATCTTATTAGGTGCTTCTCTGCCCTTGTTCTCCAACCGATTTTCGCGAACGAAGCGTTGAATGATGTATTGGACAGTTGAGGCACTTAAATTTGTCATTTCAGCAATTTTTCGCACACTCTGACCTTTCCTAAAATGGTTAATTACCAGTTTACGCTGTTCCATCGTTGTACGACGACCCATAACGCTAAATGTTTAATTTACAGCACTTTAACTATTTAAAATAATAATAATAAAAATTGTTATAATAGTTAAAAAGGTCCAAAAACTCATACAATTCAAAAAAACTTTGTAACTGCGCGGCAGAATGAAACTTACTTACATTGAAGTTTGTGTACGAAATAAGATGTGAGCTGAAAATCAGCTGATCAATAGTTTTTCTCTCTTGCACGACAAAAAGAACAATTTTTGGGGTTCCCCGTTTTCTTATTAGGTTTACTAAACACATACATAGACATCTACATTCAAAACTTATTGATAAGTTTTTTAGTTTCGATGTTACAGCCATGTACATAAAAATATATACACTGTACGAAATAAGCTGTGAGCCACTGTATATACAAAATGATATTGTACATTCATTTTACATTAAAATTTCTGAGATGGCATTTTTTGTTACTGTTTAAAGGATTGCCACTTATCATAGGAATTGTCAACTGGCATGATTTGATGACATCGTTTGATTTGCTATTTTATACTAGTAATTATTTATTCTTCTCTCTACATTTTCCGTGACTTCAATACCCTTAATTTATTAAATACACTACTGTACAATACAATACTGTCTCACTTTTTTTCAGTCACTCTTACCGTATAAGTGCAATAAAATGGAATATTCCCACTACGGACTATATGAGCTTATCAATAAAATAGAAATACATTGTTAAATTTAGAAAATGCAAAAATGAAACGATTTTGTCGATGCGGAAATCTCTCATTTCTTCTTACCACATTGTTTTTTATTTTTTCTTTATATATGTTGAAGGATTTATGTATTTTATATCAATATCCGTACTTTGCCAGTCTAGACAGTAAGTGAGGTTACCCTATATTGATGTATTCTCAAAACAAATAACATAAAATCATATGGATGATGAGTTCTGAACAAGTGTTGATAATGTTGAACTATTCCGTTGAAGCAGGTGCTGCTTATATTTATGCAGCAATAATATTATATCAAAACTGCTATAATCATTCTCAAAATTCTTTTCATTATTATTGATATTATTATTATATATTATAATTATTATTATTATTATATATTATTATTATTATTATTATTATTATATATTATAATTATTATTATTATTATTGCTTTCAATATTATTATCATTATTATTATTATTCATAATATTTTTAGTCGGATTATGTCAGCAAGCGGACGTTTCTTCACCATCCAATGTACAGTTGACATTTTCCAATTTCTGACGTAAATGCATTTTCTTGCAATTCACATCAGTTTCTAAGGCGAACATTATCTAGAGAGGATGTGAACCAAGATATAAAATTAGATTGGCATCTACATTTACAGATCTTAGATAACTCACCTGATCCCTGTATTTCGTTATATATATATAAAGCTCTTTAAGTGCAGCAATCGTATCAAATTCACCATTCTGCTGTTGCACCGATAATTGCTGCATTGCGGTATTCATCTCCTGATCACTGATCTGTGGTAGACGTGCAACCTCACGATAAAATTGTTTAACCATTTTACGATACTGTGGAATGTCCTAATCGAATATGAATTATTATAACTTAAATGTATTTTAGATGAAGCGGTCAATGAACATACTTTAGCAAAGAGTAATTTATTCGATGGTGAATCTTTACCCAAACGATGCTCGGTTGTTGAGCAGGCATCCATAAATGTTTGCGCAATCACACTCAAGCATGAATCTACCGTTACCGTTTTATTGACATCAAATATAAAATCTGGATTCTTTATAAAATTTACCCAAAAACGTAATGGAAGACTATTCGATTTCCAAGCATGAACAACCTCCGGGTCGCATATACCATGACAACGTGCTGCTTCATCGAGCAAATCAAAAAGCCATTTAACAGCGGGCGGTAGCTCCTCATTTACCGTGAGTATGGTTGCAAAGAAATCATCAACAAATTTCTGTATTGTTCCTTTGGCAGCTAGTAGGCGTGTCAAATATACTTCTGGTATTGTCTTGTGGAATCGATCATTGCTGGAGAGGGTATTTGTGCCACTCAGAAGGACACCAAAAGTACCACCTCCACCACCTCCGCCGCTGCCACTCAATACTGCTAAACCACCGGCTCCAGATAGAGCTGTATTTTTCATATTCATATATTGATCTGGTATAATCGGTTTAACGAGATGAAAGAATCGCGACTGTTGCAAACCAGACTCAATATCATTATTAATAATGATATGCGATTGTGGATTGTTAATGTAATAAACTATAACAAGAAAAACAATATACAAGTAGAATCAGAATTCGTGAAATCGTATAGAAAAAAAGCTGTCGGGTGCTCTCTTAATGAATCTATTATAAATCGGTAGCCATATGACTTCCATAATTTCTCCTATATATATTCCGATATATTCCAAAATATTTTATATATTAAAAAATATTTACTTTTATTGAGGCTATAAAAAATTCTTTCTGTTTTTTTTCATAGTTATCCTTCTTTGGTCTGTGTGGTCAGCGGGAAATATTTGACTTCTCTCCTACCACCCATATCTGGGAGGCATTCCTCTATCCGCACCTGGGGATGCGCCCTCTACAGATAGCAGGCTCCCCCGAGGGATGAGATACTTCAGTGGTTTTCCGTTGCCTTCTAAAGGGTTTTCGTTAGTTTTCCGTCTTTATATTTCAGCCGCCCATAATAAAGCATATCGACGCTGTTTGCAGCCGCCAAATATTGGATCCGTCGCTGCGAATTTGAGTAAAACTCTCTGTGGTTTTTTTCAAGTTAGTCTTTCTTTTGCCTGTGTGGTCCGCGGGAGATATTTGATTTCTCTCCTACCACCCATATCTGGGATGCATCCCCAGCGACGTATCCAATATTTGGCCGCTGCAAACAGCGTCAGTATGCTTTATTATGGGCGGCTGAAATATAAAGACTGAAAACTACCGAAAACCCTTCAGAAGGCAACGGGAAACCACTGAAGTATCTCATCCCTAGAATATCACATTTAAGAAAAGTCTACTAGAAGCAGGGACCTCAGTCTCTGGCAAAAATAGGGTGCTAAGAATCCCCGGAGGTAAGAGTAAAACTAAAACTACACTTAACATGGAATGTTTGTTCGAAGCAGAAAGTTTGAAAATGCAGTGAAAGGAATGAACAGATTGCAACTTGCCATCTTAGGTATCAGTGAAACTGGTGGCCAGGCAATGGAAGGTTTAAAACAGAGGAAGAGGCGATTTTTTATTCCGGAAGGGGTGTTGGAGTCATAGTTTTAAAGAAATATGTTAGTTCGGTAACCGAATTTGTACCCAATTCCGACAGAGTAATGTTACTAAGATTCGATGCTAAACCAAAAAAACTAAATATAATTCAAATATATGCTCAGTTTCGCGAAAGTCACCAATAAGAGTGGACGTCTTTCTTTTGATTTTTAGAAAAAAAAAAAAGAAAAAAAACAAATAAAATAATATCGTTTGCAAACAATTTGTTTATAATATGAGTGTTCAGCGCTCTCCTCCCCGGCAACGGCAATCGCCTATTAATGTGTGTGTAAACAATAATTTGCAATCACCCGCGCAAACCCCCCCCGATAAGTGCATTATCAAATAAAACAGTTGATACACACTGCACAAGTGAAAGTAACAGTGCAAATCTTTTGCCTGCACATATTAAAAATTCATCAAATTTTGCAACAACAATAAATACAGACAAAAAAAATAATTTGTTCTATCGTGATATACTATCTCCCTCTATACCGTGGAGTGTACAATGTGCTTCTCCTGCTGTAACACCAACAGCTACAACATCAAAGCAATCAAATAACGGCACTTCTACTGAAGTGCATGACCCAGTAGTTAAAGCAACTAGTGCGATGACTAATAAAGAACCAGTTGCTGTTCAAACTGGTATTGATCGCTACATTACTGTAGTAAAGCGAAAGAGAAGTCCGCAAAATTCAAAACAAATGAATTCAACAAAAATTCAAAAACAGAACACTGTCCCTATTAGTTCGGAAAATAGATACGCTCTGCTTTCAGGTGATGAAAGTGACGAAAATATTATCTCCAAGAAAAATTTCAAACCCCCGCCCATTTTCTTGAGAGAACGCAACTCAGATAAGTTGATTTCTAGAATTACAAGTCTTATAGGACCAAAGAATTTCCATGTTGTTCCTATTCGCAAAGGCCAAATTGAGGAAACAAAAGTGCAAATCTACAGCGAAACTCATTATCGCAAAGTAATAGCGGAATTTGATGCTGTAAAAAAGAATTACTACACATATCAGCTAAAAAGTAGTAAGGGCTTAATCGTTGTACTCAAAGGCGTCGAACCCAACGTTGATATTAACGAAATCAAACTTGCCCTCCAGGAAGAAGGGTTTCAAGCCAAAACAGTATTCAACATTCTCAACAAGAGCAATATACCTCAACCGTTATATCGTATTGAGCTTCAGCCTGAAACAAAACCCCTAAAAAAAGGTGAAGTACACCCCATATATAAAATTCGATATTTATTGCATCGCAAAATCACAATCGAAGAACCCCATAAGAGAACTGGACCTCCTCAGTGCAGCAACTGCCAAGAATATGGACATACTAAGACATATTGTACCCTGCCAGCTGTTTGTGTGATTTGTGGAGATCTCCATAAATCAAACATATGCCCAAAATCTAAAGGCGATGCTAGCATGAAAAAATGCAGCAATTGTGGAGGTAATCACACCGCAAATTATAGAGGTTGCCCAGTATATACAACCCTAAAGCTAAATTTCTCCGCTAGCAATCAACCTCTAAAACCAGTTGAGCAAACTCAGATAGCCAACTCAAGTAAGAGACAAAATATTGATGCAACACAATTCTTCTCTGCAATCCCAAACAAGAATCAAACCAATTCATACGCTAGCGTGTTAAAACAAAACCCACACCAACAAAGCAATGTAAATAATGAGCAGAAACACTCACTGCCCACCCAACAGCCAAGTACCCTTGAAAATTTGCTTCAAACATTGATTCAGAATATGAACCAATTCATGAACTCAATGCAAACAATGATGCAAGAAATGATGAAAAATCAATCGATGTTACTCCAAACATTGCTATCCAGACCATGAGTTGTCTCAAGATATGCCACTGGTACGCCAACGGCTTAAGCCAGCACCGTTTGGAGCTAATTCAATTCCTTGAATCCAGCCAAATCGACATAATGATGATATCTGAGACCCATTTCACTGACAAAAATTGCTATCAAATACCATATTACAAACTGTACACCACAAATCATCCGCATGGTAAGGCACGCGGAGGAACTGCCATATTGATAAAAAGCAGAATAAAACATCATGTTCTCGAAGATTTTAGTAGCGTCTACTTGCAAGCAACATCTATATGTCTGGAAGAATACATCTCTAAGCTAGTAATATCTGCGATATACTGTCCCCCAAGATACAGTATTACCGAACAGCAATATAAAGAATTTTTCTCAACTCTTGGTAGCAAATTCTTGGTTGCTGGCGATTTCAACGCCAAACACACTCACTGGGGCTCCCGATTAATAACTCCAAAAGGCAAAAGACTATGTTCAATCATCACTAACCACGGCTACGATGTTATTTCAAATGGTCAACCGACATATTGGCCGACGGACAAGAGGAAAATACTCGATCTCATAGACTTTGGAGTCGCCAAAGGTTTGTAGATGGAAAATATCTCCACAGAGTGTAATTATGATCTATCATCTGACCACTCACCCACGGTAATATCTATAAAATCACCAAGCCCACAAAGCAATTGCGTTAGAAAGAAAATAGACTGGTTAAAATTCAAGAAATATATAAATTCCCATCTTCCTCTGAGTACTGTATTAAGAAATGGACACGATGTAGACTCAGCACTCGAAAAATTCAACCAGCTGCTCTCATTAGCTCTCAGCTTAGCCACCTGCACAAAGGTATGCAAGCAATCAAACTATAGCCCATACACACCAGCTGATATTGAATTGCTAGTAAGACAGAAAAGAAGACTCCGAAGACAATGGCAAGAATTCAGATCACCGAATCTGAAAACACAGCTACAGCACTGCACTCGAAAGTTAAAGCAAGTCTTAAAAAAAAAAACAACAAAGAGTTAGAAGAGCACATAGCGAAATTAACACCTGGTGAAGCGTCAGACTACTCTTTGTGGAAATCAGCAAAAAAATCAAATCGGCCAATTCTCACTGATTCCCCCATCCGTTTGAGTGACGGTAATTGGGCTAGAAGCAACTGTGAGAAGGGTTTGGCTTTTGCAAACCACCTAAAAAGTGTGTTTACACCCAATCCACCCTCTTCACAGTCCTCATTACCAATATTGACTTCTCAACCTTGCTCAATAACGCTCAAAATTAAAAAAAAGGACATATTCAAAGCAATTTCTAAAGATTTAAACCCAAAAAAATCACCTGGTCCAGATAAAATTACCGGTAAAATGATAAAAGAGCTACCTCCGGCTTCAGTAATTCATCTGATGCATATTTTCAATGCTATCCTTCGTATTAAACACTATCCCAAATGCTGGAAAACTTCAAAAATTATTATGATAGCAAAACCAGGAAAAGACCCTACAAAAGTTGCATCGTACAGACCTATCAGCCTCCTGCCTCTACTCTCTAAAGTATTCGAAAAGCTACTTGTCATGAATATAACTCCATTTATTAATCTCAACCAACTGATTCCTCAACATCAGTTTGGATTTAGAAAACAGCACGGCACAATAGAACAAGTCCACCGCATTGTAACTCTGATAAGGAACACTTTTGAAGAAAAAAAGTATTGCTCAGCTGTCTTTCTTGATATCACTCAAGCTTTCGATAAAGTATGGCACGATGGCCTTATTTACAAACTCAAACTATTACTGCCTGCAAATGTCTCCTCATTGCTTAGTAGCTACCTCACGAAAAGACAATTTCTCGTACATCACAAGGATTACACAACAAATCCATTGGATATTCACGCTGGCGTTCCTCAAGGAAGCGTTTTGGGTCCCTTACTGTATCTCTTATACACTTCAGATATGCCCAACAATAACTATACATTCATATCGACCTTTGCTGATGATACGGCAATATTGTGCTCTCGCTCTAACCCCATAGAAGCTACTAAACTCCTGCAGACTCATGTCGATTCTCTCGAAATCTGGCTAGCAAAATGGCGTATAAAAGTCAATGAATCAAAGAGCGTACATGTAACCTTCACGCTAAGGCTAGATACATGTCCCCCACTTAAAATTAATGGCCAATCAGTTCCACAATGTTCCTCAACAAAGTACTTGGGTATTCACCTCGACAGAAGGCTGACATGGAAACATCACATAGAGGCAAAGAAAACTCAGATCAAGCTTAAAATGAATCAGTTATGGTGGCTGTTACACAAAAGATCAAAGTTGAATCTTGAATACAAAGTGCTATTATATAAAGCAATCCTGAAACCAATCTGGACTTATGGTATTCAGTTTTGGGGCACCGCATCTCCCTCTAATATCGAAAAGTTGCAGCGAATACAATCCAAGTGTCTGCGAATTATTGTAAACGCGCCTTGGTATATGAGGAACGTTAACATCCATCGAGATTTAAATGTATCCACAATTTCTGAGGAAGTTGCAATGTACTGCAGAAGCTACATTCAAAAATTACACAATCATCCGAATCCCCTTGCTAGGCAATTGTTGCTGAGCAAGGGGCATCGTCGATTAAAAAGAAAAGACACACTGAATATGCTGTAAAATTGCTACATCTCGCGACTCACCAAATTGTGATGGAACGTAGGGGATATCACATAGTTTTATTTAGTTTGTAAGATTTGAATACATATTGTTAGTTTCTTGTATTTAAGAAAGATTCAATAAAAAAAAATAAGCTAACAAAAAAAAAAAAAAAAAAAAAAAAATGTATGCTCCAACAGTCGAAAAGAGAGACGAAGAAGTGGAACGGTTTTATTCGGATATCCTGGAGATTCTAAGATTGACCAAAGCTCATGACCTCAACATTATAATAGGGGACTTTAACTACAAAATTGGAAATGAAGACTGCGAACATAGTGGGTTCCTTTGGCCTTGGCGTAAGAAATGATCGCGGGGAACACCTGGTACAATTTTGCCCAAAAGCAAATTTTAAAATAACGAACACGTGGTTCTGCTTACCACCTCGTCGCTTGTACACTTGGAAGTCGCCGAAGGACACAAATACAAATATTGTTCACAATCAGATCGACTTCATACTGGTCAGTTTAAGATTTGAAACATCTATAACTAAAGCTTGTACATTTCTGGATGCGGATGTACCAAGCGATCATAACTTGTTAGCCGCCAAAATTATTCTAAAGCTAGCTAAGATTCGGAAAAATTTACAAGTAAAAAGGTTAGATCTGGACAAACTACATCAAAATTATACTGCAGACAGGTTGTCAATTAAGATAAACCAACATATTCGAGAGAACTGCCCCGTGACTACAGATCAAATACTCTAAATAAAATATTCTAAAAAAAAATCATGAATCTTCACAGAAATGGATGACAGCTGAAATATTGGAGCTAATGGATACAAGACAAAAATACCGTAACACCAATCATGAGAAATACGCTCAAATGCAAAAACTTATAAGAACAACTTATAAGTGGGTAACTCTAAAATACTGTGAAATAGAAAGATTGCAGAACCTCCACGATGACTTTAATGTTAACAAGCAGTACCAGCAGATGTATATAAAAGAGCATCTGCTTTTATTTTAACGGACAACAATGGTAAAATTTTCACGGACTATGAAGATAAAGAAAACATTTGGAAAAACTACATTCAAAATCTATTTACTGAAAACACGAGGAAGAGGAACCCTACAACATGTTCAGAACTATCACGCCCATCAATTACACGCTCTGAAATTATAAAGGCAATAAAAACAATAAAGCTGTTGGCCCAGACAACTTGCCAGCCGAAATTATAAAATTAATCGATGGGTATAATATAAGCTTTCTTGAAAACCTCTTTAATACAATTCACGACACGGGAGTATACCCAAATGATTGGTTAAAATCTACTTTTATAGCCATACCAAAAAGTTCAGCGGCCAAAAAATGTAAAGACTTTAGGCATATCAGTCTCATGAACTATTCTTAAAATATTTGTCAGAGTCATCTATGAGAGAATCTACAAAAGATGCGAATCAGCAATTGATCGTTCGGAGTTTGGCTTCAGAGATGCCATGGGCACAAGAGAGGCATTATTTTGCATAAAAGTTATTGTGCACAATTGCAGAGATGTGCACAAGGATGTATTTATGTGTTTTGTGGATTATGAAAAAGCTTTTGATAGAGTACAGCATAACACCTTTATAGAAATATTAAATAAATTAAATATTGACGGAAAAGACATACGATGTATCGAAAATTAGTATTGGAACCAAGTAGCTGAAATACGCATTAACAACATTATTACAAATGATATACCAGGTGTACAAGCTTAAATCCGCTGTTTTTCGGTAAAAAAAAAACAATTTTTTTTCATAGAAAGCCAAAAATTAATTTATTCAAAGTATTTGCCTAACCTAACTGTTCGGCAAGCATTTTTTCCGATTGGGTGTCGTCCTCATCCAAAAGAGCCTGCAAATCATGGTCCTCAACTTTTCTGGGTCTATTTTCACGCTTCTTGTCACTCAAGTCAAAATGGCATTCTTGAACCGACGAAACCAGTCTCTGCAAGTGGTTTCCGATAGCGCACTGTCTCCACAAGCATCCGATGCTACTCAGCAGCAGATTTCTTCAAATTGAAGCAAAAAAGTAGAGCTTCCCGCATATGCTCTTTTTCTGGCACGTAGTTTCGTGACATGATTATACGAGGAAAAATGTATGTTGTTGTATGAACTCACTGATGATGTTTACTAATTGATGTAAACAGGTGTCGAACTCATAATAAAAAAGGATGCACAGTCGATAATATCTTAATATGCTCACTAACGCAATCTACGAGCAAACAGCGGATTTAAGCTTGTACACCTGGTATACATATTTGTACACACACTCACAAACATATATATATATATATATATATATATATATATATATATATATATATATATATATATATATATTTATCTATATATATAGATATATATATATATATATATATATATATATATTTATCTATATATATATATATATATATATATATATATGTATATATATATATATGTATATATATATGTATATATATATATATGTATATATATATATATATATATATATATATATATATATGTATACATATACATATACTGCCGAGTTGTTGAAGACCGGAGGCGATGAGCTGCTCACCCGCATGCACCAGCTCATAAGCAGAATATGGTCGGATGAAAACATGCCTGATGATTGGAGGCTCAGTGTTCTCTGTCCTGTACATAAAAAAGGAGACCCCACAATTTGCGCCAACTACCGTGGAATAAGTCTCCTGAGCATCGCATACAAGGTTCTATCGTACTGTGTGAAAGGTTGAAGCCTATGCTCAGCAACCTGATTGGACCTTATCAGTGTGGCTTCAGACCTGGTAAATCCACCATCGACCAGATTTTCACACTGCGCCAAATCCTGGAGAAGACCCAAGAAAAACAGATCGACACACACCACCTATTTGTTGATTATAAAGCCGCTTTCGACAGTCCGGTAAGGGATTACCTCTACGCAACAATGTCTGAGTTCGGTATTCCTGCAAAGCTCATTCGACTTTGTAGAATGACACTGCATAACTCCCGTTGTGCAGTGAAAATTGGGAAGGACCTCTCCGCTCCGTTTAATACCGAACGGGGTTTCAGACAAGGTGATTCGTTATCGTGCGACTTCTTCAATCTTATTATGGAGAAAATAATACGAGCTGCTGACTTACGACATAATGGCACTATCTTCAACAAAAGTGTCATGCTGTTAGCGTATGCCGACGATATTGACATAATAGGCATGAACACGGGAGCAGTCAGTGCAGCATTCTCAGAGTTGGAAAGAGAGTCGCGTCGTATGGGTCTCACGGTAAACGAGGGCAAGACGAAGTATCTAGTGTCAACAAACAAAGAGTCCCGGCGTCTTGGACAGCACGTCACTGTTGACAACTACGCTTTTGAAGTAGTAAGGGACTTTGTCTATCTTGGAACCAGCATTAACAGCAGTAATGACGTCAGCTTGGAGATCATGCGTAGGATAACTCTTGCTAACAGGTGTTACTTTGGGCTGAGTAAGCAATTGAGAAGTCGAGCCCTCTCTCGAAGAACGAAAACTACACTCTACAAGTCTCTCATCATGCCTGTCCTAACATATGGCGCTGAAGCCTGGACAATTTCCACCTCGGATGAGCGAATGCTTGGAGTTTTCGAGAGAAAAGTCCTACGTAAGATCTTTGGATCTATTTGCGTTGGTGGCGAGTACCGAATAAGGTACCACCATGAGCTGTACGAGCTGTATGCCGATATTGACATAGTAAAGCGCATCAAAATCCAGCGGCTGCGCTGGCTAAGTCATGAAAAGCGAATGGAAGAACACGCTCCAGCTAAGAAGGTGTTATATTCGGAACCCGCTGGAGGACAACGCAGAAGAGGAAGACCAAACCTCAGGTGGAAAGACCAAGTACTGGAGAACCTGACGGCGCTTGGAATTTCTAACTGGCGACAGCTAGCGAAGAACAGAGATGGCTGGCGAAGTATGTTATTTTCAGCCTAAATCGATATTCGGCCACATAAGTATATATATATATATATATATATATATATATATATATATATAATATATATATATATATATATATATATATATATATATATATATATATATATGCACGCAGGGTTTTTCTGTAGGCGGCGTCTTTCTCTGCGGTAGCGTCGTGACACTCCTGATCATACCACTCATTCCTCAGAGGCCGGTAGTAACCGATTACCTCCTCGGCAGCAGTAGTCATGGAGTGGGATATATGTGTCCACCGTGCGTATGTATCATCAAGTGGGGGAGTGTTCTGCATAAGCAGATCCGATAGTCGAGTGGAAAATGCATCTGCTGTCTCTGGTGATCGCAGCTTACTGACGTCGAGCTTTCTCTGTGTGGGACTTCTCTTGTTATTTGTAACACATAAACGTGTGCGCACCTTAGCTGCAACAAGGTAGTGATCCGAGTCGATGTTGGCACCACGGATCGATTTCACGTCCATCACACTGGAAGCATGCCTTCCGTCAATCACCACATGATCAATTTGGTTTCTTGTACGTTAATCTGGAGACAGCCATGCCGCTTTGTGGATATCGAGATGCTGGAATCTGGTACCATCAATTACCATGTTTCGTGCTGCGGCGTAGTCGAGGAGATTTTCGCCTCGGTTAGAGGCGAAAATCTCCTTTTATATATATATATATGAATATATATATATATAAATATATATATAGGTATATATACATACATATATATATATATAAAATATATAATATATATATATATATATATATATATATATATATATATATATATATATATATATATATATATATAATAAATATATATATATATATATATATATATATATATATATAATAAATATATATATATATATATATATATATATTATATATATATATATATATGTATATATATATATATATATATATATATATATATATATATATGTATATATATATATATATATATATATATATATATATATATATATATATATATATATATATATACCAGGTGTACAAGCTTAAATCCACTGTTTTGCTGTAAAAAAAACACATTTTTTATCATAGAAAGCCAAAAATTAATTTATTCAAAGTGTTTGCCTTCACTAGCTATACATTTTTCCCATCTCTCGGGCAATTTGTGTATACCATGCCAGAAGCATTCCTCATTTTTCGAGGCAGACCACTCGTCAAGCCATTTTCCGACTTCTTCATACGAATCGAAGTGTTGTTCGGCGAGCGTGTGACCCATCGACGAAAACAGGTGATAGTCAGAAGGGGCAAGGTCTGGTGAATAAGCGGGATGGGATAGCACCTCCCAATTGGGTGTGTCCAAGTAGTTTTGGACCAGTTTTGACGTGTGCGATGGGGCGTTGTCGAGGAGAAAAATCAGCTTCTCATGTCTTTGTTCATAACCAGGCCTTTTTTCACCCAAAGCACGTAGTAGATGACACCGTGCTGATCCCACCAAATGCACAGCATCGTCTTGCGTCAAAAGCGATTTGGTCTTGGAGAAGAAGTTGCTGGTTGGCCGGGATCGAACCACGATTTTTTTCGTTTAGGATTCTCAAAGTATATCCACTTTTCAACGCAAGTCACCACAAGATGCAGGAACGACTTTCTTTTTTGTCTAGCAAGCAAGATTTCGCATGGTAGGCATAAATCGTGGAGTACGGCAAGAATTGTATATTATCCCCGCTGTTATTTAAAATCTACTCAGAATTGATTTTTCAAGAAGCGATTGGCGATATCCAGAAAGGAATCAAAGTTAATGGACAATACAGAAATAACATCAGATATGCTGACGATACAATGCTTTTATCCGACAATTTAGATGATTTGCAGTGATTGATCAACAATGTTAATCAGAACAGCAATTTTTATGGATTAAACATAAATATAAAGCACAAAATCCGCATTTGAACGCAGTCGTGAAGATTAACGATCAATCTATCGATCGTGTGAGTTGTTCTAAATATTTTGGATGCTGGCTAGATCATTTCTGGAGCCCAGATAAAGAAATAAGGTGCTGTATAGAGATAGCCAGAAACGCGTTTTTAAAATACGCGAAAGTTCTGACTAATCGAGAATTAAACATAAAATAGCGAATGCGATATATGAAATGCTATGTGTTTTCCGTGTTACTGTATAGGGCAGAAACATGGGTACTTAAAGTTGCAGCGATGAATAAAACAGAAGTGTTCGAAATGTTATGCTACCGTCGTATGCTGAGGATTTGATGGACTGACCGTGTCACAAACTTAGAAGTCCTCAGAAGACGCAGAGAGGATCGAGAAATCCTGCTAAATATTAAACGCTGCAAAACAACCTGTCTGGGACACATCATTCGTGGAGCCAAATATGAATTACTCTAACTAATAATTAAAGGAAAAATGGAAGGAAAGCGGGGCATAGGACGAAAGCAGATGTCATGGCTTAGAAGCATCCGTGAATAGACCGGACTGAGGACTTTTGGAGAACTCATTACACGGCTCAAGATAGAGAAGCATATTCCAGTTTTATTGCTACCTTTATTTAGATTTACTTGTGTATGTTCTAAATGAATCGAACAGTATTTGTATCTTTATTGTAAATAATTTGAATTAATTAATGTGACCGTCAACATCCATCAATGGATACATTGAAAAAAAAATCTCAGAAAAAAAAAAATTTCATCCAAAGACGTAATTATGAAAAATATAACATCGTTTTCAAATTTCTGGGATATGACGATCCAAATTAGATATAGCGAAAATAGTGACACTATCCACAGCACTACTCGGTGTAAACAGCACGTGTATATAAATCTAAATATTACTGCTATCAGCAAACGGCTACACTATGGGTCACGCTTAAGAAAAAGGGCAATGTGAGCTAAATGAACGTGTCTCAATTGACGAAAGTAAATACAACGACGAGAAGCGCGATCCTTCCTTTCAAGAAAGGACTTTTATCAAGTTATGCGATCAATGGATTTGATTCGTCAGATCCAAAAATACTTCGTCTCATTTGACATAGCTCGCTTTGCAAAAAAGTAGGTAACATTTCAGAATATACTATTTCTATACAAATTGAGTGGCTGCAAATTACTGGACGCTGTCGTCTAGCAGATTGAAGACTATTGCACACTTCTGCATACCTGTAGGATCAAGTGGATCCATAACGCATGCGCGTGCAAAATTCATAAAAATATGATATTCAAAATGTCTGCGTTGCATCATTCGATAATACATTCCAATTAAATCTTACTCCCTTTTCTTTCACAAGTATTTTGGATTCAACAGTTTGCACAGAGAAAAAGTCTCACTGTTATTTACTTACTTACTTACTTATGTGGCCATAACGACCGAATATCGATTTAGGCTGAAAATAACATGCTTCGCCAGCCATCTCTGTTCTTCGCTAGCTGGCGCCAGTTAGAAATTCCAAGCGCCGTCAGGTTCTCTAGTACTTTTTCTTTCCACCGAAGGTTTGGTCTTCCTCTTCTGCGTCGTCCTCCAGCGGGTTCCGAATATAACACCTTCTTAGCTGGAGCGTGTTCTTCCATTCGCTCGACATGACCTAGCCAGCGCAGCCGCTGGATTTTGATGCGCTTTACTATGTCAATATTGGCATACAGCTCGTACAGCTCATGGTTGTACGTTATTCGGTACTCGCCACCAACGCAAATAGGTCCAAAGATCTTGCGTAGGACTTTTCTCTCGAAAACTCCAAGCATTCGCTCATCCGAGGTGGAAATTGTCCAGGCTTCAGCGCCATATGTTAGGACAGGCATGATGAGAGACTTGTAGAGTGTAGTTTTCGTTCTTCGAGAGAGGGCTCGACTTCTCAATTGCTTACTCAGCCCAAAGTAACACCTGTTAGCAAGAGTTATCCTACGCATGATCTCCAAGCTGACGTCATTACTGCTGTTAATGCTGGTTCCAAGATAGACAAAGTCCCTTACTACTTCAAAATCGTAGTTGTCAACAGTGACGTGCTGTCCAAGACGCCGGGACTCTTTGTTTGTTGACACTAGATACTTCGTCTTGCCCTCGTTTACCGTGAGACCCATACGACGCGACTCTCTTTCCAACTCTGAGAATGCTGCACTGACTGCTCGCGTGTTCATGCCGATTATGTCAATATCGTCGGCATACGCTAACAGCATGACACTTTTGTTGAAGATAGTGCCATTATGTCGTAGATCAGCAGCTAGTATTATTTTCTCCATAATAAGATTGAAGAAGTCGCACGATAACGAATCCATACACATACCAATATTGCTCGAAATTGTGATATACATAATCCATACTAATATTGCTTATAGTTGTGGAATGCCAGAACATTAAGCCAACCGAGTTGCAGTTGGGTGTGAAAATGCTGACAAAGCACTTTCCCACACAATTCGTTGTTCTGCACTTACGTAAGCATACCTGTGTAAGCATACATGATAACTAAAATCACGCGGTCTGCTCATATGTGAGAATATCAAAAAGTTGCTTTCTCATGTAGAATATATACACATGGAGAATGCATCGATCGTGTATATGAACACATATAGTACATACATACACACAAGTGGTGTGAATATATTATGGTATGTTATATATTGGTATGTGGGTAGATTGATATGTGGCTAGTGTTAGAAAAATTGCATATAAGTTGCCAGCTTACCGAAGGCAGTCGCTTTCAGTTGTGAGTCTTACACCGAAGTGTTAGCGTTTAAGAAATTGTGAAATACTGCGATCCTTACAAGGCCCTCCAGTATTAGTGTAAGAGTTTAAGAAAGTGTAAATACTGCGATCTTTACGAGGCCCTCCAGTATTAGTGTAAAAGTGCAAAATACAAAACACCAGCAATACCCAAAACCACAAGTATCATTGATAAAATACAATTGTTTTATTTCAGCCAACTAGTGTGTTAGACTCGAGGGATATTTAGGAGCTTAGGTCTAGGTGCTAATCTTGTGCGTTAGGTACTTAGTAACTGTTGTGGAAAAATAATACACATTTTGGCGCAGCCGGTAGCATACTGCGAATTATCTTGTATACACAGGGTTTTTTACGTTCAACGTTTAACGCAGTACAGGATCTAATTCTAGTGTGAGTTTGCCTTTTTGTGGTCTAATGGACAAGAAATCCTTCGAATCATTAGCAATAGAACTAGACGTTGCAATAACCGAGTCAATCGACTTCGTGTGGGATTTGATTAAGCAACACAGCACATACGAGCAATTCCAACTCATAAAATCAAAGGTGCATCACGGAAAGTTACTAAATCCAATAAAAGAATTAGACGGCACGTTATCCGAGCTAAACGATCTATTGAAAGGCCAGGCTGAAGCAGCCTTAAAACAAAAAGACGATTTAGAGGCAGCAGAGATACAAATTAGGGCTCTGCGAACTCAGATCGCAAAACAGGGATCCGACGCAGAACAGCTAGAAGTAGAGATTCCTAAGACTCTTAATAGAAATAAGGAATTAGAAGATTTACTAAAAGAAAAAGGCATTTCAGAAGAGAAAAGGCTTAGAGCCTCTGTTGACTCTGAACAGCTAAGTGCACTCCAGGCAAAAGAGAGGAATCTAGAAAGAGAACGCTGCCTAGCACAGGAGACAATTCTCCGTCGCCGTACACCAGTACGAAAAACACAACCAAAAGTACAACCTGAATTAAAGCTAAAAATGCGTATTGACGAAATTGCACAGACCGTCAGTAGACTAGTCCCAGTACTCACTGGAGCGGAGTCTAAATATTTGAGGACCGAAGTATACCAGTCCATTTCTGGGTGCGAATTAGCAAGAAAAGCCATAAAACCCGACGAGTTGGAAGATTTCGTAGCTTGTATAAAACAGCGACTATATGGTGATGCTTATAACTTGGTGCTAAGTAAGAAGTTCGCTAATATAGAGGAATTGTATACACTTCTGCGAAACACATATTTGAAGACCGTTCGCCTGGAACCGTTCACGCACCAAATACAAGTCGCACGCCAACTACCTCAGGAAGATATACGTGTTTTTGCAAGGAGATTAGGTGATTTAGAATCCACGGCGATACAATGTATTAAGAATAGATACGGTGGGATCGGAGACCATACGTTGTTAAAAGAGCTAGAGGGGTATGCGAGGACATCTTTTATATCAGGTCTTCAAGACACATTGTTAAAAACTCATATGCTAGGTAAGACGGGCACGTTAGAAGAATTAGTGGAGGAGGCCGTAAACACAGGTATTCTGCTCGAGAGAGGACAGCGATTCAATCAATTTAATATGGGAGCACTATATTCAAACGATGTTTACCAGAATGAAGCCAGTAATACAGTGGCATTTCACCAGAACAGAAATGACAAGATGCCACTCGGAATGAACAAATATCAAAATAAAATAAAAACATGCCCTATTGCATAAAGTATGAAAAATACGGACATGAGTTCAATTTATCATGCACACCTTTTAGCAACAATAGGTCACAAGGAAAAGTCAATCAAACACCTGCACCTAGCAAGGTAAGTCATGAAAGCAAAGGTCCTAATCGCGGAAATTCTGAGAACAAATGTTTTTTCTGTAAGAATCCCGGACACTGGATCGTCGACTGTAATAAACGCAGAGTGGGAAAAAACTCAGGGAAACTACGGGGGCCCAGGTACGGCCAATAAACCGGGAACCCCAAAATTTTGCTAAAATTAGGCCAGTTGAAATGGAAGGTGTCAGTTATGCGTCCTTAGAGATTGTTAACACATCCTTCAAGTTAGATAGCAAGATGGCGGAAGTTGGTAGTCATGCGTCCAGGGGGATTGTTGAACCATATCTTCCATCCAGTACTAACAAACATGGCTACTGTTTGGGAGTCTCTGATGTAGATGATGTGTTCATTGAGTTTCCGTGTGAGGAAGCAAAACATGGGAAACTCATTTTACTTGTAGATTCTGGGGCAGATACCAGTTTAATAAAGTCATCAGTAATTAATGAATCTGTTAGCAAGAAGCGATATTTATGGAAAAATCTTAGTGGTGCATTCGGAGGATTTTTCACCACATTAGGGTCATTTGCAGTCCAACACGAGAGGAATAAAGTTTTGATTTTAGAACTACATTTAATCTCTGAAGAGAGAGGGATATCTGCTTATGGTATCCTAGGTAGAGACAATTTATGGAACCGATCGGTTATATGTAAATACTATGAAAAGAAGCTGATTTTCTTCGGTGAACGAAAACAGCATTTGATGACTTTACCTCTCAAACCTTGAACGAGGGTAATGGAATACTACACACCAGTGAGGTTGTGTTATCTAGGAGAACTATGAAGATAGTCCCCATTAAAGTAAATACAAATTTCGAAACAATTATAGTAGAGAAACAGGAAGTATCTCCTGGAATATATTTAGGTAAGACATTGGGCAGTGTGACGGACAACACAATTATTCTAAGATCCCAATTCCCAATTCTGAATAAGAATATAGATTCATATATTGTAAATAATAAGCTTAAATTAATATAATTAAATTTAATCATTTAGAACACGAAGAATACGACATAGCTCATAAAATAAATAACATTAAGGACTGATAGTCAGAAAAGGGTTACCAAAATATTAGAAACAATTAAGCTAGACGAAAACTTAAACACTGAAGAAAGAGATCCATAGATGGAATACTTAAGTCATTCCAGGATTTATTTTTCTTGGAAGGCGACAAACTGTCTCACACCACAGGTATAAAACACAGAATACCAATAAAAGCAGACCTGGCGCCAATCAACCAAAGACAGTACAGGCTACCAGAAGCGCATAAGGAAGAAATCAATAAGCAAGTCGCCCTGGAATTCTCCCATAATTTTGGTGCCAATGTTAAGAAAATGGAGGTTAGTAGTAGATTTCAGGAAATTAAATGACGCCACCATTAAACAAGTTTTTCCCATTCCCCGTATCGATGAAATATTAGACCAGTTAGGTCATTGTAGATATTTCACTACACTTGATTTGGCCAGTGGGTATCATCAAGTGTTATTGAAAGAATCAGACAGAGAAAAAGCAGCTTTTAGTACAGGTTTTGGGCACTGTGAATTTAACAGAATGCCTTTCGTCTTAACAGGAGCTCCTGCCACCTTCCAAAGACTAATAAACCATGTACTAATAGGACTTTAAGGTATAGATTGTTTTGTCTACTTAGATGACATCGTTGTCTATGGGCGAAACTTGTCACAACATGAGTCGCGTTTACGAAGAGTATTTGGACTTTTACGTAAACATAACTTGAATTTAAATACATAAAAGTGCCAGTTTCTACGAAAAGAGATAATTTACCTAGGCCATAAATGCACTGAGGAAGGAGCGTTACCAGACCCTGGTAAAGTGAAATGTCTTAAAAATATTCCTGTGCCAAAAAATAAGAAAGATGTTCAGGCATTTCTAGGTTAAGTAAATTATTACCGAAAATTTGTTGAGAATATGGCTAGTATGGCACTGCCAATCAACAAACTGCTCAGAAAAGACGCGAAATTTGAGTGGACAGAAAAATGTCAGAAAGCTTTTGAAGATTTGCAAGAAATTTGCTCTCCGCCAATTTTAGCCTACCCAGATTTTTCTAAACCTTTTGTGTTAACAACAGATGCCTGTAACGAGGCTGTAGGCGCAATTCTAATCGCAAGGTGAAATTGGAAAAGATAGACCAATAGCGAGCAGGGCGACATCACGTTTAGCACGTTTCAGACACAAATTATCTGAATTTGATTTTGAAATAATTTATAAACCAGGCAAAAGGAACTTGAGTGCGGATGCGTTCAGCAGAGTTCCACAACCGCATCAGGAGTCAGCAATGGTTGTGACTCGTTCTATGGCGAGGAATAAAGTCGACGAAACCGAAAGCCAAGAAGAGCCTGATGAAAGCTCTGATGACGAGTTAGAACTAGATGAAAATGCACAAAATCAAGAGAACAAGAATGCGGAACTTCTCACTGATGAGAAGGATATATCGACGATAATTCGCAACTTCCATGATTCACAATTAGGAGGGCATCAGGGTGCGTTGAAAACTTATTTCAGGATTAGAAGACAGGTGGAAAGGTATGCGAAGCCAGATTAAAGAATATGTTAAAAATTGTAAAAAATGTCAAACTAACAAGAGCTCGAGGCTCACGAAAATACCAATGACATTAACTGATACACCATCACAGCCATTTGAAAAGGTTTATATGGATATGGTGGGAATTCTCCCAAAAATCACATCGGGAATTAATTACATTCTTACTTTTCAAGATGATTTTTCAAAACTTTTCATTTGTGTACCTATTCCTGATGCAGAATCTAGCACAGTAGCAAGAGCTTTTTACAACGAAGTTATTACACACTACAATATACCAAACTTTTAGTACAGATAATGGTACAAATTTTACATCAAAATTGTTCTCAGATACATGCAAGATGCTAGGTGTTAAAAAACTACATATAACGCCATATCACCCACAAGCAAACGGTTCTCTAGAAAGAAATCATAGACCCTTAACGGAATATCTTACGAGTTTCGTTAAAGAAGATGGTTCAAATTGGGATCAGTGGTTGGCATCAGCAATGCATGTTCACAACGATGCAGTACTTACTACCACCAAACGAACACCTTTCAGCATACTATACGGCTGTCGGTGCATGCCAACATATCTAAAAACCAAAAGAACACCATTGTACAACGCAGAAGACCAAAATATAAAAAATATTAAAATATCAAATACAGAAGTCCCACGAACTAATTAAGGAAAATCAGGAAAATGCAAAGGAAAACGCCAAGAGACAGTACGACAAGAACATACATCCGATAAGTTTTAGAGTATTAGAAAAGGTTTTATTAAAAACTCAAACGATGAAAAACAAATTTAGCCCCATTTGAACTGGACCCTACGAAATAGTAAACAGTCCAGTAACAACGACTATACAAATCGGACGAAAATGAAAAAGTACCACAATAATTTAATAAAACCTTTCCATCAAAATTAGATTAATATTATATTCGATGATCCAAACCTCTACAAAAAACACCCTACAATAACATAATACCGAGTATGCATGAGAACGGAATGTACAAAACAAAGATACAAGAGAATTAAATTTTCAGACTAAACAAAATACATAATACTACAAAAATGCAAAAAAACAAAATCCCGTACAAAAAAAAAATAAAATTAATAGCACTTTGACCATATTAAACAAAATGCATAACAACGCATCACCTTTACAATAACGAGGAAACAACACCCAAAATGATAAAGTATATAGATATACAAGAATCAAATTCCAGCCAAAATGCACATAACACAAGAAAATGCACAACTATGAAAATTTTGGTTTTGGGCATGAAAGTATAAAATACCTAAACATGATAATTAAAATAATTCCAACATATAAGAATATTTAATAAAATAAACAATTTCTAGATGCAAGAAAAAATAATAATAATACATCATGAATCAAATGGCGTCTTATAATATTCTGACCATAGATGTATGGAAATAAATTTAATCGACTGACAATTATGGGAATGGTATGAGAATATTGTGTAAATTAGAAAAAGGGAGGCGCAGTGTTCATGCGTATAAAGACATCTGTTGTAATTCATCGCGTTGAATTGTAATTCGGTGTGTGGATACTTATGTGCACTGGGCGATGTTAAGTATAGAGGATGCATCCAAAAATAATACAATATCTTAAGGAAATGACAACTAGAGGGTTAGAAATATACAGTAAATAGAGTATAGTAAGAACACGTTAGGATTTATCTGAAGGAATATGATAAATAGGCAATAGGTTAGATAGGTTGAATACAAAACAACAACAAAAATAATAATACACAAAAAACATATATATATATATATATATATATATATATATATATATATATATATATATATATATATATATATATATATTATATATATTATATATATATATATATATATATATATATATATATATATATATATATATATATATATCCGTAAAAGTAAGATGAAGTATATGTAACAAAATACGTTCCAATTTAAACGGACAATATTGAAAATCGTACCACCTACAAGTACGAAAAGTTAGTCATAGCAACTATGAAGAGAAAATGCAATGTTGTCACTATATTTTTGTACCAAACACCGATGCATTTTTAATACCTTTTAAAAAATTAAGTATAGATTATAAATGAATATTGTATATAAGAATATATGTAAATCTTAATAAGAAAAATTAACTAAATAAGTGATATAGTAGATACAGTAGTTATAATATATATAGTAGATGAAAGTGATCTATTATTGAAAAAGAATCTGGTAATTCCTCGACAAACACAAGAGAGCAGTAGTATGTCCACGAGAATCCAAAATCAACTCATACAGTGAAATTTCGAGAGATGCAAACGCATCAACATTAATTTAACAACAGTAACAACCAAGAAAATGATGACACAAAATCATCCTTGAAGCAGTAAAGAACCAATAAACCAGAAACCAAGCAGGCCCAGTACAGCGAGTACCTATAACTAACTTACAAAACAATAAAATTTACAACCAATAACATTGGCGTCCCTAGCCAGAGTGACGTAGCAAAGAGACATCAACAATAATAGCTATGCAACCACAACCGAATAAAATATTTCAGCTACTGTATTTATCAGAGTCAATGGATTTTGATCCACATCAGAAGAAAATGATAAACAACAGAACCAAAATTACATATTCTCTATTGCTCCAATCATTAAACACTTACACCAGGAGTACAGAGTTTCACATAGACAATATTGCTTAGCAGTGCGGTACACACAAAACCCACTTTGCGAGCTATTGTTCATACCATTCCATAAAAAAAAAATTTCGGTCGAATCAAACCATTGGACGCATTAGACACCAGCATCAACCCACAAGCACACCAAACCAACTTTCAATTAAACCAAGATAATAATCCAGATAACACTTCCATGACAAAACAGCAAGAAGATCAACCTAATGTAAATAATCTCGCTCTCATTGCCGAAACAAAAATCGAACTTTGATAAAGAGGAAGTTACTGTTTTTATCATTAGACTTCAACAACAAAAGCTGCAACAAAACTAATAAAAAAGCTAAGTACAGCAGACAATAACCAGCAGGAAATACATCGTCATCATAGGCACCATAATCACCGAATTACCAGTAACCATATATGTAAATAATACTTCGTATTTTATTCCTCATAGTGAGTCTTACACCGAAGTGTTAGCGTTTAAGAAATTGTGAAATACTGCGATCCTTACGAGGCCCTCCAGTATTAGTCTAAAGGTGCAAAATCAAAAGTAACACCAGCAATCAAGTGAATACCCAAAACCGCAAGTATCATTGATAAAGTTTTATTTCAGATAACTAGTGTGATAGACTCGAAGAATATTTAGCTTAGGTCTAGGTGCTAATCTTGTGCGTTACATCCTTGAGTCTAGCCGTTAGGTACTTAGTGAGTGTTGTGGAAAAATAGTACACAAGAGAACCATGAACAACCACATAAAAGTAATTAAAAATACTTGAAAATATCACTTATTTGTACCACAAGATTCACGTCACATTATATGTCAAGAAACTTCATTTTTACAGCAGTATGTTTAAAATAAAATATACTAGCCAATTTAACTACACAATTTACACTTTGTACACATGTATAGCAGAGAACTGCAATTCTATTCTATTTTTTAAATCATTCGTTGACTTACGCAAAAAAGAGTGTTAGTGGATATTAGTCAAAAATAACATCCACTCATACTAATTTACGCTTGCACACATATTCAGTGGGCAAACAAAGAGTAACTTTTTTGCTGATACGAACCGGTGTAGTGCTCAGCTCTCTTATTGAGTGAGTCGACTTATTGTATTGTACCGTAATCACTCATAACACAAAAAGTTCAATGAATGACTTAAGCCATTTGTCATTTTCAGTTTTCCTTTCTTCTTATTCTATTTATTTATTTTAATAATTAATATTATTTATTTATTTTATTATTAATATATATTCTTCAGCATCAATGTACATCAACCAAAAAACACGTACGAAAGCAAACAACTGTTTAGCAAAAATCATTTCATATTTATTTTGTTCTCACACGAACAATTAAGTCAAATCAGATTATTAACCTATAACTAATAACGACAAAATTTGCCGATGCACACGATTGTATTTTTATGTTTTAGTAGGAATAAGTAATAGTATTTTGTTGCCTTACTATGAGTATTCATTTGCACCAATTACTATTGGTCTTGACTTGAGTATACCAACTTAATTGGTACTAATTTCCGATCTCTGATTCATAGGTCCATTATTATATGAAAACTTTAAAATTCCATAAATAAAACAAAAATTAAATGAACCCAAAAAAAAATTAAGTATTTCGTTTAGATTCATATACATATGCTGATTACACCAAATAGTGCTATGCATAGTGTCACTATTTTCTCTGTAGCTAGTTTGATTATAAAAATAAAATAAATATGTGACACTTAAAGCCATAAAGGGCTCATTGGTCGAGCTTCTCTTCCATTACTGTTGTGCGTCTTAAATTTGGACAGTATTAGAAGGGACCTACTTATTTTAACCGGTTCCGAACGGCAGAACACTTGTGACATCACTTTTTCTGAGCTTTGTCACAGAGTTCTTTTAGAAGCTTTTTCATGGCAAGTTGTTACTGTCAGAAGAATTGCCAATTGCTTGCCGACAGGTGGGTACCATTCGAAAGAAAAATCTTATAGATTTTAAATTTGTTATGCATCAGCCGGGGATTGAACCACGACCTACAGATCAGAAGGCGAACACACTAATCACTGAGCTACGGCACCCCCTTAGCGTAGTTTGATTATGCTGACCCCAAAAATTTTGAAATGACATTTAATTCTTCATTATCAGATCTTTGGATAAGATTTTTTTTTTTTTGAGACGGAGAACACAATTTGTTATAACCTCAAAAAGATTAAATATTTTTTAATATTGTTTATAAAATATTGAGGGTCCTACTGAATATTATAAGAAATTATAATGGCTTATAAATTATACGTCGTAATGATCTTTAAATCAATAACCAGCGGTTATCGAGATATTTAAATTTGAACGAAAAACTATACAAAACTTTAGTTTAACAGTTACATCAAAGAGATAGATATTAGTTGCAGCGTCACAATCGCTAGTAAGTTAGTTGGCCAAAACCATTAATATAGCGCCAAAACATATTATGTCCTATTTGGAAACTCCAACCCGAACTAAGGACAGAGAGTAGGAACAAATCAAAGAGGTCCAGGCTACAATTGGACTGGGACCGACAAAAAGAATCTCTAAGGAAATACAAAGAGAGGGAGGCGAAACAAAATTCGTGAAAAACCTACTGCGTATATACCTAGGGAGTTTCTGAAGCTGTAAGGCTTAGAAAGATACTCTCTCTCTCTCTCTCCACATTTATACCAAGTGCGCTACAGAGATCGGATGGAACATGGACTGCCTCAGAAAAAGAGGCTGTGGAACTCCTTACTAACACACACTTTCCAATCAGACAACATGGAATGCTGTCTAATCCACGTATGCACGATGACAGCTTTTCTAATTTAACACTCATTGATCAAATGGGCAATTGCGGGACTCAAACTATTCAAGACCCTATGGCGTAAAGTGAGAGTTGGTGAACGCTCACACACCAATCCCAAAGACTTTAGATCCAAAAGCCTCGTCTTTCTTACTAAATATATTAGAAAGGCTTATAGATATCCAGACACTAGATATAGACACTTCTCCGAGTGCCAGCACACCTACACTAAGAGCAAGTCAGTAGAAACAAGCTTGCACACTTTAGTATACAGCATGTTGGCAGCCTTTCTAGACAAAGATTGATTGCCAACTATTCAATAATGTTGAGGATCACTGATGCGACCTGGGGTGAAGGAGCATCTGGTACACTTGATAGAGTACCTTCTATCAAATAGATCTATTCCCTCAGGGCTAGTTGGCTCCTCCCTTTTAAGGAGAGTCAATAGAGAAACACCACAAGGAGGCGTCCTCTAGCTTATTCTTTGGAATCTCTAAGCCAACGAACTACTGAGAAGTCTGGAGGAAGGGGGGTCCAAAGATATAGCGTATGCAGATGATATAGTCCTCACTGTGACCGGCAAAGTTAGTAGATGGGCCAACGCCCGTTTTTTAAATGTAAACCCCTCGAAAACGGAAGCGGTTCTCTTCAACAGAAAATATATAAACTGGAATCTTTTTCACCACTCATACTCAACAACACATACCCCGAGCTTAAAGAAGGGGCTAACTTTTTAGGACTTATCATAGATAAGAAGCTAAACTGGAAACAGAACATCAAAAGCAGAGTGCAGAAGCCATGAGTCGCGCTGTATGACTGCAAGAGGGCAATAGGCAAGACTTGGAGTCTTAAATCAAATGGCATGCACTGGATTCACACAGCTGTAGTAAAACCTGTCCTAACATATGGGACAATAGTTTGGTGGACTGCTTTGTGGAAAGCTTCCCACCGAAACCTGCAAAATACAATGTTCGGCTTGCATAATAATTTCATGCGCATTAAAAACTACATCAACAAACGCTTTTAGAAATATTGCTTTACCTAATTTCGCTGGACCTTTTTTTATATGCAATTTGCGACCATAACCAGCCTTAGATTAAGATCAGCACATGAATGATTACAACATCGAAGTGGCTATTCCTCGATAATAAATCAAACAACTGATATAGTGTAGTCCAGTTCACCTACATTGATGTTTAACGGACGATCCCAACTAGCCCACTTACGCGTAGAACCCACCGAGGGGCGCATCCGTATGATCGCACGAATCGGTGACCGATAACAGTAGCAGGACTGCTCTGTAAAAACGGCTAGGGGGCAGAGGACAATCTATTATCCGCGTTAGCTACAGAAAAAATATTTTCATCAGCTGAAATCAATTATTCAAGAAAATTATTTATATACAAAAGATAAAATTAATTAATAGTATTCAATAGGCAAGCATATAGTGGAAAGTGGAGAGGATAAATCAAACACATAATAATAAGAATTAAAATCGCAACATAAACATCGAAACGGATCATGTTGTGCATAATTCGTTTTACAAGTAACGATCTTAATAGGTACATAGTATCGTGATACTCTTGACGGTATATTAAAACTTAATTCATTAAGAAAGAAAGGGATATATATATCTCCAATTAAACGTTTAACTATAAATGTTACATTCAGAATTAACCGCCGACTCTCCAATGATTGCAGATTCAAAAGCTTAAGGCTGTCTTTGTATGGAGGAAGATTCCACGCTGGGTCCCAACTCAGGTTCATCGAAACAAACAAACAAACAAACTTTCTTAACCACTGATCTGTGCGACGTGATAAGCTCAACAACATCGGCATACATCAAAATTTCAGAAAATCTTATCACTGAAGGCAAATCATTAATGAAGAGTAAAAAAAAGTATAGGTCCAAGATGACTTCCCTGAGGAACGCCAGAAATGACATCAATATATTTCGACACTTTATTATTAAATAACACCCTTTGTTTCCTTTTTATACCCTGCATAATGTAATATGCAAGGGTATAAAATTCATTATATATATATTCATTTCGGTCAGATGTTTGTAACCTATTGAAGGAATCACCGGAGATATAGAAAAGTATATATATTCGTGATCAGTGTCGCTTAAATTTTCGATTTAACGATGTTCGTCCGTCCGCCTGTCCGTCACCTGGCTGGTTCGCACGATAACTTGAGCAAATAATGAGATATTTTGACGAAATTTGGTACAAGTAACCTATGATCCAAAAGTACGGAGGGGATTGGGCATGATCGGTCAATAGCCACGCCTACATCATGCATTCAAAGCGACTAACCTCGGAATTTTCAAAACCTTTAACTTGCTATAACTCACTTACGAGGGCGGATTAATAATGAAGCTACCTAAGTAGAAAAGAAACATTTTTTTATTCAAAAACCATTTATTTCCTTTTACTTCGACACACTTAGTAAGACGATATTCCAACTTTTTTATACCATCTGAATAATACGATTTCGGGAACCCCTCAAAATACGCTTTAGTTTCGGTAATCACTTCTTCGCTGAATCTTTTTCCTTCGAGCAATTTTTTTAAGTTTGGAAACATGAAAAAGTCACTACGAGCTAATTGGATGATCAACCAATTCGAAGTGTATTTCACGTAATTTTAGCATTGTATCTAATGCTGTGTGAACCGGTGCGTTGTCTTGAAGAAAGACCACTTTTTTCTTCTTTAAATGTGGTCGTTTTTTCTTGATTGCATCATTCAATTGATCCCAAAACACAGTGGCCATAATCTCGCCAGCCGATTTCACTGCCTTCGCCTCCTTCAGAGCACTTCCACCAGCTTCCACCCATTGTTTCGATTGATTTTTGGTTTCAGGTGTGTAGTTTCGTCAACAGTTATTAATCGACGCCAAAAAATCAACAGGATTACGCTTTATCATGTCCAAACACCGCTGTGAAGTGGTCTCTCGAACTCGTTTTTGTTCGACACTGAGCAAACGCGGCAGCCATCTTGCCGATAGCTTTTTCATATGCAAATGTTCATGCAAAATGTTGAACACACGTTCATATGAGATGTTTACCATTTCAACAATCTCACTCAACTTGACTCGGCGATCATTCATAACGATAAAGAGGATTTTCTTGATATTTTCTTCAGTAACCACCTCGTTTGGCCTTCCTGTTGATGGTATTGTTGCAGTGCTTGTTCGGCCGCATTTAAATTAAGCAATCCAATATTTTACCATGTAACCTGACGGACTCACCGTAATGTTTATCGAGCTTTTCTTTTGTCTCTTTCGCCGTTTTCCCTTTCAAATAATAGTGTTTAATCACTGCACGAAATTCGTTTTTTTCCATTTTTCAAGAAACACAAAAGTTAGTTACTTTAAACGACTACAACAAATAAACTAATCGATGAATTTGGGTGAAATTTTTTAACAGCTGACGTCTGACAGATCGTAATTTCGAAAAAAAAAGTTTTTGTGTTTGTGCTGCCTTTTTCGTACTTAGGTAGCTTCTTTATCAATCCGCCCTCGTAATATACCATTTGAGACAATAATATAGAGCACATATCGTTACGTTATACTGCTACATAACCTTGCTAGAAATGGGCGAGCCATGCCTACTTTTTTTAGTAGCTCCCATACAAAGTGTCTGTACTTATTTTTAATTGAAACAGCTGTAACTTCTATGATCTTCTGTCTAAAATAACCATTATTGACACTTAGATTAACATGGCAGTCGGAAATAATCAGCGTGTCACGCCCACTTCTTATTGGGGCTCCCATACAAAGTCGAGGGAATTAAACAAAAATTTTAAGCGCTAAAACAACGAGACTTAAAGTGTGGATTAGTATTGTAAGAGCAAATATACTCACAAGAAATGGGCCAGCTACGCCCATTGCTTATAGTGGCTCCCATAAAGAATGACTGAATTTCTTTTAAATTGAGATAGCTGCAGCTTCTGCAATCTGCTGTCTAGAACAATCATAATTAATTCTTAGGTTAATATGGTAGTTGTACATAATCTGGCAAAAAATCAACATGCCACGCTCACTTTTTAATGGTGCTACCATAGTTGCGAAAAAATTTAAACCGCTACAACTTACGAACTATTCAACGTAAGACAACCAAATTTAAGGTGTGGATTAATATTGGGTGCCGTAGCTCAGTGGTTAGTGTGTTCGCCTTCTGATCTGTAGGTCGTGGTTCAATACCCGGCTGATGCATAACAAATTTAATATCGAAAAGATTTTTCTTTCGAACGGTACCCACCTGTCGGCAAGCAATTGGCAATTCTTCCGACAGTAACAACTTGCCATGAAAAAGCTTCTAAAAAGAACTCTGTGACAAAGCTCAGAAAAAGTGATGTCACAAGTGTTCTGCCGTTCGGAACCGGCTAAAATAAGTAGGTCCATTCTAATACTGTCCAAAATTTAGGACGCACAACAGTAATGGAAGAGAAGCTCGGCCAATGAGCCCTTTGGGGCTTTAAGTGCCACATATTTATTTTTTTTTTTTTTTATTAATATTGAAAAATTAATTGGATTTACAAGAAAGAGGTAAGCCACTCCCACTTTTTATATAGCTCCCATACAAAGCCTCGGAATTATCTTAAAACCTCCTTTAAATTATCCCTTTTAGAACCCTCATAACATACAAAGTATTTCGTCAAAGTCAACCATATTTCGGGTGTAAATTAGTAGTATATGCAAAAATTGTTTCTCAAAAAGTGGAAAAAAACGAAAAAGGTGGATATTCGAGTAAACTTTTTATATATATATCTACATATGCAGGGTATAATTTGGTCGGCCCCAACTGACTGTAAGGTGATTTTTTCTAAGCAAGATTTAATCCAACGTTGCAAAATTGGCGGGAAGCCAGTTATGTCTAACTTTTTTAAAAGAAGCAGATGGTTTACTTTCTCAAATGCTTTACTGATGTCAGTATAAATGACATCAGTTTGACAATTTAAAGTAAAACCGTTTACTACACGTGAAAAAAAACTCTAACAGGTTAGTTAGAGTCGACTTGCCTTTCAAAAAGCCGTGTTGGGACAATGAGATAATTGAGCTGACGGATTGGATGCTTTGTTTTGTTATTAACGCCTTAAACATTTTAGGAATAGCACTAAGTTTGGGAATGCCTCTGTAATTTTCAATAGAAGAACGACTTCCACTCTTATGAAGAAGTATAATATAAGATTCTTGCCACAATTGTGGAAAATCCCATGTTTGAGCGAAGGTTTGAAGATTTTTTACAAAGGAACGGAAATATGGTCAGCGCAAATACGAAGTATAGACGTCGGAATATTGTCAGGGCCACAGCTAAAGGAATGCTTGAGTGTTTTTAAATGGTAGAGAACGTCTTCAACTGACAAAAAAAGTTCGGCAATGAAACCGTATGAAGATATTAAAAAAGGGTATGAAGTGTCTGTAATGGAAGACTCAGTTGAGTAATTAGACTTGAAAAAATCAGCAAACATGTTAGAAATAACATGTTCACTACTAGATGTGGTATCATTGTGTTTCATTGAAGATGGAAACGCACTGCATTTACGTTTAGAGTTAACAAAATCATAAAAGACTTTGAGATTTCGAATTATATCAGATTTTATTTTATTTATATAATCTTTAAAAAATAATTTATTCAAATTATTGTATCTATGCCGGAGAGAAGAGTATTTTGAATAATCAGAGATTTTACGGGTTTTCATGTATGTTTTAAAACAACGTGATTTCATGTTTATAATTCTTTTCAACTCCTTCGTAAACCAAGCAGCGTTGTTCTTTTTGGTTGATACTTCACTTTTGGGAACACATAATAGGAAAGCGTCAGCCATTATGTTACTAAAGGTATTAACAGCCTCATCAACATCAACATTTTGTGGCCATATTGTGGCAGATAAAATATTCAGAAGTTTCGAATAATTGGTTTAATCAAATAAATAACGGAAATTCCTATTTCGTTTATTTGACATAGAATTGCATTGCGGGTAATTCTTGTGGATTTCAAAAGATAATTCAAGTCAGGGATGATAAGGGTCTTCTGGACATACGAAAGGGTTGAGCATTTCGATACATCATCAATATATATTAAATCAAAGCACTTGCCAGATATAATATTGATTGTATTTACTTGAGAACGGTAGATTAGCAATTTGATATAAGAATTCATTGAAGCATTCACGGGAAGATAATGGGATAATAGTGTTATAAATAACATTCTAAGAAATACATGGTAGATTAAAATCGCCGAAAACGAACAATAAATCTGTAGGAAGTATTCTAGAGTACATAGATTTTAGTACAACGGCATGTTGTAAGTAAGTGTTTAAGTCTGTCTGTGACGGAATGTAGGAGCAAGTTATATTTATATAAAAAATTTCAACCAAATTGAACGCGTACACATATAAATTCTAAATTTTCAGCGTTATTCAATTGAAAATTTTCAGAAGTGAAAAAGGTGTGTACGGCGAAAAGAACGCCGTAAACACGTCCTGTGTAAACGGTCCTTTCTGTATACTTGGTAATCATTGCCAAGTTTCCGAAAATGTTAAAATGTGGTAATTACAACAAAAATTATTCAAATGAATATTTGTAAGTTTTTGTATTTAAGTCGCTAACATTTTGATAATAAACCAAGAAGTAACGGTAAGACAAATTTAGTTTTTTGAAGCAAAAATAGGACGTGAAATACGAGCAACATTTTCAACGACAGGTTTAGACTTATACACAAACTCTCACTAATGCCCCTTTTGACCAAAAAGAAACATTTACAAGGTTATCACATTTGTCAACTGGGATATCAATTTTAAAAGAAGACTTATTTCTATTATACGTAAAATTGAATTTACGGTTTCATTTGAAAACCTTGAAACGAAAATATACTTCTGGGGGGAAACAACGACTAATTGTTTTTTTTTTAATACTGCTTTTCGGAAGCGATAGAATCCACCAATTTAAAGCTTTTGAAGAGATCATTGTATATTTCGAACTTCTCATTCAAGACTTTCAACTCCTATCCGATTTCGGAAAATCCTGCCCTAGTTTGCTTGAAGACCTTGTAAAGGTCAACCTCATTTGCTATACACTTAATGCAACACCAACAAAGACCTTTTCCCTCATTGATGAGGTCAAGAATCCTAGAGATCAACAAGAGATTCATAAATAAATAAATTCAACCCGATCTTCAGAGACGGCTTCAAATTGGATGGGTCCGTGGACGGAGGGCTATACTCAGATAAGCTAGGAATCAGTCACTCCTTTAGGCTGCCTAACCCAGTGACTTCCAAACAGAGGTTAAAGCTATAGACGTAGCCTTCTCTAAAGTCAAAGAAAACAAAATCTCCATGACAGATATTAGGATTATCTCTCACAGCCAGGCTGCTATCAAAGCACTAGGATCGCACATTTTAACATCTAAGACCACGATTCACTGCCACAGATATCTGAATGAAATGGCTGAGCAGTATAATCTGAAGTTAATGTAGGTGCCGGATCATAGTGACGTTCCAGGTAACTGCAGAGCGGACGAATTAGCTAGAAATGGCACGCCGCTAGAATTCTCCCCTGATTTTGCAAGCATGGGCACTCCACTAAGCACTGAAAAGCTGACAATAAGGGGGAGATTGACAGATAAGACAAATTGCCTCTGGACACGCTCTATCACGGGCAAGACCCCGCAAAAGATCTGACCAGAGCTAGACTGTAACCGCACAAAAAGTTTGCTCAGTCTAGATAGAAGCGTATTGAGTGTAATAACACAATAATGTGACGAGAGTAATAACATGCTACTGGGACGCATGCTAGGAGAATGGGATTAGGCCACCTAACACGTAACTTTTGCAGAAGCTGCGAGAGCAGAAAGAAGAGAGTCAATATTACATCTGATTTATACATGTCCGGCAATTGGTCGTATAATGTCATATCTACGTTTCTACAACTCAGATAGTCTCACAAGTATTTCAACAGCAAAAGTGCTGTTGAGATGTTGATTTATTTTAAGCACAAAATGTTTTGAGTTAGCGAGTTGGGGATGGAAAGCATGTGGTAACACATTGGAAATACGTTGGCCTAACTATGCCCCTTAGGGGCAGCAACCCTTTACGTACCTACCAGAAAATTTATGTGATAAACAAGAAACTACCATGCAAGTTTTTTTCAACTTGTCTTCTTTAGGTTTGAAAATGACCTCTTTTTAATTAAATCTCTGCAAAATGACAAAAAACTTCTACTAACTAAAGTTGAAAAGTAGCAGATAGAAGTGCTCCACTAAAGTACAATTAAAAATAACATGTGATAATATTGCTGCTACATTATCCCATATAGCTAATGATACAAAACATCTTCTTCTTAGGTTAAGCGCATAGTGCAACGGCGAGCAGTAGATATGAAAACGAGAAGCAAAGCAGCGAGAACAAACACATATGTTGCAGTTACACTGCGCATATTCAAGCGAAGAGCAAAAATGAGATAGCGGCGATATAAAAAAGGAAAGCAATTCATACATATAAATTTGTTCTCGCTGCGTTCATGGTTGATTAAATTAAAAAATCAAAGTCATGAATTGAGACGATTTAACAAATTCTGTTTTCACAAACCTACTATTATTCTGATGAAGCTTAATTCAGTATTTGAAAATGAAAAACTTGAATTTATTTGATTTTATATGTTCAAGAGGTTTATAGTTTTGATCTTGGAAATAAACTAATAACCATTTTTGAAGTGTATTTATTTAGCTTAAAGTTACAATGAGCCGCTCTGCAGAACTAATTGGAATGAGATTGAAATTTGTCCAGGTCTTAGTGAACCTATGCTCTAGTTTATTAATGTGGTTGAATGTAGAAATATGCATTCGGAAGAATGAAAAACTTCTCGGGACTCTTACATAAAGCTTTATATAAATGATGAAGTTCGTCAAGAATATTTATGTTTCTATTGATAGTGTCCACGATACTACAACTTCTATAGCCTTTTTTGTATATACTTTTTAATAAATACCATATTCTTAAAAAGGAATTTTCAGTTAAAAATAATTCCATGTCTTATAAACCCTTTCGGTTATTCTATGCTATAGGGCATAGTCGCTTTTCAGTAGCCGTTTTTATATATTTATATTTTCCTTTGAGGTATATTAATGAAAAAAAATGTTGGTTAGTGGACCCAGTCATATCTAGAAGATTCAGAAAGGGAGCGTGCCTATTGATGTTCGATTTTTACAAAAAAAAGGATCACTTCGTATTTGTAAATATTTTATTACAAAAATGTCTTTATTTGATAACTTTATGTAAGTAATTTAGTATAACAGTGGTCCACAGCCTTTTTGGTGCGGCGTTGCGGGTAACTTTTCTAGGATAATGTGGCCACGCAAAATCCAAATTTCTAATATGCAAAAATTATTTAACAAAATATTTTTGTATCGAATTTTTTTCCGAATGATTATTTTGGTATGATGCTATGGATATAAATTAAAAAAGTATGAAAATGATTTAAAAACATGAAATCATACATAATAAAAAATTTATACCATTTGAAAACCCTATTTCATTTCAATAGAGCTAGACTTTTTACCCAAATTTAAAAATTTTTAAAATTCAAGTCTGTGCTATGCAAAAACTAGATATCCTATTGCAATAAAATTCCTTCATTTACCTTTTTTATTGTGCTAAAATTTCAACGTCGTGAAATAATAATTAGCCAAATGGTATCAAAATCAACCAGATATATCAAAATGAATATTTAATTCATGTTTTTAGCAAACGAATTACCTGCTAAAAAACTCTGTACTCAGAGTAATGGATCAGGATATATTTTAATTAATAGTTTAAAATGTGTGCATTACACAACGGTAACAAATATGTTTCCAACTCTGTTGGTCATATTACAAATCTAAATTTCCAGTTTCTTCTCCGGATATTCTACTAACGTTTGAATAACTGGAGCCCGATCTCTTATTAACAATAGTCACATTTTATGTAAATATAGTATCTTTCCTTGTAACATTCTACCTGGGAAAAAAACTACTTGCTAATCTTGTTACATGCAAGTTCATTGCATATAAGGCTTGGGTTAATGAAACAGTTTGTAAAGGCTCTTAATAAAAAAGGACATATATTAAAAACATATCCTGATCCATTACTGTAAATCAGTATTCAGCTGAAGCAAAATGAAAACCCTTTTTGAATTTAGCGTGGCCATATTATATGAGAAAAATCAACTTGGCACCAAGTAGAAAAGTTTTTTGTAGAGTTGTGTAATCATTGCTTTAGTAAGTGTAAAAAAATTTACAAAAAATTCCCAAACATAGTTCAATAAGTCTATACATACTTTTTTAATATTTCGCACAATGCCATATATAATAGATTTTTCCCAAAGAAAATAAAAGTTTGCATTTGTTTGAATAGACTCGTAGCGGCTCACGCTTCTTTTCTATTTTACTTAACAGTAGTCAAATATTTCATTTGGCTAACAAGACTCGCAGCTGGACGCCTTTTTCTTAACTTTTCATTTGGTTGAGAAGAACTAAAGCGGTTGGACGCTTATTTATGCATAAATTTGATATCAAATTTCATATGAATAATATACTAAACATCGAACAAGTAAAACATATTTTAGTTGATTTTGATGACTGGGATTTATCTGACTTTGACGATGATGAAGCGGAAAAATTATATTTTGAAGATACTATTGCAAGCGATGGAAATTATAGTAATAGCAATTCCGTCTTAACCGAGAAAAATTTGGGTGCGGGAGATGATTCATTGGATTTGCATGAAGTTTTTGCTCCTGAAATTGGCAGTGAACTTACATTTTTTATAATTTTATTATTTTATATGGTTTTATATGGTGGTCTGGTAGTGTTTCGCAAGGTAACGGTTCTAATTGCCTCAACTGGGCGGGCTAGCGCAATCATTGTTGAACTCATCGCAAGTCAACTCACTAAACGTCATGTAGTTTGTTCTTCACGCTGTGTGATGTTACCTGTAATGTGGGTGCCATCACGTAGCTAGTTCTGCTTGCTACGTGATGTTACCTTAATTTTTTTATGAGGGTCCTCCACTTGGCGACCACCTGGCAAGGAGGCGAAAACCTACTCGGTTAGAGGGTGTGCCTTGGGCTTTGGAACTACTACATAAAAGCTCTCACCCAATGAAAAATCAAACCGTGCCTCGGATAAGGACTACCCTTTTGTTGACGAACCCCGCAAACGAAATAAGGATCACGATTTACGTATATGCACCTGGAATGTCCGGTCCCTCTATAGGCAAGGTGCCTCTATCCAGATCAACAAACGAAGAACCAAATTGATCACGTGATGATCGACGGAAGGAATGTTTCCAGTGAGATGAACGTGACACCAAAATCGATCCGTGGTGCCAGTGCCGGACTTGGATCATTACCTTGTTACAGCTAAGGTGCGAATACGTTTATGTTTCGCAAAGAACAAACGAAGTCTCACAAATGCTTTTAAGACGCAGAATACTATCCCTCTTGATGATACATACGCACGATGGACTCACATATATCCCACTCCACGGTTAGGAAACGGTACAGAAAAAGGAGGTGTACAGTGAAACGTATTTTTAGGCGAAAGAATAGAGAACAAGAAAGACACGAGTGTAAGGAGATAGAGATGTCCTGTCATGACAACAATGGGAATCTGGTTACAAATATCGAGGGTGTACTGAGTTTGTGGAAAGAACCCTTCTCAACGTTACTGAATCGCACGCACAATTCCGACCATCCCCAAAGTTCAGCGCCAAACGTCCATACGGGTTTTAGGATTTTATTATACAGCATAACCTTGTTGTGCACAGATAATGCAGATTTATGACCCATGAGTCATTCCATTTTACACAGTTTTATGTCGAATTCGGTTCTCTTTATCTTTATATGTTCCTTCCCCCGGAGTTTGGCGCCTAGTGTTATACCAAGATACTTCGCGGTGTTTGCAAAAGGTACCTGCTTACCCTGTATGATAATTACGAGCTGTGTAATTCTCTTGTTGGTAAATTCAACACGTATTGATTTTATTGAGTTTAGTTTAATACGCCATCGCCTGTTCTAGTTTACGGTAGAATTACTAGTTGTTTGAAATTTAGCTGTTGATTCTTCGACAGATTTCCGATTGTTAGTATTGCCTTGTCATCGTATTGCCAATCACGGATGATGGTCTAGATTTTCTACCATTATGAGGTCAGAGAGGCCATTTCTACGTTGAAAAAAAAAACAAAAGTGCAGGTGCTGATGGCCTGCCTGCCGAGTTGTTTAAGACCGGAGGCGATGAGCTGCTCACCCGAATGCATCAGCTCATAAGCAGAATATGGTCGGATGAAAGCATGCCTGATGATAGGAGGCTCAGTCTTCTCTGTCCTGTACATAAAAAAGGAGACCCCACAATTTGCGCCAACTACCGTGGAATAAGTCTTCTTAGCATCGCATACAAGTTTCTATTGAGCGTACTATGTGAACGCTTGAAGCCTATGCTTAACAACCTGATTGGACCTATCAGTGTGGCTTCAGACCTGGTAAATCCACCATCGACCAGATTTTCCCACTGCGCCAAATACCGGAGAATACCCAAGAAAAACAGATTTACACACATCATCTATTTGTTGATTATAAAGCCGCTTTCGACAGTCCGGTAATGGATTACCTCTACACTACAATGTCTCAGTGCGGTATTTCCGCGAAGCTCATTTGTTTTTGCAGAATGACACTGTGTTACTCCCATTGTGCAGTGAAAATTGGGAAGGACGTCTCCCCGCCGCTTAATATTATACAGAAAATCATACGATCTGCTGATCTACGACATAACGACACTATCTTTAACAAAAGTGTCATGCTATTAGCGTATACCGATGATATTGACATAATTGACAGTCAGTGCAGCATTCCCAGAGTTGGAAAGAGAGTCGCGTCGATTAGGTCTTACGGTGGACGAGGGCAAGATGAAGTACCTGGTATCAACAAAAAAATAGTCCCAGCGTCTTAGACAGCACGTCACTATTGATAACTACGCTTTCGAAGTAGTAAAGGACTTTATCTATCTTGGAACCAGCTAACAGGTGGTACTTTGGGCTAAGTAAGCAATTGAGAAGTCGGGTCCTCTCTCGACCAACGAAAACCACACTCTACAAGTCTCTCATTATGCTTGGACAATTTCCACATCAGATGAGAGAATGAAAGATACCTAATCTCCAGTGGAAAGACCAAGTACTGGAGAGCTTGTCAGCGCCTGGAATTTCTAACTGGCGAAACAAGCTAGATTCGGCCTAAATCGATTTTCGGTTGTAATGGTCACATAAGTAAGTAAGTAATATCACTTGGTCTTATATATGTAAAGATATACTTCTTACACCTAATAATGTATGTAAATAAGTTATATGAAATGTACCTTATTCATAGTTGGTTTGGTATTGATTAAAAACATATTAATTCTTATATAAATAAGCTAAATAGAATTCTAGATCTTATTTTTATAATAACGTTAATTTTAAGTTAACGGAATGTATTTCTCCTGTCTCTGAATCAAATTTGCATCATATTCCCTTCTTAGAAATCAAATTTTATGCTTTTCTAAGTGTTTCTTCTGAAAATTTAATTCAATAGTTTAATTATAACGTATGTGATTTGTTCATTGGCCTAATGCCTCACAATCGTATGATGCGTTTTTGAGTAAAATCTTGAATATTGGTAATGAAAATATTACTCTTGTATCTAAAGAAGTACATAAATTGCCTTGCTGCACTAAAGATCTGAAGAAGTTGAAAAATCCCAGAACGACATCGTAGCTAAAGTAAATACGCCTACTATGAGAAAGAATTTAATTGCCTTAATAAATTTCTACATAGGTAGTATATTCTTCAATGTGAAAGTGACATCAAATTGAATCCATAATCGTTTTGGAGTTTTATTAATTCAAAAAAATCTTGCTCTTTTATTCCTGCTTCCATGTTTTTAAAGGCAAAGTTTCAAATTCATCCTCTGATACAACCTGTTTGCAGATTTTTTCGTTTCTCGATGAAATAATAGCTTGATTTTGGATCTTTAATTTTGACTGATGATGATGCGAGTCGCGTATTATGTAAACTTAAAAGCTCTCTCAAGCGTGATGTTGATGGACTCTCTTCGCATTTCAATAAAGCATGTAATAGTTTTATAACAACTCCACTGAAGTTAATTTCCAATAACTCTCAACAGTCTGGAGTGTTTATTTATAAATTTAAAGTTAGATCTATCACTCCTATCTTTAACAGGGATAATAAAAAAGTTGTATAAAATGATAGACCAATTTAAAAACTTTCGTCCGTTTTTAAACTTTTTGAATGCATTGTCAAAGATAAAATGTACTTTGCGATTAAAGAATTAATTTGTCCCAATCAGCATAGGTATCTATCTGGACGTTCTGCTGTCACTAACTTAGCTGTTTTCATCCATTATTGTATTAATTCATTTAAGCAAGGTCGCAGTGTAGATGCGATCTATACCGATTTTTAGAAGGCTTTTGATAAGGTTTTTCATAATGCTCTCGTTGTGAAAAAATTGGTTTCCATTCAACATTTCTTAGATGGTTAAAATCCGATCTTTATAATACATGCTCTTCTGTTGTGATTGAAAACGTAAGGTCCTATTCATTCATTGCGTCTTATGGTGTTCCACAAGGTAGTATTCTAGGACCTGTGCTATTTGCTGTTTTCATAAATGATATTAGCAAATGTTTCGTGGCATTGTATGAGGATGACTTGAAAATATTTTTGAGAATTGACAATACTTTTGATTCTACCGCTTCGCAGTCTGTTCTAAATAATGATCTCATCTTAATAATAATCTTTCATCGTTTAATCTTCTCCTTCTTATGTAGCATAACAACCAATGATCGATTTAGGCCGAACATATAATGCGGCGACAGTCTTCTCTGTTCTTCTCTTGCTGGCGTCAATTGGATATTCCAAGCGCCGCCAGGTTATCCAACAGTTGGTCTTTCCAATGGAGCTGTGATTCCTCTTCTTCTGCGTCCTCCAGCGGGTGCCGAATTTAACACCCTCTTCGCTGGAGCGTCTTCTTTCATTCACTCGACATGACCAAGCCAACTCAGCCGCTGGATTTTGATTCGCTTGACCATGTTAATGTCAGTGTACAGTTCATACAGCTCATCGTTGTACCTTATTCGGTACTCGCCATTAACGCAAATAGGTCCGAAGATCCTGCGCAGAACTTTTCTGTCGAAAACTCCAAGCATCCTCTCATCCGTGGTAGAAATTCTTCAGGCTTCTGCGCCATATGTTAGGACAGGAATAATGAGGGACTTGTAGAGTGATTTTCGATCTTCGAGAGAGGGCTCGATTACTCAATTGCTTACTCTGCCCAAAGTTAGCAGGAGTTATCATACGCATGATCTCCAGGCGGACTTCATTACAGTTGTTGATGCTAGTTCCAAGAGAGAGGAAGTACTTCACCACCTCGAAAGTGTAATTGTCAACAGTGTCGTTTAATCTTATAAAATGTTTTAAAGCGACGTTTTCTAAGTTACGGGTACAATATTTTTCGACATACCATCTAGCAAATTCAGATCTGGAATATCTTAATGAGGTGCGTGATTTGGGCGTTGTGTTTTGACTCACGATTTACTTTTGTGTGCCATTTTAATTATATAATTACAAAAGCTTGTTTTTTTTTGGGTTTTGTATATACTCATAATCTTCTCTACATAAGTATTCCAGGTTGGAGTATGCCTCATTTATTTGCTTTTTATACTATACACATTAATAGTTTGGAACAGGTTTAAAAGAAATTCATTAAATTTGCCATTTGTTCAATCCGTTTTGTAGATCCTTTTCCTGCTTATAATGCGCTATGTTTGTTATTGGGTATGAAATCATTGGAACATAGGCGATTAGTCCAATCCCTAAATTCTATAGCGGGTGTCGTTTGTGGATGTATTAATTGCTCAATTTTTCTAATTATCATTAATTTCAATGTATCTCTGCGTAAGCTACGTCATGCTGAAGTTTTTTATGTTAAACATTCGAGGAGTAATTCTGGATTTTAACAGGTTGAATAGTGATGTTTCCATTGATTTTACTTTACCCAGAGGTACCCTAGTGGCTTTGCTATATAATGCTTTGTAATTATATTTATTTATACGTTTAACTGCTCAATTTTATTTTTGATTAAGTTATTTTAATCATGTTTTCTAGTCTTTAATTGACTGTTATAATAAATGGAATAAATGAATGTTTATAAGTCATTGTACATTCATCCCAGATAATGATAGTACTCTTATATATCAATGTAGCTATCACGCTTCTTGCGTTCGATTTGTTATGAACATCTAATGGCATCTTAATTGCTGAATGTGTCGTTCATCCACTAACGTGCTGCTGAGATTTTATCTTTGCAAGGATAAGTGATATTAATAGCGTCTTACCGGTTCCGCCTGGTGCATAAATGAAGAAATAGCTGCCTTGTTTAGCAGCAGCAGTCAGCATATTTCCGTCATAAATGCTTTTTTGTTCGCAATCATTAATTGCTCATTGCTCGCAATAAATGTGACAAAGTCAACGTTGTTATACTGCTCTTCTCGCTGTACGTAATCGTAAACTAAGTAATAGTCTAGACAGACGGCAGCGCTAATCTGGATTACACTTAATCCGAAAAAAATATTAACCTGACGGACGCCAGTATTGCGGATTAACTAAACGGCTGATTGCTGTTTTATTAGGTCTGCACTTACATTACTATCACTATCAATTTCTGTCATCTGTCACTCTCGATATGAGAAAATCTACAAGAAGTACATGAAGTGGGTGACGTAGCTCAGTGGTTAGTGTGTTCGCCTTCTGATCTGTAGGTCGTGGTTCAATCCCCGGCTGATGCATAACAAATTTAATATCGATAAGATTTTTCTTTCGAATGGTACCCACCTGTCGGCAAGCAATTGGCAATTCTTCCGACGGTAACAACTTGCCATGAAGAAGTTTCTTAAAGAACTCTGTGACAAAGCTCAGAAAAAGTGATGTCACAAGTGTTCTGCCGTTCGGAACCGGTTAAAATAAGTAGGTCCCTTCTAATACTGTCCAAATTTAAGACGCACAACAGTAATGGAAGAGAAGCTCGGCCAATGAGCCCTTTGGGGCTTTAAGTGCCACATATTTATTTTTTTTTTTTTTAGTACGTAAACTGAAAACTATCAGAAACTTGTAAATTGACATTCACAGTTCGTAATTGACAGCTGGATTTATTTGTTCGGCAACGCTTTTCATGTTGAAAACTGTTAACAATTGTTGAAAGTTTTTTTGAACGAACACACCTAATATTTTGTAAAAAGGATAGAGAAAACTTCACAATAGAAAATTTTCAGCAGTGTTGCCATCGCAAATTGTCCTAATCCTCTTTTATTTTGAGAATTAGCTCATAGAGCTAATGCGGATTAGCTGCAGTTAATGCCCGAGTTAATTCGAATTAACTCGGTAATCCAATTTACAGATAGAATACACATATTCTCGATCAACACTAATGCTTCGTTGTACATTTCACGCTTTGATCTTAGTTTGTGTGTCGAATTCGGTGACTGAAGGCATAAGTCATGCAGTAATTGTATTTTTGCCACAAAGCCGATGATTGTGTAACATGTCGCCAATATATTTTCGAAGGGTTGACGAATGTTATACGGATCAAAATCTGTATCAACAAGTGTCAAATCACAATGACTGTCGTCATCCAGCAATTGCAACTCGTGACATACATGATACAATATGAACATTCATTGTTTCGTGTGCAACCACATGTTCGTTTCGAGTTCGAGAATGAACATGTCGTCGGTGCGTACGAAGAAAGACGCTCGAGTGTTTTAACAAAGAAGAAAGACATGTTTGGCGACGAAAAAAGACGCTTTATGACAGATTTATCACTCGAAAGTTGGCGTCATTGCATTCATCTCATCGCATATTTAATAATGAACATATGAATAAGTATCTTACGAATGAGTCTTGAGCATACTTTAATATTTTTATCAATTACGATAACAAAATCATGGAATCATCGAGGTTTTTGTGCCATATCTTACACAAGTATTCACAGATCGCTTAAAATTTCATAGTATTTAAAAAGCCTGCCTTTAAAAACAAAATGATTTCAGACTGATTGTAAATTTTAAACCGAACTACCTGTTTTTCGCAAATTATATATATATACAGTGGCTCCCAGCTTATTTCGTACAGTGACAGTTTAAAAATTGCTGCAGTCGTAATTCCTAATATAGCAAAAATTTGAACAAAATATAAATGCCATTTTTGAAAGGAAGGTTTGTTTTTTATTTTCCAAAATTTACTTTTTCAAAATTTTAGTGTTTGACACTATAAAAAAATAAAATAAGAAAAAAATAGGAAAATTCATGTCACAGCTTATTTCGTACAGTCTCTTTAAGTTCAAACTAAAAACAAAGTAAGTTGATTTTAATATTTAGTATGACATCCCTTAGCGTTAATGACAGCCTGGAGTCTACTTGGCATTGAATCCACCAATTTTTGAGTGATGTCTGGTGTGATTTTTTTCCATTCCTCCATCAGTACCTTCTTTAGGTCTTGCTTATTAGAAATCTTGTGTGTTCTTATTTTATTGTCCAAAATAGACTAAAGATTTTCAATCACATTCATGTCAGGTGACTGTGGTGGTGGAGACATCAAGTGTGAGCAGTTCAAATAAGCCAAGATTGCACAATCCCAGATTTATGTTTTGGGTCATTATCTTGGTAATACCGAAATTCTTCCCGCAAACCCAGTTTGTCTGCACTTTGAAGTAAATTGTTTTTCAGAATCTCGAGGTACTTCCTTTTGTCTATTGTTCCCTCAATAAAAACCAATTCACCTACTCCGGCTGCTGACATACAGGCCCAAACCATCACGCTACCGCCACCATGCTTCACTGTGGGCTTAAGGTTCTCCTTGTTTAGCTCGGTATTAGCTTTACGCCAAACATATGACATTCCGTCCGAGCCAAAAATATTAAACTTAGACTCATCCGCGAAAATAACGGTATTCCAGAACGCAGGAGTATTAATAATATGCTCTTTGGCGAAGTCAAGTCGGCGTTGTATATTCATTTTCGAAATGAATGGTTTCTTTCGGGCTACTCGACCGTTCAAGTCATGATTGCGCAGCACACGTCGGACAGTTTCAGCACTGGATGATTTTCCTATTTCACGCTGAACCTCTGCAGCCAACTTCGGAGCGGATAACTTTGGATTTTTCTTAATTTTTCGTACAATATAACGCTCGTCTGATGCGTTGAAAATCTTATTAGGTGCTTCTCTGCCCTTGTTCTCCAACCGATTTTCGCGAACGAAGCGTTGAATGATGTATTGGACAGTTGAGGCACTTAAATTTGTCATTTCAGCAATTTTTTGCACACTCTGACCTTTCCTAAAATGGTTAATTACCAGTTTACGCTGTTCCATCGTTGTACGATGACCCATAAAGCTAAATGTTTAATTTACAGCACTTTAACTATTTAAAATAATAATAATAAAAATTGTTATAATAGTTAAAAAGGTCCAAAAACTCATACAATTCAAAAAAACTTTGTAACTGCGCGGCAGAATGAAACTTACCTACATTGAAGTTTGTGTACGAAATAAGATGTGAGCTGAAAATCAGCTGATCAATAGTTTTTCTCTCTTGCATAACAAAAATAAAAATTTTTGGGGTTCCCCGTTTTCTTATTAGGTTTACTAAACACATACACAGACATCTACATTCAAAACTTATCGATAAGTTTTTTAGTTTCGATGTTACAGCCATGTACATAAAAATATATACACTGTACGAAATAAGCTGTGAGCCACTGTATATATATATATATAAATACATATATATTTATATATATATATATATATATATATATATATATCTATATATATATACAGTGGCTCACAGCTTATTTCGTACAGTGTATATATTTTTATGTACATGGCTGTAACATCGAAACTAAAAAACTTATCGATAAGTTTTGAATGTAGATGTCTGTGTATGTGTTTAGTAAACCTAATAAGAAAACGGGGAACCCCAAAAATTTTTCTTTTTGTTATGCAAGAGAGAAAAACTATTGATCAGCTGATTTTCAGCTCACATCTTATTTCGTACACAAACTTCAATGTAGGTAAGTTTCATTCTGCCGCGCAGTTACAAAGTTTTTTTGAATTGTATGAGTTTTTGGACCTTTTTAACTATTATAACAATTTTTATTATTATTATTTTAAATAGTTAAAGTGCTGTAAATTAAACATTTAGCTTTATGGGTCATCGTACAACGATGGAACTGCGTAAACTGGTAATTAACCATTTTAGGAAAGGTCAGAGTGTGCAAAAAATTGCTGAAATGACAAATTTAAGTGCCTCAACTGTCCAATACATCATTCAACGCTTCGTTCGCGAAAATCGGTTGGAGAACAAGGGCAGAGAAGCACCTAATAAGATTTTCAACGCATCAGACGAGCGTTATATTGTACGAAAAATTAAGAAAAATCCAAAGTTATCCGCTCCGAAGTTGGCTGCAGAGGTTCAGCGTGAAATAGGAAAATCATCCAGTGCTGAAACTGTCCGACGTGTGCTGCGCAATCATGACTTGAACGGTCGAGTAGCCCGAAAAAAACCATTCATTTCGAAAATGATTATACAACGCCGACTTGACTTCGCCAAAGAGCATATTATTAATACTCCTGCGTTCTGGAATACCGTTATTTTCGCGGATGAGTCTAAGTTTAATATTTTTGGCTCGGACGGAATGTCATATGTTTGGCGTAAGCTAATACCGAGCTAAACAAGGAGAACCTTAAGCCCACAGTGAAGCATGGTGGCGGTAGCGTGATGGTTTGGGCCTGTATGTCAGCAGCCGGAGTAGGTGAATTGGTTTTTATTGAGGAAACAATGGACAAAATGAAGTACCTCGAGATTCTGAAAAACAATTTACTTCAAAGTGCAGACAAACTGGGTTTGCGGGAAGAATTTCGGTATTACCAAGATAATGACCCAAAACATAAATCTGGGATTGTGCAATCTTGGCTTATTTGAACTGCTCACACTTGATGTCTCCACCACCACAGTCACCTGACATGAATGTGATTGAAAATCTTTAGTCTCTTTTGGACAATAAAATAAGAACACACAAGATTTCTAATAAGCAAGACCTAAAGAAGGTACTGATGGAGGAATGGAAAAAAATCACACCAGACATCACTCAAAAATTGGTGGATTCAATGCCAAGTAGACTCCAGGCTGTCATTAACGCTAAGGGATGTCATACTAAATATTAAAATCAACTTACTTTGTTTTTAGTTTGAACTTAAAGAGACTGTACGAAATAAGCTGTGACATGAATTTTCCTATTTTATTCTTATTTTATTTTTTTATAGTGTCAAACACTAAAATTTTGAAAAAGTAAATTTTGGAAAATAGAAAACAAACCTTCCTTTCAAAAATGGCATTTATATTTTGTTCAAATTTTTGCTATATTAGGAATTACGACTGCAGCAATTTTTAAACTGTCACTGTACGAAATAAGCTGGGAGCCACTGTATATATATATATATATATATATATATATATATATATATATATATATATATATATATATATATATATGTGGCACTTAAAGCCCCAAAGGGCTCATTGGCCGAGCTTCTCTTCCATTACTGTTGTGCGTCTTAAATTTGGACAGTATTAGAAGGGACCTACTTATTTTAACCGGTTCCGAACGGCAGAACACTTGTGACATCACTTTTTCTGAGCTTTGTCACAGAGTTCTTTTAGAAGCTTTTTCATGACAAGTTGTTACTGTCGGAAGAATTGCCAATTGCTTGCCTACAGGTGGGTACCATTCGAAAGAAAAATTTTATCGATATTAAATTTATTATGCATCAGCCGGGGATTGAACCACGACCTACAGATCAGAAGGCGAACACACTAACCACTGAGCTACGGCACCTACGCAAATTATGTAGTATTATTTTACAAAAATATTTAAAATTAATATCTTACTAATATGAATTCAAGCAAAAATAACTTAGCTATATCATAAGCGGTAAACGCATTATATACGTACATACATATTTTTTACTACGCTCATTATAGAAATTGAAATTTATGACACTTTTAGTTAATTATATTTAAACTTTATGAATAAAAACTAATTTTATATTATTGACAATTTTTTTTTTGTGAAAAATAAATAAATGTAGTTTGTAGAAAAATCCACGGAAATGAAAACAAATTAATATTTTTCAAAACTGTTTTCTTTTTATTGGTTATTCAATGGCTACAAAGAACACATTATTCGAAATGACTTCCATTTGCCTTCCAGCAAACTTGAGATGATCTGGCCACTCACCGATCGCAAGACGCACTTTATGCATGGGGAAATTGTCCACTGTAGGTTCAACGGCTCAATATTTGGGTTTCGAGTAGAGCACGCCATGCCCTCTAATACGGACCACAACTTGTAACCTAACGGGTTGAGGTCTGGACTACCAGCTGGCCAATCATCAGTTGATATGAAGTTCGGAATGTTGCTTAGCCACAGTTGAGTCCTTTTTGCTTGTGACGCTGGATGGTGGCCTCTTTGGATCCTCTTCTTCTCTGGATGACCGAGCATACAAACGAACGTTCTGTTTATTGAACAATTCTTCTACGGTGAAGATTTTCTCGTCAGTAAATAGAAATTGTCTGTGAGCGTACCGGCTGCGTAACGCTTTCGATTTTCACTTGTCCAGTGTGTCGCTTGTACGCGCTGAGTCCCAAATCTTCATGGACATGGATTTTTGCAAAATTTGCATTTCCCGCGACAAGGTTTTCTGTTTTCACAGCGGTTTTCGGTCGATTCGCTTCTTCACGGCTTTAATCGCCTTCTGAGTTCTCACAATGCACGGACGGCCGGATCTTTGACAGTCTCGTACTCCACCAGTATCCTCAGACAACTTCACAGCACGATACACAAAATTACGAGTGATTCCAAGCGCTCGCAACGTTCAAAAGATATCGCCTTTTCGAATCTTGCATTTTAGTAGGCCAACTCCCACAATACGATTTTTGATGTTTCCCCATTCCATGATTGTAATCAATTAATGCCAAAAACTTTTTACGTGGCAATGAAGCATAAATGTCGACTGTCAACTGAAAATTCGGAAAATTATCGTCATATTTTGCTTTTCTATTATAAAATTTGTGAAGTTTACGGAGGCGATGTTGTAACTAGAAAAATAGCAGCTCGTTTGCTCGTTTTCGATCTGATAATTTCGATCTTAAAGATCCACCTCGCTCTGGTCGACCAAGCACTGAAGAAGTCGATGAAATCATGGAAAAAATTGAGTAAGACCGACACATGAGCAGAGTGGACGTTGCTAGGGAACTAGGCATTCGTCACCGAACAATTATCAACCATTTGAAGAAAGCTTGACACACAAAGGATCACTCCCCCACTTGATGATACATGCGCACGGTGGACACATATATCCCACTCCATGACTACTGCTGCCGAGGAGGTAATCGGTTACTACCGGCCTCTGAGGAATGAGTGGTATGATCAGGAGTGTCGCGACGCTACCGCAGAGAAAGACGCCGCCTACAGAAAAACCCTGCGTGCAGGCGTAACGCGAGCTGTTAAGGAGCGGTACAGAGAGAAAAGGAGTGCAGAGAGAAGTCTTTTCAGGCGCAAGAAGAGGGAGTTGGAAAGACGCGAGTGTGAGGAGATAGAGATGTGTACCGACAAGAATGAGACTCGAAAATTCTTTGAAAAGATCAAGCGCCTGAGTGGAGGTTTAAATCCCGGAGCCTCTTCTTGTCGTGATGGAAATGGGAATCTGGTTACGGATGTCCAGAGTGTACTGAGCCTATGGAGGGAACCCTTCTCCACGTTACTGAATGGCGATGCTACGAACAATTCCGCCAGTGGAGGAGAATGCCCGATAACCCCAATTACAGATGATGGTGTTGATGTTCCACCACCCGACTATGACGAGGTTGAAACGGCCATTTTAAGGCTGAAGAACAACAAAGCTGCAGGTGCTGATGGCCTGCCTGCCGAGTTTTTTAAGACCGGAGGCGATGAGCTGCTCACCCGCATGCACCAGCTCATAAGCAGAATATGGTCGGATGAAAGCATGCCTGATGATTGGAGGCTCAGTGTTCTCTGTCCTGTACATAAAAAAGGAGACCCCACAATTTGCGCCAACTACCGTGGAATAAGTCTCCTGAGCATCGCGTACAAGGTTCTATCGAGCGTACTGTGTGAAAGGTTGAAGCCTATGCTCAGCAACCTGATTGGACCTTATCAGTGTGGCTTCAGACCTGGTAAATCCACCATCGACCAGATTTTCACACTGCGCCAAATCCTGGAGAAGACCCAAGAAAAACAGATCGACACACACCACCTATTTGTTGATTATAAAGCCGCTTTCGACAGTCCGGTAAGGGATTACCTCTACGCAACAATGTCTGAGTTCGGTATTCCTGCAAAGCTCATTCGACTTTGTAGAATGACACTGCATAACTCCCGTTGTGCAGTGAAAATTGGGAAGGACCTCTCCGCACCGTTTAATACCGAACGGGGTTTCAGACAAGGTGATTCGTTATCGTGCGACTTCTTCAATCTTATTATGGAGAAAATAATACGAGCTGCTGATCTACGACATAATGGCACTATCTTCAACAAAAGTGTCATGCTGTTAGCGTATGCCGACGATATTGACATAATCGGCATGAACACGCGAGGTGCAAGAAGAGGTTGAAACGGCCATTTTATTTCTGAAGAACAACAAAGCTGCAGGTGCTGATGGCCTGCCTGCCGAGTTGTTTAAGTTCGGAGGCGATGAGCTGCTCGACTGCATGCACCAGCTCATAAGCAAAATATGGTCGGATGAAAGCATGCCTGATGATTGAAGGCTCAGTGTTCTCTGTCCCGTACATAAAAATACCACCCCACAATTTGCGCCAACTACCGTGGAATAAGTCTCCTGAGCATCGCATACTGCTCCTATCGAGCGTATTGTGTGAAAGATTGAAGCCCATACTCAACAACCTGATTGGACCTTATCAGTGTGGCTTCAGACCTGGTAAATTTACCATCGACCAAATTTTCACACTGGGCCAAATCCTGGAGAAGACACAAGAAAAAAAGATCGACACACACCACCTTTTTGTTGATTATAAAGCCTCTTTCGACAGACCGGTAAGGGATTACCTCTACGCAACAATGTCTGAGTTCGGTATTCCTGCAAAGCTCATTCGACTTTGTAGAATGACACTGCATAACTCCTGTTGTGCAGTGAAAATTGGGAAGGACCTCTCCGCACCGTTTAATACCGAACGGGGTTTCAGACAAGGTGATTCGTTATCGTGCGACTTCTTCAATCTTATTATGGAGAAAATAATACGAGCTGCTGATCTACGACATAATGGCACTATCTTCAACAAAAGTGTCATGCTGTTAGCGTATGCCGACGATATTGACATAATCGGCATGAACACGCGAGCAGTCAGTGCAGCATTCTCAGAGTTGGAAAGAGAGTCGCGTGGAATGAGTCTTACGGTGAATGAAGGCAAGACGAAGTATCTAGTGTCAACAAACAAATAGTCCCGGCGTCTTGGACAGCCCATCACTGTTGACAACTACGGTTTTGAAGTAGTAAGGGACTTTGTCTATCTTGGAACCAGCATTAACAGCAGTAATGACGTCAGCTTGGAGATCATGCGTAGGATAACTCTTGCTAACAGGTGTTACTTTGGGCTGAGTAAGCAATTGAAAAGTCGAGCCCTCTCTCGAAGAACGAAAACTACACTCTACAAGTCTCTCATCATGCCTGTCCTAACATATGGCGCTGAAGCCTGGACAATTTCCATCTCGGATAAGCGAATGCTTGGAGTTTTCGAGAGAAAGGTCCTACGCAGGATCTTTGGACCTATTTGCGTTGGTGGCGAGTACCGAATAAGGTACAACCATGAGCTGTACGAGCTGTATGCCGATATTGACATAGTAAAGCGCATCAAAATCCAGCGGCTGCGCTGGCTAGGTCATGTCGAGCGAATGGAAGAACACGCTCCAGCTAAGAAGGTGTTATATTCGGAACCCGCTGGAGGACGACGCAAAAGAGGAAGGCCAAACCTCCGGTGGAAAGACCAAGTACTGGAGAACCTGACGGCGCTTGGAATTTCTAACTGGCGCCAGCTAGCGAAGAACAGAGATGGCTGGCGAAGCATGTTATTTTCGGCCTAAATCGATATTCGGTTGTTATGGCCACATAAGTAAGTAAGTAAGTAAGTAAAGCGAAGAATTGTACTACAGACCTTATAGCCTAGACAGACGGCAGCGTTAATCAGGATTACCGGCGCACTTAATCCGAATAAAATATTAACCTGACAGACGACAGTATTGCGGATTAACTAAATGGCTGATTGTTGTTTTATTAGTTCTGCTGACTTACATTACTATCACTACCAATTTCTGTCATCTGTCACTCTCGATATGAGAACATCTACAACAAGTACGTGAACTGAAAACTATCAAAAACTTGTAAATTGACATTCACAGTTCGTAATTGACAGCTGGATTTATTTGTTCGCCAACGCTTTTCATGTCGAAAACTGTTAACAATTGTTGAAAGTTTTTTTATAAGCGAACACACCTATTGTTCTGTAAGTTGGATAGAGAAAAATTCACAATAGAAATTTTTCAGCAGTGTTGCCATCGCATATTGCCCTAATCCTCTTTTATTTTGAGAATTAACTCATTGAGTTAATGCGCATTAGCTGCAGTTAATGCCTAGATAATTCGAATTAAATCGTTAATCCGGATTAACGCTGCCGTCTGTCAGGGCTATTAGAAAAGCAATAATTGAGCTTCAAGCCGCAAGCCCAGAAATGGTCGCCGTACGTAGACTTTTGTCGCTCACTATATATATATATATATATATATATATATATATATGTGTATATATATATATATATATATATATATATATATATGTCTATATATATATATATGTCTATATATATATATGCATATATATGTATATGTATATATGTATATATATATATATATATATATATATATATATATATATATATAATAATCATATATAAAATCAGACGTGTCTCGTAAATGTGGTTGCTTTTCGATTTGATTAGAGCCGCTCAAGCTTTGGGCATTATTTCCACGAATATTTGGAGTTTGGTTGTAGTTGTAGCCAAGCTTGCTAAAGACGTTCTTCCAAGTGAAATTCACTAGTTGGACAGTTTTCGAAACTCTCTGTCGAGGTCGTCATCCCCTAATAATTCGATTGGTATGGCCATTCCAAGTACTGGAGAACCTGACGGCGCTTGGAATTTCTAACTGGCGCCAGCTAGCGAAGAACAGAGATGGCTGGCGAAGCATGTTATTTTCGGCCTAAATCGATATTCGGTTGTTATGGCCACATAAGTAAGTAAGTATGGTCATTCCATAATCGAAGAGTGCTGCAGTCTTCTTTCGATTTGATGTAGTTTATGCAAAGTTTGGATGTGCGTTCAGTTTCATTATCCTGTTCTAACACGAAGCCCTCACCCATCAAACCGACGCCAGATGGAATAATGTTGTTTTGAACTATTCGGTGATTCTATTTCTTCCGCATTATTCCATCGAGCTCCCCAAATCACCTACACCATCGTAGCACAAACAAGCCCAGGCCATAGTACTGTTACCTCCAAACTTGACTGCAGGATTAATACATCCAGATTGATATCGTTCGCGTGATTTCTACGGCAGAACATTCGCCGAAAACTTCGAATTTGGATTCATCGGTCCATAACACCTGTTTCCATTGATCCATCGACCAACTGACATGTTATTCTGTCTATTTGTGTCGTTTTTGTACATTTATAGGACGCAATAATGGTTTTTTCTCAGCGGCTCGACCATACAAACCAGCTTCATGCAACCTACGTATCACCATTGTTTCGGATATTGAATTCGATAAGGTTTCATTAATCTCGGCTCATAAATCTGGCACAGTTTTAAATCAACAACGATTGCTGGTTAACAGACGATCATCCGGCTTGGTTCTCTGTCTGTCATCAAACGAGTTGGTTTCAGCGTATGTTGTTAAGGTTGTGCGAACTCATTTAAATGAAACACCCACAATTTGTGCAATTTTTCTCATTGAATGACCGAATTTTTGCAAAATAACAATTGGAGCGGTTTTTTTTAATATATGCTTGTTTTTTGCCATTATGGTAGATTAGATTACCTTTCGCCAGTAGTAATTATGATTGAAACGTTTTGAACTGAACACTATGCACACAAGTAATAAATATTGTCGCACATTGTTTAGTATTTTATTGTATTTTTTAATCAAAAAGCGATTCGGGTCGAAATACGCCAAAACAATACTAGAAACTAAGAAATTTGTAACTAGTTGAATGTTTTTAATCTCCAAAATCAACATATGTTGATCAAATAAAATAACAACAATAAGTCAAACATCTTAAAAATCATAAAAATAGTGTTATTTTATAGAAACATGTTCAATAATTTAGAGATTTTTTACACTTTCAAGTGATTTTCTTCTAAGTCAACAGTAATATGTTGCAGATTAGCGCAGGTAGAGCGACGGTGATAGATCATACGACAGCCAAGACACACAAGATGTTGAGTGCGCAGGTTCGAATCCGAGGACAGTAGCAGAAAATGCATAAATGTTTTTTCCACATTTAAATTTGAAATGTATGAATCGGAATTTATAATGCAATGAATGAAAATAAATTGCTTAATCTGTACTATGTAAGAAGGTTCGAATCACATTAAACAACAAATTTGTTTATTTTTTGGAAGAGAATTATAATGCAATTAATGAAAATAAATTATTTTGATGCGAATAGCGGCAAAGAGCAAAAATGGGTAAATTGTCAAATAGTGAAAATGAAAATGTACTTGAGAATTATATTGAATGAAAATTTCAAACCGTGCGACTAATGTATTTATAGACGACTAATCCACATTTGTAGCCGTTCGGTTATAAAAGGGTGAAATTGGTCTCTTCATAGGACATGCTCTAACAAAAGGGAACAATTCATTCCATATAAAGAGATCAAAAGTGCGATTAGTCGCATAATCCTTTGCGACTGATCCCGGACACGTCGCATTTTTTGCAGAGTATGTATGGATATGAATATATAAATAAAAAAATACATATGATTTTTTGCTTCAATGAGTTAGTTCAATTTATTATGGTCTTGAAGTGGTCTTGTATATACTTGTAATATGTTTATAACAATTAATTTGACTTGTTTTATTCGAGAACTCCAATAAAACAACCTAAATGTTGAGCTTCCTAAAGAGAGTTGATATAAACTTATAAATTCTGATCTCTTAATGTATGGATAAATCAAAAACAGTGAAATAATTTTGTTGCAAAATTCTTCCTTTTCCTTTTTTCTTAATTAAAACATTTTAGACGTTTAAATAAAAAAGTATTTATATTTAACATTTCTGTAGTTTCAGCAGCTTTGTTGTGCTTCTGTCATATTTTGATTTATTTTCTATCCTCCGTCACTTTTTTATTTTTGAAAAGGAAACGTTCGTGAAGATAACAATTTATCACAAATTAACAAAATTTGGTTCCATGGTTATTTAAGAAACCATTATTTAAAAGAGCTTCCATTCTGATATGGGTGTCCGTACTTTCATAGGAGAAAGCAATACCTACATTTTGAAATGGTGGTCTGGTGGTGTTTTCACAAGGTAACGTGTCTAACTGCCTCAACCGGGTGGGGCTAGCGCAATCCTTGTTGAACTCATCGCAAGTCTACTCACTGGCTGCATTGCAGTTTGATCTGAGCGCTATGTGATGGCGCCTTCATTATTATTAATGGGGGCCCTCCACGTGGCGACCACCGGGCAACGTCCTCCTGGCACCGCTGGGAGGCGGCTGAAGTGAGTGGCGAAAATCTCCTCGGTAAGAGGTTGTGCGTTGGGTTTGGGACCCACCACATAAAAAATCCCCCAATGAAAAAAAAAACAGCAATGCCTCGGATAAGAACTACCGCTTTTGTTGATGACCCCCGCAAACGAAAAAAGGACAAAGATTTACGGATATGCACCTGGAATGTCCGGTCCCTTTATAGGGAGGGTGCCTCTATCCAGCTGGTTGATGTCCTCGAAAAATACAGGAAATGCGATAGACGGGACAAGGCTGCTCCAAAAAAAGTAGCAGTGAAAATATTGTCAGGTGGGAAATTATGATAAAAAAAAAGTCTGTTTCTCAAGCGAATACACGACTTACGATCGATGAGGCGCATCATAGTTTACTATTTAAAAGGAATGAACATATATTAGAAACTGCAAATTTTGGTATGGTTTCACAATGTCCCCTTGATCCCATGCACCTTGTTGACCTAGGAGTGGCTAAAAAGTTATTCCAATTGCTGATTATAAAAGGTAACGTGACTAAAATTTTTTTTTTTTTTTTTTTTGTTAGCTTATTTTTTTTTATTGAATCTTTCTTAAATACAAGAAACTAACAATAAGTATTAAAATCTTACAAACTAAATAAAACTATGTGATATCCCCTACGTTCCAACACAATTTGGTGAGTCGCGAGATGTAGCAATTTTACAGCATATTCAGTGTGTCTTTTCTTTTTAATCGACGATGCCCCTTGCTCAGCAACAATTGCCTAGCAAGGGGATTCGGATGATTGTGTAATTTTTGAATGTAGCTTCTGCAGGACATTGCAACTTCCTCAGAAATTGTGGATACATTTAAATCTCGATGGATGTTAACGTTCCTCATATACCAAGGCGCGTTTACAATAATTCGCAGACACTTGGATTGTATTCGCTGCAATTTTTCGATATTAGAGGGAGATGCGGTGCCCCAAAACTGAATACCATAAGTCCAGATTGGTTTCAGGATTGCTTTATATAATAGCACTTTGTATTCAAGATTCAACTTTGATCTTTTGTGTAACAGCCACCATAACTGATTCATTTTAAGCTTGATCTGAGTTTTCTTTGCCTCTATGTGATTTTTCCATGTCAGCCTTCTGTCGAGGTGAATACCCAAGTACTTTGTTGAGGAACATTGTGGAACTGATTAGCCATTAATTTTAAGTGGGGGACATGTATCTAGCCTTAGCGTGAAGGTTACATGTACGCTCTTTGATTCATTGACTTTTATACGCCATTTTGCTAGCCAGATTTCGAGAGAATCGACATGAGTCTGCAGGAGTTTAGTAGCTTCTATGGGGTTAGAGCGAGAGCACAATATTGCCGTATCATCAGCAAAGGTCGATATGAATGTATAGTTATTGTTGGGCATATCTGAAGTGTATAAGAGATACAGTAAGGGACCCAAAACGCTTCCTTGAGGAACGCCAGCGTGAATATCCAATGGATTTGTTGTGTAATCCTTGTGATGTACGAGAAATTGTCTTTTCGTGAGGTAGCTACTAAGCAATGAGGAGACATTTGCAGGCAGTAATAGTTTGAGTTTGTAAATAAGGCCATCGTGCCATACTTTATCGAAAGCTTGAGTGATATCAAGAAAGACAGCTGAGCAATACTTTTTTTCTTCGTGACTAAAATGAATGAAAAATTGTTATTTCTTTCCGATTTTGTTCCATCAGAATTTGGTCGCGTGTGTAGAAGCTTTGATGAAATCAGCAATTGGAAGTCAACCGAGTTCAGACAATTTTTGTTATACTTAGGTATATTTGTTTTAAAAGATTGTATTAGTGATAACCTATACTACCATTTCTTATTACTGCATGCTGGTATAAGACTGCTGTCTTCAGAAAAAGGATTCAGTATAATTTTCAAAGGGTGCCGTAGCTCAGTGGTTAGTGTGTTCGCCTTCTGATCTGTAGGTCGTGGTTCAATACCCGGCTGATGCATAACAAATTTAATATCGAAAAGATTTTTCTTTCGAACGGTACCCACCTGTCGGCAAGCAATTGGCAATTCTTCCGACAGTAACAACTTGCCATGAAAAAGCTTCTAAAAAGAACTCTGTGACAAAGCTCAGAAAAAGTGATGTCACAAGTGTTCTGCCGTTCGGAACCGGCTAAAATAAGTAGGTCCATTCTAATACTGTCCAAAATTTAAGACACACAACAGTAATGGAAGAGAAGCTCGGCCAATGAGCCCTTTGGAGCTTTAAGTGCCACATATTTATTTTTTTTTTTATAATTTTCAAAGTAGGGCAATTTAACATTGACATTAGAAAGGAAAAAGACTGCTACTGTTTTAGCAAAAATACTGGTCCTATTAAAGTAGTAAAAATGGCAAAAGAGTGTGCGCAGGATATGATTGCATATAGTTTTCACCAAACTGAAAATTACTTCAACGAACCACTTGAATCTTAGTATATTCAACAAGATTATCATTAGTCTACATATAAAACCACTACAGGTTCTTTTCTTTTTCTTAATACAGAAAATATATTTACTAAAATTAAAAGGTACTGCCGGATTTGTGGATGTGGATGAAAATCTTTTATGACGATCTTTTTAATTTATATATCTGGGACAGAAGATGTGCAAACAGATCCTTGCGGCAACTTTCATTGATCGATATTTTATTTGGTACTTACTATTTTCTACGTTGTATTTAGGTGTCTTATTAATTTGGTTTTAATTTTCTTAGATATTTTCAAAGTAGAGGACGGTTGGAATTTGACAAGAGATGAGAAGATGTACCGAGATGAGTCATAATAGGTTTTATCAAAAGCAATTGCTATTAAAAAAATCTTTTTAAACTGCTTTTTACTTTTAAATATTAATTAAACCTAAATATAAATTAAATTATACTTATAATAATAATACCTTCACTATTTCAAAATTTAAGGATTATAATTTAATTATTGTATGTATATATGAATTTTATCTTATATAATTTATTATTTCATCTAATATAGAATATAATTTGAATTTCATATTACATATTTCATAATACAAATAAATGAATGAAAAATGTTTGTATAAAATGTGTAAAAAAAATTTTTTTAATGAATAAATAAAAATCAAGTTTAAAAGAATGGAAATACTTCATTTGATTTAAAAAACAAAATTAATAAGGCTATTATTAGGCTATCGTACTACGTAAATTGAGAGCGAATAATTTTGAGTTTTCCTTCTGTAGAACGGTACAACTATATATATAGTAGTAACCAAAAACATGCGTATATGAAAGAGACACAAAAACACATGTATAGAACAAATGCCTTATATCTTTCCCATCGCTCTGTATAAACTAAGGCTAAGGCCAAGGAGTTTATACCTTAGGACTATGCCTTATATGAGCCATTATATAAGCACTAGTGTTCTATCAGGGTTGTTTCACAGCACATACATATGCTCATACTTACATATCTATTGTATTTACAACAATACAGCTGTGCGCTAGATGTTTGAATTTCATTACCATTCAATTTCGCATCCACAAATCATAGAAAAGGGGGAAAGAATAAAATGTAATACAGAATATATTAGTCTCGTTAGAAGTAAAAAAAAAGACAAAGCAAACAGGAATTACATATATACGTATATATATGTATATTTGCAGTTTTCTTATTTCTTTATCTCTCCACCTTTCTGCTTAAGCAATGCTTTTACACTTTGCATGCGAAATGCTACGGTTAATATTAAAATTTTAATATCGTCCCACGAAAATATTTCAGGAACAAGTACACTAATTTTCATTTAATAATGGTAGTTGCTAAATCGAAACTCCCAAGTCTCACTTAAGGGTAAACTCTTACTCTATTCAGCTGTCCTAAAACCACTATGGACATAAGGCATACAGCTTTGGGGTGCCGCGACAATTTCTAATGTCAAAATTATCGAAAGATTTCAATCTAAAACCCCCTACGTATGATTGCAAACGCCCTATATTATGTCACAAACAACCAAATCTATCGTGACTTGAAAGTTCCAACGGTTGCTGAAGTAATCAAAAAGCATGCCAAATCACACAATCAAAGTCTTCAAACCCACCCTAACCAAGTAACATCGGATCTCAATTCCAATTCCGTTAAATTTACGCGGCTGAAGAGAAAATCAACAACAAGTGTCATTTCCTGGGTGTAGTCCATACGTGTAGTCCATACGTGATTAATATTCTTATGTTTATTTTTACTTTAAGTAATTAAGTATTGCTGAATGTTAGGAAAACAGATTGCAACATAAAAAAACAAAAAAAATTAATAATTTCCGGCCAATGTGCTCATCGAGCTCTTTCATAAATTTCAACTGGGTAGCTAATGAAGTTTAGTCAAGCTAAGAAATATCATACATTCAGGTGAAGCTAATATAGCGTGCTAAGAAGAATGGGTAAAGCCTGAAGAACCAGTTCCACCACAGCCAAAACGAAATATTCGTTATGCTGAGGTTTTGCTAAGAATTTGGTGGAATATCAAAGGTATTGTGTACCACGAGTTGTTGAAGTGAGCTATTGAAGAAAAACGACGAGAATGGATAAATAGACGCAACAAATTAATTTTTCAACATAACACCGCCAGACCACACAATTATCAACCGGTTACAAATTATTTAGGACAGATCTGGGGAGAATACTATATATTCAGGTCGATGCAGTCAGCTTTTTCTGGAGAACGCTTCAATTTTTCTGTAAGTATCAAAATTCTTAATTCAAACTTAATTCTGTTCCATATGTGGTTCACATAAACAACCGATTTTTCCTTTGTTGGGAAGCTGTCATTTGTAAATCATATTTAGTTTGTATTATATCGAGTGAAGTTTTATTCTATAGTTAGTTTCGTTCGTCTTCCGTTCAGGGAGGCGATATTTATTGTCTGTTCGTGGTTACACTATGGCCGGTTGAGAACCACGGCGCAGCCGGCGCATGGCCATGGTGAGACAATTTAGAATGAAGACAATAAAGGCGCCCAATAAAAAAAATTAGAACAACGAAAATAAATGAAGTTATGTGATGTCGACTGTAGCTACGTGGAGGTGTATGTTTGTGTCCGTGGCTGTCTGCTGCGGTAGTGTCTGTTCTCTTTGTTAAATGGCTTGCAATGACTGCGTCTTTCGATGGTGGGGCACGTTTATGCGGGGTGGTGAACGTCTGTCTAGACCTAAGGTTGTACGAGTCGACAGATACGTGTGTATTCGATGCATATAGAGTTGATCATATTTCGAAGAGATTTTTTTGTAAGCAATGAGCTGGATCGCTATCTACCGCAATTGTTGCGTTTGAGCCAAGGACTCCAAGAAAAACGACCGTCATATGCTGAAAGCCACAGCAAAGAGACTTTCAGCAAAGTGTGGCAAAGCCAGGCAAAACCTACTTGGAACAATGAGACCAGCAGAACCCGAGTTATTACGATTTGTCAAAACTTTGGCCTGATAGTATTCCATAAAAAAAAATTTTCCGTGAGAAACCTATTTTTTGTAAAGAATTTAAAAAAAAATTCGGCCGATTCAAAAATGTCAAATTTTTTTGCCAAATACGTGCGATTTAAAAAAGAATGACATAAGTAAAACATATAAGTATAAGTAACATAAAGGGTGATTTTTTAAGAGTCTTCGGCTTTGATTTAAAAAACACATAAAATTTAGAGAATTGTATGAAATCCTTATTTGAGTCTATAGAACGATCTATATAATTCAATGTTTAAAGATGATTTGATGTAAATGTTGACGCGGCTGCGCCTCAAATGGTTCATACGCTGGGTCCAATTTTGGCATACTCTCTCCAACATATCGGCCGGTATCTCACGAATAAATTCTTCAATATTGGCTTCCAATAGATCAGCCGTTGAGGGCTTGTCGCTATAGACACAGCCTTAACATAGCCCCAGAAATATAGTCTAAAGGCGTTAAATCGGACGATAGGCAGAACTCTTGCGACATCACTTTTTCTGAGCATTGTCACAGAGTTCTTTTAGAAGCTTTTCAATGGAAAATTGTTACTGCCGGAAAAATTGCAAATTGCTTGCCGACAGGTGGGTACCGTTCGAAAGAAAAATCTTTTCGATATTAAATTTGTATATATATATACATGTATATATATATATATATATATATATATATATACATATACATATATATATATATATATATATATATATATATATATATATATATATATATGTATATATATATATGTATGTATATATATATATATGTATATATGTATATATATATATATGTATATATATATATGTATATATATACATATATGTATATAGTATATATATATATATATATATATATATATATATATATATACTACTTACTTATGTGGCCATAACAACCGAATATCGATTTAGGCCGAAAATAACATGCTTCGCCAGCCATCTCTGTTCTTCGCTAGCTGGCGCCAGTTAGAAATTCCAAGCGCCGTCAGGTTCTCCAGTACTTGGTCTTTCCACCGGAGGTTTGGTCTTCCTCTTTTGCGTCGTCCTCCAGCGGGTTCCGAATATAACACCTTCTTAGCTGGAGCGTGTTCTTCCATTCGCTCGACATGACCTAGCCAGCGCAGCCGCTGGATTTTGATGCGCTTTACTATGTCAATATCGGCATACAGCTCGTACAGCTCATGGTTGTACCTTATTCGGTACTCGCCACCAACGCAAATAGGTCCAAATATCTTGCGTAGGACTTTTCTCTCGAAAACTCCAAGTATTCGCTCATCCGAGGTGGAAATTATCCAGGCTTCAGCGTCATATGTTAGGACAGGCATGATGAGAGACTTGTAGAGTGTAGTTTTCGTTCTTCGAGAGAGGGCTCGACTTCTCAATTGCTTACTCAGCCCAAAGTAACACATGTTAGCAAGAGTTATCCTACGCATGATCTTCAAGCTGACGTCATTACTGTTGTTAATGCTGGTTCCAAGATAGACAAAGTCCCTTACTACTTCAAAAGCGTAGTTGTCAACAGTGACGTGCTGTCCAAGACGCCGGGACTCTTTGTTTGTTGACACTAGATACTTCGTCTTGCCCTCGTTCACTGTGAGACCCATCCGACGCGACTCTCTTTCCAACTCTGAGAATGCTGCACTGACTGCTCGCGTGTTCATGCCGATTATGTCAATATCGTCGGCATACGCTAACAGCATGACACTTTTGTTGAAGATAGTGCCATTATGTCGTAGATCAGCAGCTCGTATTATTTTCTCCATAATAAGATTGAGGAAGTCGCACGATAACGAATCACCTTGTCTGAAACCCCGTTCGGTATTAAACGGTGCGGAGAGGTCCTTCCCAATTTTCACTGCACAACGGGAGTTATGCAGTGTCATTCTACAAAGTCGAATGAGCTTTGCAGGAATACCGAACTCAGACATTGTTGCGTAGAGGTAATCCCTTACCGGACTGTCGAAAGCGGCTTTATAATTAACAAATAGGTGGTGTGTGTCGATCTGTTTTTCTTGGGTCTTCTCCAGGATTTGGCGCAGTGTGAAAATCTGGTCGATGGTGGATTTACCAGGTCTGAAGCCACACTGATAAGGTCCAATCAGGTTGCTGAGCATAGGCTTCAACCTTTCACACAGTACGCTCGATAGAACCTTGTACGCGATGCTCAGGAGACTTATTCCACGGTAGTTGGCGCAAATTGTGGGGTCTCCTTTTTATGTACAGGACAGAGAACACTGAGCCTCCAATCATCAGGCATGCTTTCATCCGACCATATTCTGCTTATGAGCTGGTGCATGCGGGTGAGCAGCTCATCGCCTCCGGTCTTAAACAACTCGGCAGGCAGGCCATCAGCACCTGCAGCTTTGTTGTTCTTCAGCCTTAAAATGACCGTTTCAACCTCGTCATAGTCGGGTGGTGGAACATCAACACCATCATCTGTAATTGGGGTTATCGGGCATTCTCCTCCACTGGCGGAATTGTTCGTAGCATCGACATTCAGCAATGTGGAGAAGTGTTCCCTCCATAGGCTCAGTACACTCTGGACATCCGTAACCAGATTCCCATTTCCATCACGACAAGAAGAGGCTCCGGGATTTAAACCTCCACTCAGGCACTTGATCTTTTCGAAGAATTTTCGAGTCTCATTCTTGTCGGTACACATCTCTATCTCCTCACACTCGCGTCTTTCCAACTCCCTCTTCTTGCGCCTGAAAAGACGTCTCTCTGCACTCCTTTTCTCTCTGTACCGCTCCTTAACAGCTCGCGTTACGCCTGCACGCAGGGTTTTTCTGTAGGCGGCGTCTTTCTCTGCGGTAGCGTCGCGACACTCCTGATCATACCACTCATTCCTCAGAGGGCGGTAGTAACCGATTACCTCCTCGGCAGCAGTAGTCATGGAGTGGGATATATGTGTCCACCGTGCGCATGTATCATCAAGTGGGGGAGTGTTCTGCATAAGCAGATCCAATAGTCGAGTGGAAAATGCATCTGCTGTCTCTGGTGATCGCAGCTTACTGACGTCGAGCTTTCTCTGTGTGGGACTTCTCTTGTTATTTGTAACACATAAACGTGTGCGCACCTTAGCTGCAACAAGGTAGTGATCCGAGTCGATGTTGGCACCACGGATCGATTTCACGTCCATCACACTGGAAGCATGCCTTCCGTCAATCACCACATGATCAATTTGGTTTCTTGTACGTTGATCTGGAGACAGCCATGTCGCTTCGTGGATGTCGAGATGCTGGAATCTGGTACCACCAATTACCATGTTTCGTTCTGCGGCGAAGTCGATCAGCCTCATTCCGTTATCGGAGGTGTTCTGGTGGAGGCTGAATTTTCCGACAGTTGGACCAAAGGTACCTTCCTTGCCCACCCTGGCATTAAAGTCGCCAAGCACGATTTTGATATCGTGGCGGGGGCAGCGGTCATAAGCTTCTTCGAGGCGCTGAAAGAAGCTCTCCTTGGTCACATTGTCCTTCTCATCCGTCGGAGCGTGGGCACATATAAGGCTGATGTTGAAAAATTTTGCCTTGATGCGGATAGTGGCCAGCCTCTCGTTCACAGGCGTGAAATGCGAGAGAAGATGTCGTAGTCTTTTGCTGACTAAAAATCCACATCCTAATTCGTGCCTTTCAGCATGGCAACTGTAGTAGATGTCACAGGACGCTCTTTTGGAGCAGCCCTGTGCTGCCCATCGCATTTACTGGAGAGCGGTGATGTCGGCTCTGTATTTTTCGAGGACATCAACCAGCTGGATAGAGGCACCCTCCCTATAAAGGGATCGGACATTCCAGGTGCATATCCGTAAATCGTGGTCCTTTTTTCGAAGCGAAGCATGTTATTTTCGGCCTAAATCGATATTCGGTTGTTATGGCCACATAAGTAAGTATATATATATATATATATATATATATATATATATATATATATATATATATATATATATATATATATATATATATATATATATATATATATGTACACACACACACATACAGTGAGCGACAAAAGTCTACGTACGGCGACCATTTCTGCTATCTGACATGTCCAAAAGCATAATGAAAAGAAGTAATGATGCAATTTTGTTTTAAATATGTTTTTATTATTACATAGCAAAAATTATCTTATTTCATTAAAAACTTAACAAGTTATTAACATAAAACGAAAAAAATTCAATGACAAAAGTCTACGTACGATTTGAAAATCAAAAGGAAATACTTTGATAAGGCACTAAAAGTTAAAATAAGTCGTCGTTTAATATTTGGTTGAACATCTATAACTGCTTGCAAACGTCGGGGTATTGAAACGACTAAATTTTCGATTTCAAGGGCCGTTATTTGTTGCCATTCCTGTTGCAGCTTCTCTTTTAGTACTAGGGCACTAGTAATGTGATGTTTCCGTATCTTCCGCTCCAAAAGCTCCCAAACGTGTTCAATAATATTTAAGTCTGGGCTTTGAGGAGGTGAATACAGTTGTCGTGGTGCGTAGTAAAGCAGCCAATCCCTCACGATGTGGGCGGTATGTTTTAGATCGCTATCCTGTTGGAAGATCCAACTCTCACCAAGGCATAGTTTATCAACCGATGCTTTTAAGTTTTGTTTCAAAATAGATTTATATTGAAAGCGATCCATGTTACCCTCCACAAATACCAAATTTCCAACTCCAGATGCAGCGACAGTGCCCCAAACCATTACACTCCCACCGCCATGCTTCACCGTAGGAACTAAGTGTTTCGGGTTCATTGCGGTATTTGGTTTTCTCCAAATTTTGGCTCTACCGTCACTTCCAAATAAATTGTATTTTGACTCATCTGTAAATAATACTCGTTTCCAGAAATCAATTCCCTTGTCTAAATGCTTTTGCGCGAATTCCAAACGAAGTTTGCGATATTTTTCACTTATATACGGTTTCCTACGCGGAGTTCTGCTGTGAAACCTATTATTATTCAAGGCTCTTTGAACTGTTCGTGGATGCACATTTGTATTTGACCTAGTTGCTAGCTCTGCGGCCAACTTAGTGCCTGCCACTTTCGGATTTTGATCCACACTGAACGATACATCTCTGCGACTCAGCTTCTTTGGGCGACCACTACGCGGTTTATTTTCAAGACTATTCGTTTTTTTGTAGTTATTGAATATTGTTTGAACTGTTGATTTTGTTAAATTTAATAAGCTTGATATTTCACCTTACGATTTGTTTTCATTTCTATACTTTACTACTAAGTTTCGCAAATCAATTGATATTTCTTTACGGGAAGCCATTGTCACAACCACGAACTTCTGGAAACAGCCAAAATACAACTAAATGCAATCCAAGTATGTCTATTACCTAGCAAAACAGCAAAATGTAACTAGCGGTACTTTCCCGTTATTGCGCCGCAACACACAACAAAAAAGAAGCGTGGAATGCGCGCCGTATGTAGACTTTTGTCATTGAATTTTTTTCGTTTTATGTTAATAACTTGTTAAGTTTTTAATGAAATAAGATAATTTTTGCTATGTAATGATAAAAACATATTTAAAACAAAATTGCATCATTACTTCTTTTCATTATGCTTTTGGACATGTCAGATAGCCGAAATGGTCGCCGTATGTAGACTTTTGTCGCTCACTGTATATACATATATATACATATATATATGGCACTTGTAAGGCCCGACGGGCTCTTTGGCCGAGCTTCTCTTGACTAGGAATATTGAACAATAAGCTGCTATAAGTTCAATCAAATTATTGCCGCAATTTAATGGCAAAAGTTCATATGTTAGTTGAACGTTTGCCATTCATACGTTCATACGTTCATAAGGAAGACGCAAATATTACGCTGCATTTATCATATTAAGGAACAAAATAACCGACGACGCAAACGATATACTTACGAATCATGGAACTGTTTTAAATTTTGACGCTATTCTCATTCGCTTACGCTGATAAGAGACCGTTATATATAATAGAACTGGAGCTCAGTATCATGTGACAGGGCCCCATGACCATAATTGATTATTACAATGAAGTGAATAAAAAACTAACTGCCCTAATCAATAAAACTATAATGACCCTCGGGTTCCATGGTGAATTAACAGAAGAATTAAACTAGAAAAACAGACAATATGCCTTAAGGATATGTATAACTGGTCCAAATCCTCCTCTCGCAAATATTATATATTCTGTTCCACCTACTGATCTTCCAAATGCCCTAGCAAAGGCTCAGGAATTAGAATCTAATAACATTCAAGCAAGTTTCGCCCTTCACTTTAATGGAGCAAATACCCCAGGCAATAACATCAATCATAAACCTAATAACATGTTGCGTTTCCCTCCGCGTAACCGAAGGGACCACCGAAACAACAATTCTTCTTTTCCTAGAGCTCCGAAAGCTAAACCTGTGGAGTTGGGAAGTTCTGCCAATGTACCACTCCTCCAAAAATTTTAATAATAATTTTAATCAACAAAGACCTCCGACACACTTTCGGTAAGGCTAATGGTCATTATATTCAGCAAAGGACAACCAAGGATAACTTTCAAGGATATCGCCAGAACCCTCTAGATATTAATTACTTGCAACAAGGCGTCAAATGCGAGCCCACGAGTACCTAATTCAGCTACCAGCCCCAAAACAAAGCGCAGCGAATAGATAATTTGAATGAGTAGGATATTTTAGAAATAGGGCCAAATTGCCCTACATGGTCAGAAGAAGAGCATCTCAGGACGGAGCTATCGAATCTTGATTGATAGTGGTGCTACCTGTAGTTATTGTACCCCAGGTGTGCTAGGGAATAGCAAAGACTTAGTTATATGGAAAAGAGTGCGAATAGGTTTCAATTTAATGAGAAAAGAAAATTTAGATTTCAATAAGGGATTACTGAAATGCGAAGATCTTCTCGTAAAATTTTTAAATTTTGAAAATGAAGAAAGTGAAGAAACGGATCAGAAACAGAAAACACGAATTCTAGAAACATATTGATAATAATGCAGAAATTATTTATAGTTTAAGAGTTAATAAGGATATTGAATTTTTACAAAATAAGATGATAAGAGAAATAAAGCAGCTTCATTCTAATATAAATATGAAGCTTCCTTTTAGGACAGATGTAAGGGCATAAATTCGTACTACCGCTGAAACTCCTATTTGGAGTAAGCAATGCGTATACCCAATATCTGTTAACACATTTGTTAATGAAGAAATTTGAAGATTATTGGATGACAAAGTCATCCGTCAAAGCAGAACTCCCTACAACTCACAGATTTGAGTTGTACCGAAAAAGGGAACTAATGAAGATGGGTCCCCAAAACTTAGAATGGTACACTATTATAAAAACTAAACGAGCAAACTATAGCACTAAATTACCCTATACCTGACTGTAATATCATATTATCAAATTTGGGTAAAGCGAAATACAGATCCACAATAGATTTAGAGTCGGGATTTCATAAAATTTTGATGAAGAAGTCGGATATTGAAAAAAAACTCCATTTTCTGTAAATGTAAATATGAGTTTATAAGAATCCGATTTGGATTAAAAAATGGTCCTGGAATATTTCAGGGAGCTATGGATAATATCCTTAGGAATATTGTGGAAAAATTTTGTCACGTCTACATAGACGATATAGTTGTGTTTTCATCCTCTCATCTCTCAGAAATCATAAACACCTTAAGGCGAGCAAATATGAAAATATCATTAGAAAAATCCGGATTTTATCAAAAAGAAGTTTAATGTTTAGGCTATACAGTAGGATATAATGTTATTAAAACAGACCCAAAAAAAATGAAACATATTTATAAAAGATTATGTTCTTGTTACAAAAACTTTAACAGTTAATTTATAAGGAGAAAGGGGGAGAATATCGCAAAACATGTAAAAAAAACGAAAATCACTTTAAACAAAGAAGTAATTGAGGCAATTTTAAAAAAGATAAAGCAATATTAATAGACCAGGTAGAGCTGGCGCAGCCAGACTACAATTCCAAATTCATTTTAACAACTGGAAATCCATACAGACCACAAACCATTAACATTCGCTTCGTCCGCCAGAAACCCCAATGCCAAAATAAAAAGATGGCATGCTTTCTTTGAGGAATTCGCACCAAAAATTATATATAGGCAAGGAACACAAAATGTGGTCGCTGACGCACTTTCGAGACAGTTCCTCAATAATATTAGTGACAATGAATCATTACAAAATAGTCAGCAATCGGTAAAAAGTAGTGTTAACATCAATATTCTAGAATCGTTTTAACCATTAAGTGAATTCAAACAACAAATTCTATTAACTAAAACAGGAGTTGTAACATATGAAGCAATAGAAATTTATGGCCGGACCAGACATATCATTGAATATAACACTAAAGAAAATATAAAAACAAATCTTTTAGAATACCTACGACCTAATTTGGTCACAGCAATATCTTGTTCCGCAGAGGATCTCTTCGATTTTAGAGAAACAATAAAAAACATTTTCACAAATAAATTCGTATTTACACGTATTGTACCGATTGATGTGCCCAATATAGATGACTATAAGCACGCTTATGAACAATATTAATACAATGTGCTAAAAATGTTGGAGTATTTCAAAGAATATATCAGGCATTGTGAAATCTGTAATAAAACCAAATACGATAGACATCCTCAGGTGGTTCAAATCGGAGAGGCTCAACAAGGAGGGGGAGTACATTAATCTAAATATTTTTTACGCACAGAATCATAAAGCTCATAGAAGATAAAACTAACTTGGGAGAAAAGGTCTTGCAAAGTTTTCAGGGAGCAAAAAAAACTTACTCTTGATAATAAGCCTGGATTCACGACACCTCAGTTTAAAGCATTACTGCAGCGATTAAACATACAAGGTGCGACAATTATGTATTAAGACTGCCGCTAGAAAACACAAATAAAACACGATATCTGCTAATTTTTCGGTATATTTATTCGAAATATTCTCCTCCTGATTCAATACACTTGTTACATCGATTTAATAGTGATTCAAATGCGTGTTCCAGCTCATTTTTCGGAATTGCCTCCAGTGCCCTCGTCGAAGCCCGTTGTATGGTCTGAATGTCATCAAAAAAGCATCCTTTCAGTTTTGGGAACAAAAAGAAGTCGCACGGTGCCAAATCAGGTGAATACGGCGGGTGATTCAACACACAGACCTGATTCCGAGCCAAAAATTGACGAACAATGAGTACTGTGTTACTCGGTGCATTATCGTGCAACAGAGACCAAGTTTTTGGATCGCGGTATTCTGGTCGAACACGACGGATTCTGGACATCAGAAACTTCGAGGTAACATGCGGAAGTAACTGTTTGACCAGTTGGAACAAATTCTTTGTGGATAATTCCTTTGCTATCGCAGCATGTGATGAGCATTGTTTTGATTTTTGATGGAAATTTTCGTGTTTTTGGCTAGTGGTGAGTTTTTTTATTTCCATTCCGCACTTTGACGCTTGGTTTCTGGATCGTATTGGCAACACCATGTTTCATCACCCGTAACAATTGTTTTCAGGAAGTTTATATCATTTTCTGCAGCTGCAACTATGTCTCAATGTGAATGGCACAAATCTCGTGTGGACATTTGTTTTGCCCAAATCCTCGTGAAGAATGAGTCGGATAGTTTCTCTGCTGATGTTTGAGGCCTCTTCCATCATTTTCACTGAAGCATTGCGGTCTTCTGTAATAAAATCACGAACTTTCTGGATCGCTTCCGGCGTCCGCACTGAAATTGGCCTTCCTTCTTTTATTTCATCTTCCAGCGATTCTTTGCCATCCACAAACCGTATATGCCATATAAAAACATTTGATCTTGATAAACAAGCATCGCCATACTCTTGCTGCATCATTCCGAATGTTCCTGATGCACTTTTACGAATTTTTGCGTGGAATTTAATGACTGCTCTTTGCTCCATGTTAAAATTTCATCATCAAACGAACACGTGTTTTGTAAAATGAATGTCAATAAACATCAAATGTCAACCAAATGCCATGAAATTTTGACAGTAGAGGATGTTGAAGCTTCAAAACGCATGTGCTCACACATAGATCTCTTGGTTGCTGAGATATGGTTCGAGTCTTAATACATAATTGTCGCACCTTGTACAGCTTTACTATAGTACCCCTCACCAAAGTACTACAAACGGATAGGTTGAGAGAGTTCATTTAAAACTCGTTGAAATAGGTACGTGTATGAAAGAAGAATTTCACCTGGTTGATGATGCAAAAACTTTCTTTAGAGCAACTCAACAGTACAGTCACACAATTCACTCGGTTACACAACATAAACCATTTGACATTTTCTTTAATAAAATTTTTCATGATTTAGGCAACATTTTGAAGATAGCGCAAGAAAAAATGCTAGAAAGAAATGTGCCTAATAAAATTATATTTCCAGCCAGGAAATATAATGTTCGAGAAAATAATAGGTCAGATAAATACAATATTACCTAGATACAAGAAGCAAATAGTTCGGGAAGACTTGGGAAATAAGGTAAAGATTCAATACCGCAACAGAATCATCCATAAAAATAATATTAAAATCTAATAAATTACAAAACTAATTTTTCCACAGAAATGACGTTCATCCTGGTGGCACTAATTACAATTTGTATGACTTGCCGATCGGAAATACAAACTTAGATTACTCTAACTCGCAAATGGTTTCCACTCATTTGGGAGAAGCTAGGGTATAAACTGGAAATTTCAAGATAATTCATGTATTGAAACTGATTGATTACGGCCGCGCAATCGATGACCTTTACGTGGAAATTCAGGAAGTTTCAAAATATAGCTAAATACTGCCTTTCTCCTTCACGCATTAATCAGTTAAAAATACAACTTAGAGGACTAAAACCAAGAGTTAAGCCATCAATTGATATTCTAGGAAAGTCATGGAAGTGGATCACAGGTTCACCAGACCACGAGGACCACTAGATAGTAGTTGACAAGGTTAATGGGCTGCTGTCAAATAATGAAAGATAAAGAATAATTAATAGGGACTCAATCAATAGAATTAATTTACTGACTAAATCTACTAACTAAATTTTGAGACCCCTTCACTCTCTAGAAGAAATAAAAAAAGCAGTAGAGGAAACAATCCTTAGTAATATTAATATCAGCGGTCTGGCAACTCTGCATTGTGATAGTCAAGTGTTAGCTGAGGTACCATAAAAACTTAATTTTACCACGGATATAGTGAGATACACGGTTGTTGCAGTAGTTGAAGCGGAAGCGGCGTTGGTGAGGACTGTTGGTGAGGTGGTAAACGGCTGGAGGAGTGAGTTTGGCTTGAATTATTTAACTTGAAAATATTTGCCTTAGCAGTGTACTCTTTTGGCATTCCCTTTTGAACGCTTATACGCGCGGATCATTGTATTAATAACTGAAGGACAAAGGCGCCATATAGCGGAATATCCACGCACTAAGATAATTGGTTAAAGAATTGACTAACTGAGGTGAAATATCGGCCTATAAAAGAAAAAGGTTACCAGCTGAACTTGAAAAAAAAAAAAAAAAAATGCAGCGTACGCCTAGGTCAAACAAACCACAGGGCAGCTATTGAAGAAATCAAAATGGTTCAATTGGAAATGTCAGGTAGCTAGAAAGTCATCCTTTAAGTGGCTGAGAATATACAATAAAACACAAAACAATGACGATAAATTAGAATATATACGGGCTAGCACTAAATATAAAGAAGTATGTGAAAGAAGCTCGAAAGAATATTATGAAAACTTGGAGCGAAAAATAAAGGAGGTGAGAGACAGAAAAGATTGGTGGAATTTAGTGCAAGAAATTCGTGGGTATGAAATAAATAAATGTTCGGAAATATATCCTGGCGAGTTTAGGCAATATTTTAGAGCTTCTGAATCCGGTGCAGAAGGGTTGAAACATGCACTACGCAGTTTTGTTAATAGAAAATGATACTTTAGATAAACCAGTTACATCGGAGGAAATAGTTTTAATGTTAAATAAAACAAAGAATGGAAAAGCGCCAGGTTTGGATAGAGTTCCATATGAATTTTTTAGAAATGCGGATATAGAGTTTCTTGACGAATTAGCCAGGGCATATACAAGACTGTACAATAATGGACAAGTAGATAAATCGTTCGAGACTAGCATTATATTCCCACTTTTTAAAAAAGGTGACAGTGGCATAGCATCAAATTATAGGGGCATATCGTTCATGAACTGCATAGCTAAGATTATGATGGGTATTTTAAATGAGAGACTGACAAATTGGGCAGACAGCAATAACATTATAACCGAATATCAGGCGGGTTTTAGGAAAAAACACTCTACGATTGAGAATATATATAACCTTACACCAATCGTTCACTTAAAAATTAATGAAAATAAGAAAGTGTATGCTTTTTTTGTGAATTTAGGGCAGCGTTTGATAAGGTTCCAAGACAGTTACTGATTTACAAATTACATACTCTAGGCGTGGTCTGGTGGTGTTTTCGCAAGGTAACGTGTCTAACTGCCTCAACCAGGTGGGGCTAGCGCAATCCTTGTTGAACTCATCGCAAGTCAACTCACTGGCTGTCATGTAGTTTGATCTGAGCGCTATGTGATGATACCTTTATTTGTTAATGAGAGGTAGTCATATAGCTTGCTCTGCTTACTCTGTGATGGCGCTTTCATTATTATTAATAGGGGCCCTCCATGTGGCGACCACCGGGCAACGTCTTCCTGGCACCGGCTGGGAGGCGGCTGAAGTGAGTGGCGAAAATCTCCTCGGTTAGAGGTTGTGCGTTGGGTTTGGGACCCGCCACATAAAAAACCCCCCCAATGAAAAAAACCAATATGCCTCGGATAAGGACTACCGCTTTTGTTGATGACCCCCGCAAACGAAAAAAGGACCACGATTTACGGATATGCACCTGGAATGTCCGATCCCTTTATAGGGAGGGTGCCTCTATCCAGCTGGTTGATGTCCTCGAAAAATACAGAGCTGACATCACCGCTCTCCAGGACAGGACAGGGCTGCTCCAAAATAGCGTCCTGTGACATCTACTACAGTTGCCATGCTGAAAGGCACGAATTAGGATGTGGATTTTTGGTCAGCAAGAGACTACGACATCTTGTCTCACAGTTCACGCCTGTGAACGAACGGCTGGCCACAATCCGCATCAAGGCAAAATTTTTCAACATCAGCCTTATATGTGCCCACGCTCCGACGGATGAGAAGGACAATGTGACCAACGGAACTTCTTTCAGCGCCTCGAAGAAGCTTATGACCGCTGCCCCCGCCACGATATCAAAATCGTGCTTGGCGACTTTAATGCCAGGGTGGGCAAGGAAGGTACCTTTGGTCCAACTGTCGGAAAATTCAGCCTCCACCAGAACACCTCCGATAACGGAATGAGGCTGATCGACTTCGCCGCAGCACGAAACATGGTAATTGGTGGTACCAGATTCCAGCATCTCGACATCCACGAAGCGACATGGCTGTCTCCAGATCAACGTACAAGAAACCAAATTGATCATGTGGTGATTGACGGAAGGCATGCTTCCAGTGTGATGGACGTGAAATCGATCCGTGGTGCCAACATCGACTCGGATCACTACATTGTTGCAGCTAACGTGTGCACACGCCTATGTGTCGCAAATAACAAGAGAAGTCCCACACAGAGAAAGCTCGACGTCAGTAAGCTGCGATCACCAGAGACAGCAGATGCATTTTCCACTCGACTATCGGATCTGCTTATGCAGAACACTCCCCCACTTGATGATACATGCGCACGGTGGACACATATATCCCACTCCATGACTACTGCTGCCGAGGAGGTAATCGGTTACTACCGGCCTCTGAGGAATGAGTGGTATGATCAGGAGTGTCGCGACGCTACCGCAGAGAAAGACGCCGCCTACAGAAAAACCCTGCGTACAGGCGTAACGCGAGCTGTTAAGGAGCGGTACAGAGAGAAAAGGAGTGCAGAGAGACGTCTTTTCAGGCGCAAGAAGAGGGAGTTGGAAAGACGCGAGTGTGAGGAGATAGAGATGTGTACCGACAAGAATGAGACTCGAAAATTCTTTGAAAAGATCAAGCGCCTGAGTGGAGGTTTAAATCCCGGAGCCTCTTCTTGTCGTAATGGAAATGGGAATCTGGTTACGGATGTCCAGAGTGTACTGAGCCTATGGAGGGAACCCTTCTCCACGTTACTGAATGGCGATGCTACGAACAATTCCGCCAGTGGAGGAGAATGCCCGATAACCCCAATTACAGATGATGGTGTTGATGTTCCACCACCCGACTATGACGAGGTTGAAACGGCCATTTTAAGGCTGAAGAACAACAAAGCTGCAGGTGCTGATGGCCTGCCTGCCGAGTTTTTTAAGACCGGAGGCGATGAGCTGCTCACCCGCATGCACCAGCTCATAAGCAGAATATGGTCGGATGAAAGCATGCCTGATGATTGGAGGCTCAGTGTTCTCTGTCCTGTACATAAAAAAGGAGACCCCACAATTTGCGCCAACTACCGTGGAATAAGTCTCCTGAGCATCGCGTACAAGGTTCTATCGAGCGTACTGTGTGAAAGGTTGAAGCCTATACTCAGCAACCTGATTGGACCTTATTAGTGTGGCTTCAGACCTGGTAAATCCACCATCGACCAGATTTTCACACTGCGCCAAACCCTGGAGAAGACCCAAGAAAAACAGATCGACACACACCACCTATTTGTTGATTATAAAGCCGCTTTCGACAGTCCGGTAAGGGATTACCTCTACGCAACAATGTCTGAGTTCGGTATTCCTGCAAAGCTCATTCGACTTTGTAGAATGACACTGCATAACTCCCGTTGTGCAGTGAAAATTGGGAAGGACCTCTTCGCACCGTTTAATACCGAACGGGGTTTCAGACAAGGTGATTCGTTATCGTGCGACTTCTTCAATCTTATTATGGAGAAAATAATACGAGCTGCTGATCTACGACATAATGGCACTATCTTCAACAAAAGTGTCATGCTGTTAGCGTATGCCGACGATATTGACATAATCGGCATGAACACGCGAGCAGTCAGTGCAGCATTCTCAGAGTTGGAAAGAGAGTCGCGTCGGATGGGTCTCACGGTGAACGAGGGCAAGACGAAGTATCTAGTGTCAACAAACAAAGAGTCCCGGCGTCTTGGACAGCACGTCACTGTTGACAACTACGCTTTTGAAGTAGTAAGGGACTTTGTCTATCTTGGAACCAGCATTAACAGCAGTAATGACGTCAGCTTGGAGATCATGCGTAGGATAACTCTTGCTAACAGGTGTTACTTTGGGCTGAGTAAGCAATTGAGAAGTCGAGCCCTCTCTCGAAGAACGAAAACTACACTCTACAAGTCTCTCATCATGCCTGTCCTAACATATGGCGCTGAAGCCTGGACAATTTCCACCTCGGATGAGCGAATACTTGGAGTTTTCGAGAGAAAAGTCCTACGCAAGATCTTTGGACCTATTTGCGTTGGTGGCGAGTACCGAATAAGGTACAACCATGAGCTGTACGAGCTGTATGCCGATATTGACATAGTAAAGCGCATCAAAATCCAGCGGCTGCGCTGGCTAGGTCATGTCGAGCGAATGGAAGAACACGCTCCAGCTAAGAAGGTGTTATATTCGGAACCCGCTGGAGGACGACGCAAAAGAGGAAGACCAAACCTCCGGTGGAAAGACCAAGTACTGGAGAACCTGACGGCGCTTGGAATTTCTAACTGGCGCCAGCTAGCGAAGAACAGAGATGGCTGGCGAAGCATGTTATTTTCGGCCTAAATCGATATTCGGTTGTTATGGCCACATAAGTAAGTAAGTAAGTAAGTAAAGCGAAGAATTGTACTACAGACCTTATAGCCTAGACAGACGGCAGCATTAATCAGGATTACCGGCGCACTTAATCCGAATAAAGTATTAACCTGACAGACGACAGTATTGCGGATTAACTAAATGGCTGATTGCTGTTTTATTAGTTCTGCTGACTTACATTACTATCACTACCAATTTCTGTCATCTGTCACTCTCGATATGAGAACATCTACAAGAAGTACGTGAACTGAAAACTATCAAAAACTTGTAAATTGACATTCACAGTTCGTAATTGACAGCTGGATTTATTTGTTCGCCAACGCTTTTCATGTCGAAAACTGTTAACAATTGTTGAAAGTTTTTTTATAAGCGAACACACCTATTGTTCTGTAAGTTGGATAGAGAAAAATTCACAATAGAAATTTTTCAGCAGTGTTGCCATCGCATATTGCCCTAATCCTCTTTTATTTTGAGAATTAACTCATTGAGTTAATGCGCATTAGCTGCAGTTAATGCCTAGATAATTCGAATTAAATCGTTAATCCGGATTAACGCTGCCGTCTGTCAGGGCTATTAGAAAAGCAATAATTGAGCTTCAAGCCGCAAGCCCAGAAATGGTCGCCGTACGTAGACTTTTGTCGCTCACTATATATATATATATATATATATATATATATATATATATATATGTGTGTGTATATATATATATATATATATATGTCTATATATATATATGTGTATATATATATATATATATATATATATATATATATATATATATATATATATATATATATATATATATATATATATATATATAATAATCATATATAAAATCAGACGTGTCTCGTAAATGTGGTTGCTTTTCGATTTGATTAGAGCCGCTCAAGCTTTGGGCATTATTTCCACGAATATTTGGAGTTTGGTTGTAGTTGTAGCCAAGCTTGCTAAAGACGTTCTTCCAAGTGAAATTCACTAGTTGGACAGTTTTCGAAACTCTCTGTCGAGGTCGTCATCCCCTAATAATTCGATTGGTATGGCCATTCCAAGTACTGGAGAACCTGACGGCGCTTGGAATTTCTAACTGGCGCCAGCTAGCGAAGAACAGAGATGGCTGGCGAAGCATGTTATTTTCGGCCTAAATCGATATTCGGTTGTTATGGCCACATAAGTAAGTAAGTATGGTCATTCCATAATCGAAGAGTGCTGCAGTCTTCTTTCGATTTGATGTAGTTTATGCAAAGTTTGGATGTGCGTTCAGTTTCATTATCCTGTTCTAACACGAAGCCCTCACCTATCAAACCGACGCCAGATGGAATAATGTTGTTTTGAACTATTCGGTGATTCTATTTCTTCCGCATTATTCCATCGAGCTCCCCAAATCACCTACACCATCGTAGCACAAACCAGCCCAGGCCATAGTACTGTTACCTCCAAACTTGACTGCAGGATTAATACATCCAGATTGATATCGTTCGCGTGATTTCTACGGCAGAACATTCGCCGAAAACTTCGAATTTGGATTCATCGGTCCATAACACCTGTTTCCATTGATCCATCGACCAACTGACATGTTATTCTGTCTATTTGTGTCGTTTTTGTACATTTATAGGACGCAATAATGGTTTTTTCTCAGCGGCTCGACCATACAAACCAGCTTCATGCAACCTACGTATCACCATTGTTTCGGATATTGAATTCGATAAGGTTTCATTAATCTCGGCTCATAAATCTGGCACAGTTTTAAATCAACAACGATTGCTGGTTAACAGACGATCATCCGGCTTGGTTCTCTGTCTGTCATCAAACGAGTTGGTTTCAGCGTATGTTGTTAAGGTTGTGCGAACTCATTTAAATGAAACACCCACAATTTGTGCAATTTTTCTCATTGAATGACCGAATTTTTGCAAAATAACAATTGGAGCGGTTTTTTTTAATATATGCTTGTTTTTTGCCATTATGGTAGATTAGATTACCTTTCGCCAGTAGTAATTATGATTGAAACGTTTTGAACTGAACACTATGCACACAAGTAATAAATATTGTCGCACATTGTTTAGTATTTTATTGTATTTTTTAATCAAAAAGCGATTCGGGTCGAAATACGCCAAAACAATACTAGAAACTAAGAAATTTGTAACTAGTTGAATGTTTTTAATCTCCAAAATCAACATATGTTGATCAAATAAAATAACAACAATAAGTCAAACATCTTAAAAATCATAAAAATAGTGTTATTTTATAGAAACATGTTCAATAATTTAGAGATTTTTTACACTTTCAAGTGATTTTCTTCTAAGTCAACAGTAATATGTTGCAGATTAGCGCAGGTAGAGCGACGGTGATAGATCATACGACAGCCAAGACACACAAGATGTTGAGTGCGCAGGTTCGAATCCGAGGACAGTAGCAGAAAATGCATAAATGTTTTTTCCACATTTAAATTTGAAATGTATGAATCGGAATTTATAATGCAATGAATGAAAATAAATTGCTTAATCTGTACTATGTAAGAAGGTTCGAATCACATTAAACAACAAATTTGTTTATTTTTTGGAAGAGAATTATAATGCAATTAATGAAAATAAATTATTTTGATGCGAATAGCGGCAAAGAGCAAAAATGGGTAAATTGTCAAATAGTGAAAATGAAAATGTACTTGAGAATTATATTGAATGAAAATTTCAAACCGTGCGACTAATGTATTTATAGACGACTAATCCACATTTGTAGCCGTTCGGTTATAAAAGGGTGAAATTGGTCTCTTCATAGGACATGCTCTAACAAAAGGGAACAATTCATTCCATATAAAGAGATCAAAAGTGCGATTAGTCGCATAATCCTTTGCGACTGATCCCGGACACGTCGCATTTTTTGCAGAGTATGTATGGATATGAATATATAAATAAAAAAATACATATGATTTTTTGCTTCAATGAGTTAGTTCAATTTATTATGGTCTTGAAGTGGTCTTGTATATACTTGTAATATGTTTATAACAATTAATTTGACTTGTTTTATTCGAGAACTCCAATAAAACAACCTAAATGTTGAGCTTCCTAAAGAGAGTTGATATAAACTTATAAATTCTGATCTCTTAATGTATGGATAAATCAAAAACAGTGAAATAATTTTGTTGCAAAATTCTTCCTTTTCCTTTTTTCTTAATTAAAACATTTTAGACGTTTAAATAAAAAAGTATTTATATTTAACATTTCTGTAGTTTCAGCAGCTTTGTTGTGCTTCTGTCATATTTTGATTTATTTTCTATCCTCCGTCACTTTTTTATTTTTGAAAAGGAAACGTTCGTGAAGATAACAATTTATCACAAATTAACAAAATTTGGTTCCATGGTTATTTAAGAAACCATTATTTAAAAGAGCTTCCATTCTGATATGGGTGTCCGTACTTTCATAGGAGAAAGCAATACCTACATTTTGAAATGGTGGTCTGGTGGTGTTTTCACAAGGTAACGTGTCTAACTGCCTCAACCGGGTGGGGCTAGCGCAATCCTTGTTGAACTCATCGCAAGTCTACTCACTGGCTGCATTGCAGTTTGATCTGAGCGCTATGTGATGGCGCCTTCATTATTATTAATGGGGGCCCTCCACGTGGCGACCACCGGGCAACGTCCTCCTGGCACCGCTGGGAGGCGGCTGAAGTGAGTGGCGAAAATCTCCTCAGTAAGAGGTTGTGCGTTGGGTTTGGGACCCACCACATAAAAAATCCCCCAATGAAAAAAAAACAGCAATGCCTCGGATAAGAACTACCGCTTTTGTTGATGACCCCCGCAAACGAAAAAAGGACAACGATTTACGGATATGCACCTGGAATGTCCGGTCCCTTTATTGGGAGGGTGCCTCTATCCAGCTGGTTGATGTCCTCGAAAAATACAGAGCTGACATCACCGCTCTCCAGGAAATGCGATAGACGGGACAAGGCTGCTCCAAAATAGCGTCCTGTGACATTTACTACAGTTGCCATGCTGAAAGGCACGAATTAGGATGTGGATTTTTGGTCAGCAAAAGACTACGACATCTTGTCTCGCATTTCACGCCTGTGAACGAGAGGCTGGCCACTATCCGCATCAAGGCAAAATTTTTCAACATCAGAGCTTCTTTCAGCGCCTCGAAGAAGCTTATGACCGCTGCCACCGCCACGATATCAAAATCGTGCTTGGCGACTTTAATGCCAGGGTGCGCAAGGAGGGTACCTTTGGTCCAACTGTCGGAAAATTCAGCCTCCACCAGAACACCTCCGATAACGGAATGAGGCTGATCGACTTCGCCGCAACACGAAACATGGTAATTGGTGGTACCAGATTCCAGCATCTCGATATCCACAAAGCGACATGGCTGTCTCCAGATCAAAGTACAAGAAACCAAATTGGTCATGTGGTGATTGACGGAAGGCATGCTTCCAGTGTGATGGACGTGAAATCGATCCGTGGTGCCAACATCGACTCGGATCACTACCTTGTTGCAGCTAAGGTGCGCACACTTTTATTTGTCGCAAATAACAAGAGAAGTCCGATACAGAGAAAGCTAGACGTCAGTAAGCTGCGATCACCAGAGACAGCATATGCATTTTCCACTCGGCTATCGGATCTGCTTATGCAGAACACTCCCCTACTTGATGATACATGCGCACGGTGGACACATATATCCCACTCCATGACTACTGCTGCCGAGGAGGTAATCGGTTACTACCGGCCTCTGAGGAATGAGTGGTATGATCAGGAGTGTCGCGACGCTACCACAGAGAAAGTCGCCGCCTACAGAAGGACCCTGCGTGCAGGCGCAACGCGAGCTGTTAAGGAAATACGCGAGTGTGAGGAGATAGAGATGTGTACCGACAAGAATGAGACTCGAAAATTCTTCGAAAAGATCAAGCGCCTGAGTGGAGGTTTAAATCCCGGAGCCTCTTCTTGTCGTGATGGAAATGGGAACCTGGTTACAGATGTCCAGAGTGTACTGAGCCTATAGAGGGAACATTTCTCCACGTTACTGAATGGCGATGCTACGAACAATTCCGCCAGTGGAGGAGTTTGCCCGATAACCCCAATTACAGATGATGGTGTTGATATTCCACCACCCGACTATGACGAGGTTGAAATGGCCATTTTAAGGCTGAAGAACAACAAAGCTGCAGGTGCTGATGGCCTGCCTGCCGAGTTGTTTAAAACAAAAAGTTGTTTATATATACATACAGTATGTCAAGAATGAGTTTACACATTGAAAAAAAATTCAAATTTTCAACTTTCTTAGCCAAAAACATTAACATTTTTTTTTTTATTAGTTACAGATATTTACAGTATTTATAGGATTCATGAAAAAAAAATTGCAAGTTCTACGCAAAAGAAAAGAAAAATACAACAAAAAGAAATTTTACTTAATTTTATAAGTGTCAAGAAACTCTTTTCACAAACGATAGAAAGTTTTTTTTTATAATATTTATTAGTTAAAATTTGAGGAAGTAAAGTATTTAGTATTTAGTATGGCCACCTTTAGCATCTATCACGGATTGTAGCCGTTTATTCATAGAATAAACCAACTTTTTTAGGTCATAATGGGCTCGGTTTATTTTGCCACTCTTCCAATATAGCAGTTTTAAGTGCTGTACGGCTTTTAGGTTGCCTTTTAGCCACTTTTTTCTTTAAGTAGACCCACAGATTTTCAATAGGGTTAAGGTCTGGACTTTGGGCTGGTGTATCCATAACTTTACCGCAGTTATAAAGAAGCCACAGTCGCACCCTACTCGCCTTATGCTTTGTGTCATTATCTTGATAAAATTTAAAATGCGGTTTGCCCTCTCTGATGAACCCACATTTTTTCGCACTACTGATTAAATGACTTCAAAATACCTAAATAATGTTGTGAGTCCATGGTTGACTCTATAAAAGCTAATTCTCATACTCCTCTGCTTGAGATACATCCCCAAATTATAATGGACATTTTTCCAAATTTAACAGTAGGAATTATGTGTCGATTTTCTAAAGCTGTTAATGCCTTGCGCCACACTCTGGTCGGTCCATCGTTGTAATACAATATCATTATTGTCTCGTCACAGAATATTACGTCTTCCCAATATTCATCAGGTTGAGAAATGAGCCTTAAGGCGAAAGAGAAACGTCTTTCAATATTTTGTGCTGATAGCAGCGGCTTCTTACGAGCAACTCTTGATGAGTATTTGCTTCTGAGTATCGTCTGTCGTATAGTTTCATGGGAAACCACTATACCACACTCTTCCTTGAGTTTCTCCGCAAGCGTTCTGGTCGAAATTTGTGGATTTTTGTGCAGTTCCCTCATCATTAAGCGCTCTGTCCGATCAGTAATTTTAAGCTTAAGGCCACCTCCACACTTTGGCTCCAATCTACCCTCATTTTCAGCTCGATTTAAAACATTATAAAGTGTTTTACGTGTTACAGAGAACATTTCTGATAACTTCTCCACATTTTCTCCCAATTGGCGATTGTAGTATATAAGCTGAACCACTTCAGCCGATAACCTTTTGCCTGGTATTTTAAAAACACAATATTTAAACAGATGATGTGGACAAAACAAAAATTAATCACAAACTAACAAACAAAATCATAGGAACGGGTCACTGCAACGCGTTTACGCAAACAGATAACTGTAAATGTACCGTTATTCGTTGAAGTGTTGCATAAAGGAATTAAAAAAATAGTTGTGAAAAGAGTTTCTTGACACTTGTAAAATTGAGTAAAATTTCTTTTTGTTGTATTTTTCTTTTCTTTTGCGGTGAACTTGCAATTTTTTTACATGTATCTTTTATAAATACTGTAAATATCTGTAAGTAATAAAAAAAAAATGTGTATATGGAAATAAAAGTTAATGTTTTTGGCTAAGAAAGTCGAAAATTTAAATTTTTTTCAATGTGTAAACTCATTCTTGACATACTGTATGTATATATATATATATACAGTGGCTCACAGCTTATTTCGTACAGTGTATATATTTTTATGTACATGGCTGTAACATCGAAACTAAAAAACTTATCGATAAGTTTTGAATGTAGATGTCTGTGTATGTGTTTAGTAAACCTAATAAGAAAACGGGGAACCCCAAAAATTTTTCTTTTTGTTATGCAAGAGAGAAAAACTATTGATCAGCTGATTTTCAGCTCACATCTTATTTCGTACACAAACTTCAATGTAAGTAAGTTTCATTCTGCCGCGCAGTTACAAAGTTTTTTTGAATTGTATGAGTTTTTGGACCTTTTTAACTATTATAACAATTTTTATTATTATTATTTTAAATAGTTAAAGTGCTGTAAATTAAACATTTAGCGTTATGGGCGTCGTACAACGATGGAACAGCGTAAACTGGTAATTAACCATTTTAGGAAAGGTCAGAGTGTGCGAAAAATTGCTGAAATGACAAATTTAAGTGCCTCAACTGTCCAATACATCATTCAACGCTTCGTTCGCGAAAATCGGTTGGAGAACAAGGGCAGAGAAGCACCTAATAAGATTTTCAACGCATCAGACGAGCGTTATATTGTACGAAAAATTAAGAAAAATCCAAAGTTATCCGCTCCGAAGTTGGCTGCAGAGGTTCAGCGTGAAATAGGAAATCATCCAGTGCTGAAACTGTCCGACGTGTGCTGCGCAATCATGACTTGAACGGTCGAGTAGCCCGAAAGAAACCATTCATTTCAAAAATGAATATACAACGCCGACTTGACTCCGCCAAAGAGCATATTATTAAGACTCCTGCGTTCTGGAATACCGTTATTTTCGCGGATGAGTCTAAGTTTAATATTTTTGGTTCGGACGGAATGTCATATGTTTGGCGTAAAGCGAATACCGAGCTAAACAAGGAGAACCTTAAGCCCACAGTGAAGCATGGTGGCGGTAGCGTGATGGTTTGGGCCTGTATGTCAGCAGCCGGAGTAGGTGAATTGGTTTTTATTGAGGGGACAATGGACAAAATGAAGTACCTCGAGATTCTGAAAAACAATTTACTTCAAAGTGCAGACAAACTGGATTTGCGGGATGAATTTCGGTACTACCAAGATAATGACCCAAAACATAAATCTGGGATTGTGCAATCTTGGCTTATTTGGAACTGCCCACACTTGATGTCTCCACCACCACAGTCACCTGACATGAATGTGATTGAAAATCTTTGGTCTATTTTGGACAATAAAATAAGAACACACAAGATTTCTAATAAGCAAGACCTAAAGAAGGTACTGATGGAGGAATGGAAAAAAATCACACCAGACATCACTCAAAAATTGGTGGATTCAATGCCAAATAGACTCCAGGCTATCATTAACGCTAAGGGATGTCATACTAAATATTAAAATCAACTTACTTTGTTTTTAGTTTGAACTTAAAGAGACTGTACGAAATAAGCTGTGACATGAATTTTCCTATTTTATTCTTATTTTATTTTTTTATAGTGTCAAACACTAAAATTTTGAAAAAGTAAATTTTGGAAAATAAAAAACAAACCTTCCTTTCAAAAATGGCATTTATATTTTGTTCAAATTTTTGCTATATTAGGAATTACGACTGCAGCAATTTTTAAACTGTCACTGTACGAAATAAGCTGGGAGCCACTGTATATATATATATATATATATGTATATATATATATATAAATATATATATATATATATATATATATATATATATATATATATATATAAATATATATATATATATATATATATATATATATATAAATATAAATATATATATATATATATATATATATATATACATATATATATATATGCATATATATATGTATATATATATACATATATATATATATATATATATATATATATATATATACCTAGTCAAGTCATTGGTATACAACTATGTAAACGCATTCATTATGAATGCAATATTGGGCGCTTCCATGCTTGATTGCCACGTAAGTTTTGGCATCAATTGTTTACAATCATGGAATGGAGCGACATCGAAAATGGTTTTATTGTAGTTGGTCTACTAAAATGCAACATGGGAAAAGGTGATATCTTTCGAACGTTGCGACCGCTTGGAATCACTCGTGTTGCGAGCCAAAATATGAAATATGCACATATGCATATTTTGCTCGCGAGATATTTCCCGAAATTGGGAACTACATATTTGTCAATACACATACCAACATTGCTCAAAGTTGTGATATACACAATCCATACTAATATTACTTATAATTGTGGAATGTCAGAACATTGCGCCAACTGAGTTGCAGCTGGGTGTGAAAATGCTGACAAAGCACTTTCCCACACAATTCGTAGTTCTGCACTTACGTAAGCATACCTGTGTAAGCATACATGACAACTAAAATCACGCGGTCTACTCATATGTGAGAATATCTTGTATATACAAGGTGTATTACGTTGATCGTTTAATGCAGTACAGGACCTGATTCTAGTGTGTGTTTGCCTATGTGAGAATATCTTGTATATACAAGGTGTTTTACGTTGAACTTTTAACGCAGTACAGGACCTGATTCTAGTGTGTCTTTGCCTTTTTGTGGTCTAATGGACAAGAAATCCTACGAATCATTAGCAACAGAGCTAGACGTGGCAATAACCGAGGCAATCGACTTCGTGTGGAGTTTGATTAAGCAACACAGCATATACGAGCAATTCCAGCTCATAAAATCACAGGTGCATCACGGAAAGGTACTAACTCCAATACAGGAATTAGACGCCACGTTAACCGAGCTAAAAGAACTATTAAAAAGCCAAGCTGAAGCAGCCTTAAAACAAAAGGACGATTTAGAGGCAGCAGAGATACAAATTAGGGTTCTGCGAACTCAGATCGCAAAACAGGGATCCGACGCGGAACAGCTAGAAGTTGAGATTACTAAGACTCTTAATAGAAATAAGGAATTAGAAGAAAAGCCATAAAACCCGACGAGTTGGAAGATTTCGTAGCTTGTATAAAACAGCGACTAATTAATTGAAACAATTTTGAAACAATTATAGTAGAGAAACAGGAAGTATCTCCTGGAATATAAGCGCATAAGGAAGAAATCAATAAGCAAGTAAACAAAATGTTGGAAGACGACATAGTTATTCCCAGCTCATCGCCTTGGACTTTTACGTAAACATAACTTGAAGTTGAATACAGAAAAGTGCCAGTTTCTATGAAAAGAGATAATTTACCTAGGCCATAAGTGCACTGAGGAAGGGGCATTGCCAGATCCCAGTAAGGTAGAATGTGTCAAAAATATTCCTATTCCAAGAAATAGGAGAGATGTTCAGGCATTCTTAGGTTTAGTAAGCTATTATAGAAAGTTTGTTGAAAATATGGCAAGCATAGCGCTACCAATTAATAAATTACTAAGCAAAGATGCAAAATTTGAATGGACCGATAAATGTCAGAAAGCGTTTGAAAAATTGAAGGAGGCAATTTGCTCTCCACCAATTTTAGCTTATCCAGATTTTTCCGAACCTTTCGTGCTGACAACAGATGCCAGCAATGAAGCTTTGGGTGCAGTTCTATCGCAAGGTGAAATTGGAAAAGATCGACCAATAGCCTTTGCGAGCAGAGCACTCAGTGATACTGAGAAAAGATATTCCACCATTGAAAAGGAATTCTTGGCTATCGTGTGGGCTGTAAAGAATTAAAGAGCTTATCTACTCGGTAGACCATTCAAAGTCTACACTGACTGAGAGTCACTGACTGAGCGTAGAGTTCCACAACCGAATTAAGAATCAACAATGGTTGTGACTCGTTCTATGGCGAGGAATAAAGTCGACAAGACCGAAAGCCAAGAAGAGCCTGAAGAAAGCTCTGGTGACGAGTTAGAACTAGATGAAAATGCAGAAAATCAGGAGAACAATAATGCGGAACTTCTCACTGATGAGAACGATATATCGACAATACTTCGCAACTTCCATGATTCACCTTTAGGAGGGCATCAGGCTTTGAAAACTTATTTCAGGATTAGAAGACAGTACAGGTGGAAAGGTATGCGAAACCAGATTAAAGAATATGTTAAAAATTGTAAAAATGTCAAACTAACAAGAGCTCAAGGCTCACGAAAATGCCACTGATATTAACTGATACCATCTAAGCCATTTGAAAAGGTATATATGGACATGGTAGGAATTCTTCCAGAGACGACATCTGGAAACAAATACATACTTACATTTCAAGATGATTTTTCCAAATTTTTTATTTGTGTAGCTATACCAGATGCTGAAGCTAGCACGGTAGCAAAAGCGTTTTACAACGAAGTTATTGCGCGATATAACATACCAAAAATTTTAGTGACTGATAATGGTACAAATTTCATTTCGAAACTGTTTTCTGATACATGCAAGATGCTGGGTGTTAAAAAACTACATATAACACCATACCATCCACAAGCAAATGGTTCTTTAGAAAGGAGCCACTGACCTTTAGCAGAATATCTTAGCATCAGCGATGCACGTACACAATAACACCATACATACTTCGACGAAACGTACACCATTCAGTGTCCTATACGGTTTCAATATCGATATGCCGACAAACCTAAATACAAAAAGATGACCTGTGTACAATACAGATGATCAAAATAAAGTATTAAAATACCAACTACAAAGGTCACACGAGTTAGTAAGGGAAAATCAAGAAAAAGCAAAGAAATCAGCTAAAATTCAATACGACAAAGGGATCCACTCTATAATTTTTAAAATAGGTGATAAAGTATTACTGAGAATCCAGGCTAGAAAAAATAAATTTAGTCCCATCTGGACTGGACCATACGAAGTGATACATGTGGACAGTCCAGTAACGACGACTATTAAAATCGGACAAAATGGTAAAAAGTACCATAACAACTTACTAAAACATTTTTATCAATAAGTAATAATAGTTTAACAAAGTAATAGTATTTGTGGTAGAAAAAAAAAACAGAAAAAAAAGGAAAATTCAGTTAGGATATAAAATAAAATAGTGTGAAGTAAGAACTATTAGTTAAGCTTCACACAATAATTTAATAAAACCCTTCCACTCAAACTTAGATTAATATTAAATTCGATGATCCAAACCTCTACAAATAACACCCTACAATAACATAATACCAAGTATGCATAAAAGCATGAGAACGAAATGTACAAAACAAAGATACAAGAGAATTAAATTTAGGGAAATAGGGAAATAAATTTAATCGACTGACAATTATGGGAATTGTAATAGAATTACATTTATTTATTCTTTTTTTTCTTTCTCCTTTCCTTCCTTTTAATACATAATTTTTGACAACAATAAAATAAAATATTAATATATACAAAAAATACTAAAATTTTCTCCATTATTATCGTACAAGAATACAGGGTCCCTCAAGAAATACAGGTACACTAAATTGATGGCTGAAGTCGAAATTGGAAAGTACTAAACTATGGATAAAGTGCAGCTTCAACGCTGGAACACCCAAAAAAAAAAATTATATATATATATATATATATATATATATATATATATATATATATATATATATATATATATATATATATATATATATATATATATATACACAATTTTTCGAAGGGATTAAGACAAAATAGAAAGAGACAATACGGGTCGTAGAAAAGCACTAAAATATTTAGATATGAAACACAATAAATTATGGAATTAATGTAAAAATTTAGAATATTTTGCAAATTAGAAAGAAATAGGCGCAGTGTTCATGCGTATAAAGACATCTGTTGCAATTCATCGCGTTGAATTGTAATTCGGTGTGTGGATACTCATGTGTACTGGGCTAGGCTAAGTATAGAGGATGCATCCAAAAATAGTACAATATTTTAAGGAAATGACAACTAGAGGGTTAGAAATATACAGTAAATACAGTATAGTAAGAACACGTTAGGATTTATATGACGAAATATGATAAATAAGCAATAGGTTAGCTAGGTTTAATACAAAACAAAACAAAAACAAAAAAATATCACAAAAAACAAATATATATATATATATATATATATATATATATATATATATATATATATATATATGTATATATATATATATATATGTATATATATATATATATGTATATATATATATATATATATAAATATATATATATATATATATATATATATATATATATAAATATATATATATATATATATATATATAAATATATATATATATATATATATATATATATATATATATATATATATATATATATATCCGTAAAAGTAAGATGAAATATATGTAACAAAACACGTTCCGTTTTCAACGAATAATATTGAAAATCGTACCAGCTACAAGTATGAAAAGTTGGTCATTGCAACTATGAAGAGAAAATGCAATGTGATCCCTATATTTTTGACAATGCATTTTTAATACCTTTTAAAAAATTAAGTAGAGATTATAAATGAATATTACAAAAAAAAAAAATATTTTTATATGGTATATAAGAATATATGTAAATCTTTAAAACAAAATTAACTAAATGAGTGTTACAGTAGCTTTAGTAGTTATAATATACATATATAGTAGATGCAAGTGATCTATTATTGAAAAAGAATCTGGTAATTCCCCTGCAAACACAAGAGAGCAGCAGTATGTCCACGAGGATCCAAAATCAACACATACTGTGAAATTACGAGAGATGTAAACGCAACAACATTAAGAGCTTTAACGACAGTAACAACCAAGAGAAGGATGACACGAAACTATCCTTGAGGCAGTAAACAAAAAATAAACCTATAGCAGAAAACAAAGCAGGCCCAGTACAGCGAGTACCCATAAAAAACTTACAAAACAATAAAATTTACAACAAATAACTTTGGCGTACCTAGACAGCGTGACAATAATAGCTATAAGATATCAACAATAGCTAATAACTAATAATGAGACATCAACAATAACAGCTATGCAACCAAAACCGAATGAAATATTTCAGCTACTGAATTTATCAGTGACAATGGAATTTGATCCACATCAGAAGAAAATGATAAACAATAGAACCAAAATTACATATTCATTATTGCTCCAATTATTGAACACTTACACCAGGAGTACAGAGTTTCACATTGACAATATTGCACAGCAGTGCGGTACACATAAAAACTACTTTGCAAGCTATTGTTCATACCATTCCTATACAAAAAAAAAATCTGTCGAATCAAACCATTGGACGCATTAGACACCAACATCAACCCATAAGCACACCAAACCAACTTTCCACAATAATAATCCAGATAACGAACATCCAGAAGATCAACTAAATAAACTCGCTCTAATTGCCGAAACAAAAATCGAACCTTGATAAAGGAGAAGTTACTGTTTGTATCACTAGAATTCAACAACAAAATCTGCAACAAGACCAATAAAGAAAAAAAAGCTAAGTACAGCAGACAACAACTAGCAGGAAACTCATCGTCATCATCGGTACCCTAATCACCGAATTACCAGTAACCATATATGTACATAATAATTCGTATTTTATTCCTCATAGTATCATACATTTTTAATTGTGCTAAATTTTACAAAATAAGCATAATTTTAACTTCTTCCTTATAAGAAAAAATTATTATTATTTCATAATGATAATTTTTTCTTCCTGAGAGAAGAGAGGGATGTTGCGAGCCAAAATAAGAAATATGCACATATGCATATTTTGCCTCGCGACATATTTCCCGAAATTGGGAACTACATATTTGTCAATACACATACCAGCAGTGCTCGAAGTTGTGATATACACAATCCATACTAATATTACTTATAATTGTGAAATGTCAGAACATTGCGCCAACTGTGTTGCAGCTGGGTGTGAAAATACTGACAAAGCACTTTCCCACACAATTCGTAGTTCTGCACTTACGTAAGCATACCTGTGTAAGCATACATGACAACTAAAATCACGCGGTCTACTCATATGTGAGAATATCAAAAAGTTGCTTTCTCGTGTAGAATATACACACATGGAGAGTGCATCGATCGTGTACATAAACACATATAGTACATACATACACACAAGTGGTGTGAATATATTATGGTATGTTATATGTGGTATGTGGGTAGATTGATATGTGGCTAGTGTTAGAAAAATGGATATAAGCTGCCAGCTTACTGAAGGCAGTGGTTGTTCAGTTGTGAGTCTTACAACGAAGTGTTAGCTTTAAGAAAAAGTGTAAATACTGCGATCCTTACGAGGCCCTCTAGTATTAGTATAAAGTTTAAGTAAAAGTGTAAATACTGCGATCCTTACGAGGCCCTCCAGTATTAGTGTAAAAGTGAAAAACACCAGCAATAAAGTAGAAACCGCAAGTATCTTTAATAAAATATAATTGTTTTATTTCCGTCAACGAGTGTGTTAGACTCGAGGGATATTTAAGAGCTTAGGTCTAGGTGTTAATCTTGTGAGCTAGGTACTTTGAAAGTGTTGTGGAAAAATAGTACACAACACTCGCAATTTTGTGTATCGTACTGTGAAGTTGTTTGAGGATACTGGTGGAGTACAAGACCGTCAAAGATCCGACCGTCCGCGCAGAACTCCGAAAGTGATCAAGGCTGTGAAAAAACGAATCGACCGAAAACCGCTACGATCTGTATCTCGCGTTGGTTACGCTGGATGGCATTAGAGAGATAGGATTTCGCAGTAAATAAACTTGACTCAGTATTGTTTGAGCACGCGTCAAAGATGGACACCAGTAAAGAGAAAACACGCCATATTTTATAGTTTTTCTTCGATAAAGGCGAAAACGCAAGCCAGATGGCTGAAAATGTGAATAGTGTTTATGGTCCTGATACTGTAACAGCCAATCACGTGCAATTTTGTTTTCGTTGATTCCGTTCCGGTAATTTTGATGTCAAAAATGCACCACGCTCTGGAAGGCCAATTGTCGAAAATATTGATAAAATAACGGAAATCGTAGAGCCTGAGCGTCATGTAAGCACTAGTTCTATTGCCCAGGAGCTAAACATTGCACAAAAAACCGTTTGGAACCATTTAAATAAGGCTGGATACAAAAGGAACCTCTATGTATGGGTGCCACACGAGTTAACGCAAAAAACCTCATGGACCGAATTTCCATCTGCTAATCGCTGCTGAATCGCAACAAAGACGGTACATTTCTGAAGCGGATGGTTACTGGGGGTGAACAGAGGGTCACTTACGACAACGTCAAACGAAAACGGTCGTGGTCAATTCGCGGTGAACCGGCGCAAACCAGGATTGACGGTCAAGATGGTTTTAATGTGTGTTTGGTGTGTTTTGCAGGGTATCATCTACTATGAACTGCTCCCCTACGGCCGTACTCTTAATTCGGACCTGTACTGTCAAAAATTGGACCATCTGAAGGAAGCAATCGCCCAGAAGCGGCCAGCTTTGGCCAATAGGAGAGGAATTGTGTTCCATCAGGACAACGCCAGGCCACACACGTCGATAGTGACTCGCCAGAAGCTCCGGGAGCTTAGTTAGGAGGTTCTTATGCATCCACCTTATAGTGCATATTTGACCTAAATCTTTGACCTTATATTACCAATCAATTGAATGTCAATCATGGCATTCATGTTCGGTTTCACCAATTCAGATTGTTGGGTAGTTACACATGTTTGCTGAGACAGAGGTGTAATATTTTATATCTTCGTATTATGCGGTTGCTGTGTTTTTATTTTTTTTTTTCCACGCAAATACTTGTGTTTCGGCAACCTTGAATTCGTCGATCAAGGAAAAGAAACGAGTGCATAGTTTGTTTGAAAATCAGATCTATTTATCAAATATTAAGAAAACGAAGTATAGGCCCTTATTAGTCGAAATAAAAATAGTAAGATAGTTCAAACTTAAAAATAGTATTGACCTTTTTGACAAAATTTCATTACCAAAATTTGTCAAAAATCTGTCAACTACAACCAGTGGGCGTGGCTCACCCATTTCCTCTAAATCTAGTTATCTTTACAATGCTAATCGATAACATAAATATGGTTGTTCTACGCTAAATAGTTTGTAAGTTATGACGATTAAAAATTTTTTTTATTTCCCTCGACTTTGTATGGGAGCCACCTAAAGAAGTGAACGTGGCATACTAATTTTTTGGCAGATTATGGTCCAGATGGTATATTAAGTGAGTTATAGCAAGTTAAAAGATTAGAAAATTCCGAGGTTAGTGTGGGCGTGGTTATTTACCGATCATGCCCAATATCAATCCCCTCCGTACCCTTAGATCATAGGTTACTTATGCCAAATTTCGTCAAAATAACTCAATATTTGCTCAAGTTATCGTGCGAACCAGCCAGGTGACGGACAGACGGACGGACAACGATAAATTTAAGCGACACTGATCACGAATATATATAATATAATTTTCTATGTATGCGGAGATTCCTTCAAGTGTATACAAACATCTGACCGAAATGAATATATCTTGAATATTACATTATGCTGGGTATAAAAAGTGAAAAGGCAGTTGGAAATGCAATACAGCCAGATCAACAACTGGCAATGCTGGTGTCAATAGTTGTCAACGCTTTCCTATATTTTTGTTATATCGTTAGCAATTTTAGACAATTGCTGTTGCATAGCATCTACGGGCTGTTACCGTTTTTCCCGATTAGAGTAACTTGGATTTTTTTTATCCCTAAGCGTTCATTAATTTGCAGCAGAGTAATAACTTCTTCAGTGAGAGGTCTGCTTCACGAAATGACCGTTTCTAAATAAAATAATAAATTTTATGTTATAGAATTTCTTTGCTTAACGAGAAAATTATTTCAATCAGTACATACTCAGAATATAAAACCAACGCGAATAGCTTTCTTTAAAGGGAATTTATATAATTAATGTTCAAAATTTAATAAGCCTTCGTATGATGTAATTGCTGTGATTTTATTGTGGTGAAAGACAAGTTTCCGCGTGGAAAATCAGATGAATTTACCAAATATTAAGAAAACGTAATATAGTTATTAGTCGAAATAAAAATAGTAAAATAGTTCGGACTTAAAAATAGTATTAACCTTTTTGACAAAATTTCATTACCAAAATCTGTCAAAAAACCGATGCTAAATTTATGTTGGAACTTAATTTTGACCATGACACGGTGGCTTCTGTTTTCAAAGTTATCAAAATAATTGTGCTGCATTAAATTCCAATGGATTTCATGATGGATTAAAAATTTAATTTCATAATGGGTACCTCGCTGAATAATTTGATAAAAACAGCAACCGTATATGCTGAGAATGTGTGTTTTTGGAACGATAATCATGGAAATCATGTACTGGGAAGAATAATTGAGTTAATAGAAAAAGTATCATCGAAAAATCAGCCAAAAATAAAACGATAAAATGGGGTAAAAAATGGCGACAAAAACGAAGTACAAACGGCTCTTTTAGATTCATAAGGATGACCGATGTGAAATTCCAGACCATCCAGCGCCTCATTGAAAAGAATATGAAAAAAGTGAAACGCCAGTTGGAAATGCAATACCGCCAGATCAACAATTGGCAATGCAAGTGTCAACAGTTGTCAACTCTTTTCTATATTGGCTTCAAAGAACTGAATATTTGCTATATCGTTAGCAATTTTAGGCAATTGCTGTTGCATAGCATCTACGGGCCTGTTCCCGTTTTTGTCGAACTTGGATTTTTTGTATCCCACAAGCATTCATTAATTTGCAGCAGGGTAATAACTTCTTCAATGATAGGTCTGCTCAACGAAAACACAATTTCTAAGTAAAATAATAAATTTAAACTTATAGAATATCTCAACATTTGATAAAGTCATCATGTTTAGGATATACATGATGACGGCGATGCTAATCAAGAATATATGTCGTCACCTTTATATAGAAAGGACGTACGTAACTCTAATTTTTCGAAATTGTGTTTTGTGATTTTGCATTTTCTATTAGAATACCCTCGAATACAATCCAATTTAAGATTTCACAGTCATATATTGAAATGGTCGGCAAAATCCTCTACCGAACCCGCCACGAGGGTGCCGACTGGAAATAGATACCATAAATTAGTCTGTACGATGGCAGGCGGTATATAGCTAAGATAAGGGTAAGTTAGTTTGTTACTGTTCAATAATACAGCATCCGGTAACGTACTCTTATCACAGTCAGATGTATGGGGCTGGATCGAGGTGTTATGCAATCCGTGACGTATATCAGCCAACCTGGGAGCCTCTGTCGTAGTGGACGGAACGGCTCTTGAAAGGGTTAAACCGTCGGCTGCAACGGTGGCGGACAAAAGGGTCGTTGTCACCAAGTCGACATGTAAGCCGGTCTGCAGGCAGCGAAAAACATTGGGTGAGATATATGATGATGCGAACAAAAAAGCTCTGAATGGAGTGGAATCGTTAGTTCAATCAGCTGTAAGCGAAGAGGTCGAAGAGTTCAACACCTAAGGAGGCTCATGCGAAGACGCCGAAGGGGGGCCAGTTGAGGTGGATGTTGGGAAAGATGGACAACTTTCCTCTGAGAAGGTTGATAATCCTTCCAGGCAAACATCGAAAAGAGCAGGTGTTCGGGAAGATGGACGGTCAATTATGAAGACCGTCAGTCGCTCCAAACGAGGCTCGAATCTCAAGCCCAGCGGGGAAGTCGGAGCAAAGGAATCCGGCATCGATTAGTGATAAGCGGGGTGAACAATCTGATGACTATTAACCCGGCGAAAGAGCAAGTCTCGCATGCGGGGCCTGGGCCAAGATGTCTTGGCAGAGCACCTAAACGTCTGGCTGAGCAAGCATAGGACTCAGCCCTAGGAAGCCATGGATGCCATGGAGTCCCTCGAAGACGATGCCAATGGCATTGCTGTGGGCAGCTACATCATTCTGAGGGGGCTGTAAGACACTTCAGAGAGAAGTTTGGCGAGGCAGATAAGGCATATGTCGTACAGTCCCAAGAAGTATGCGGAGGCCATCTAAATTGCAGTGGGGATACTCAACTGCGGTCTAGAACAGGCCGTGTTAAAATTCCAAATGAATGCAGTATCCATACCCCTGCATGGACGCGGCTCCTGGAGTGGTGCTAATGCCAAATTCAGCAAGGAAAAAGCCATTAGGACGGGGGGTGGTCCTGCGCGAGGAATCTCTAAATGTTTGTCAACTCAATATTTACCACAGCAAATCGGCATCAGCAATGATGGTGCGGATGATGATGAGCTTGACATTGCACTGGTTCAAAAACCCAGGATACTTCGTGGAAGGATCATAGGTCTATCTGCACAAAAGACCATCTTGTTCTATTCACAAACAGGGGGGAGGTTAAGGAGTTACATTTTAGTTAGACAGGGGATACGTGCGATTCTAATGTCTAACTTGTGTTCAACGGATCCCCCAGTAGTGAGAATGTGTGACGGTGCGAATTTATTTATGATCGCATCAGCATATCTTCCATACGATTATGTGGAGGAACCACCTCCAAGAGAGGAGGAAGCTCTAGTAAAATTCTGTGATGATAATGGTGCTGGTTTGATTTTAGGCTGCGATGCCAATGCGCACAGTTCTGTCTGGGGCAGAAGCAATGAAAATTATAGAATGTCTACTGTTGGACTGGAAGGTTGTGGATAGACTAACCATGTCTGACCAAAGGGCCATTAAGTTTGTGATCTTGTACGATAAAAGACATCGGAAAGATTGTAGTATGGTAAGGATACCGAAGTGAACGGACTGTACAAAGCACTGTGAAGTTCTTGAGGAATTATTGCCAGGAAGGATTAAGAAACTTAGAACAACAGCAGATGTTGAGTATCAGGTGAGGACTATCAGCTCCGCCATAATCAAAGCATTTCAAGCTGCCTATCCCCTACGGTAGTGGACGAAAGTGGACACCACTCCATGGTGGAATGGGGAACTAGAGTCCATGAAAAAAGAGACAAGGAAGGATTTTAGTCGTGAGATGAGAGGGGACCCCAATACATAGGATGACTATAAGTCTAAAAAAGGGAGCTGAAGAACTCTGCGCAACCGTAAAAGAAAAAGGCGAAGGGAATTCTGCTCAAATATCCAGGGTATGTCCGATGTATGTAGATTACAGAGGATTATATCAAAGGAACCGGTTGAGTTGGGATTAATTCTCAAATTGAATGGATGCTTTAGGAGAAGTTGTTTTCTGGAAGCTTTAGATCGGAAGATCCATGGGACGCCACCCGCAAGGGTGCAAGCAGGTATGAAGGATTCGAAGCTGAAGGGATACTCACCAGAGATGGAGTGACTGGCTTCTGGGAATATTCACTAATTGCCTGGCTATGGGATATGTCCTGACTTAATGGAGAGAGACTAGGGCTGTCTTTCTTCCAAATTCGGGAAAAGGGACTAATCAGGGACGAAATCTTAAATACTAAGAAGGGGCCAGCACGCATATAGCGTTGGCAAATCAACTTAAACGGCCCAGCACAAACTCGTTCGGGTAGCGGAGAGAGAACTGTCTTGTGGAGGGATATCTATGTCTACTTTTATGGATATAGAGAGTGCCTTCGACAATACTGGCTTCAATAAACTGAGGATGGCCCTTGCTACACGTGAAGTCAACCCAACCATTATACCGTGGGTGGACAGAATGCTGAGAAAAAGGACCAAAACCTTTCAAAATGGGAGTTACAGACTAGGGTAGTCAGAGGATGTCCACAGGGGGGCGTACTATGGCCCATCCTTTGGAACATCACGGCCGATTCCCTACTATAGCTTCTGAACTTAAAAGGGTTACACACCATCAGGTATGCAGGTGATATATGGGTAATCGGTAGTGGTAAGTTCTTGGACACTATTGACCATACCATACCATGAGAAGTGCACTCAAAATGGTGCACAGAACAGGGACTCTCCGTAAACGCTAGTAAATCGGAAACAGCACTCTTTACTAAAAGGAGGACAGGGCTAACAATGGACCTCTAAGGCTTTTTGGATCGAACATCAACGTCTCCAAGGAAGTAAATTAACTAAGTGTCAACCTGGATAACAAGCAGACTTCGAATAGTCACGTTTATAATAAGATCTAGAAAGACAAGAGAGTATTGTATCAGTGTATGGGTGGGCGGTCTTACATAGAGAATTACTCCCAGAGCAATGCACTGGATCTACACAACGATGGTAAGGCCCGTAATAGCGTAAGCAGCTGCGGTCTGGTGGCCTAAGGTCACCCAAAAGACCGCAAAGAGCAAGTTAGAAAGGGTACAAAGAATGGCTTGTATTGTGATTACCGGTGCCCTCCGTACGGCTCCGAAAATCTTTCTGGGGCTGCTGTCGTTCGACTTGCATATTATGAAGTCGGCGGTATTAACAGCATTTACGTCTGAAGACAACCAGTAATTGGTATGGTTTCGGGAGAAAGATATAGCATAGAGGCATCCTTCCACTGGTACATAGCAGTGTAAATGAGGCGCAAATGCCAATGGAAGGAATGGATTTGGATTTGGGAAGATACATACGTATCGGTTTATCAAGCAGAAATGCTTGGTATAATGCATGCGCAAGATCATCTACTGGACGGAAAGGTGCATGGTAAAAAAAATCTTGCTAGCACTTGATAACGAGGCGGTGTTCAGGCGATTGCAACAACCTACGGTATCTTCCAAGTGGGTGTTCGAATGTGTTCAGAAACTTAACGGATGCACTCTCAGTAATGCGATTAAACTTATGTAGGTGAAGGGACACATTGGTATAGAGCAAAAAGACTGCAGACGCTTTGGCTAGGCAAGGATCTGAAGTTGAATTTTTTGGACCGGAGCCAGTAGTTGCGCTTAGTAATGGTACGGTGAAGGCAAAGGTAGAAGATTGGATAAGGAAACTCCATCTCTGGAGATAAGAGAGTTTATCCACTTGTAGACAGGCAAAGGCCTCATTGAAGCTACCAAGGGGCAGGATTCTCAGTCTAGGATGGTTAACTCTGAGCTGGTTGCCTGCATTAATAACTGGGCATGGCAGCTTCAGGTACCACAAGATGGGTCTTGTTGAAGGGGGGGATGCTGATATTTGCGGATTATGTATGGAAGAGGCAGACAGCGGCGCACATAGTGTGGCGGTGTGCTGCATTGGCAACCAGGAGGATGTCCACACTGGGTCGACAATTTATTGACGAACTCGAAATGTGGAACCTACCTCACAAAGATATACTGGATATAACTCATGATGTTGTTATGAGAAGGGAAGTAGAAAATGCTGCAACTGAACAAGTACATAACACACGATTTGAGGAACGAAAAGGGACCCAGATAATAGTAATCTGATTCGACGAATCCCTAAAATATAATAATATATAGTGAAATGAAACGGTTTTACAATGAAAAGAAAATGCATTAAACTATTTTTAATACCAAATTTTTAAGTTAGTAAGCTTTTTCTTCCTCTTTTAAAATTTTGAAAATAGATGTACGTGCTTTCTATATTAAGGCTTCCATTAAGAGTTACAAACATCTGACCTTCATTTGTACCTTGTAGCCTTCATAACCTTGTACTCGGGTGCAGGTGTAGTACACTTGAAAACAAATATATAAAGTATAATATATTATTATGAAGTTAATATCTTAGTAACAAGCAAAAATATGCTTAACCAATTACTTTCAAATGTGTCGTTGTGTTATTATATTTATAAGAATTGCGAACTGTGACAAATAGGCATCGTATATCTTTGGCACTATATTGGTCCCGACTACGGTTCGAACTCATGATCTCGTGTACAAAAGGCCAATACCTATAGAAAATGCACCATCTTACTTACAATTATTATATGACGGCTGCTGATGTAATGGATGATGTTGCTGCTGATGATGTGATTGGTGTTTACTATTATAATGGATATTGTAATTATCATTTTGTCGGGCTATCAACGACATCACTGCTGATTCCTTAACACCATAATGAGCTAATGTATTTAAACGTTTCCAACCATTTATCGTTTTCGTTGTTAGATCTTCATCTTGTAACGTCAAATGGCCGCCACGACCATGACGCCATTCTAAATCAACTTCATGCACTAAAGGACGCATTGAGAATGGTGTGTTCTTAAAGAGAGCATCCAATATCTTCGATTTCACTTGTGAGATAGTGTCCCAATCGAGTACTTTACACTGTATCTTCTCATCGAGATCATCCTGCACGATATGTAGTACGACAAATGAATATGAGATTTGTTCGTGTAGCAAACGCGACTCGGAGAGTGAATAGCGCGCATCATGTGTAACCGCATCAACAAGACCCTTCTCAATTTGATGCTTTATAGCTTTGAAGAGTAGAAAGAGGCTGGAACCAGCATACTCTTTCAGATAATCATACATACAAATGGCCATGTAATTAGTAAGCATCTTTTCTACAACGCTCTCAGTACGTCGCAACATTAATTGTGGATGTTTACTGACAACCGATTTATCTACAAGACGCAACAGCAGACATTTCAATATTTCGGTCGCGTATTCCATTTTATTTATGAGCACAATCATTAACAGCGAAGCAACATTTACTTTATCACGTATATTAAAAGATTTTTGGGTTTCCAATGTTTCAATAAAAGTGAGCACAAAATATTTATTACTAATCAATTGCTCAAATTGCAGCATAGCAGTATCATAATTTGTATGGGGACTATTCAACCGCATCTAAAGCATATAGAGGCAAAAAAAAACAGTGATTAGTAACATTTAAATGTTATTGGATATGTTCTTTCCCTACCATTTCCGTATTTAACACTGGATGATCTAAGACACCAGGAAAGAAGACTTTCATTATATAATTAGCATGGTCCAATGTTGGTATACCACTACTTTCGAGATCTGCTGTCAAATCAGTCATGTCGGTTTGCAATTCAGCAAATGCTTGCTTACATTCTGATCTGACATTACTTTCCAGCGTTATCATTTGGATCTGAATACGCCTATATTCGCGTTCGGCTTGCGTTGATTTGCGTCGATAGATGATCAGGATGAAGACAAGCAATACTATAACAAAGCAAACTGAGAAAGCAATGCCTAAAATGGCTTGCGGAACGGAGTACGCCTTTAGCAACTCATATTTTAAATAGCCAATGGGAAAACGCAAATTACGACCAACTTTCACCACAACCAAGGGCAATTCTTGCAATTGTTCTACACCATTTTCATCTGTTGCGTCCGGTTGTTTTTCTGGCGGTATACACACAAGCTGCGTCAACGCCAAGCTGGTTATATTACATTGTGCTTGACCAATTGTTACATTCACATCGTACTCATCTGCAGCCATATTGAGCAGCTCACCCTCAATAACCAATGTATCACCTTTGTACAATTTAATACCATTCGGAAAAGGAAAATACTTTGGATCATTTACATACACTATCACGCTGCGAATGTTCTGAAAGTATTTACTTAAATCACGTACCCACTGTACATTGTCCATAATAAAGGCTACTTGAAGATTTAGTTGCGTTTCGCGGATTTTAACGAATGCAGCTGTTGCGACTGCTTCCGCTGCTTGATTACTAAAGCTGTTACTGGATAGTGGATAAGAAATACCACCTGCTGTAGTTGCAACGTTATCAATGGTCGTATAAATATAATGTGACGAAGACAGTGGTTGTTGTGGTAACGATGCTGTCAATGTCACAGCCATATCACTCACAACACCATCTCTAGTTGGATGTTTCTGCTGCAATAGCTGTTGTCGCTGAAAATGCTCCAATGACATTTTATATTCATAGAATTTTGTAGTCACTGGCGGCGATGGACATTCCATCTGATTCGGGTTGATAACAACACAAGACGTCTTATTAATACGCTTATTGTCATAATAAACCTAAGGAAAGCCATGTTAGTCAAGATCGAATTAAATGGTGGACTTAGTAGCCGAACTCAACATCATCCCAACTTACCTCAAGTTCAGGCTTCTGAATGGAATCTAAAAAGAGTCCATGCACTGTTAGTAAACGTCCACCGCTGGCAAAACTGCGTAAAGGTTTAATTTGCATAATGCGTGGATCTTGTGTATAATTAAATATAGAACATGGACGTGGCAGTGGCATATGATAGTGATGGTAACCTCCAGAGGGCGATGAAGGCAGCGAGGAGGAGGAATATGTAATACGTGTCAATGATGTAGTACCTAATAAAGCGGTTTGCTTTTGTTTATCATGACCGGAGGACGAAGCTAACAAATGATACTCATGTCCGTGTTGTTGCTGCTGCTGTTGATAATTTATAGCATCATTACGGCATGTGTACGTGCGATTTGCACCATCTACGACCAGACGCAAAGTTCTAATTGGTTCCGGTTGTGTTGCCTCCGATGTAATACAGATTAACCGTGACGAAGAGGCTTGTGTAACATTAATGTGACATTCATACTCATCGAGAAAGGCCATTATATTAGAACCAATATTCAGATATTTACCCAATAGCGAAATTTTAGTGCCACCCGATTTGGGACCAATGGTTGGTTGAAGACCATACAGCTGAATATCTTTAAATTGAAATTGTACACTAGATTCTGTGAAGCCAGCATCATTGGCTACACGTATGGGTGCATTAATTTCATGAGCCACTGCCCCAGTGCGGCACTCAATTTTCACAGATATCTCATATTTGATCAACTCACAAGGTATACTACCAATAAATATTTTCCCACGAACATCATCTTCACGTATGCCTAAATTACTGCCTTCAATCGTGACCAGAGTTCCACCCTCGACGGGTCCTGAAAGTGGCTTAATCATATCAATACGTGGACGGGGACACTCGTTGGCACGTAGCGATTGTGTTTGATGTGAGAAAGATAACGTTGATGGAAGGAGACCACCATAACCACCATCAACACTATCTAAACTTCCCATTAACAACATCGAACAGGTTTCATTGTACACACACGAATTGGCACACCAGGAGCATTGATATTTTGGATCCCGTGTAACGCACAAACTGCAATCAGCGTGATCACGATGCGATCCCAAAATATTACATTTGTACAATATGACTGTGGCTGTATCCACATAATGCTCACGATTCCATGTAATATCCACTTTTGCCGCATATTCTGGAGTATTTGCCTCGTAAAAATACTTAAATAATAATTAAAGAAGTAATACAGGGAGTTATTCATAATATATAAATTAATAAGATCTTACCGGTGTTTTCTCACACACCACCACCTGATTCGAATCGATGCGTGCCGGTAACAGCATTTGTGCTGCCTCAATTTGAACCTTGCACTGGAAGCCCGAATGTGCGCTCTTTGGTTTTGGCAAATTTTCAATTTCCAAACGTATTTCTTTTGGGACACGCACTGGCAGATAGATAGGCTCGCGCATTTTTCTCAAATGAGGACACTGTTTCACCATGATAATAACATTCTCCATATTACGACATTGTTCACCACGATTGTGAATGCATTTATTATCAAATATACACCAGTTACAACCCCAAACGCTTCGAACACACGACTGGCAAGTTATGTGTCGTGAACAATCGAAAAAAGCAAATGAACGTGAAACGAAATCCTTATTCGTTTCGGAGCTGCGCACTGACAGTGGGACTAACACATGATCCATATGAGTGCCTATAATGGGACGTTGTTCCAATGGTGGTGTCATACAGGAAATTCCATTTTCGAGTACCTCGGCATCAATTGGTGTTGAATTGCCAAAGACACAACGATATTTTGCATTGAATGGCTCTGGCAGGGTGCGAATAATCAGTTGTACTTCTGATACTTCCGTAATGGGTATTTTATCCGGTAGTATTGATTCAAAGTCTATACACTGCTGGCCGCTACCCAGGGAGAGCCAACGAGCTGCAGATGTATCTTTCTGACAAGTTGAACGAACAGTGCAACGTTTTTCCAGTGAACACCAGCCACAAAATGGATCACGTGATTCCAAACAGGCAGTGCAGTTTGTATATATTGAACAATGTTCGATGCGCAATTTCGTTATCTAATTAATGAAGTAGAATCAGCAATTAATGCAAAATAATAATGCAGTTGCGAAGAAAAAATAGAACCACCTTTTGCTTTGAAAGAACATATAAAAAATCCTTTTTGAGTGACATCATCGTATCCTGTAGAATGCGATTGTCGGGATCAACCATAACCTGTTCATATTCACCTGGATTCTGCCCAGAAATTAAAACTTTTTTAATTGCACCATTTTCAGTGCCAAGAAAAGCCAACGAATGTGGACCTGTCGTCGTTGCTGTAACTGATGTGATAGATACGTTGTCAAAATGGAAGAGCGCATGTGCGGTTATCGGTGAGATGCCACTAATTTTTAGACCCACAGTGCAGAAATTGTAAATATTACCCAGAGACTTAAAAAATGCAAATATTTTTAGAGAACGTTTAGTGATATTATGTGCGAAATACTTACACCAACAACAGGACATCGACCATCATTGATCGTACCCGATATATAACCAAGATTTCGATCCTTATTCGTACCATTAAAGCACATATGAATATTCTCAATGAATACCTCCTCAATCTCCTGCAGACTATAAATGCACATTGCCGATTTAGCTTCTACTTGATTCGTAATCTCACGTGAAGGTGAAAATATAGCAACAAGGACGTGATCGTTTTGTTTAATGCCCATTTGTTGTGCCAATTTTTGCCCTGCTGGTGTTATTTTTGCATCACGCAATATATTATAATTGGTATTCTCCCCTGTGGCTAGACATTGTATAGTGATTTCTGTATAACTATCATAATTCGAATCGGTGATGCAAATTCTTGCCAATCGTGTTACATAGCCAGCTTCTTCGGCAAGATGTGAACGCTTCTGCACGATTGCAAAATACGCATATTCGGAAGAATTAAAACCGTATATGTAATCGACCAGAAAATGATCCCGATACTTCACATCTATATTAATTATGGATTGTTGTATTGAGAATTCAGCATAATTTAAATCGTCTAAGCGCCGTGATGAAATAGCTGGGACATCATGTCGATAATCACCGACATTGGTAAATGTTGTACCCACGTACAGTATATCCTCCTTCTTCCAACGATACTGCGCCGGTCCAACAAATGCATACGTGGAGGCGAATTCATCATTTGATGCCAGTGGAATAGCTATGAACTGTGGCTGGTGTGGAAAACGCGCTAAATTATATATTTCACATGCTCCCTGTCGTACACTGCCACATGCAATCAATATTCCACCATCTCCCTGTGCATTGTTCAAAATAAGTATCTTATTGTGATTATTGACCAAGGTTGTCTCAACATTTTCAGGACAACCACCAGCATGACATTGAGGCGAGTCATATTTTGGACCAGTCTGGGTTTGGGTCAACACACGTAAGTTCTCATTCAACTGAAGTATTTTATTTGTTGCACCCGCATAGAACACATTATGTCGCGGATCAAATACTAAATGAGTGAAATAATTTTTATATGTAGTACTACCGCCACTGGCTGCACCTGTTGTTGTCGTTTGTGTTTGGTTGTCATTTGTTGCAATTGTTGCTGATGTCGTTGTGATCGTACTTTTACCATCAATGGCACCTACACCATCTGATACTGTTGCTGATGGTAATACAAATTGTGCCACAATATCATTGGAAGTAAATAGTTGACCACTGAAGTCAATTCTATTACTCAATTTACCGTTGCTACCATCAATAGCACCACTGGTAAATGAAGAGGTTAAAGTGGAAAATGATGATGATGATGCCAATATTAAAGGGATACCACTAATGATGATGACTATAACAAATGTCAGAGTAACAAGTAATAATTTCAATAAAAATTCTCTTTTTGCAGTGGTGATTTTGATGATGGTGGTGAGATGACGGGCTATGGCGGTAATTGGGGTCGTCAGGTTCAATTTTATTTTTGTTGGCATCACTATTCGATCCTGATTAAGCTTTTCGTCATCATCTTCATCACCATCGTTGTTGAATTTTATATGAGCTTTTTTTCTTCTTGTACTGTTGCTGCTGGAAATATTGTTACTCCGACGGCTAAAATTTCTTTGGACGGTTATCAACATGTTCTTGATTTGTATTTTTTAATACTGTCACATAAATATGTATGTAAAATTAATGTGGAAAAGCGTCATTATATATATGTGTAAGAAATATAATAAATACTTAAATTTCACACTTCCTTTTTATGGTCTCTTGTGTTGATTAAATATCCTTGATTAAAAAGGCAATAAAATCAGTTTTTCAGATATTTTATCATCAGCATTCTGTTGATTGCAAAATAACTAAATTTTTAATAGAAAAAAATATATTAGAAGAGTGGGACCATTGTCAATATCTCGTTGAACCATCAGAAAGCACTATAATCAAAGAAGAAATGGCATGGAACATTAACATATACAATATGTCGTTGGCGATGTGAAGGGATAGGAAGACGTACATTCGTAGAGATGTACGTTGGATTAATATTGGATGCGGTAAACCATCATGAGGATCAATCTTCCGTAGGTAAAGTTAGACGAAGGACATTGTTTTGCTGTGCTACAGAATTAATGGGCAAAACGAGATTGGCTGCATCGAAATACAACTCAAATTAAAAACTCAATTCTCCACTGTTTCAATTGTTTTTCTTCTATTAGCTTCTTTTTAAACTTTAACTCACAGTCAAGCACACATTAACACATTATATTGATAACTCATTTGTGCAATGTCCACTTTTCTTTATTAAGTTGTAATGGTAGAGTTGTCACGTTTTTAACTTTTCCAAAGAAACAGCCGAAAAATACACAAATATTTTGGGCTATTAATCGATTCTCAAAATATGTATATGGAAAGCCACATTACTACCGCACACTTTTTAATTCTTGCAAAAGGGATGGTAAATATTGGTTCTCATTTTTGTTAGCACGGCAATCGAGCTGTACATCATTCAAAGGAATAAGGGTATGACAATTCACGTCCGAGAAAAAAGAATTGAACACAAGTGGTGATTTTATACACAGATGACGTATTTTTCTGTGTATATTAAGCTTGCTTACATTTATAAAACATAAACGAAACGTGTATTAAGTCATCAACTGTGTTTTCTTATAATATGATGACTTCCAATATGTCGTGATCTTCTCTAATTGGTTCATTAAAGCTGTACATTTTCCTCACGATATATATAGCTGCATTCTTTTGTAATCGAGTTTCAAAAGAACAACTCACTTATAATTTCCATTTTACTCGTTTATAATTTCCCATTTAGTTACTTAGCAACGTTGGTGGTATATATGGTAGTTTGTGAAATTTGTAAACGAAATAAAATCAAAAAAGAAGCAATTCTGCGGAATCTGTGGTAAATATATTCGTTTACTTCAAATAAATTTTATTTGTACTTGCATTATTCTGCTTAGTTTTGTTTATATTTACAATAATTTGACGTGCAGTTGAAATTTCCCAAGCATGTTCCAGTAGCAGATTTACGACGCCGCCAGTTTAATGTGTCGACCAGTGCCACGTGTGCGCCAACTAGACGCAAAAACATCAGATCTGGTTGAAGTAGTGTGTCAGGAATTCAAGTCCGTAGTGCAAAAAATTTAATGGTAAGTGCTACATTTGCGATAAACCAGGACACATGGCGCGTGACTGCTGTCTACGACGAAAGCGATCAAGATTGGGCTCTCCAGGAAGACAAAAAAAGGAGAATAATGCTGCAACTAGCCACCGACGTAGCGTACGTACGTACCGCCCGTACGTAAGAACATACAAAATTGCATTGATTTTCTCCGCTACGAGCAACGTCTACGTCACCGTCATACGGTGGTGAGTTTTCGTTTACACGACATTCCCATAAGATAGGTCGTGTCAGCAGACACGTTCTACGTTTTTACGTCGGTGGCTAGTTGCAGCATAAGGTGGACAGCGATCGCTACACTAATGCTGCAACTAGCCACCGACGTAGCGTACGTACGTACCGCCCGTACGTAAGAACATACAAAATTGCATTGATTTTCTCCGCTACGAGCAACGTCTACGTCACCGTCATACGGTGGTGAGTTTTCGTTTACACGACATTCCCATAAGATAGGTCGTGTCAGCTGACACGTTCTACGTTTTTACGTCGGTGGCTAGTTGCAGCATAACACAATTTCATCGTTAAACTAAATCGAGTCAGTCAGCGGGCGTGACATGACTCCAACAGTGGGTTGCCCCATTATTCACATTTCACAACTGCAGCGTGTGCCAAGCAGCTGGACTATTGATGTAAAATTAGATAATATGAAATTCATGTTAACCCTGGATACTGGTGCATCACATTCTATAATCAAGAGCTATTTGGTAAAGAGGTTTGAGCCTTGTCTACGCCAGAAAATTACGTCGCGCGGACTGTCTGGTGGTTTTGGTGCCACCTTTATAGAAGGCGAATCCAACTCTGACTTGATCAGTCAACAGTCGATTTGTTTGTTTCCTTCTTCTTTTTCTTTTTACTTGTATTTTTCCCGACACGAACAGTGCGCGCATTTTCTTGTTCAATTTTTTATCTCGAGTGTTTTTTTGTATAAAATAATATAATTAATAGTTTCCATTCTGGAACATGTTTTAGTTCGATTTATTAATAAATTGCGTATATCCCGTATACATATTTCTTGTCATAAACAATATACATAAACGTATACAAGTATATCTCGTGTTTTTTTTTCTTCTTTGTACAAAGTGATATACAAGAGAAACAATTGATTTGTAATTCACGTGCATTTCTCTTCCGTCTCAATAAGAAATTTCTCTCGATATCCAAATTAATTAAATAAATCAAAATTTTATTTAAACATATTCTTTGAGGAATGGTATTGGCTATCAACTAAAGGCTTAACAATTTAGAAGGTGAGAAAAGTTGTGCTGATGCAAATACAACAGCAACAACAAGTATCAGCAGCAGCACCATCACATCAACCGTAACAATAACAACAACAATTAACCATCAGAACAAATGGAAAAAAATCACCGACAACAACAGCAAGATTTGTCATTCAGTCATCAACAGTAATAATTTGATATTGGAAAAGACGAAGATGAAAAAAAAAATATTACCCGAAAACATCAACAACAGCAAAAACATCGCATACAAGTAGTTTTTTTTATTTTATTATAATTTATTTAACGAGTATCTATTTGAAATTGCACGTGGGAACATGAATTCATTGTGGCCAACATTATCGATGACGTAATATTTAGTGTTGATTTTATGATTGACAACGGATTTACACAGCTACAGGCAAGTTGTGGGTAGTGGAAGCGGATAAAGAATCAACGAATAAAAACATCATACTTGGCAGGACGTTAGTGGCACCTAAAGAAAAGGGAATTGTGCTGGTGCGGATATTAAATCCAACTAATACATCTACAGTGAAGAAAGGAATGGTCATTCCCAGGAAGTTGCTACCGTAGTAAACTGCGAAAAGGGTTCGTCGATAAAAAGTGGAAGATCAAGAACTGTGAGAGCGGAAATAAAAGCACAGATAGAAGAATGGGCAGGTGTGCTCACCAAACAGCAAATAGAAAAAGCTTTACAACTATTGGAGAAGCACAGTTCAATATTTTCTTCAAATGGAAAAACTGGAGGACGAACAACCATCGTGAAACATCATATTAACACCGGTGATTCTAGACCACTTCGCCAAGTACCACGACGAGTTCCATTGGCCAAAGAGATGAAGCCATTAAGCTGATTACCGATATGCAGAAACAAGGTGTTATTGAACCATCAGCGAGTCCATGAAGTTCACCAGTTGTGCTGGTAATGAAGAATGATGAAAGTAGTCGATTCTGTGTGGATTACATAAAGCTAAATGATATCACGAAAAAAGACAGCTATCCACTGCCAAGAATCGAAGACACTTTGTACACGCTAAGTGGCTACTGGCAAGTGGAACTTGGTAAGCAGGACAAAGAGAAAACAGCTTTCAGTATTGGCGATGGTCTATGGCAATTTACAGTTATGCCATTTGGCTTATGCAATGCGCCAGCTACTTTCGAACGTTTGATGGAGCGTGTACTCAGAGGACTACACTGGAAAACGTGGTTGGTGTACCTCGATGACATTATCGTGATGGGAAAAGATTTTAAAGACCACCTGGAAAAGCTGAAAGAAGTATTTGAGCGTATACAATCAGCAGGGCTTAAACTGAATATGAAAAAGTGTTCACTCTTGAGCGAGAAGTTAAATATCTTGGTTATAAAGTAACAACAGAAGGGGTACATACCGACGAGGAGAAAGTAGCAGCAGTACAAGAATGGCCTATTCCGTCGAATCTTCACGAGCTAAGAAGCTTCCGAGGCTTATGCACCTACTATAGACGATTTGTTCCTGGATTTGCAAACATCGCCAGCACTCTGCATGAGTTAACAAGAAAGAACAAACCATTTGTGTGAGGCGAGGAACAACAGAAAGCATTCGAACAGCTGAAAGAAATAGGTACAAAGAGTGCTCAAGTACAGTAGACTATAAGCAATAATACAATATAAATAATAACACTATATAACAAACAAACAAAAAACTCGAACATCTCGAAATATTCAACAATATTTCAATCTTATTAAAACAATTATAAAAATACACTGAACCAAAAATATAAGATATATACATATATGCTGACTCTTTTCAGCACCAGTATTAGCGTATCCAGTACCTGGTCAAAAGTTTGTGTTGGACACAGATGCGAGTGGCTATGAAATAGGTGGTGTGCTCTCTCAGATCATAGATGGGCAAGATAAAGTAATAGTATACTGCAGTAAAATCCTGTCGGAGCTAGAAAGAAACTACTGTGTCACTCGGAGAGAGTTGCTCGCAATACTGGAATGTGTAAAGTATTTCCATAAATACTTGTACGGTCAGTCATTTTATCTAAGAATTGACCACTCAGCGCTAAGGTGGTTATTATAATTTAAAAGCCCAGAAGGACAATTGGCGCGCTGGGTTGAAAGGCTGCAGAATTATGACTTTACTATCGAGCATCGTAAAGGAGGACATTACGGCAACGCGGATGCTCTATCGCGTCGTCCTTCCAAAATGGAATGTAAATATTGTTCTCGAGTGGAAAGCAAGGAGTACATTGTCGACATATGACTTGCGAATATCTTGCCGGAAAAGTCATGGACCACCGAACTAGTGCAAGGAGATCAACGGAACGTAATGATTATCGTAAAGATCTCGTAAAGATTATGGAATACAAGGAGCAGGGCATACGTCCAGATTAGAAAGAAATGGCTAATGAGAGTGTGGTGGCAAAGCATGCACTTACGAAACGGATGTTTATTCCGAAGATGGAAAAATCACTTATGATCTTCTAGTGGTACCCAAGGCAAGAATAAATGAAGTGATAGCTGAGTATCACAATGTTTCCAGTGGAGGGCATTTGGGCATCACCAAAAACCGTCGAGAAAATAAATAAACGATTCTATTGGGTTGGATGTCATGACCATGTCGCTGATTGAATTCGTAAGTGTAATAAGCACTGTGAAATAGCCAAAGGTCCCAATAAGAAAAGCCGAGGTAAGTTGCACCAATACACCGTGGGTGCTCCATTTGAGCAAATTGCTAGGACATAGCTGGACTATTTCCAACAAGCAACGCATGGAACAAGTATTTTCTGGTGATTATAGATTACTTCAGTAAATGGCCTGAAGTATACTCCATTCCAAATCAAGAAGCTAGTACAGTTGCGGATATATTCGTCAACCAATGGATTACTCGTTTTGGTGTACCGATGGAGTTACACTTAGACCAAGGTCGAAATTTCGAATCAGTTGTATTCCAAGAGATATGTCATATGCTGGGTATATAGAAAACTCGTACCTTGGAGGAATATTTGAGAAAAGGCGGAAACGTGTTAAGACTGCCAGCTGATTTAAGATTTGGAGTCGCAACACCAACGAGATCAACCGAAGGTAACTACACTACCGAAAAGCGGAAACAGTTGGATGAACTACATCAGTTCATCAGAGAGCGGACGCAGATGATACGCGATAAGATGAAGGCCAGGTATGACTTGAAAGCAAATACAAAAGGGTTCTATGAAGGAGAGCTCGTAATGCTTCATAATCCACAACGAAAGAAAGGACTGTCCCCTAAGCTACAGACTCATTGGGAAGGGCCATATGAGATTATAGCGACGTAGTGTATCGTATTCGAACGTGCCTGGAATAAAAGAGCAAAGTTTAAAGTAGTGCACTTGGAGCTATTTGCGCCATATCGGGGGGAAGTATAAAAACTTGGTCGGGACGAACAATTGATTTCTTGTTTTATTTGGCGTTTTTATTGAAAGTAGACGGAAAGTGGTTTAATGTTGCGTCTGGAACGTAACTCGTGAGCAGTCAGTACAGCATTCTTAGAGTTGGAAAGAGTGTCGCTTCGAATGATTCTTACGGTGAACGAGGGCAAAACGAAGTATCTAGTATCAACAAACAAAGAGTCCCAGCATCTTGGACAGCACGTCACTATTAATAACTAGGCTTTTGAAGTAGTGAAGGAAATTATCTATCTTGGAACCAGCATTAACAGAGGTAATGATGTCAGCATGGAGATATTGCGAAGGATCACTCTTGGTAACAGATGGTACTTTTGGCTAAGTAAGCAATTGAGAAGTCGGGCCCTCTTTCGACCAACGAAAACCACACTCTACAAGTCTCTTATCATGACTGTCCTTATATATGGCGCCGAAGGTTGCACAGTTTCCAATTCAGATGAGAGATTGCTGGGAGTTTTCGAGAGAAAAGTGCTACGCAAGATCTTTGGACCTATTTGCGTTGGTGGCGAGTATCGAATAAGGTACAACCATGAGCTGTATGAGCTGTACGCTGACACCGACATAGTGCATTAAAATTCAGCGGCTGCGCTGGTTAGGTCATGTCGAGCGGATGGAAGAACATGCTCCGGCTAAGAAGGTCTTATATTCGGAATCCGCTGGTGAACAACACAGAAGAGACAGACGGAGTTTTGAGGAGGATGACACTCCGTATCAGAGGATAGTCCCATTTTGTGAAGGTGGTATTTTAACCAGTTGTGTCCTGAGAGATAGCCGGTTATTAGGCATAGGTTTGTTTTACTAAGACTAATTCTGTCAAAAGCTGCATTAATGCTGATGACAGCTTTCGCTTGGCGAAGACCCGTCGAATTTATCCATTGTAGAAGATATTTGTCATGGTAATGTTTTTCTATCATAGCTTTGGCCGATGCCCAACTTATACCGCAAAAAAGCTCCGGGCCCATCAGTGGAGAAGACGAACCAGCTCTAGCCAGCTCGTCCACCACTTCATTGCCCTCAATTCCTTTATGCCCCGGTATCCAACATAATGTGACCTTGTTTCGCATAGAGTTTTTGTAGGATATGAAAGCATTCCGTGACTAATGTTGAGGAGGTGGCAGCTTGGCTGTCTGAGCAAATAAGAACACGCGCTCCTTTGAGCCCTTTGTCATGTATATGACGTGCACAAAGTTCTATGGCATATTTTTCTGTTTGGAAGACAGTTGGCCACTAGCCTATTGCGACACATATGCGGGTATTAGGACCGTATATCCCGGCACCTGTACCTTCATCTGTCTTCGATCCGTCCAACGTAATTGTGTTTTGAGGGTATGAAGCTGTTATTCGTTTTCCATTCCAGTCTGTCTGGGATGATTGTGGAGAAGGGCCTGCGATAGCGTAGTTCTTGAGGCATGGAATCTGAGTTAGAACATATTTCTGTATTTGGTATATTTTTTATGATTGTTTCGTGTCCACTTGAACTCGAAGTTGAACTGTGGAAAAGGTCCATGCGAATGGCACTGATTGCTGCCGATTTTTGAATATGAATGTTAAGCGGCAGGAGTCCTACCAGAGCATCTAGTGCAGCCGTGGGACAAGATTTCACAGCCGCGGTTAGAGATCTCTATCTCTAATGGCCACATAAGTAAGTAACAAAGTAGGAAACATGTTAGAAATAGCTAAGACTTACCGTTAATTTTCAGCAATTATTTTTGTTGACGGTCCTGCTCATTTTCTTCCATATAAAAACGAAATCGAGCCTGTGTTATATGGAAAAACGAAAAAACGAAAAAAAATAGAATTAGTGAATGGTAATTCACACCTTTTTCAAATTTGCATTTTATTAAAACTGAAAACTCAAAATTTTTCTAAAAGAAAATTCTGATTAAAAAATTAAAAATATTGATGAAAATTTGTTGAATTTTCCAAATTATTCCACAAATCTTAAAGATTGGATGTTTGTAGGATTTATCTTCAACCTAGCCGGCCAAGAGTTGCACAATAAGTAGTTTGCCTTCGGGTTTTTCACACCGACGATAACGATGTGCAAGCACAATGTTGTGTATTCACTTCTCAGTTATTGTTAAACTTTTGACGAAGTAAGACTGTTGCGCATGTTTGAAAGAAACGCGCTACAATGCTTGCTCACCATTTCAGAATGCACAGTGTACAGTTTTTATAAAGCCACTGTAGAAGCACGTACTCCCTTTGACACACACGCTAATGCAAATGTTATAGTAATAAAGTAACTGTATTTTTATTAAAGAACGTGTAAAATATTTAAGAATTAGAAACAATGTATAATATACATATACAAAGCTATTGGATTTCTTTTGCATAATACTGTACATACATAAATGTGTCTGTCAACTTTTAATTGTAGTCTGCTAGCTGTGCTTAGTGTTCTCAGATACAAGGGCAACAACAAACTACACACAATTGTTGTTTTTGTTCTAATGCAATTATCTCTTCAATCCATCTTGGTTGCAATTTTTACTTACAGAATCCAGTGATCGAACAGGGTAGATTCTAATAGGATTAAACGTTCACAAAATAAAAAAGTAATAATTGATGTCAGAAGTGGGATTCTGTAAAGATGGTGAAAATTGACCAACAAAGTGGACCAGCTCTTTAGCCTTATTACTATATTTATTATATATGAATTTATTCGTTATTTTATATATATGTACATATGTATATGTATATATATATATATATATATATATATATATATATATATATATATGTACATATTATCAATGACAGCAAGGCACTGACAAGCGAAATTGTTGATGCAATAAAGGAGAACAATGCATCTTCGGAGAGGCTTGTTTGTTTTATGGAAAAATTAGTGGATAAAATATAGGTATTGAAGTACTTTAGTTATTAAGTATTGAATTGATATTTTGTTTTTGTTTTATCTTATTTGAATTATTTTAAGTTAGGAATAATTTTAGTTTAGTTTTTTTAATTTTGATTGAATTGTGATATATTTTAAGATTTTGGATCTCAGGATAATTGATCTAGAATGAAATGAATAAATTCATAATAAATCGAATGCTATAATTTGTTTATTTACTATATATACCTAGCATTTAATAATACGATTGAATAATTTGAACAATAAGATTGGTATTCTATAGTTAAAGTATTCCACAGAATTTATACTTACGAAAACTCAAAGATATTGCATTTCTAATAGCTGATGCTGCCACGTCATTTTCGCCAGATTTTGTAGTAAGATTGGATTGATTTTGTGCAGTGACCATTTTTGCTACATCTTGCATCCAAGTAGAAGGAATTTCATAGAATTAAACTTTTAAAAAATTGTGCAAAATGCAGCACGCATGTATTATTACATTAACGTTTTTTGGTGATACTTGTAAACCTCTGCCAATTTTCGAAATCAAGCTTTAAGTTGACGGAACCCATTTTCCTTTACACGACGGCATCCTTCTACGTTTTTTCTACAATTGGGTGATTTGACGTATATGGAAAAGGCTTTATTAAAAAGCGCGACAAGAGAAAAACCGAGTCGCCAATAAGTAGCACAGGCACACTAACGCCTCCAATGAGTTGGGTATTCTCTTGGAAAATATCAGCGCTTTCATGACTTTTTTTTTCAAAGAATTGTTCTCGCAAATGTAAGACAAGTTGTTTCTTCCACTTGATCCAACCTAAAATAAATATACATATATTTACCTATAATCGCAACTTGTAAATAAAGTTATTGAATACCAGCCTTTATAGTTGTAGTAATCGATTGCATCCTTTTTTTTTGTTGAACCTCTATGTGGCAGCCATCAATGGCTCCATGACATTGTGGAAAACCGAGTTGTGCGAAACCGTCAATAATTTTTTTGACTTCTTCGGGATGAGGTGGATAAGAATTGATGTAGTCCGCTAAATTATCGTATACTGCGTTACAAAAATCGATTCTGACTTCCCCGACAGTACTGCGTCCTACACCGAATAAGCTCGCAACGGTCTGGTATTCCTAACGTAAAATATGCAATTGCCACTCTCTTATGGGGTGGAATGCAAAATCTCATGTTGGTGTCTGTCTTTTCGATTCTTCGAACTCTGTCGCATACTTTTTTGAACCCATCTTTGTTGAGGCGAAAGTTTTCCTTGAATCTATTGTCATCTATTCTGAACACGTCATATTCCCAAAAAATACCATTGCGATCCTTCAAGGAATGTTAACAAATAAATCCAGCTGTCAATTACGAACTGTGAATGTCAATTTACAAGTTTCTGATAGTTTTCAGTTCACGTACTTCTTGTAGATTTTCTCATATCGAGAGTGACAGATGACAGAAATTGATAGTGATGGTAATGTAAATGAGCAGACCTAATAAAACAGCAATCAGCCATTTAGTTAATCCGCAAAACTGCCGTCTGTCAGGTTAATATTTTATTCGGATTAAGCGCGCCGGTAATCCGGATTGACGCTGCCGTCTGTCTAGACTATTAAGTATTTATGAATTACATCCCTCATACATGAATAATATTAAACTTACAAGTTTCCAGACTTCTCGTGATTTTATATCAGAATGGGTCACAGTAGCGGTAGTTTGCATTATCATGTTTGCTATTGCATTCATTATTCTAATATTTCTGAGCAATTCCATCAATAGCATTGAAATGTTTTTTTAATAAATTGGTTTTTTTTATCAGCTCAGACACTAATTGCAGCTAATCCGCATTAGCTCTACGAGTTAATTCTCAAAATTAAAAAGGATTAGGGCAATTTTCGATGGAAACACTGCTGAAAATTAACAGCTGTTTTTTATTGTGAATTTATTCTCAATCCAGCTTACAAAATAATAGGCGTGTTACCTAAAAGAAAACCTTAAACAATCTTTAACAATCTCCGACAGGAATAGCGTTGACGAACCAATAAAACAGTTATCAATTATGAACTGTGAATTTCAATTTACAAGTTTTTGATAGGATTTTATTCGCATTAAGTACGCTATTAATCCATATTAACGCTGTAGTCTGTCTAGGCTATAATAGCCTAGACAGACGGCAGCCTAATTCCGGATTACCGGCGCACTTAATCCGAATAAAATAATAACCTGACAGACGGCAGTATTGCGGATTAATTAAACGGCTCATTGCTGTTTTATTAGTTCTGCTGACTTAAATTACTATCACTACCAATTTCTGTCATCTGTCACTCTCGATATGAGAAAATCTACAAGAAGTACGTGAACTGAAAACGATCAGAAACTTGTAAATTGACATTCACCGTTCATAATTGACAGCCGGATTTATTTGTTCGCCAACACTTTTCATGTTGAAAACTGTTAACAATTGTTGAAAGTTTTTTATAAGCGAACACACCTAATATTTTGTAAAATGGATGGAGAAAAATTCACAATAGACAATTTTCAGCAGTGTTGCCATCGCAAATTGCCCTAATCCTCTTTTATTTTGAGAATTAACTCATCGAGTTTATGCGGATTAGCTGCAGTTAATGCCCTAGTTAATTAATTAACTAGGTAATCCGGAATTAGGCTGCCGTCTGTCTAGGCTATAAGGGTATTAATGTTGAAGAACATGTGTTCTATGAGGAAGCCGAAATAAATGAAGTTGTGCACACTGAGGAAGAGAGCAAGATAGACTCGAGTGCTCAACTAATGAAATTTATGAAATCCATGATGCAACAACAGCTACATAAAAATGCGTCTTGCCAAGAAAACGTTATTCGGGAATTCCAGAAAACAATTGACTACGGACTTCAAAAACATTCAGCATGCCAAGAGGGCGGCATTAGTCAATTGCGTATGGAAATTCAAGAAGGTTCGTCTCGCTAACAGGGCGTTATTAGTAAATTGTGTATGGAAATTCAAGAACATTCTGCTCGCCAAGAACACGTCATCGAAAATCTACGAAAAGGAATAGAACTCAGATTTCAGGAAATATCTGGTGCCATTAATGAAAAAAAAGTAATATGAAGGGACATGTAGATGACTTGGAAGATACGTTCGCGAAATTAGAGCACGAACGCAATAAACTAAAAATAAACGGACCATCTGCATTAGTGATTATAGAATCAAGTACAATTAAACTAAAGCCACCGACATTTGATGGAATCACGCTATTCAACATCTTTAAGCTTCAGTTCGTGACAACAGCTTCAAAGAATTAATGGGATGATAGTTGCAATACTGCTGCTTTAATAGTCGCATTAAAAGGTAATGCTTCCGAAGTGTTACAGATGGTTCTACAGAAAGATCGTGGTAGCTATCAATCACTGATGCACACACTACAGCGAAAACATGCAAATGAATATAAGAGCCAATTGCATCGTGTGGAATTTAGATCGCGAGTGCAACGGAGTAATGCGAACCTTCAGGATTTCGTTTCCGATATTTAGCGTTCTCTGGTAATTCGGGAGAATTCATCGAGAATATAAAAATAGAGGCATTCATAGATGTTATCCGCGACGGAGAGACTACCATGTCCTAGTGATGTCACCAAGGAGTATATATCCCGAAACAGTCAGTAGTACCTTGACGTATGAAGCTGTCAGTTCGATGTGTCGACGAATGTCACGAGTATGCCATCTAGAAGCATTCATTTGCGACAAATCAGGACATATGGCGCGTGACTGCTCTCTATGACGAAAGCGATCTAGATCTAGTTTCCCAGAAAAACAAAAGAAGGAGAATAAAGTGGACAGCGATCGCTCCAAACACATAAACAATTTGTTAAGCTAAATCGAGTTAGTTCAGATGGCAGAGAACTGATTTAATAGTGGGTTGGCCCATCATTCACATTTCACAACTGCAGCGTGTGCCAAGCAGCTTGACTATTTATGAAAAATTGGAAAATATGGAGTTAATGTTATCCAGGGTGACTGGTGACTCACATTGTATAATAAAGAGCGATATGGTAAAGAGGTTTGAGGCTTTACTGGGAGTAAAATTGCTTACGGTAACAGGTGAAGAACGTGGGAACGTGATTTCATTATGGCCTATATCATCGATGATGTAATAATTGGTGTTGATTTCGTGATAGATAATGGATTTACGTTAGATTTAAATAAACGGATACTACGCTATAAAAACGTAGATTTATCATTGAATATTGGATACAAGCGTAGTTAAAACCTCAAACAAATACTAACATGTCAAGGCCAAGAACTTTCAATAAAATCAGAAGCGGTAATTTGTGCACAGATGAATGTGAATGATGGGACAGATGTATGTGTGTCTGTCTTAGCCTTTGGGTTTTTTGTTACTTGTTTACATACCCAGTTTGGTTGTCTGTGCTTTGGTATAATGATTCAGCCATGTCGTTTTGTTGCAGTTGACGGTTCTTTCTAATCGTTGACTTGGGCAAATTTTTATATTAGAGAAAAGACTGTGAAAAGTTAAAGTGTGTGAGCTTGAATGTGTTAATATACTGGCTATTAAATCCTGTCACTAGATTAGCTGGCGCTTTGTGCTCAGGCCTGAAGCACAGATCCACGCAGGGGTTCTTCTGTAGGGTGGTATAACTACTACCTGTGCCAACTATCAGACCAACATCATTAGCAAGTATACAACGTGCACCGATAAATATGCACCGACTAACACGTAATTGTATAATGCATGGTTCGGTGGGCACACACAGGGTCTAAAAATCTTTTGAGGCTACTGTTCGTGCAAGTTCGCGTGTATTTTTTTAATGTTGTTTTTAGTATATCCACTTCCATGTCAAGGGAGCTATCCATCGATGAAGCTCTAGACACGCTATCTGGTGCGAAGTGATTTTAAACTCTTGATCTACAAAGTGACTACCGGCAAGTCGAACATGGTGAGGAGAACAAAGAGAAAACAGCTTTCAGTATTGGCGATGGTCTATGGCAATTTACAGTGATGCCATTTGGTTTATGCAATGCGCCAGCTACGTTCGAAGGTTTGGTGAAACGTGTACTAAGAGCATTACACTGGAAAACGTGCTTAGTGTAGCTCGATGACATTATCGTGGGGCGAGGAATAACAAAACACATTCGAACAGCTGAAAGATATACTATTTCAGCACCAGTATGACCATATCCAGTATCTAGTCAAAGGTTTGTGTTAGACACAGATACGAGTGGCTATGGAATAGGTGGTGTGCTCTCTCAGATCATTGATGGGCAAGAAAAAGTTATAGCATACTACAGTAAAGTCCTGCTAAAGCCAGAAAAAAACTACTATGTTGCTCGAAGAGAATTGCTCGCAATTTTGGAATATGTAATGTATTTCCATAAGTTCTTTGTATGGTCAGTCATTTCATCTACAATGGCAAAGCCTGCATTTACGAGATGGATGTATTCCGAGCATTGGAAAGTGAAGATGGAAAAATACCCAATGATTTTCTAGTGGTACCCAAGGCAAGAATAAATAAAGTGATGGCTGAGTATCACAATGCTTCCGGTGGAGGGCATCACCAAAACCGTCGAGAAAATAAAGAAACGATTTTATTGGGTTGGATGCAATGACAATGTCGCGGATTGGATGCGGAAGTGTGAACAATGAGCAATGGCCAAAGCCCCCACTAAGAAAAATCGAGGTAATTTGAGGAAATTGTAATAGATATAGCTGGACCATTTCCACAAACAACGCAGGGAACAAATATGTCCTGGTGGTGGCCTGAAGTATACCCCATTCCAAATGAAGAAGCTAGTACAGTTGGGGAGGTATTCGTCAAGCACTGGATTACTCGTTTTGGTGTACCGATGGAGTTACACTCGGACTAAAGTTGTAATTTCAAATCAGTTGTATTTCAAGAGATGTGCCGTATATTAGGTATACACATGGGACGTGCAACACTTTGCACCAACAATCTGACGTCATGGTTGAACGGTTTAACTGTACATTGGAGGAATATCTGAGAAAGGTTGTAGATAAATACTAAAAGGACTGGGTTGTACATATTCCATTGTTCCCCATGGCATATCGATGCGCACAACTTGATACGTCGGCCCCTATACCATACCCAAGTTAAGACTGCCAGCTGATTAAAAATTTGAAGTCACAACACCAACGAGACCAACCGAAGGTAACTACACTAGCGAAAAGCGGTAACAGTTATATCAAATACACCAGTTCATCAGAGAGCGGCCGCAGATGATAAGCGATAAGACGAAAACTAGGTATGACTTGAAAGCAAATTCAATAGGTTTCTATGAAAGATAGCTTGTAAAATATAAATGATGACAATGTACATAAATGATAACGATTGTTGAGATGCTGGAGGCACCACAGTACTCCCCGTTTAATGAAAGCGTACGGGTTTCTTTATGATTCGTTTTAGCCTCGACTGTTTCTGTAGTTGAGGTTCATGGTGGAGATGTTGACTTTTCGTTGGTTGATTAAAATTGTAAAAAATTTCGTATTTCGTCGGGTTACCTTATACGGTCTCTCATATGCTGTCGTTAGTGTAGGGCGGATGGAATCACTTCGCACTAAGACATGTGAGCACTTCATCATATCAGGGTGGACATAACTTGTCAAAAATGAGTGGAATACAGTTTGCGTAGGACGAAGTTGTTTCATTGAGTTTCTAGATTTTTAAGAAATTCGTAGGGAGTCTGCTTTGAGAGATCTTCTTCAACGGATTCTCCTGGTATCTTTAACGTCGTGCCGTATAACAACTCGGCTGGGGATGCTTGCAGATCGGGTTTGTACGCTGTTCTCAAGGAGAGCAGGACTAAGTGTAGGTTGTCTGTCCAAATCTCTTTTTCAGCTGCCAAAATAGAAGATTTAAGAACTCTGTGCCATCTTTCTATGATGCCATTAGACTGGGGGTGATAAGGCGTCGTTCTGATGTGTTTTGTATCCAATGCCTTGAACAATTCCTTTATCAGATGGGACTCAAACTGACGTCCTTGATCGGTGGTAATGAATTGTGGGCAACCGTAGCGTGCTATCCATGTAGTAATCAAGGCTCTTGCGACAGTCTCTGCCGTCATGTAAGGAAGAGGAACAGCCTCCGGCCAGCGTGTGTATCGGTCGATTAAGGTTAAACAGTAACGTTGTCCATGGTGGACTGGAAGAGGTCCAATTATGTCGATGTTGACATGATCCAGGCGTCGCGTGGGCGGTGTGTATTTTTGTAACTGCGATTTAATGTGCCTATTCACCTTTGATTTCTGGCATGGAATGCAACAACGCGCGAAGAGGGCCGCATCTTTTCGTATATTTGGCCAAACGAAGCATTCAGTTACCATTTAACAGTGGCTTTGATACCCAGATGTGACATATCATGAACAATCTTTAATATTTGCGTTCGAAACTTCTTGGGTATGAACGGACGCACCGTCCGTGAAGATACCTCACACCACAACTCGTTCGTGTTACCTGAAATTTTAAGGAGTTTAAATATTAGTGAAGTTGTGTTACCCTTGAGTAATTCCTCAGGGTCAATTATCTGCGCTTTAGCTATCTCGCTGAAATCGATCTGGGTCTTAATTTCGAAGATTATAGAGAGTAGGTCTGGCAAGTGATTGCTTGAACCGTTGATATGTTGAAAATCAGTTGTAAACTGGCTTATAAAATCAAGCTGTCGTCGTTGGCGTGGTGAAGCTTTCTCGCTGCTCTGTTGGTACGCGAATATAAGCGGCTTGTGGTCGGTTAGTACATAAAATGAACGGCCTTCCAGCATATACTTAAAATGTTTAACAGCTTTATATATAGCGAGGAGCTCCCTGTCGTAGGTGCTGTACTTCTCTTCTGTAGCCGTCAGCTTTTTAGAGTAATATCGGATGTGATGAGTATATCATTGATGTACGCAAATGTGAACTGCAGTCCACGTAGAGCTTCGTGAATTAATCGCTGGAACGACTGGGCAGCGTCTCGTAGTCCAAATGGCATAAATAGGTATTCGTAAAGACCGAATGGAGTCGTTATAGCTGTCTTATGCACGTCATCTGGGTGAATCGGTAGCTGGTGATACGCCTTTTGCAGATCTATCTTGCTGAAAATTTCTTTTCCCTCTAAGATAGCTGTACAGTCCTGCAAATATGGTATCGGGTACCTGTCTGGCGTGGTTTGAGCGTTCAATCTGCGATAATCCTCGCATGGCCGCCATCCGCCATTGGCCTTTTTTACCATATGCAATGGGCTGGCGTAATTGCTATTGAACGGGCGAATTATACCTTGTCGTAACAAATACTCGAATTCTTCTCTTGCTATTCGTAGTTTCACTGGGTTGAGCCGTCGAGTTCGAGCGAAAACGGGCTACCCGAATGTTTTGATTCTATGCTGTGTTGCAAATGCATTTTTTCGGTAGGGTGACAATTGTGTAATGTCGCAAAACTTTTCCAACAGGTCGGCACATTTGGAAGCGCTATCGAAAGTTCTGATGACGAATGCACCTATCCTCTGTATGGTGCACGGCACATATATTTTCGTCAAGCTGTCGATCAATTTATTGTCCTTAAGGTCGATAAGTAGTCCATAATGGCGTATAAGATTTGCTATTATAATTGGCGTTCGCACATCTGCAACGGTAAATATCTAGTTAAAACATCTTCGCAGGCCGAGGTCGAGGCTGAGATGTCGTTGGCCGAATGTTGCGATTGTCGTACCATTTGCGGCGTAGAGCTTCGCGGATGATGGTGTCAACGTATGGGAATATTGGCGTGGTAAAACGGAGATGTCGGCGCCCGAGTCGATTAAAAAGGATATAGTGGATTTCCGGTCTTTAATTGTAAGGCGGTTAACGCTGGTGTTCACCAGAGACTTTGCACCAACGAACGCCTCGATTCAATTCGGGCTGCGATCGCCTCTGTCGAATCTATAGTATTTGCAGGGTGGTCTACAATTCTTGCTGCTGGACCCAAATTTTCGGAGGTACCAGCAAACATCTAAGTTAGCGCCAGGGCTGTCTCTGCGTCGTTCGTGAGACTGTCGTCGAAATGTGGGTCTAGGACCCTTCCTCCTACTGTTGCGACCAGTATACAGACGGTCGAAACGTTGTGCTAGCGCATTGATAGCGTTTTGTAGTTTGCTGTACTCAACGTTTGTTTGCGATTTTTCCTCAAACGTGGACGTAGGGCGGCAATCTTTTTCGACTGTGCTACTGTTTACTTGGTGGCTAAGAGTGTCAACGATGGCGTCCGCAATTTCTAGATATTCATTCTGCGGGCCTGAACACTCTGCTACAGCAGCTTGAGCGTTAACTTGCAGACATTTTGCCCACAGGTTTTTTACCGCTGATTCTGTCATTGTATCGCCTACTAGTCGCATCATTTCTGTAAACAATTGACTAGGCTTCTGATCACCTAGCTGGGTGTCATTAAGCACTTGATTTAAGCGTCGCTGCTGGCTGTCGGTGCAGAAGTTTATTAGTCGTTGCTTGACGAAGTCATATCGACTCTGGTCAGACACTTCACCTAATGTAGCCAAGAAATATTACAGCATGCGTGGACCAAGTGCTGCCATTACCGTATTGAATTTCTGAATATATCTTTTTATGATCATCGCAGGAAACCAGTAATCGAGACTAAGGAACCATCCTTCAATGTTCCTGCGATCAATCGTGGGCATATCGATTTTGACGACCACAGCGCTGACATCTGCGGGCGTTGTTGGAGTGAAACCTGTGGACTCATTCTCGGTTGCCAATGGTGGTGTTCCAACTGAAGAGTCTTTTGATGTCATATTTGCTGCCTTAAATTTTGTTGGTTATATTTAATGAATTTGTATATGACCATTTTTCGTTAACTGTCTATGCAACGGGTTTTTTCTATATACGGGGTCTCCACTTTAGCGATTTGCTATGTAATCGAAAAAGGCTTGCTCTGTTCGCTGTCCGACGAGTATAAAAAATAATACTACAATTACCGCCTTGCTGGTGTTCTTCTTAAATTCATGTATTAACTTCCAAAAGCAAAAGCAATGCGATAACAGTAATGTACTCTCGTCGTCGTTTATTAAGGGGGTCTTCTACCTTGTGGCTTCATTTTTGACACTGTTTTTTGAATATTAGTTATAGGAAAACTAAAAACGCAATCGAGGTGCGGTTTGTTGCATTCAACTTGTTTATTTAAATACATTTAACACTAATTTTACTGAAAATTTACTGTCTTCGATTTGACCGTGACTTGACCTTGAAGTGTCCCTTGCAAAAAATGCATACACAAATGGTTGACACGATTTAGCTCATGAAAATCGTCTGAAACAAAAAAACCAAAATGATTTAATTTTTTTATCACCTTGGCTATCGTTTGACAGATGGCATTTTCAAAATTTGAAAATTTCACAGAACAGGCAACTTTAAAAAAAAAATTTTTTTTTTTTAATGTTTTCGGGGTTAAAAATATCTGTAAAAATTGTTTAAATAAAAAAAATCTAAAAAGTATCTGTCAGACGATAGCTACATGTTTTTCACAAATTTTGATATATAATTTCAATCAATCAATCAATTAGTTTTCGAGATATCATGTCAACCAGTTACAAAAACGCAACTTTTGGGAAATCGCATTTAAAGATATTCATGTATATAACAAGCGGGATGTTTCCGACGTTAAATTTTCTTTCAAACTGAATGGACCGAAAAATTTATCATGCATAACAGAGATTACATAGATACAGATACATCAGGTATTCGATAGAACGTTAGATAACTTTAGAAAAACGCGATGGGCCAGCTTTTAGGTGGTCGCGAAGAGCGCTGCGATAAGAGCACGCGTAACTGTCTTCGACGGCTCGGAAAAACTCGAAATAATAAGATTTCAGTTATATCCTTTTAAGGGTATATTCCTAACACCTTCTTTGGAAAATTGAAAAAAAAAAAAAAATCGAATTTTTTGAACCAACAAGGTAGAAGACCCCCTTAAATACTAAGAGTAAACTAAATCTAATTCTTACAGCGGCCAAAGAAGAACAATTATAACTAAAAATATAAATGATACATACATACATATGTGGCACTTAAAGCCCCAAAGGGCTCATTGGCCGAGCTTCTCTTCCATTACTGTAGTGCGTCTTAAATTTTTGGACAGTATTAGAATGGACCTACTTATTTTAGCCGGTTCCGAACGGCAGAACACTTGTGACATCACTTTTTCTGAGTTTTGTCACAGAGTTCTTTTTAGAAGCTTTTTCATGGCAAGTTGTTACTGTCGGAAGAATTGCCAATGGCTAGCCGACAGGTGGGTACCATTCGAAAGAAAAATCGATATTAAATGATAATGTACATAAATGATGACGATTGTTGTGATGCTGGAGGCACCACACACACACACATATATATATATATATATATATATATATATATATATATATGTGTGTGTGTGGTGCCTCCAGCATCACAACAATCGTCATCATTTATGTACATTATCATTTAATATATATAATATAATATATATATGTATATAATTATAATGCCAGGGTGGGCAAGGAAGGTACCTTTGGTCCAACTGTCGGAAAATTCAGCCTCCATCAGAACACCTCCGATAACAGAATGAGGTTGACCGACTTCGCCGCAGCACGAAACATGGTAATTGGTGGTACCAGATTCCAGCATCTCGACATCCGCAAAGCGACATGGCTGTCTCTAGATCAACGAACAAGAAATCAAATTGATCATGTGGTGATTGACGGAAGGCATAATTCCAGTGTGATGGACGTGAAATCGATCCGTGGTGCCAACATCGACTCGGATCATTACCTTGTTGCAGCTAAGGTGCGCATACGTTTATGTGTCGCAAATAACAAGCGAGCTGTTAAGGAGCGGTATAGAGAGAAATGGAGTGCGGAGAGACGTCTTTTCAGGCGCAAGAAGAGGGAGTTGGAAAGACGCGAGTGTGTTGGAAAGACGCGAGTGTGAGGAGATAGAGATGTGTACCGACAAGAATGAGACTCGAAAATTCTTTGAAAAGATCAAGCGCCTGAGTGGAGGTTTAAATCCCGGAGTCTCTTCTTGTCGTGATGGAAATGGGAATCTGGTTACAGATGTCCAGAGTGTACTGAGCCTATGGAGGGAACACTTCTCCACGTTACTGAATGGCGATTCTGCGAACAATTCCGCCAGTGGAGGAGATTGCCCGATAACCGCAATTACAGATGATGGTGTTGATGTTCCACCATCCAACTATGACGTGGTTGAAACGGCCATTTTAAGGTTGAAGAACAAAGCTGCAGGTGCTGATAGCCTGCCTGCCGAGTTGTTTAAGACCGGAAGCGATGAGCTGCTCGCCTGCATGCACCAGCTCATAAGCGGAATATGGTCGTATGAAAGCATGCTGGTGATTGGAGGCTCAGTGTTCTCTGTCTCTGTAACCCGCTGGAGGACGACGCAGAAGAGGAAGACCTAACTTTCGGTGGAAAGATCAAGTACTGAAGAACCTGACGGCTCTTGGAATTTCTAACTGGCGCCAGCTAGCGAAGAACATAGATGGTTGGCGAAACATGTTATTTTCGGCCTAAATCGATATTCGGTTGTTATTGCCACATAAGTCAGTAAGTACATATATATATATACTTGTATATAGGTGTGAGTGTATGTGTGTGTGTGTGGCAACCTGTCTTGGATTAAACTGATATTAAAACAATTTTGTAAAATATTACACACACAGTTAATCTGAAATAACAAAGAAAAAAGGCGGTAAGACAAGAATGATGCTATCATTTCATCGAGGAGAATTATTAGATTTCGGTCAGTCATTGGCAACACATCTTAGTAGTAAAACTTCAAATCTTTGCAGTTCGTACTTAATAAATAATTTGTTTTTTTAATTGTAAGATACATGTTAATTATTTTCATTGGTCTTTGCCACAGGTTAGAGAAAGCAAGGAGCGATATTCAATTACCCAAACTGGTGATTCCGACGTAATTCGTGGTAAACGTACCAGCAGCGGGTTGAGAGTACCGTAACAGGAACCGTTATTCAACCAATTTATTTTTTCTTTTTGTCGACAATTAATAGCGAAACCAATCTGAATGAAAGTGGAGTATCTACAGGAAGATCCGCGAGGTAGCAAATCAAAATGCTGAATCGCTCGTAAATAACGTTGCAGTTGTATATGATAGGCTACCGGTTCGACCCATGACAAATACCAACATAGAAGCGTGGTTTACCAATATGGGATTTTGGTATACAGCATCGGGTATAACCGTCTATAGACAAAAAGCGCCAACAGTATTGGCAGCATTAGATCCAAATGTAATCGCTCGACTAATAGACGTAATTTTAACGTTGCTGCAAACTGACAGATTTGAGCACGTTAAGGTAAAAATCATTGAGAATTTTACCGACAGCGAGCACCCACGCCTAAATCGCCTACTGTCTGAGCTGTCACTGGGTGATAAGAAACCATCCGAATTCTAATATAAGAAGCGCGTTGCAGGCAACACTATGGCGAAGTTGCATTAAAAAAACTATAGAAAAAACTCTTGCCAGGTCTTTCACAACCCCTTGTTGCTGCTTCTTCTGGAACGGTCGTTGAATTAACATAAGTTGCTGATTCTATAGTAGACGCTATCGCACATAGCCACATCAACAAAATAAGCACAGTGTCGCCAACTAAGTCTAAATAAGAGGCTTGATAGTTTTACAACACGTAGGCGTTCACACAGTCGCGAAAATTCAAATTCACGTGCACGCTCACAAAGCTGCCGTAATTACCGAATTTTACCAAACGTATTATCCATAAATCCATTATGCGAAGAATGTTGGTATCCTCAAAGACATACGCTCGTAAGTGTCGTAGCCCGTGTTAATATAAACGTCTCTCAGTATTTAGTTTTCTCGAGTGATAGCTCCTTGTCACCATGACTATTAACGTAATTGGCATACGTTAGCTATTCTGCCACACAACTCAAAGTATTCCGCTTATAAGTCCGCGATAAACTATCGATTAAAACGTTCCTTGTTGACACTGGAGCGGATGTGTCCGTCCTGCTTCTCACTCCTAAATCTGTTGATATTCGTGAAACTATAACACGACTCTACGCTGCCGATAGTTTGCCAATTAAGATAATCGGTGAAAAACAAATAAAATTTAGATTTTTCATTGGGTCGTGACTTTCATAAGCCTTTTATAGTTGGCGATGTTACAAGCTCCAACATGGCGCAGTTTTCATTCGTTTCGTCTATCGAAAGCCATCCATGTTGGAAAGATTTCGTGCAGTATCAACTTAAAAAAATATTAAAAATATATAAGCATTTTCTAATAATATGTTTTATATGCCATTGAAAAGGCTTGAAAATGTTTCTAAATTCTCTTCAAATTTCTTATTTAATCAATATTTTGGTTATTTTAGAAAAAAAATCGGTTTTCGAAAAAAAATTAAAAATTTTTTATTTTGATAACATTTAAAATATTCAAAATGGGTTGTAAATGTTATATATCACATAAAAGGTATTAGAAAGGTCTTTTTTTAAACCCATATTGTAAGGAAAAATTACGAATTTATTAAGTAATTTCGATCGCAAATTTGAACTTTAATCTTGAGCCATGCCTTATATGGGCGTTAGCGACAAACAATTTTTGGTTTTTATATTCACAAAAGCTTCTAAAAGAACTCTGTGACAAAGCTTAGAAAAAGTGATGTCACAAGTGTTCTGCCGTTCGGAACCGGCTAAAATAAGTAGGTCCCTTCTAATACTGTCCAAATTTAAGACGCACAGTAGTAATAGAAGAGAAGCTCGGCCAATGAGCCCTTTGGGGCTTTAAGTGCCACATATTTATTTTATTTTTTATATTCACAAAAATAGGCTCTGTGTGAATACGTTTTTTTTCTTTTAAGTGGATAATTCATCACTTGTTCCCAAATTTGTTAATGCTTTGTTAATTGCAATATATTTTTTATATTTTAACATATCCACTTACGTTTTTCATTGTACCAATTAGGGAATAAATATATATAAATACAGTACAAGTATATTAACGTTTTTAAAAGGAAAAATATTTTCTAAAACCAAATTTTTGTAATATATTTAATGTTTTAGTACAACTTAATTCTGTACGTTTTGTTTCTGTTTTCAAGCGTTTATTGTAATCACAATATGAATATTTACATTATTGAAAGTATTGTCAACCGCTAACAGCTATCTTTTCCCATCTTTCTGGTTATATTCGGATACCATTTCGAAAAAACGATGCGTCTTTTCATGTGGTCCACGAATCGACCCAAATTTTGACTTCTTCGAAAAAACGGAAGTGGTCCTCAGTCTGGCCATGAGTTATTGATCGGATCAGGTAGTAATCAGATGGCGAAATATCTGAAGGATAAGGCGGGTGGAATAGAACCTTGCATTAATAAACCACACCCAGTTGATCCCACCAGATACACAGCATTACCTTCGAACCGTTAATATTGCAGTTGATGTTGATGGTTGACCGGGTTTAACTAATAATTTTTTACTCTTGGGGTTATTGTAATGGAGCCACCGTTCATCGTCAGTCACAATATGATGCAAAAACCTCTTCCTTTTAGCCTCTCCAGCAGCAACTGACATGTGAAAAATCGCCTTTCAATGTCTCTTGGTTTCAATTCATATTGCATCCAATAACATTTGAATCCTTTGAATCATTCTCAAGACTTTCAGGCGTTAGGTAGTGGCTTGTTGAGTAAATCCCAACGATTCTGCAAGTTTTTCTTGCGCTTGACACTAGTCTTCACTCAGTAAATCCTCCAATTCTTCATTTTCAAACTTTTTTGGCTAACCAGATCGAGGTTTGTCATCAACACTAAAATCACCACCTTTGCAGCGTCAAAACCACTCTCTACATGATTTGTCTGTTGGAGCAAATTCACCATAAACTTCTACAAGCAAACGATGCGCTTCAGTTGAACTTTTCTTCATATTAAAAAAGACAAATAAAAGTTACCTCAAATGCTGTTTATTTAACAAAAATTCGGACATCTTCGATGAAATAAAAAATTATGATTAAATAATGTTTAAAAATGAACATAATACAATCTTAATATGGTTAACAAATATCACAACTTTCCAACAAAGCAAAAATCAGTTGTTTATGTCAACCACATATGACAGCGATATGTAAATTTGATCGTTCAGTCACGCAACAACAATTGGCACGCAACGCTGGCTATTCAGCCAGCCATTCTATTGTGTGTCGGCAGAGCAAAAGCATATAGAGCAGACAAGGAATAAATTTACTATGAGGAGCAACAACAACGTGCTCCTTTTTTTTACATTCTACTTTTCTGTTCCTTTACATTGAATATCAACACGTGCTATTACTTACTTACTTACTTACTTATGTGGCCATAACAACCGAATATCGATTTAGGCCGAAAATAACATGCTTCGCCAGCCATCTCTGTTCTTCGCTAGCTGGCGCCAGTTAGAAATTCCAAGCGCCGTCAGGTTCTCCAGTACTTGGTCTTTCCACCGGAGGTTTGGTCTTCCTCTTTTGCGTCGTCCTCCAGCGGGTTCCGAATATAACACCTTCTTAGCTGGAGCGTGTTCTTCCATTCGCTCGACATGACCTAGCCAGCGCACCCGCTGGATTTTGATGCGCTTTACTATGTCAATATCGGCATACAGCTCGTACAGCTCATGGTTGTACCTTATTCGGTACTCGCCACCAACGCAAATTGGTCCAAAGATCTTGCGTAGGACTTTTCTCTCGAAAACTCCAAGCATTCGCTCATCCGAGATGGAAATTGTCCAGGATTCAGCGCCATATGTTAGGACAGGCATGACGAGAGACTTGTAGAGTGTAGTTTTCGTTCTTCGAGAGAGGGCTCGACTTCTCAATTGCTTACTCAGCCCAAAGTAACACCTGTTAGCAAGAGTTATCCTACGCATGATCTCCAAGCTGACGTCATTACTGCTGTTAATGCTGGTTCCAAGATAGACAAAGTCCCTTACTACTTCAAAAGCGTAGTTGTCAACAGTGACGTGCTGTCCAAGACGCCGGGACTCTTTGTTTGTTGACACTAGATACTTCGTCTTGCCCTCGTTCACCGTGAGACCCATCCGACGCGACTCTCTTTCCAACTCTGAGAATGCTGCACTGACTGCTCGCGTGTTCATGCCGATTATGTCAATATCGTCGGCATACGCTAACAGCATGACACTTTTGTTGAAGATAGTGCCATTATGTCGTAGATCAGCAGCTCGTATTATTTTCTCCATAATAAGATTGAAGAAGTCGCACGATAACGAATCACCTTGTCTGAAACCCCGTTCGGTATTAAACGGTGCGGAGAGGTCCTTCCCAATTTACACTGCACAACGGGAGTTTTGCAGTGTCATTCTACAAAGTCGAATGAGCTTTGCAGGAATACCGAACTCAGACATTGTTGCGTAGAGGTAATCCCTTACCGGACTGTCGAAAGCGGCTTTATAATCAACAAATAGGTGGTGTGTGTCGATCTGTTTTTCTTGGGTCTTCTCCAGGATTTGGCGCAGTGTGAAAATCTGGTCGATGGTGGATTTACCACACTGGTCTGAAGCCACACTGATAAGGTCCAATCAGGTTGCTGAGCATAGGCTTCAACCTTTCACACACTACGCTCGATAGAACCTTGTACGCGATGCTCAAGAGACTTATTCCACGGTAGTTGGCGCAAATTGTGGGGTTTCCTTTTTTATGTACAGGGCAGAGAACACTGAGCCTCCAATCATCAGGCATGCTTTCATCCGACCATATTCTTCTTATGAGCTGGTGCATGCGGGTGGGCAGCTCATCGCCTCCGGTCTTAAACAACTCGGCAGGCAGGCCATCAGCACCTGCAGCTTTGTTGTTCTTCAGTCTTAAAATGGCCGTTTCAACCTCGTCATAGTCAGGTGGTGGAACATCAACACCATCATCTGTAATTGGGGTTATCGGGCATTCTCCTCCACTGGCGGAATTGTTCGTAGCATCGCCATTCAGTAACGTGGAGAAGTGTTCCCTCCATAGGCTCAGTACACTCTGGACATCCGTAACCAGATTCCCATTTCCATCACGACAAGAAGAGGCTCCGGGATTTAAACCTCCACTCAGGCGCTTGATCTTTTCAAAGAATTTTCGAGTCTCATTCTTGTCGGTACACATCTCTATCTCCTCACACTCGCGTCTTTCCAACTCCCTCTTCTTGCGCCTGAAAAGACGTCTCTCTGCACTCCTTTTCTCTCTATACCGCTCCTAAACAGCTCGCGTTACGCCTGCACGCAGGGTTTTTCTGTAGGCGGCGTCTTTCTCTGCGGTAGCGTCGCGACACTCCTGATCATACCACTCATTCCTCAGAGGCTGGTAGTAACCGATTACCTCCTCGGCAGCAGTAGTCATGGAGTGGGATATATGTGTCCACCGTGCGCATGTATCATCAAGTGGGGAGTGTTCTACATAAGCAGATCCGATAGTCGAGTGGAAAATGCATCTGCTGTCTCTGGTGATCGCAGCTTACTGACGTCGAGCTTTCTCTGTGTGGGACTTCTCTTGTTATTTGCGACACATAGGCGTGTGCGCACCTTAGCTGCAACAAGATAGTGATCCGAGTCGATGTTGGCACCACGGATCGATTTCACGTCCATCACACTGGAAGCATGCCTGCAGACCTCATTCCTCATTCCGTTATCGGAGGTGTTCTGGTGGAGGCTGAATTTTCCGACAGTTGGACCAAAGGTACCTTCCTTGCGCACCCTGGCATTAAAGTCGCCAAGCACGATTTTGATATCGTGGCGGGGGCAGCGGTCATAAGCTTCTTCGAGGCGCTGAAAGAAGCTCTCCTTGGTCAGATTGTCCTTCTCATCCGTCGGAGCGTGGGCACATATAAGGCTGATGTTGAAAAATTTTGCCTTGATGCGGATTGTGGCCAGCCGTTCGTTCACAGGCGTGAACTGTGAGACAAGATGTCGTAGTCTCTTGCTGACCAAAAATCCACATCCTAATTCGTGCCTTTCAGCATGGCAACTGTAGTAGATGTCACAGGACGCTCTTTTGGAGCAGCCCTGTCCTGTCCATCGCATTTCCTGGAGAGCGGTGATGTCAGCTCTGTATTTTTCGAGGACATCAACCAGCTGGATAGAGGCACCCTCCCTATAAAGGGACCGGACATTCCAGGTGCATATCCGTAAATCATTGTCCTTTTTTCGTTTGCGGGGGTCATCAACAAAAGCGGTAGTCCTTATCCGAGGCATATTTGTTTTTTTCATTCAACCCAACGCACAACCTCTAACCGATGAGATTTTCGCCACTCACTTCAGCCGCCTCCCAGCGGGTGCCAGGAAGACGTTTCCCGGTGGTCGCCACATGGAGGGCCCCCATTAATAATAATGAGAGCGCCATCACAGAGTAAGCAGAGCAAGCTATATGACTACCCTTCATTAACAAATAAAGGTAACATCACATAGCGCTCAGATCAAACTACATGACAGCCAGTGAGTTGACTTGCGATGAGTTCAACAAGGATTGCGCTAGCCCCACCTGGTTGAGGCAGTTAGACACGTTACCTTGCGAAAACACCACCAGACCACCACACGTGATATTACTTGCTGATATTTCTGATTGCCTGATACACGGCATCGGGTACTTCGATAAAACGATGGCTTTATGCCTTCCTTCATTGTCAAAATTACTGATATTTTATCAAATTTAATATTATAAAAATGGTAAATAATATTGTGAAATACCTCATATGTTATATAGCAAGTGCATATATTTAAAAATATATGTATTTTGTATATAAGTACTCCATACGCATGTACATACATATATATTGAACAATAGTAAAAATTCTTTATAAAAAATTCTATATATAAAATTCATTCATAAAAATATTTACTATTATCTGATCAGAAGAACCCTGCGTGCAGGCGCAACGCGAGCTGTTAAGGAGCGGTATAGAGAGAAAAGGAGTGCAGAGAGACGTCTTTTCAGGCGCAAGAAGAGGGAGTTGGAAAGACGCGAGTGTGAGGAGATAGAGATGTGTACCGACAAGAATGAGACTCGAAAATTCTTCGAAAAGATCAAGCACCTAAGTGGAGGTTTAAATCCCGGAGCCTCTTCTTGTTGTGATGGAAATGGGAATCTGGATACAGATGTCCAGAGTGTACTGAGCCTATGGAGGGAACACTTCTCCACGTTACTGAATGGCGATGCTACGAACAATTCCGCCAGTGGAGGAGATTGCCCGATAACCCCAATTACAGATGATGGTGTTGATATTCCACCACCCGACTATGACGAGGTTGAAACGGCCATTTTAAGGCTGAAGAACAACAAAGCTGCAGGTGCTGATGGCCTGCCTGCCGAGTTGTTTAAGACCGGATGCGATGAGCTGCTCACCCGCATGCACCAGCTCATAAGCAGAATATGGTCGGATGAAAGCATGCCTGATGATTGGAGGCTCAGTGTTCTCTGTCCTGTACATAAAAAAGGAGACCCCACAATTTGTGCCAACTACCGTGGAATAAGTCTCCTGAGCATCGCATACAAGGTTCTATCGAGCGTACTGTGTGAAAGGTTGAAGCCTATGCTCAGCAACCTGATTGGACCTTATCAGTGTGGCTTCAGACCTGGTAAATCCACCATCGACCAGATTTTCACACTGCGCCAAATCCTGGAGAAGACCCAAGAAAAACAGATCGACACACACCACCTATTTGTTGATTATAAAGCCGCTTTCGACAGTCCGGTAAGGGATTACCTCTACGCAACAATGTCTGAGTTCGGTATTCCTGCAAAGCTCATTCGACTTTGTAGAATGACACTGAATAACTCCCGTTGTGCAGTGAAAATTGGGAAGGACCTCTCCGCACCGTTTAATACCGAACGGGGTTTCAGACAAGGTGATTCGTTATCGTGCGACTTCTTCAATCTTATTATGGAGAAAATAATACGAGCTGCTGATCTACGACATAATGGCACTATCTTCAACAAAAGTGTCATGCTGTTAGCGTATGCCGACGATATTGACATAATCGGCATGAACACGCGAGCAGTCAGTGCAGCATTCTCAGAGTTGGAAAGAGAGTCGCGTAGGATGGGTCTCACGGTGAACGAGGGCAAGACGAAATATCTAGTGTCAACAAACAAAGAGTCCCGGCGTCTTGGACAGCACGTCACTGTTGACAACTACGCTTTTGAAGTAGTAAGGGACTTTGTCTATCTTGGAACCAGCATTAACAGCAGTAATGACGTCGGCTTGGAGATCATGCGTAGGATAACTCTTGCTAACAGGTGTTACTTTGGGCTGAGTAAGCAATTGAAAAGTCGAGCCCTCTCTCGAAGAACGAAAACTACACTCTACAAGTCTCTCATCATGCCTGTCCTAACATATGGCGCTGAAGCCTGGACAATTTCCATCTTGGATGAGCGAATGCTTGGAGTTTTCGAGAGAAAGGTCCTACGCAGGACCTTTGGACCTATTTGCGTTGGTGGCGAGTACCGAATAAGGTACAACCATGAGCTGTACGAGCTATATGCCGATATTGACATAGTAAACCGCATCAAAATCCAGCGGCTGCGCTGGCTAGGTCATGTCGAGCGAATGGAAGAACACGCTCCAGCTAAGAAGGTGTTATATTCGGAACCCGCTGGAGGACGACGCAGAAGAGGAAGACCAAACCTCCGGTGGAAAGACCAAGTACTGGAGAACCTGACGGCGCTTGGAATTTCTAACTGGCGCCAGCTAGCGAAGAACAGAGATGGCTGGCGAAGCATGTTATTTTCGGCCTAAATCGATATTCGGTTGTTATAGCCACATAAGTAAGTAAGTATTATGTGATCATATTTCAATATATGTTAATTTGCTATGTTAATTTACAGAATTTTTCTCCTGGTCATGGCATTGCTCTCTTCAAAATCTCTGTATTCTATAACTCTGTTAAGTGACCCTGATTGTTGTAATCAGAAATAAGCTCAAAAGCCAAATTAGGATTTCTCTAGTATTTCACGTTCTCTGCTCTTAGTGTCACAATCGGTTAAGCTTCCACCTCTTCGAAGTCCTAGTGTACGTTTTGGAGCCATCACGTACGTTGAAACAGCAAATGCTGGTAGTCATTACGCAGAAAGAGAAGCAACCTAGACCAATATTAATGTCGCAAGAGTACTTAAATGACTTAGCAAGAGAGTTGAATTTATCACAAAATAAAGCAGAGACAAGAGCAAAATAGCCCACTTAAAGGAAACAAAATTTTCCCCGTATAGAGCTTATTTTTGTGAATATAAAAAACCAAAAATTGTTTCTCGCTAACGCTCATATAAGGCGTGGCTTAAGGTCAAAGTTCAAATTTGCGATCGAAATTACTCAATAAATTCGCCATTCTTTCTTACAATATGGGTATCTAAAAGCCTTTTCAGTGATATATAACATTTATAACACATTTTGAATGTTTTAAAAATTATGATCAAAATAAAAAATTTCAAAAATATTTTTTTTTTAAAAATAACCTTTTTTTTTTTAAATAATCACTATTGACCTATGTATACAAAATTTGGAACTATTTTCTTTACTTACTTACTTTTTCAATGGTATATAAAAGATATTTTTTAAAAATGCTTCTATATTTTAAATATTTTTTTTAAAGTTGATACTGCATGAAATTTTTCCAATATGGATGGCTTTCGATGGAATTACGTATATGTCTTCAAATTTAGTTTTGCAACCATCAGTACTTTCAGCTTAAGGTCTTTCGTGATAGCCAGGCTTTGGCTGGAAGCAAAACAAATAACCCCTATAGGCACGACGCCGGATTCGCAACCATAAGTATTTTTAGATAAAAGACATTCTTTCTAGCAGAAAAAATTACCCTTATAGGCCCGACACCAGCAATGTGACCATCAGAATTATTGGATAAAAGGCTTTCTTGATACAAATACCCATTGAAGTGGCGCTTACTTCTGTGATATTGGGACATGGAGTGCTTCACATGTCTCCATAGCCCTTCAATTGTGTTGGTGTGCTGCAGAGTTTCGGGGTCTCTGGAGTTAATGGAGTGGTTCACTTCAAAGTGTACAAAACCCTTCTCCAATAAGCAGTTGTAAGCCTTAAATATAAAACTGTTATTAATTGGCTAAGTGAGAAATTTAATTTAAACATACCGTCCAAAACTGAGACACAGTAGCTATGCCGGGATGAATTATAGAGAGCAGGGTTTCTTTATCTCTCTTCTCCACAGAGACAACTCTACCTTTCTCTACAACTCCGAACACCCACTGCCCCTCAACTGCATGAACCCGATGGTACTTCTGCCTCCTGAACTTACTTTCGTTGGTTTCTACAGTTTTTTCTACTCCACCAATTTTTTGGGCCTTAGTGACCATGCCGGTATACATCACTTGCCGACAAAGCTTGACAAATCTATGGCCGTATGACACCAAATGTCCAATTCGTTCATTATAAATTCTTGCGTCGAATTTTATACCCATAAATATGAGCATGCACGTCATTTGTTATTAGGCTATTTTGACTTATTGAAGAAAGTGTAATTTCTCAGCGAAAAGTCAATATTGCATCTTGACTTTTTTTTCTCTTCGCCGAAAACTTCGCATGATACCTGAAATAATTTTACATATTACAATAAAAATATCTATTATATACAGAACATGAACACTACCTCCAAACATAAAGTTCTGGCTGATTTCACCACCTTAAATCTATGGCCATTAACACATTTGTCTATGGAGGGAACACTTCTCCACGTTACTGAATGGCGATGCTACGAACAATTCCGCCAGTGGAGGAGATTGCCCGATAACCGCAATTACAGATGATGGTGTTGATGTTCCACCACCTGACTATGATGAGGTTGAAACGAGTTGTTTAAGACCGGAGGCGATGAGCTGCTCGCCTGCAAGCACCAGCTCATAAGCGGAATATGGGCGGATGAAAGCATGCCTGATGATTGGAGGCTCAGTATTCTCTGTCTCGTACATAAAAAAGGAGACCCCACAATTTGCGCCAACTGCCGTGAAATAAGTCTGCTGAGCATCGCATACAAGGTCCTATCGAGCGTATTGTATGAAAGATTGAAGTACAACAACCTGATTGGCCTTTATCAGTATGGCTTCAGACCTGGTAAATCTACAATCGACCAGATTTTCACACTGCGCCAAATCCTGGAGAAGACCTAAGAAAAACAGTTCGACACACATCACCTATTTGTTGATTATAAAGCCGCTTTCGACAGTCCAGTAAGGGATTACCTCTACGCAACAATGTGTGCGTTCGGTATTCCTGCAAAGCTCATTTGACTTTGTAGAATGACACTGCATAACTCCCGTTGTGCAGTGAAAATTGGGAAGGACCTCTCCGCACCGTTTAATACCGAACGGGGTTTCAGACAAGGTGATTCGTTATCGTGCGACTTCTTCAATCTTATTATGGAGAAAATAATACGAGCTGCAGATCTACGACATAACGCACTATCTTCAACATCTGTTAGCGTATGCTGATGATATTGACATAATCGACATGAACACGCGAGCAGTCAGTGCAGCATTCTCAGAGTTGGAAAGAGAGTCGCGTCGGATGGGTTTTACGGTGAACGAGGGCAAGACAAAGTATCTAGTGTCAACAAACAAAGAGTCCCGGCGTCTTGGACAGCCCATCACTGTTGACAACTACGGTTTTGAAGTAGTAAGGGACTTTGTCTATCTTGGAACCAGCATTAACAGCAGTAATGACGTCAGCCTGGAGATATTGGGAAGGATAACTCTTGCTATCAGGTGTTACTTTGGGCTGAGTAAGCAATTGAGAAGTCGAGCCCTCTCTCGAAGAACGAAAACTACACTCTACAAGTCTCTCATCATGCCTGTCCTAACATATGGCGATGAAGCCTGGACAATTTTCACCTCGGATGAGCGAATGCTTGGAGTTTTCGAGAGAAAAGTCCTACGCAAGATTTTTGGACCTATTTGCGTTGGTGGCGAGTACCGAATAAGGTACAACCATGAGCTATGCGAGCTATATGCCGATATTGACATAGTAAAGCACATCAAAATCCAGCGGCTGCGCTGGCTAGGTCATGTCGAGCGAATGGAAGAACACGCTCCAGTTAAGAAGGTGTTATATTCGGACCACGCTGGAGGACGACGCAGAAGAGGAAGACCTAACCTCCGGTGGAAAGACCAATTACTGGAGAACCTGACTGCGCTTGGAATTTCTAAATGGCGCCAGCTAGCGATGAACAGAGATGGCTGTCGAAGCATGCATCTGTAGACTCGAACAAACTATACATTTTTGATAAATTCAAATCACTCATTTTAACAAATCAATCAACAAAAACCAAATCAATCACAGCAATTCCCAATAATTGTTATATTTTAAAATAACGGAGTTTTGATTAGTGTAACCGACTACATATTTTACATATTGTTATACCCAGATGCACGAAATTACGAATATTCTCCGCATGTGTGAAATCGACACTACTGTACGGAAGTGAAACATGGCTGATCTCGAACTCCATCACGCAGAAACTGCAAGCTTTCGTCAACAAGTGTTTGAGAATCATTTGTAGAATTTTCTGTCCTAATACTATTTCAAACGAGGCACTATGGCGTCTGACAAGCGAAGAGCCCATACTGATCCAGATTAAGCGTAGAAAGTGGCGTTGGATTGGCCACACGCTAAGAAAGCAGCCAGATAGCATCACGCGAATGTCGCTTGAGTGGAACCCGCAGGGGAGCAGAGGCCGCGGACGACCAAGAAACACCTGGAGACGATAAATACTGGGTGAGCTAGCTGCTGCCGGCATCACATGGGAAGGCTAGATCAACTGCCCAAAACCGTGTGCGATGGCGAAGCCTTGTGGAGGCCCTATGCTCTAATTAGGAGTTTAAAGGAGAAAAAAAAAATTATTATCGATAATATTTAATATTATTATTGATATTGTGTAATTTAAATATTAATACTAATATTACACAAATTAAATATTGCGATCTGTTTCTCCAAATTAGTTAACATATTACGTTACACATAACTTAACCGTGATTTCAATTTCCTATTTCTTCTTTTAACATGTTAAATATAATTCCATTCATTCCGTTTATTCGTTTTTATTCTATTCGACTCTGTGAGTATATCCTTATTATATTATCTGGTTATATTTGAACTTTTTTAAACATAAATCCTCATATTAGGATATTCTATCAACTTTTAATATAAATATAAATATAAATTAAAAGTTCTAAAGTGTGTTGTGCCTATTCTTCTGACACTGTGACCTTTCCTTAGATAATTTATTTTATAGGACTTACCTATTTTTCTCTGCTCCTGTTTTTGGCAAATCCTCTTTCACACAACATAATTATGTTTTAATTTATAAACAGTCTGTTTTTATTTAGTTTTTTCCTTTTACCATGTGGTTTTTTATTTAACAATGTGTTTTTCTTTCACTATGTATATAGTGAAAGAAAGAAATCCTTTACGATATATCTTCCACTTTCAATAGGATATTGGATCCTTTCACAATGTACCCTTAATATTATATACGCACTAAGTCGCTCTTCGAGTTATCTTACTTCACTAGATATACTAGCTCGCTTCATTTCATGCGTTCTCTTCGTTTATATAGCCTAAAATATATGACGTAATTGTCAATTTAAACCCGTTTTTGAATAAAAGAATTTCTAAAGAAATTGCAATGATTAAACGAAAGTGGGGCTAAAATTTCAGTTTCACCAGCCTCGAAATTCAAAAATACTAACAAATCAGCGGAAATTATTTTAACAGCTGCAAACGGCATACATACATAGGCGGTCCCAGAACTATTCGATCTAACAAAGAACACAACAAATTTAGGAACATTTTTCTTTATTTCTCAACATAATCTCCTTTTAGCTCTATACACTTTTTCCAGCGATTTTCTATAGCTTCGATACCATATTTATAGTATGAACTGTCTAGCTCATGAAAATAACCATTGTTTACAGCAGCGTCAGGTCTTGTCGTCTGTGGTTGTCGATGCGTGCGACGCACGATCTGGACGAGCGGTGTGGTTTTGCATATTAAGTGTTTTACTGCACCTCGCATTGAAAGCGGTAGATAAAAAGCACGATGGCATTCAGATAGCGTTCATCTCTCCCTCCCTCTCATCCGTTTTCTTCATTATCACTCATGTACCAGTAACGCGTATTGACCTTAAAATTCATTCCAAAGTCACTCACTTAATGATTTTCATGATGGAGAGAGAGAGAGAAATGGATGACGCGATACCTTTTTTGTTGTGAATTTTAGACATATCGTCTTTTTATAACTTTAGTAAAATCAGCCAGGTGGTTTGGTGGTGTTTTCTCAAGGTAACGTTTCTAACTGCCTCAACAGGGTGGGGCTAGCGCAATCCTTGTTGAACTCATCGCAAGTCAACTCACTGGCTGTCATTTAGTTTGATCTGAGCGCTATGTGATGATACCTTTATTTGTTAATGAGGGGTAGTCATATAGCTTGCTCTGCTTACTATGTGATGGCGCTTTCATTAATATTCATGGGGGCCCTCCATGTGGCGACCACCGGGAAACGTCTTCCTGGCACCCGCTGGGAGGCGGCTGAAGGGAGTGGCGAAAATCTCCTCGGTTAGAAGTTGTGCGTTGGGTTGAATGAAAAAAACAAATATGCCTCGGATAAGGACTACCGCTTTTGTTGATGACCCCCGCAAACGAAAAAAGGACAATGATTTACGGATATGCACCTGGAATGTCCGGTCCCTTTATAGGGAGGGTGCCTCTATCCAGCTGGTTGATGTCCTCGAAAAATACAGAGCTGACATCACCGCTCTCCAGGAAATGCGATGGACAGGACAGGGCTGCTCCAAAAGAGCGTCCTGTGACATCTACTACAATTGCCATGCTGAAAGGCACGAATTAGGATGTGGATTTTTGGTCAGCAAGAGATTACGACATCTTGTCTCACAGTTCACGCCTGTAAATGAACGGCTGGCCACAATCCGCATCAAGGCAAAATTTTTCAACATCAGTCTTATATGTGCCCACGCTCCGACAGATGAGAAGGACAATGTGACCAAGGAGAGCTTCTTTCAGCTCCTCGAAGAAGCTTATGACCGCTGCCCCCGCCACGATATCAAAATCGTGCTTGGCGACTTTAATGCCAGGGTGGGCAAGGAAGGTACCTTTGGTCCAACTGTCGGAAAATTCAGCCTCCACCAGAACACCTCCGATAACGGAATGAGGCTGATCGACTTCGCCGCAGCACGAAACATGGTAATTGGTGGTACCAGATTCCAGCATCTCGACATCCACAAAGCGACATGGCTGTCTCCAGATCAACGTACAAGAAACCGAATTGATCATGTGGTGATTGACGGAAGGCATGCTTCCAGTGTGATGGACGTGAAATCGATCCGTGGTGCCAACATCGACTCTGATCACTACCTTGTTGCAGCTAAGGTGCGCACACGCTTATGTGTCGCAATAACAAGAGAAGTCCCACACAGAGAAAGCTCGACGTCAGTAAGCTGCGATCACCAGAGACAGCAGATGCATTTTCCACTCGACTATCGGATTTGCTTATGCAGAACACTCCCCCACTTGATGATACATGCGCACGGTGGACACATATATCCCACTCCATGACTACTGCTGCCGAGGAGGTAATCGCTTACTACCGCCCTCTGAGGTATGATCAGGAGTGTCGCGACGCTACCGCAGAGGAAGACGCCGCCTACAGAAGAACCCTGCGTGCAGGCGCAACGCGAGCTGTTAAGGAGCGGTATAGAGAGAAATGGAGTGCGGAGAGACGTCTTTTCAGGCGCAAGAAGAGGGAGTTGGAAAGACGTGAGTGTGCGGAGATAGAGATGTGTACCGACAAGAATAAGACTCGAAAATTCTTCGAAAAGATCAAGCGCCTAAGTGGAGGTTTAAATCCAGGAGCCTCTTCTTGTCGTGATGGAAATGGGAATCTGGTTACAGATGTCCAGAGTGTACTGAGCCTATGGAGGGAACACTTCTCCACGTTACTGAATGGCGATGCTACGAACAATTCTGCCAGTGGAGGAGATTGCCCGATAACCCCAATTACAGATGATGGTGTTGATGTTCCACCACCCGACTATGACGACGTTGAAACGGCCATTTTAAGGCTGAAGAACAACAAAGCTTCAGGTGCTGATGGCCTGCCTGCCGAGTTGTTTAAGACCGGAGGCGATGAGCTGCTCACCCGCATGCACCAGCTCATAAGCAGAATATGGTCGGATGAAAGCATGCCTGATGATTGGAGGCTCAGTGTTCTCTGTCCTGTACATAAAAAGGAGACCCCACAATTTGCGCCAACTACCGTGGAATAAGTCTCCTGAGCATCGCATACAAGGTTCTATCGAGCGTACTGTGTGAAAGGTTGAAGTACAACAACCTGATTGGCCTTTATCAGTATGGCTTCAGACCTGGTAAATCCACCATCGACCAGATTTTCACACTGCGCCAAATCCTGGAGAAGATCCAAGAAAAACAGATCGACACACACCACCTATTTGTTGATTATAAAGCCGCTTTCGACAGTCCGGTAAGGGATTACCTCTACGCAACAATGTCTGAGTTCGGTATTCCTGCAAAGCTCATTCGACTTTGTAGAATGACACTGCATAACTCCCGTTGTGCAGTGAAAATTGGGAAGGACCTCTCCGCACCGTTTAATACCGAACGGGGTTTCAGACAAGGTGATTCGTTATCGTGCAACTTCTTCAATCTTATTATGGAGAAAATAATAAGAGCTGCTGATCTACGACATAATGGCACTATCTTCAACAAAAGTGTCATGCTGTTAGCGTATGCCGACGATATTGACATAATCGGCATGAACACGCGAGCAGTCAGTGCAGCATTCTCAGAGTTGGAAAGAGAGTCGCGTCGGATGGGTCTCACGGTGAACGAGGGCAAGACGAAGTATCTAGTGTCAACAAACAAAGAGTCCCGGCGTCTTGGACAGCACGTCACTGTTGACAACTACGCTTTTGAAGTAGTAAGGGACTTTGTCTATCTTGGAACCAGCATTAACAGCAGTAATGACGTCAGCTTGGAGATCATGCGTAGGATAACTCTTGCTAACAGGTGTTACTTTGGGCTGAGTAAGCAATTGAAAAGTCGAGCCCTCTCTCGAAGAACGAAAACTACACTCTACAAGTCTCTCATCATGCCTGTCCTAGCATATGGCGCTGAAGCCTGGACAATTTCCATCTCGGATGAGCGAATGATTGGAGTTTTCGAGAGAAAAGTCCTACGCAAGATCTTTGGACCTATTTGCGTTGGTGGCGAGTACCGAATAAGGTACAACCATGAGCTGTACGAGCTATATGCCGATATTGACATAGTAAAGCACATCAAAATCCAGCGGCTGCGCTGGCTAGGTCATGTCGAGCGAATGGAAGAACACGTTCCAGCTAAGAAGGTGTTATATTCGGAACCCGTTGGAGGACGGCGCAGAAGAGGAAGACCAAACCTCCGGTGGAAAGACCAAGTACTGGAGAACCTGACGGCGCTTGGAATTTCTAACTGGCGCCAGCTAGCGAAGAACAGAGATGGCTGGCGAAGCATGTTATTTTCGGCCTAAATCGATATTCGGTTGTTATAGCCACATAAGTAAGTAAGTATTATGTGATCATATTTCAATATATGTTAATTTGCTATGTTAATTTACAGAATTTTTCTCCTGGTCATGGCATTGCTCTCTTCAAAATCTCTGTATTCTATAACTCTGTTAAGTGACCCTGATTGTTGTAATCAGAAATAAGCTCAAAAGCCAAATTAGGATTTCTCTAGTATTTCACGTTCTCTGCTCTTAGTGTCACAATCGGTTAAGCTTCCACCTCTTCGAAGTCCTAGTGTACGTTTTGGAGCCATCACGTACGTTGAAACAGCAAATGCTGGTAGTCATTACGCAGAAAGAGAAGCAACCTAGACCAATATTAATGTCGCAAGAGTACTTAAATGACTTAGCAAGAGAGTTGAATTTATCACAAAATAAAGCAGAGACAAGAGCAAAATAGCCCACTTAAAGGAAACAAAATTTTCCCCGTATAGAGCTTATTTTTGTGAATATAAAAAACCAAAAATTGTTTCTCGCTAACGCTCATATAAGGCGTGGCTTAAGGTCAAAGTTCAAATTTGCGATCGAAATTACTCAATAAATTCGCCATTCTTTCTTACAATATGGGTATCTAAAAGCCTTTTCAGTGATATATAACATTTATAACACATTTTGAATGTTTTAAAAATTATGATCAAAATAAAAAATTTCAAAAATATTTTTTTTTTAAAAATAACCTTTTTTTTTTTAAATAATCACTATTGACCTATGTATACAAAATTTGGAACTATTTTCTTTACTTACTTACTTTTTCAATGGTATATAAAAGATATTTTTTAAAAATGCTTCTATATTTTAAATATTTTTTTTAAAGTTGATACTGCATGAAATTTTTCCAATATGGATGGCTTTCGATGGAATTACGTATATGTCTTCAAATTTAGTTTTGCAACCATCAGTACTTTCAGCTTAAGGTCTTTCGTGATAGCCAGGCTTTGGCTGGAAGCAAAACAAATAACCCCTATAGGCACGACGCCGGATTCGCAACCATAAGTATTTTTAGATAAAAGACATTCTTTCTAGCAGAAAAAATTACCCTTATAGGCCCGACACCAGCAATGTGACCATCAGAATTATTGGATAAAAGGCTTTCTTGATACAAATACCCATTGAAGTGGCGCTTACTTCTGTGATATTGGGACATGGAGTGCTTCACATGTCTCCATAGCCCTTCAATTGTGTTGGTGTGCTGCAGAGTTTCGGGGTCTCTGGAGTTAATGGAGTGGTTCACTTCAAAGTGTACAAAACCCTTCTCCAATAAGCAGTTGTAAGCCTTAAATATAAAACTGTTATTAATTGGCTAAGTGAGAAATTTAATTTAAACATACCGTCCAAAACTGAGACACAGTAGCTATGCCGGGATGAATTATAGAGAGCAGGGTTTCTTTATCTCTCTTCTCCACAGAGACAACTCTACCTTTCTCTACAACTCCGAACACCCACTGCCCCTCAACTGCATGAACCCGATGGTACTTCTGCCTCCTGAACTTACTTTCGTTGGTTTCTACAGTTTTTTCTACTCCACCAATTTTTTGGGCCTTAGTGACCATGCCGGTATACATCACTTGCCGACAAAGCTTGACAAATCTATGGCCGTATGACACCAAATGTCCAATTCGTTCATTATAAATTCTTGCGTCGAATTTTATACCCATAAATATGAGCATGCACGTCATTTGTTATTAGGCTATTTTGACTTATTGAAGAAAGTGTAATTTCTCAGCGAAAAGTCAATATTGCATCTTGACTTTTTTTTCTCTTCGCCGAAAACTTCGCATGATACCTGAAATAATTTTACATATTACAATAAAAATATCTATTATATACAGAACATGAACACTACCTCCAAACATAAAGTTCTGGCTGATTTCACCACCTTAAATCTATGGCCATTAACACATTTGTCTATGGAGGGAACACTTCTCCACGTTACTGAATGGCGATGCTACGAACAATTCCGCCAGTGGAGGAGATTGCCCGATAACCGCAATTACAGATGATGGTGTTGATGTTCCACCACCTGACTATGATGAGGTTGAAACGAGTTGTTTAAGACCGGAGGCGATGAGCTGCTCGCCTGCAAGCACCAGCTCATAAGCGGAATATGGGCGGATGAAAGCATGCCTGATGATTGGAGGCTCAGTATTCTCTGTCTCGTACATAAAAAAGGAGACCCCACAATTTGCGCCAACTGCCGTGAAATAAGTCTGCTGAGCATCGCATACAAGGTCCTATCGAGCGTATTGTATGAAAGATTGAAGTACAACAACCTGATTGGCCTTTATCAGTATGGCTTCAGACCTGGTAAATCTACAATCGACCAGATTTTCACACTGCGCCAAATCCTGGAGAAGACCTAAGAAAAACAGTTCGACACACATCACCTATTTGTTGATTATAAAGCCGCTTTCGACAGTCCAGTAAGGGATTACCTCTACGCAACAATGTGTGCGTTCGGTATTCCTGCAAAGCTCATTTGACTTTGTAGAATGACACTGCATAACTCCCGTTGTGCAGTGAAAATTGGGAAGGACCTCTCCGCACCGTTTAATACCGAACGGGGTTTCAGACAAGGTGATTCGTTATCGTGCGACTTCTTCAATCTTATTATGGAGAAAATAATACGAGCTGCAGATCTACGACATAACGCACTATCTTCAACATCTGTTAGCGTATGCTGATGATATTGACATAATCGGCATGAACACGCGAGCAGTCAGTGCAGCATTCTCAGAGTTGGAAAGAGAGTCGCGTAGGATGGGTCTCACGGTGAACGAGGGCAAGACGAAATATCTAGTGTCAACAAACAAAGAGTCCCGGCGTCTTGGACAGCACGTCACTGTTGACAACTACGCTTTTGAAGTAGTAAGGGACTTTGTCTATCTTGGAACCAGCATTAACAGCAGTAATGACGTCGGCTTGGAGATCATGCGTAGGATAACTCTTGCTAACAGGTGTTACTTTGGGCTGAGTAAGCAATTGAAAAGTCGAGCCCTCTCTCGAAGAACGAAAACTACACTCTACAAGTCTCTCATCATGCCTGTCCTAACATATGGCGCTGAAGCCTGGACAATTTCCATCTTGGATGAGCGAATGCTTGGAGTTTTCGAGAGAAAGGTCCTACGCAGGACCTTTGGACCTATTTGCGTTGGTGGCGAGTACCGAATAAGGTACAACCATGAGCTGTACGAGCTATATGCCGATATTGACATAGTAAACCGCATCAAAATCCAGCGGCTGCGCTGGCTAGGTCATGTCGAGCGAATGGAAGAACACGCTCCAGCTAAGAAGGTGTTATATTCGGAACCCGCTGGAGGACGACGCAGAAGAGGAAGACCAAACCTCCGGTGGAAAGACCAAGTACTGGAGAACCTGACGGCGCTTGGAATTTCTAACTGGCGCCAGCTAGCGAAGAACAGAGATGGCTGGCGAAGCATGTTATTTTCGGCCTAAATCGATATTCGGTTGTTATAGCCACATAAGTAAGTAAGTATTATGTGATCATATTTCAATATATGTTAATTTGCTATGTTAATTTACAGAATTTTTCTCCTGGTCATGGCATTGCTCTCTTCAAAATCTCTGTATTCTATAACTCTGTTAAGTGACCCTGATTGTTGTAATCAGAAATAAGCTCAAAAGCCAAATTAGGATTTCTCTAGTATTTCACGTTCTCTGCTCTTAGTGTCACAATCGGTTAAGCTTCCACCTCTTCGAAGTCCTAGTGTACGTTTTGGAGCCATCACGTACGTTGAAACAGCAAATGCTGGTAGTCATTACGCAGAAAGAGAAGCAACCTAGACCAATATTAATGTCGCAAGAGTACTTAAATGACTTAGCAAGAGAGTTGAATTTATCACAAAATAAAGCAGAGACAAGAGCAAAATAGCCCACTTAAAGGAAACAAAATTTTCCCCGTATAGAGCTTATTTTTGTGAATATAAAAAACCAAAAATTGTTTCTCGCTAACGCTCATATAAGGCGTGGCTTAAGGTCAAAGTTCAAATTTGCGATCGAAATTACTCAATAAATTCGCCATTCTTTCTTACAATATGGGTATCTAAAAGCCTTTTCAGTGATATATAACATTTATAACACATTTTGAATGTTTTAAAAATTATGATCAAAATAAAAAATTTCAAAAATATTTTTTTTTTAAAAATAACCTTTTTTTTTTTAAATAATCACTATTGACCTATGTATACAAAATTTGGAACTATTTTCTTTACTTACTTACTTTTTCAATGGTATATAAAAGATATTTTTTAAAAATGCTTCTATATTTTAAATATTTTTTTTAAAGTTGATACTGCATGAAATTTTTCCAATATGGATGGCTTTCGATGGAATTACGTATATGTCTTCAAATTTAGTTTTGCAACCATCAGTACTTTCAGCTTAAGGTCTTTCGTGATAGCCAGGCTTTGGCTGGAAGCAAAACAAATAACCCCTATAGGCACGACGCCGGATTCGCAACCATAAGTATTTTTAGATAAAAGACATTCTTTCTAGCAGAAAAAATTACCCTTATAGGCCCGACACCAGCAATGTGACCATCAGAATTATTGGATAAAAGGCTTTCTTGATACAAATACCCATTGAAGTGGCGCTTACTTCTGTGATATTGGGACATGGAGTGCTTCACATGTCTCCATAGCCCTTCAATTGTGTTGGTGTGCTGCAGAGTTTCGGGGTCTCTGGAGTTAATGGAGTGGTTCACTTCAAAGTGTACAAAACCCTTCTCCAATAAGCAGTTGTAAGCCTTAAATATAAAACTGTTATTAATTGGCTAAGTGAGAAATTTAATTTAAACATACCGTCCAAAACTGAGACACAGTAGCTATGCCGGGATGAATTATAGAGAGCAGGGTTTCTTTATCTCTCTTCTCCACAGAGACAACTCTACCTTTCTCTACAACTCCGAACACCCACTGCCCCTCAACTGCATGAACCCGATGGTACTTCTGCCTCCTGAACTTACTTTCGTTGGTTTCTACAGTTTTTTCTACTCCACCAATTTTTTGGGCCTTAGTGACCATGCCGGTATACATCACTTGCCGACAAAGCTTGACAAATCTATGGCCGTATGACACCAAATGTCCAATTCGTTCATTATAAATTCTTGCGTCGAATTTTATACCCATAAATATGAGCATGCACGTCATTTGTTATTAGGCTATTTTGACTTATTGAAGAAAGTGTAATTTCTCAGCGAAAAGTCAATATTGCATCTTGACTTTTTTTTCTCTTCGCCGAAAACTTCGCATGATACCTGAAATAATTTTACATATTACAATAAAAATATCTATTATATACAGAACATGAACACTACCTCCAAACATAAAGTTCTGGCTGATTTCACCACCTTAAATCTATGGCCATTAACACATTTGTCTATGGAGGGAACACTTCTCCACGTTACTGAATGGCGATGCTACGAACAATTCCGCCAGTGGAGGAGATTGCCCGATAACCGCAATTACAGATGATGGTGTTGATGTTCCACCACCTGACTATGATGAGGTTGAAACGAGTTGTTTAAGACCGGAGGCGATGAGCTGCTCGCCTGCAAGCACCAGCTCATAAGCGGAATATGGGCGGATGAAAGCATGCCTGATGATTGGAGGCTCAGTATTCTCTGTCTCGTACATAAAAAAGGAGACCCCACAATTTGCGCCAACTGCCGTGAAATAAGTCTGCTGAGCATCGCATACAAGGTCCTATCGAGCGTATTGTATGAAAGATTGAAGTACAACAACCTGATTGGCCTTTATCAGTATGGCTTCAGACCTGGTAAATCTACAATCGACCAGATTTTCACACTGCGCCAAATCCTGGAGAAGACCTAAGAAAAACAGTTCGACACACATCACCTATTTGTTGATTATAAAGCCGCTTTCGACAGTCCAGTAAGGGATTACCTCTACGCAACAATGTGTGCGTTCGGTATTCCTGCAAAGCTCATTTGACTTTGTAGAATGACACTGCATAACTCCCGTTGTGCAGTGAAAATTGGGAAGGACCTCTCCGCACCGTTTAATACCGAACGGGGTTTCAGACAAGGTGATTCGTTATCGTGCGACTTCTTCAATCTTATTATGGAGAAAATAATACGAGCTGCAGATCTACGACATAACGCACTATCTTCAACATCTGTTAGCGTATGCTGATGATATTGACATAATCGACATGAACACGCGAGCAGTCAGTGCAGCATTCTCAGAGTTGGAAAGAGAGTCGCGTCGGATGGGTCTCACGGTGAACGAGGGCAAGACAAAGTATCTAGTGTCAACAAACAAAGAGTCCCGGCGTCTTGGACAGCCCATCACTGTTGACAACTACGGTTTTGAAGTAGTAAGGGACTTTGTCTATCTTGGAACCAGCATTAACAGCAGTAATGACGTCAGCCTGGAGATATTGGGAAGGATAACTCTTGCTAACAGGTGTTACTTTGGGCTGAGTAAGCAATTGAGAAGTCGAGCCCTCTCTCGAAGAACGAAAACTACACTCTACAAGTCTCTCATCATGCCTGTCCTAACATATGGCGATGAAGCCTGGACAATTTTCACCTCGGATGAGCGAATGCTTGGAGTTTTCGAGAGAAAAGTCCTACGCAAGATTTTTGGACCTATTTGCGTTGGTGGCGAGTACCGAATAAGGTACAACCATGAGCTATGCGAGCTATATGCCGATATTGACATAGTAAAGCACATCAAAATCCAGCGGCTGCGCTGGCTAGGTCATGTCGAGCGAATGGAAGAACACGCTCCAGTTAAGAAGGTGTTATATTCGGACCACGCTGGAGGACGACGCAGAAGAGGAAGACCTAACCTCCGGTGGAAAGACCAATTACTGGAGAACCTGACTGCGCTTGGAATTTCTAAATGGCGCCAGCTAGCGATGAACAGAGATGGCTGTCGAAGCATGCATCTGTAGACTCGAACAAACTATACATTTTTGATAAATTCAAATCACTCATTTTAACAAATCAATCAACAAAAACCAAATCAATCACAGCAATTCCCAATAATTGTTATATTTTAAAATAACGGAGTTTTGATTAGTGTAACCGACTACATATTTTACATATTGTTATACCCAGATGCACGAAATTACGAATATTCTCCGCATGTGTGAAATCGACACTACTGTACGGAAGTGAAACATGGCTGATCTCGAACTCCATCACGCAGAAACTGCAAGCTTTCGTCAACAAGTGTTTGAGAATCATTTGTAGAATTTTCTGTCCTAATACTATTTCAAACGAGGCACTATGGCGTCTGACAAGCGAAGAGCCCATACTGATCCAGATTAAGCGTAGAAAGTGGCGTTGGATTGGCCACACGCTAAGAAAGCAGCCAGATAGCATCACGCGAATGTCGCTTGAGTGGAACCCGCAGGGGAGCAGAGGCCGCGGACGACCAAGAAACACCTGGAGACGATAAATACTGGGTGAGCTAGCTGCTGCCGGCATCACATGGGAAGGCTAGATCAACTGCCCAAAACCGTGTGCGATGGCGAAGCCTTGTGGAGGCCCTATGCTCTAATTAGGAGTTTAAAGGAGAAAAAAAAAATTATTATCGATAATATTTAATATTATTATTGATATTGTGTAATTTAAATATTAATACTAATATTACACAAATTAAATATTGCGATCTGTTTCTCCAAATTAGTTAACATATTACGTTACACATAACTTAACCGTGATTTCAATTTCCTATTTCTTCTTTTAACATGTTAAATATAATTCCATTCATTCCGTTTATTCGTTTTTATTCTATTCGACTCTGTGAGTATATCCTTATTATATTATCTGGTTATATTTGAACTTTTTTAAACATAAATCCTCATATTAGGATATTCTATCAACTTTTAATATAAATATAAATATAAATTAAAAGTTCTAAAGTGTGTTGTGCCTATTCTTCTGACACTGTGACCTTTCCTTAGATAATTTATTTTATAGGACTTACCTATTTTTCTCTGCTCCTGTTTTTGGCAAATCCTCTTTCACACAACATAATTATGTTTTAATTTATAAACAGTCTGTTTTTATTTAGTTTTTTCCTTTTACCATGTGGTTTTTTATTTAACAATGTGTTTTTCTTTCACTATGTATATAGTGAAAGAAAGAAATCCTTTACGATATATCTTCCACTTTCAATAGGATATTGGATCCTTTCACAATGTACCCTTAATATTATATACGCACTAAGTCGCTCTTCGAGTTATCTTACTTCACTAGATATACTAGCTCGCTTCATTTCATGCGTTCTCTTCGTTTATATAGCCTAAAATATATGACGTAATTGTCAATTTAAACCCGTTTTTGAATAAAAGAATTTCTAAAGAAATTGCAATGATTAAACGAAAGTGGGGCTAAAATTTCAGTTTCACCAGCCTCGAAATTCAAAAATACTAACAAATCAGCGGAAATTATTTTAACAGCTGCAAACGGCATACATACATAGGCGGTCCCAGAACTATTCGATCTAACAAAGAACACAACAAATTTAGGAACATTTTTCTTTATTTCTCAACATAATCTCCTTTTAGCTCTATACACTTTTTCCAGCGATTTTCTATAGCTTCGATACCATATTTATAGTATGAACTGTCTAGCTCATGAAAATAACCATTGTTTACAGCAGCGTCAGGTCTTGTCGTCTGTGGTTGTCGATGCGTGCGACGCACGATCTGGACGAGCGGTGTGGTTTTGCATATTAAGTGTTTTACTGCACCTCGCATTGAAAGCGGTAGATAAAAAGCACGATGGCATTCAGATAGCGTTCATCTCTCCCTCCCTCTCATCCGTTTTCTTCATTATCACTCATGTACCAGTAACGCGTATTGACCTTAAAATTCATTCCAAAGTCACTCACTTAATGATTTTCATGATGGAGAGAGAGAGAGAAATGGATGACGCGATACCTTTTTTGTTGTGAATTTTAGACATATCGTCTTTTTATAACTTTAGTAAAATCAGCCAGGTGGTTTGGTGGTGTTTTCTCAAGGTAACGTTTCTAACTGCCTCAACAGGGTGGGGCTAGCGCAATCCTTGTTGAACTCATCGCAAGTCAACTCACTGGCTGTCATTTAGTTTGATCTGAGCGCTATGTGATGATACCTTTATTTGTTAATGAGGGGTAGTCATATAGCTTGCTCTGCTTACTATGTGATGGCGCTTTCATTAATATTCATGGGGGCCCTCCATGTGGCGACCACCGGGAAACGTCTTCCTGGCACCCGCTGGGAGGCGGCTGAAGGGAGTGGCGAAAATCTCCTCGGTTAGAAGTTGTGCGTTGGGTTGAATGAAAAAAACAAATATGCCTCGGATAAGGACTACCGCTTTTGTTGATGACCCCCGCAAACGAAAAAAGGACAATGATTTACGGATATGCACCTGGAATGTCCGGTCCCTTTATAGGGAGGGTGCCTCTATCCAGCTGGTTGATGTCCTCGAAAAATACAGAGCTGACATCACCGCTCTCCAGGAAATGCGATGGACAGGACAGGGCTGCTCCAAAAGAGCGTCCTGTGACATCTACTACAATTGCCATGCTGAAAGGCACGAATTAGGATGTGGATTTTTGGTCAGCAAGAGATTACGACATCTTGTCTCACAGTTCACGCCTGTAAACGAACGGCTGGCCACAATCCGCATCAAGGCAAAATTTTTCAACATCAGTCTTATATGTGCCCACGCTCCGACAGATGAGAAGGACAATGTGACCAAGGAGAGCTTCTTTCAGCTCCTCGAAGAAGCTTATGACCGCTGCCCCCGCCACGATATCAAAATCGTGCTTGGCGACTTTAATGCCAGGGTGGGCAAGGAAGGTACCTTTGGTCCAACTGTCGGAAAATTCAGCCTCCACCAGAACACCTCCGATAACGGAATGAGGCTGATCGACTTCGCCGCAGCACGAAACATGGTAATTGGTGGTACCAGATTCCAGCATCTCGACATCCACAAAGCGACATGGCTGTCTCCAGATCAACGTACAAGAAACCGAATTGATCATGTGGTGATTGACGGAAGGCATGCTTCCAGTGTGATGGACGTGAAATCGATCCGTGGTGCCAACATCGACTCTGATCACTACCTTGTTGCAGCTAAGGTGCGCACACGCTTATGTGTCGCAATAACAAGAGAAGTCCCACACAGAGAAAGCTCGACGTCAGTAAGCTGCGATCACCAGAGACAGCAGATGCATTTTCCACTCGACTATCGGATTTGCTTATGCAGAACACTCCCCCACTTGATGATACATGCGCACGGTGGACACATATATCCCACTCCATGACTACTGCTGCCGAGGAGGTAATCGCTTACTACCGCCCTCTGAGGTATGATCAGGAGTGTCGCGACGCTACCGCAGAGGAAGACGCCGCCTACAGAAGAACCCTGCGTGCAGGCGCAACGCGAGCTGTTAAGGAGCGGTATAGAGAGAAATGGAGTGCGGAGAGACGTCTTTTCAGGCGCAAGAAGAGGGAGTTGGAAAGACGTGAGTGTGCGGAGATAGAGATGTGTACCGACAAGAATAAGACTCGAAAATTCTTCGAAAAGATCAAGCGCCTAAGTGGAGGTTTAAATCCAGGAGCCTCTTCTTGTCGTGATGGAAATGGGAATCTGGTTACAGATGTCCAGAGTGTACTGAGCCTATGGAGGGAACACTTCTCCACGTTACTGAATGGCGATGCTACGAACAATTCTGCCAGTGGAGGAGATTGCCCGATAACCCCAATTACAGATGATGGTGTTGATGTTCCACCACCCGACTATGACGACGTTGAAACGGCCATTTTAAGGCTGAAGAACAACAAAGCTTCAGGTGCTGATGGCCTGCCTGCCGAGTTGTTTAAGACCGGAGGCGATGAGCTGCTCACCCGCATGCACCAGCTCATAAGCAGAATATGGTCGGATGAAAGCATGCCTGATGATTGGAGGCTCAGTGTTCTCTGTCCTGTACATAAAAAGGAGACCCCACAATTTGCGCCAACTACCGTGGAATAAGTCTCCTGAGCATCGCATACAAGGTTCTATCGAGCGTACTGTGTGAAAGGTTGAAGTACAACAACCTGATTGGCCTTTATCAGTATGGCTTCAGACCTGGTAAATCCACCATCGACCAGATTTTCACACTGCGCCAAATCCTGGAGAAGATCCAAGAAAAACAGATCGACACACACCACCTATTTGTTGATTATAAAGCCGCTTTCGACAGTCCGGTAAGGGATTACCTCTACGCAACAATGTCTGAGTTCGGTATTCCTGCAAAGCTCATTCGACTTTGTAGAATGACACTGCATAACTCCCGTTGTGCAGTGAAAATTGGGAAGGACCTCTCCGCACCGTTTAATACCGAACGGGGTTTCAGACAAGGTGATTCGTTATCGTGCAACTTCTTCAATCTTATTATGGAGAAAATAATAAGAGCTGCTGATCTACGACATAATGGCACTATCTTCAACAAAAGTGTCATGCTGTTAGCGTATGCCGACGATATTGACATAATCGGCATGAACACGCGAGCAGTCAGTGCAGCATTCTCAGAGTTGGAAAGAGAGTCGCGTCGGATGGGTCTCACGGTGAACGAGGGCAAGACGAAGTATCTAGTGTCAACAAACAAAGAGTCCCGGCGTCTTGGACAGCACGTCACTGTTGACAACTACGCTTTTGAAGTAGTAAGGGACTTTGTCTATCTTGGAACCAGCATTAACAGCAGTAATGACGTCAGCTTGGAGATCATGCGTAGGATAACTCTTGCTAACAGGTGTTACTTTGGGCTGAGTAAGCAATTGAAAAGTCGAGCCCTCTCTCGAAGAACGAAAACTACACTCTACAAGTCTCTCATCATGCCTGTCCTAGCATATGGCGCTGAAGCCTGGACAATTTCCATCTCGGATGAGCGAATGATTGGAGTTTTCGAGAGAAAAGTCCTACGCAAGATCTTTGGACCTATTTGCGTTGGTGGCGAGTACCGAATAAGGTACAACCATGAGCTGTACGAGCTATATGCCGATATTGACATAGTAAAGCACATCAAAATCCAGCGGCTGCGCTGGCTAGGTCATGTCGAGCGAATGGAAGAACACGTTCCAGCTAAGAAGGTGTTATATTCGGAACCCGTTGGAGGACGGCGCAGAAGAGGAAGACCAAACCTCCGGTGGAAAGACCAAGTACTGGAGAACCTGACGGCGCTTGGAATTTCTAACTGGCGCCAGCTAGCGAAGAACAGAGATGGCTGGCGAAGCATGTTATTTTCGGCCTAAATCGATATTCGGTTGTTATGGCCACATAAGTAAGTAAGTAAGTAAGTAGTAAAGTCAGCCAGCAATTTTAAAAATCATTCTTCTTTTAGCGGTATTGGATTGAATTGATATTGTGCAGGAGTCGGTTTGATTCTGCTGGGACGTAAAATATATTCATTTTGTTAAGAGTTAAAGAATATTATTTAATTAAAAAAACAAAATCGGATTTCAATTGGAATTTTTATTTCGTGATCCTATTTAATCTACTCCCCGTCAATAATCATCTCTTTATTGCTTTCAATTAAAAGCACCACCGCCGTAGTCGACAAAGAAAATGTAATTTGCGAATTCTGCTTGCATGAGGGTGTGTGTAAGTGAAGTGTTGAAAAGTTTTCAATTATACAACTGCGAAAGGAACCAACAATAGGAAAGTTAACAACACATTGTGCAAAAGAAATATACCGAACAGAGCGTTTCATAAAGACTATATAAATCCTTTATCTAGCCTTGTATACAGGTAATGGTAAAATAAAATAATTTTACCGTTGCATCCCAACTTTCGATTACTCGGAATTTGTGCTTCTATATTTTTTTGTGAATATAAACATTTTTGCTAAAGCACATATCATCAACATCGTGTACATCTTATTACTACATCTACTTCAAAACTATCAGTTACACATCTGCAAAGCGATCGAATTGTCGAATTCTTGATTTGTGCTTCGTACCTGCAAATATCTGTTGGAGAAATTTCTGTAACAGGCACTAAGCATGTCGTACATATGCACACTTTCATATACCGTTCTTTTTCTATTCTCTTTTTACTCAGTCTCTTATAACTGTTTCTCATTTTTTTCTGTACCAAATGGAATTCTAACATTGTTAAATGTTTTTGCAACTTATACTCTCAATAAAGCACTTGAACTAAACGGACGCTTCTTATTTTTACTGCAACATAGTGATTTTATTATTCTTGAATCCTAACAGGTTATGGGCCCAGGAATGCAAGAATAAAAATTCTTTTTTTTTAAAAAATAGTTTTCGTGTATTATGAGTGATATCGAAGTTGAGGAATTTGCAAAGATCGCGGAAAATAAAAATAATATTATTGAGGTTAATATTGAGAAACGTGATCTCATTGATACACCGGTTTTGAAAATGGCGTCTAGTTCTGTGACTAGCTCCTCTCGCATTGAGCTGCTGTCCAAAGATAATTTCGACACATGGTCCTTACAAGTAAAGGCGCTCCTCGTTAAAAACGACCTCTGGGATTATGTGAATGGCACATGCTTAATGCCAGCAGACGAGGCTGCGAAAAATGCATGGTTAAAGCTCGACAAAAAGGCGAAGGCGGACTTGATTCTCTCTATTCAACCAGTGGAGCTTAAGCAGATTCGAGGGTGCGAGACATCGCGAGAAGTATGGCTTAAGCTACAATCAATATACGCATCGAAAGGTCCTGCGCGTAAGGCGACGCTTCTAAAGCAGCTTATGTTGCAAAAGCTTAACGAAGGTGACGATGTGAGGGAGTATATTGCGAAGTTTTTTGATGCTGTGGATAAGCTGGAGAGTATGAATGTACCAATTAATGGAGACTTATTGTCCATCATGTTGCTATACAGTCTACCTTCGTCCTATGAAAATTTCCGATGCGCCATCGAATCCCGAGACGAATTGCCAGATGCTGAGGTGTTGAAGGTAAAGATTATTGGGGAGAGCGAGGCGCGCAAACAAGCACCTGGAAACGTAGTTGTAGCGATGACGGCTGGCCCTAGTGCTCACGCTCGTAGAAGAACTATGAAAGATAAGGGTAAGAGTACTTTTAAAGGCGGTTTTAAGTGTTTCAAGTGTGGTGCGCTGGGACATAAGGCGAATGCTTGCAATGCAAAGAAAGCAGATGGTGACTATTCTTCGAAGAAGTCCGTGCATAACGTAAACGAATCTTACGCTGCGTGTTATAATGCCTCGATAGAGGAGGCGTGTGCCGTCGATACAGCACGTGTGAAGCGCATATGGATTCTTGACAGTGGATGTACTGCGCATTTATGTGGCGATGTTAATACCTTCACGAATATTCAAAATGCGTCTCAGGCAAGACTGAATCTTGCAAGTCAGGCTTCTGCAGATGTCAGAGGCCAAGGAGCAGTTTATTTATCCGTGGCTGGTTGTAATGGGCCAGAGCAGATTAAATTTGAAAATACACTATTTGTTCCTGATTTGCGCACTAACCTTATTTCGGTGGCCAAAATCACCGACAAAGGGCATAAGGTGACATTTTTCAAAGATGGCGCTTATGTGAGCGATGAAAATGGAAATACAACACTGATCGCAGATCGAAAAAGGGACTTGTACTACGTGCGCGAGAGCAGTGAGTGTGCTGCGGTCCAAGCGCAGTGCTCCGAACTGTTGAAGTGGCACTGGCGTTTGGGACATCTGAACGGAAAAGATTTAACCAGAGCAATACGCGATGGAGTGCTGCCTGCAACAGCTTTTGCCGATGCTAAAGAGCTAGCAAGCTGTGAGGTTTGCTTAAGAGCAAAAATGACTGCATTACCATTTAAGAAAGGACGCCAACCGTGCTGTGAGCTGCTGAAGATTGTGCATTCTGACGTGGTTGGTCCATTTAGGGAAGAATCATCCTGTCGCGCAAAATATTTTGTGACTTTCATTGATGACAGCACCAGGTGGTGCGAAGTGTACTTTTTGCGTCAAAACTCTGGCGTTTTTGAGGCTTTTAAGCTGTATAAGCAACACATTGAGAGGCAAACAGGCCAGAAAATAAAATTCCTGCAAAGCGATAACGGTCGTGAGTATAGTAATAATGTTTTTGATCAGTATCTTTCAGATAATGGCATCACTAGAAGACTGAGCATTCCCCGTACTCCAGAGCAAAACGGAGTTTCGGAGTGCATGAATCGCACACTTTTGGACATGGCGAGGTGTCTCTATTACAATCTGGATTGGGCGCCTCTTTCTGGTCAGAGGCCATAGCTACCGCCAGCTACATACGAAATAGATGCCCCACAAGTGTTTTAAGCTGGAAGACTCCGTATGAAAAATGACATAGAGAAAAGCCGGAGTTAAATTACTTCAGAATTTTTGGGTCCAAGGTAATGGTTCTTGACAAGGTTCCTGGAAAGTCAAAGCTGGCGCCTAGAGCTGTTGAAGGTGTATTCGTCGGATATCCGAGGGACAGGAAGGGTTACCGAATATGGGTTCCTAGCAAGCATCAATTCATATGTGCACGAGATGTCAAGTTTTTGGAAATGGCTCAACAAAAATTACCAGACTCCACCACTATTGAAGAATTTTTGTTGCCGCACGATCTAGACGAAGATATGCATAACGATTCGAATAACCGCAGATTTGTCGAATTTTCTCCTTGCAATCAGAGTAGTGAGAGAGAGCTTAGTTCGGAGGTTTGTGAGAGCGTACAAGAAGAAGCAATCCGAGCTCCTGGTAGGCCAAAGTTACTGCGCACTGGAGGCAGAGGGCGTCCCCGTAGAATTTTTCTTCGCTCACGCACAGTAACTGTAGAAAAAGAAAATGAGCCGCGTACAGAGTCAGAAGGCGAATCTGATGACATTGATGATGATGTTTTTGCTGGTGTGGCAGAAATTGAGCTGCGAAGTGCTTTGAAGGGGCCCGCATGTGAAGAGTGGAAAGACGCAATTGAGTCAGAAGTGACGAGTCTTCTTCATAATGATACGTTTGATATTGCACAGAGCGAGAATAACGAGAGCCTCGTGGGTTGCCGATTCGTACTCACGAACAAGTATGGAGCGGGAGGTAAAATTGAGCGACGTAAAGCCCGCCTTGTAGCTAAAGGCTACAACAAGAAGTATGGTGTCAATTACCATCAAACGTTCGCGCCAGTTGCTAGGTTGGACACATTAAGGCTAATGTTGGCTTTAGCAATGCAGTTTGATATGAAGATATGGCAATTTGATGTTGTGACGGCATATTTAAATAGTTCTTTGGATGAAGATGTTTTTATGAAAGTACCGGAGACTTTGAATGAGATGTTGGAACGTATTGTTTTAAAGCAAGGTGAGAATACTCATATTGGCGACCGAGCCAGCAGGATGTTGCGTGATTTGCAGGATGGCACCAGCGTGTGTAAGCTGAAGAAAGCTTTATATGGTCTAAAACAGGCTGGGTGTCAATGGAATATTAAACTAACTGCAAAACTTATGGAGATAGGTCTCACACCTACTAAAAATGAGCCATGCCTCTTTTATGTTACGCTTAATAATAACTTTATTTTGCTGTTGGTATACGTAGACGATCTGCTGATAGCATCGCGCAGTACGAAAAGCATTCAAAGCATTAAACATCATTTAATGAGTGAGTTCCAAATAAAAGATTTGGGTCAAGCAAAGTATTGCCTCGGTTTAGAAATTAATCAAAACGAAGAGACCATTGAACTAAAGCAAGCTGGTTACATAGTAGAACTGCTAAAGCAATATGGAATGGAAGATTGCAACCCTGTCGTAACTCCGTCAGAAATTTAACTGAATTGTAATACTGCTGTTGATAAACCATGTGAAGGTCAGCCATACAGAGAGTTGATAGGCGGTTTAATGTATTTGTCAGTAGCCACAAGGCCTGATATTGCCAACACAGTCGCAAGACTCGCTCAGTTTGTAAACAACCCGTCTATAAGCCATTGGACAGCTGCTAAAAGAGTTTTGAGATATTTAGCTGGCACTGCAAAAAGAGGATTGGTGTATAGAAAAACTAAAAGTCCTTTAGTGGGCTACTCTGATGCCGACTGGGGCGGTTGCACCATAGATCGACGTTCTTATACGGGATATATTTTTTTGCTCAGCGGTGCTGCCGTGGCATGGAAATCTCAAAAACAGCGCACAGTCGCTTTGTCTTCCACCGAGGCTGAATACATCAGCTTAGCCGAAGAGAAGCCCTTTACTTAAGAAGCCTTTTGAACGAGCTCAGCTTGCAAGAGTTTGCTAGTACAACTATATTCGTCGATAACCACGGAGCGCAATATTTAGCAAGTAATCCTGTTTTTCATGCTCGCACCAAACACATCGACATTAAACATCACTTCGTTCGTGAATCGGTTGGTGCTGGGATGTTTGCTTTGAAGCACGTATCTTCACAAGAAATTTTTGCCGATGTTATGACGAAAGCTTTAGTAAAAACTCTTCATGAAAAGTGCCTATTTGGCATGGGATTTTCTACTTGAACGACCTGCCTATTGAGAGGGCGTGTTGGGGAAATTTCTGTAACAGGCACTAAGCATGTCGTACATATGCACACTTTCATATACCGTTCTTTTTCTATTCTCTTTTTACTCAGTCTCTTATAACTGTTTCTCATTTTTTTCTGTACCAAATGGAATTCTAACATTGTTAAATGTTTTTGCAACTTATACTCTCAATAAAGCACTTGAACTAAACGGACGCTTCTTATTTTTACTGCAACATAGTGATTTTATTATTCTTGAATCCTAACAATATCTATAATAAAGAAAATCATTATCTAATCTTCAGTTTCATTATTGACGTACGTTGCGTATCAAATAGTAAATTTTCTAATTGCTCGTTTAGCAAATGATACTACTGCTACGCTAGTACTGTGAAATAAACAGAGTGAAGCAGTAGCAACGCCAACAAAACCTATAGCCAGAACTCGATAACAACAACAACGAGGGCGTCAGCAACCACAACCAAACAAACAACAGCAGACGACTTTGTTACCTCAACTAACACAGCAAAAAGAGCATCATCATCAGCGGCAGAAACAGAGCTTGTTTTCATGACGTGCCGATCTTCTTATAGTGAGTACAACCTCACTTCTAATGTAAGTCGATTTGTACACCCCTACATATATATATATATATATATATATATATATATATATATATATATATATATGTATATATATATATATATATATATATATATGTATATATATATATATATATATATATATATATATATATATATATATATATATATATATATATATATATATATATATATATATATATATATATATATATATATATATATATATATATACCCTACACCCTACCCTCCTGAACAGCCATCTACCGCAGACTCCACCTCTTCATTGTTTGCAAATCTTCTACCACCAATACATTTTTTCAAATTTGGAAATAGAAAATAATCCGAAAGAGCTAAATCTGGCGAATTAGCTGCATTCTGAAGCAATTTGAGCTTAAACTCATTGATTTTGGGCATCGCAGTAGTGGATGTGTGAACTGGTGTATTGTCTTGATGAAACAACACTTTCTTTTTAGGCAAATGCGGCTTTTTTTTTTAATTTTATCATTTAAACGATGCAACAAATTAGCATAATACTCGCCGTTGGTTGTTTTTCCTTTTTAAAGATAATCAATAAAAATTATCCCGCGGGTATCTCAAAAAACAGACGCCATAACCTTGCCTGCAGATGGAACTGTCTTCACCTTCTTTGGACACGATTCTTCTCTTTCAGTCCACTGTTTTGACTGCTCCTTTGTCTCAGATGTGAAGTGGTGGACTCATGTCTCATCCATGGTTAAGAACCGACGCAAAAACTCTGCTTTATTACTGTAAAACATCGCCAAACACTCTATAGAAACATCTTCACGACGTTATTTTTGTTCTATTGTGAGCAACCGCGGCACTCATCTTGCACACAGCTTTTCATCTCCAAATTTTTGGTCAATATACGATGTATAGCATTTTTTCAAATGCCTAAAATTTCACCTAGCTCACGCACCTTCAGCCGGCGATCATCCAATACCTTTTTGTGGATTTTCTTAATCGTTTCTGGTGTGGCCACCGCCATTGGTCGACCACTACGGTGTTCGTCTTGGCAGCTCGTACGACCTCGTTTAAACTCTGCCACCCAATATTTTGTGGTCGTAAACGAAGGAGCAGACTCCCCCATAGTAAAATCTAGTTCGGCTTTAATATTCGTTGGACTGAGACCTTTCAAATGAAAGTATTGAATTACATAACGGTGCCCAATTTTTTCCATGTTTACAAATTCACTGAGGTCGTTAACATTCGATGGCTTCAAAAAAAAATACTAACAACTTGAAACTTAACACCATATAGTAACAGAAGGAGTTTTATTTTTTCTCAACCAACTGATTCCTCAACATCAGTTTGGATTTCTCAACCAACTGATTCCTCAACATCAGTTTGGATTTCTCAACCAACTGATTCCTCAACATCAGTTTGTATTACTCAACCAACTGATCCCTCAACATCAGTTTGGATTTCTCAACCAACTGATTCCTCAACATCAGTTTGGATTTAGAAAACAGCACAGCACAATAGAACAAGTCCACCGCATTGTAACTCTGATAAGGAACACTTTTGAAGAAAAAAAGTATTGCTCAGCTGTCTTTCTTGATATCACTCAAGCTTTCGATAAAGTATGGCACGATGGCCTTATTTACAAACTCAAACTATTACTGCCTGCAAATGTCTCCTCATTGCTTAGTAGCTACCTCACGAAAAGACAATTTCTCGTACATCACAAGGATTACACAACAAATCCATTGGATATTCACGCTGGCGTTCCTCAAGGAAGCGTTTTGGGCCCCTTACTGTATCTCTTATACACTACAGATATGCCCAGCAATAACCATACATTTATATCGACCTTTGCAGATGATACGGCAATATTGTGCTCTCGCTCTAACCCCATAGAAGCTACTAAACTCCTGCAGACTCATATCGATTCTCTCGAAATCAATGAATCAAAGAGCGTACATGTAACCTTCACGCTAAAGCCAGATACATGTCCCCCACTTAAAATTAATGGCCAATCAGTTCCACAATGTTCCTCAACAAAGTACTTGGGTATTCACCTCGACAGAAGGCTGACCTGGAAAAATCACATAGAGGCAAAGAAAACTCAGATCAAGCTTAAAATTAATCAGTTATGGTGGCTGTTACACAAAAGATCAAAGTTGAATCTTGAATACAAAGTGTTATTATATAAAGCAATCCTGAAACCAATCTGGACTTATGGTATTCAGTTTTGGGACACCGCATCTCCCTCTAATATCGAAAATGTACCCACAATTTCTGAGGAAGTTGCAATGTCCTGCAGAAGCTACATTCAAAAATTACACAGTCATCCGAATCCTCTTGCTAGGCAATTGTTGCTGAGCACGGGGCATCGTCGATGAAAAAGAAAAGACACACTGAATATGCTGTGAAATTGCTATACCTCGCGACTCAACAAATTGTGATGGAACGTTGGGAATATCACATAATTTTAGTTAGTTTGTAAGATTTGATCACTTATTGTTAGTTTCTAAATAATTTTAGAAAGATCCAATAAATAAAGCTTGACAAAAAAAAAATGTTTTTCGTAAACCTAGACGTCTCGACCCAATTAAATACAAAATTGCAAAATCAGGATTCAAACATTATATCTAGTACCAAAGAAAGATCTAAATGACTGAAGATCTTGTGGAGGTTACAGAAGACTAAACTTAATTACAGTACTGAACCGTTACCCCGTACCTCACATAAATGATCTACATTTTGATTTCAGAAATAAATAAATATTTTCAAAAATTGATTTGGTACGTACTTACCATCAAATTCCAGTAGCGGAAGAAGACATATATAAAACTTCAATAACAACTCCTTTAGGAATGTTCGAAATGCCGTTTGGTTTACGTAATTCAGCACAAACATTCCAAAGATTCATAAACAAAGTTTTACAAGATTTGACTTTACATTCACTTACTTAGATGACATTTTAATAGCTAGTAAAGATGAAACGGTACATTTACATCATCCCAAATTATTATTCGAATAATGAAATAAATATGGTTTGAACATCAAACCAACAAAATGTGTTTTCGGGGTTACAAGATTCGATTTTCTAGGATATAACATATCTAATGACGGAATGCGTCCGTCCGAAGAAAGAGTCAAGGTAATTAAAGACTTTGGAAGACCGATATCATTGAAACAAATGCAAAAATTTGTAAATTACTACCATCGTCATATCCCAAAACTTGCGGAAATGTTAAGTCCAATACATACTATGATAACAAAAGCATAAAAAAGTAGTAACAAAATTCTAAACTAGCGTCGGACCACTTCAAGCTAGTGAAAGAAAGTTTTGCAAAGAGAATATTGCTGAATCATTTTAACAGTAAGGCAAAATTATCTATTACTTTTGATGCTTCGAATATTGCTATATGGGGCGGTTTTACAACAGGAAATTAATAGTCATAATGAATCTTTAGCATTTATTCAAAAAAATTAAGTACTCCTGAATGAAAATATAGTACATTTGATAAAGATTTACCAGCAATTTACTTAACGATTAAACATTTTCAACCTTGGCTTGAAGGACGAAATTTTACAGATCATACAGACCACAAACCCCCACCTACGTATTAAGTTCAAAAACCGAAAGAAATTCACGACAAACTAGACTTTTAGAATAGAATTATTGGTTAAGCAAACATTGCAGCAGATATTATCTAGAGACCCTAATATAGAAACTATGGACATTGATAATGTAAATTTCAAAATGCTTTATCAAGAACAACAAAAAAAAAACAAGTTAAAACTACTTATAGAAAATTCGGACAGTACGAGTAGATGTACATTACAATTGATATAAATTCCAACACTTAAAATTAGTATATGGTGGGAAATGTCATTATATATCACTAGACCTTACATTCCTTATAGTTGGCGTAAATTTATTTTTACAAAACTTCATGGCATAGCACATACTGGAGTAAGAGTAATAACAAGTCGTTATTTTTGGTTAGAAATGAACAAAATTATTAATCAATGGTCAAAAGAATGTGTAAATTGTCCAAGATCGAAAGTAAATAGGCATACTAAATTACCAGTTTCGAAAATTAGTATTCCAAAGGTCGCTTCGACCATATTCACGTAGGTATTGTAGGACCTTTACCACCTTCAAAAGATTATCGATATTTATTGGCTAATATAGATAGAAACACTCGATGGCCAGAAGTTAATCCGAATAAAAACATATTGGCTTTTACTGTAGCAGAAACCTTTTTTGTGAATACATTATTCTTTTTTGCGTACCTGTTACTATAACAACTGGTCATGGTACTCAATTTATGTCTATATTGTCTATATTGTTGAGTCAGAAAGAGAAAGATCCGACAGAAATTTTAGATAGATTAAAATAAAATTATCGTAATTCGCGTTCCAACATGGTACATCATTGTGACTCACCAGTCTATGTTCCCAAAAGTTTATATAACTGTAAATTGGTATTTATAAGGGTAGATAGGAAAAGAACTAGGACTACAGGAACCCTACAAGGGCCCGTTTGAGGTGGTAGGAAAGAATGCAAAATGGACCAAGGTCAATATAAATAACGTACATCAAAACATATCGATAGATAGAATTAAACCGGCATTTTTAAATATTGATATACAAAAGAACAAAACATAAACGCTTAAAACAAAGTTACTTTTTAGTTAGTGACTGTTACTTTATTTGGAGAAGAGGAGTATTTGTAGTGTTATTTTATTATTATTATTATTATGTTGATATTCTTCCAACTTGCTATGTTTGTACTTGTTAAATATTTTTATTGACGATCAATATGACCTTATTTTTATATATCGAAAAATGTTTATTTTTATGTTAGATATATAATTTTCTTCAATAAATAAAATTCAATCTAATTTAATGTTAGTGCATTTTAATAATAATACTAGTATGTCTACGCCAGAGTGAATTTATAGTGCCGCATATGCATTTTGGGGGTGAATTGGGGGAATGGGTTGAGTTAGCGATCTGGCATCACCGTTTATGCCGGCTCTTATCATTCCGCTAATCACTCATCTTTGTAGTTTCTTCCACTTTCTCTCTGTCTTTTTCTGTCTCTCTTTGCCTAATAACTAGATGTATGTGTGATTTTGTGGCTACATCAGCTCGTTAACAATAACTGCATCACCACCTGGCAATCACTTCCCGCGTGTTCATTTTTCTGTCCTTCAAGTCGGATAGGCTCGCACCGATATAAGCTCTTGCCAATAAGGTAAAAAACAGTGAAAGTGCAGTATTTTCAAGTGGTGCACAAACTGGGTATCCATTGTGGCTATATTCAATACACTTACGTACGAAGCAGACTATTCTAGCTGATTCGTATTTGTTTTTGCTTACGGCAAATAGTATATACCACTTGAACTTTGAAAATATTCGGTTACACGTGGCCATATAAATATTTACATATATATTTTTTAATACTTACAATAAAAACATATAAAATAAAACAAACTGCGTTGTTGTATTAATGTTCACTTTTGACGAAAAAGGCTTTTTTGTCGTACTATGTACTTATTAACTTGCCTTAGTATACGTATACAACATTCGATTGGCCATTTTCACATTTTGATAAGAATTGAAAAAACTGTCAGCTGTTTTTGGTTTTGGTTTGTTTATTCCCATAACAAACCAAACAACCTCAGGTTTGTATGTACATACGTACATACATACTTACCTGATGTTTCTTACTGGTGTTCCACCAAAGAAGAGTAACAAAAGCAATTTTATGCACTCTACTTTTATTTGTTCTCAATTCAATACATACAGTGGCTCCCAGCTTATTTCGTACAGTGACAGTTTAAAAATTGCTGCAGTCGTAATTCCTAATATAGCAAAAATTTGAACAAAATATAAATGCCATTTTAGAAAGGAAGGTTTGTTTTTTATTTTCCAAAATTTACTTTTTCAAAATTTTAGTGTTTGACACTATAAAAAAATAAAATAAGAAAAAAATAGGAAAATTCATGTCACAGCTTATTTCGTACAGTCTCTTTAAGTTCAAACTAAAAACAAAGTAAGTTGATTTTAATATTTAGTATGACATCCCTTAGCGTTAATGACAGCCTGGAGTCTACTTGGCATTGAATCCACCAATTTTTGAGTGATGTCTGGTGTGATTTTTTTCCATTCCTCCATCAGTACCTTCTTTAGGTCTTGCTTATTAGAAATCTTGTGTGTTCTTATTTTATTGTCCAAAATAGACTAAAGATTTTCAATCACATTCATGTCAGGTGACTGTGGTGGTGGAGACATCAAGTGTGAGCAGTTCAAATAAGCCAAGATTGCACAATCCCAGATTTATGTTTTGGGTCATTATCTTGGTAATACCGAAATTCTTCCCGCAAACCCAGTTTGTCTGCACTTTGAAGTAAATTGTTTTTCAGAATCTCGAGGTACTTCATTTTGTCCATTGTTCCCTCAATAAAAACCAATTCACCTACTCCGGCTGCTGACATACAGGCCCAAACCATCACGCTACCGCCACCATGCTTCACTGTGGGCTTAAGGTTCTCCTTGTTTAGCTCGGTATTAGCTTTACGCCAAACATATGACATTCCGTCCGAGCCAAAAATATTAAACTTAGACTCATCCGCGAAAATAACGGTATTCCAGAACGCAGGAGTATTAATAATATGCTCTTTGGCGAAGTCAAGTCGGCGTTGTATATTCATTTTCGAAATGAATGGTTTCTTTCGGGCTACTCGACCGTTCAAGTCATGATTGCGCAGCACACGTCGGACAGTTTCAGCACTGGATGATTTTCCTATTTCACGCTGAACCTCTGCAGCCAACTTCGGAGCGGATAACTTTGGATTTTTCTTAATTTTTCGTACAATATAACGCTCGTCTGATGCGTTGAAAATCTTATTAGGTGCTTCTCTGCCCTTGTTCTCCAACCGATTTTCGCGAACGAAGCGTTGAATGATGTATTGGACAGTTGAGGCACTTAAATTTGTCATTTCAGCAATTTTTCGCACACTCTGACCTTTCCTAAAATGGTTAATTACCAGTTTACGCTGTTCCATCGTTGTACGATGACCCATAAAGCTAAATGTTTAATTTACAGCACTTTAACTATTTAAAATAATAATAATAAAAATTGTTATAATAGTTAAAAAGGTCCAAAAACTCATACAATTCAAAAAAACTTTGTAACTGCGCGGCAGAATGAAACTTACTTACATTGAAGTTTGTGTACGAAATAAGATGTGAGCTGAAAATCAGCTGATCAATAGTTTTTCTCTCTTGCATAACAAAAAGAAAAATTTTTGGGGTTCCCCGTTTTCTTATTAGATTTACTAAACACATACACAGACATCTACATTCAAAACTTATCGATAAGTTTTTTAGTTTCGATGTTACAGCCATGTACATAAAAATATATACACTGTACGAAATAAGCTGTGAGCCACTGTACATATTGTTACGTTTTTATTTTGTGAACGTGTAATTCTATCAACTTTGTTTGATCACTGAATTCTGTTAATAACAATTGCAACACTTACTTTGTACAACTATATACAGCAATAATTTATTTAATCAACTCTATTTACAATCATCTATTTACAATGAACTATTTACAATAACTCTTTAATGTACTTTCAATTTTGGCCTCTGATACTGTACCATTGTTTGCGCCATCACTTTCGGCATTTGATTGAATTAATTTGTTATCAACTGACACTATTTGTACTCTGTGACAACACTCCAGAATCTTCCTTTAACAAGATTCTTCTCTTTCTTTCTCGTTGGCTTGTTCTGTTTATTGCCTATTTATTTTTGTTGACATTCGTTTCGAAGCTGCCAATATTCGTGTCACTCACAATAGTGATGAGTAACCAACCATCGATACTCGTTACACTGCCCTAACCTTGTTCGTCCCGAACAAGTTTTTATACTTCCCCCGATATGGCGCAAGTCGATCCAAGTGCACTACTTTAAACTTTGATCTTTTATTTCAGGCACGTTGAATACGATACACTACGTCATTTGTCTTTGCTATAATCTCATATGGTCCTTCCCAATGAGTCTGTAGCTTAGGGGACAGGCCTGTCCTTCATAGAACCCTTTTGAATTTGCTTTCAAGTCATACCTGGCCTTCATCTTATCGCATATCATCTGCCTACGCTCTCTGATGGACTGATGTACTTCATCCAACTGTTCCCGCTTTTCGCTAGTATAATTACCTTCGGTTCATCTTGTTGGTGTTGTGACTCCAAATTTTAAATCAGCTGGAAGTCTTAACTCGTTTCTAAAAATTGCTATTGTTGGTGTAGTAGCCCGCGTATCATGTTGTGCGCATCGATATGCCATGAGCAGCATTGGTATATGTACATCCCAGTCTCTTTGGTATTTATCTACGACTTTTCTCAAATATTCCACCATGGTACGGTTAAATCGTTCTACCATGCCATTAGATTGTGGATGCAAAGGTGTTGTACTAGTTTTGAATATAACTAACATACGGCACATACGGAATACAACTGATTCGCAATTTCAACCTTGGTCTGAGTGTAACTCCATCGGTACACCAAAATGAGTAATCCATTGGTTAACACAAGTCAAAGGGATACGATCTTCGTGTATCTGTACTCTATGACGCTTCCCGAGACAACCCTATGTCTGTGGGAGCAAACGATTAAAGAGAAACGGGAAATTTTTTGACAACGGTTTCAAACACTGCAGTCGGTTTCGGATATACGGAGTGACTCTTGGCAACCCAGCCGAGACACAGAATCGGCAATTTAGCCACCCACAGAATCGGCAACCCGGTCGATTTCATCCTCCTATGCGTCCAAATAACCCCTCGGCGAATTCCAAAAATCTTCACAAATATCACGTGAAACATCCCATACGTACCTGCCCAGATTTCCTCAAGCTATCTGTGGTTGATCGCTACAACGTTGTGAAGAAGTACAAACTCTGTACGAACTGCTTCGCCAATTATCACGACTTCAGTTCCTGCAAGAGCTTATATTCGTGTTTCGTATGCAGAAAAAGGCACCATTCGCTATTGCATAGGGTGGAAACAGATCCAAGTCCTGGATCAGAGGAAGTTCCTACAACATCTACTGCAACTGCTATAGTTGATTCAGCAGCGGAAGCGACTTTCATATCCGATCGATTACAGAATAAGTTGCGCCTCCATATTCGAGACGTTCGGACGGAGGTCATTGGCCAGAACGAACCAATCACATCACAAAGGTATGCTGCCCGCTGTGCAGAGACATGCACTTCCTGCGACAATGTGAAAATTCGCTTCGCTTACATTGGAAAAGAAATTTTTCATTGTAAGCAAATACAGTATTTGCGTCAATTACTTGGCAACTCTGCAGAGTGCCAAAGCCATTTTTGCCGTTTTTGTGGAAAACGGCATCATTCCCTGCTACACAGGATGAGGCACAATACAAAATACGATACACAATATGGTTATGATCCCCTTTATGATTCTATACGAATCTATTCGATTGTAAAAAGCATTATCAGTTTGGGTTCTTCCACCAATCAGACAAAACATTTTTTTCATCGTTTGTGTTCTACGAACCGAGTCTGTCTAATTTCTCCATACTTTACGCAATCAAATTTCGAGAGTTATTACAGTTGACTGTATCAATTCATTACTACTGGGACTCTCATGACTTGCGTTAGAGCTGCAGGTGTTATGAATTTGGAGGATGATATTATGCATGAAATCTCAAATTTAATGCACAGTCATGTGTATACTCATGCCTCTACTCGAGGCCTCTCTATTCGGTTTGTTAACTACGTTGAATTACCATTACACTACGTGCTGTCATGAGACCCTAAGTCATCATACATCATCATACGTACATCATACGTAAATAAAATTTATATTTTCAATGGATATTTGCGATATTTCTGTTGTAGCAAAACGATCTATGGTGGAAATGTAGCCAGATAAACAGGCTTTCTAACAAACATTTCCGTTTCATTTCCATATCTTTTCAGTTTTGCTCGCTAGAGCCGAAAATGTCTTACTAGACTATATTTGTCCCACTCTCCCCTAATAATTTTTTCTTATAAGGAAAAAGTTAGAACTATGCTTAGTTTGCGATATGATTTACAATTCAAAACGTATGATACTATGAGGAATAAAATACGAATCATTATTTACATATATGTTTACTGGTTATTCGGTGATTATGATTATGACGATGTGTTTTCTGCTGACTGTTGTCTGCTGTACTTATTTTTTTTAATAGTTTTGTTGCAGTTTTTTTATTGAAGTCTAGTGATGAAAACAGTAAATTCCTCTTTATCAAAGTTCGATTTTTGTTTCGGCAATGAGAGCGAGATTTGGTGTGCTTGTGGGTTGATGTTGGTGTCTAAAGCGTCCAAGGGTTTGATTCGACAGAAATTTTTTTTATGGAATGGTATGAACAACAGCTTGCCAAGTGGGTTTTGTGTGTACCGCACTTCTAAGCAATATTGTCGATGTGAAATTCTGTACTCCTGGTGTAAGTGTTTAATGATTGGAGCATTAATGAATATGTAATTTTGGTTCTGTTGTTAATCATTTTCTTCTAATGTGGATCAAAATCCATTGTCACTGATAAATACAGTAGTTGAAATATTTTATTCGGTTGTGGTTGCATAGCTATTATTGTTGATGTATTTTTGCTACTTCGCGCTGTCTAGGCACGCCAAAGTTACTTGTTGTAAATTTTATTGTTTTGTAAGTTTTTTATGGGTACTCGCTGTATTGCTGCGTTGGCATCTCTCGAAATTTCGCTGTGTGAGTTGAAATTGGGTTCACGTGGACATACTGCTGCTCTCTTGTATTTGTAGGGGAATTACCAGATTCTTTTTCAATATTAGATCACTTACATCTACTATATATATTATAACTACTATATCATTTATTTAGTTAATTTTTCTTATTAAGATTTAAATATATTATTATATATCATATAAAAATAATTTTTTTTTGCAATATTCATTTATAATCTATACTTAATTTTTTTTTTAAAGGTTTTAAAAATGCATTGTTGTTTGGTACAAAAATATAGTGACAACATTGCATTTTCTCTTCATAGTCATAATGACCAACTTTTCGTACTTTTGTAGGTGGTACGATTATCAATATTATCCGTTGAAATTGGAACGTATTTTGTTACATATATTTCATCTTATTTTTACGGATAAATAAAAAAATTAATATGTGGCACTTAAAGCCCCGAAGGGCTCCTTGGCCGAGCTTCTCTTCCATTACTGTTGTGCGTTTTAAATTTGGACAGTATTAGAAGGGACCTACTTATTTTAACCGTTTCCGAACGGCAGAACACTTGTGACATCACTTTTTCTGAGCTTTGTCACAGAGTTCTTTTAGAAGCTTTTTCATGGCAAATTGTTACTGTCGGAAGAATTGCCAATTGCTTCCGACAGTTGGGTACCATTCGAAAGAAAAATCTTATCGATATTAAATTTGTTATGCATCAGCCGGGGATTGAACCACGACCTACAGATCAGAAGGCGAACACACTAACCACTGAGCTACGGCAACCTATATATGTATATATATATGTATATATATAAATATATATATATATATATATATATATATATATATATATATGTATATATATATATATATATATATATGTATATATATATATATATATGTATATATATATATATATATATATATATATGTAACGGCAGAACACTTGTGACATCACTTTTTCTGAGCTTTGTCACAGAGTTCTTTTAGAAGCTTTTTCATGGCAAATTGTTACTGTCGGAAGAATTGCCAATTGCTTCCGACAGTTGGGTACCATTCGAAAGAAAAATCTTATCGATATTAAATTTGTTATGCATCAGCCGGGGATTGAACCACGACCTACAGATCAGAAGGCGAACACACTAACCACTGAGCTACGGCAACCTATATATGTATATATATATGTATATATATAAATATATATATATATATATATATATATATATATATATATATATATGTATATATATATATATATATATATATATATATATATATATGTATATATATATATATATATATGTATATATATATATATATATATGTATATATATATATATATATATATATATATGTATATATAAATTTTTACAAATATATATGTATGTATATTTTAAAAATTTTTTTTGTATTCAACCTCGCTAACCTATTGCCTATTTATCATATTCCTTCATATAAATCCTAACGTGTTCTTAGTCTACTGTATTCACTGTATATTTCTAGCCCTTTAGATGTAATATTGCTTAAGATAATGTATTATATTTGGATGCATCCTCTATACGTATCCCTTCCAGTGCGCATGAGTATCCATGCACCGAATTACAATTCAACGAATGGTATTTGTTGAAGCAAGAAGTATTTTTCTTGTTTAATGAAACTTCTAGTATGGGGGTGTATATTCGTGAAGCCAACACTTCAAAATCGCTGTTACAAAAATTTGCAGTTAACAAAAAAGAAAAGAAATAAAACCAACCGTATGTACACAACCGAAAATTAATAAACAACCTTTCAATCAGAGCAATCGATGTCTAATGAGTTTTATTATATGCTTATGAAATATGTTAATATGAGAACACTCCCCCACTTGATGATACATGCGCACGGTGGACACATATATCCCACTCCATGACTACTGCTGCCGAGGAGGTAATCGGTTACTACCAGCCTCTGAGGAATGAGTGGTATGATCAGGAGTGTCGCGACGCTACTGCAGAGAAAGACGCCGCCTACAGAAAAACCCTGCGTGCAGGCGTAACGCGAGCTGTTAAGGAGCGGTACAGAGAGAAAAGGAGTGCAGAGAGACGTCTTTTCAGGCGCAAGAAAAGAGAACAAGAAAGACGCGAGTGTGAGGAGATAGAGATGTGTACCGACAAGAATGAGACTCGAAAATTCTTTGAAAAGATCAAGCGCCTGAGTGGAGGTTTAAATCCCGGAGCCTCTTCTTGTAGTGATGGAAATGGGAATCTGGTTACGGATGTCCAGAGTGTACTGAGCCTATGGAGGGAACACTTCTCCACGTTACTGAATGGCGATGCTACGAACAATTCCGCCAGTGGAGGAGTTTGCCCGATAACCCCAATTACAGATGAGGGTGTTGATGTTCCACCACCCTACTATGACGATGTTGAAACGGCCATTTTAAGGCTGAAGAGCAATAAAGCTGCAGGTGCTGATAGCCTGCCTTCCGAGTTGTTTAAGACCGGAGGCGATGAACTGCTAGCCTGCATGTACCAGTTCATAAGCAGAATATGGTCGGATGAAAGCATGCTTGATGATTGGAGGCTCAGTGTTCTCTGTCCTGTACATAAAAAAGGAGACCCCACAATTTGCGAAAACTACCGTGGAATAAGTCTCCAGAGCATCGCATACAAGGTTCAATCGAGCGTACTGTGTGAAAGGTTGAAGCCCATGCTCAGCAACCTGATTGGACCGTATCAGTGTGGCTTCAGACCTGGTGAATCCACCATTGACCAGATTTTCACACCGCGTCAAATCCCGGAGAAGACCCAAGAAAAACAGATCGACACACACCATCTATTTGTTGATTATAAAGCCGCTTTCGACAGTACGGTAAGGGATTACCTCTACGCAACAATGTCTGAGTTCAGTATTCCTGCAAAGCTCATTCGACTTTGTAGAATGACACTGCATAACTCCTGGTGTGCAGTGAAAATTGGGAAGGACCTCTCCGCACCGTTTAGTACCGAACGGGGTTTCAGACAAGGTGATTCGTTATCGTGCAACTTCTTCAATCTTATTATGGAGAAAATAATACGAGCTGCTGATCTACGACATAATGGCACTATCTTCAACAAAAGTGTCATGCTGTTAGCGTATGCCGACGATATTGACATAATCGGCATGAACACGCGCAACACGTCACTGTTGGCAACTATGCTTTTGGAACCAGCATTAACAGCAGTAATTACGTCAGCCTGGAGATATTGGGAAGGGTCACTCTTGCAAACAGGTGCTACTTTGGGCTAAGTAAGCAATTGAGAAGTTGATCCCTTTCACGAAGAACGAAAACTACACTCTAAAAGTCTCTCATCATGCTTTTCCTCACATATGGCACTGAAGCCTGGACATTTTCCACCTCGGATAAGCGAATGCTTGGAGTTTTGACATATTATGTCACTGCCTAAACTTGCTTTGGCATATACTGTGAATGACATGAAAACAAATTTGATGATTGCCTTAATTGGTTAATTATACTATGTATTTTTCTTTTCAATTTGTTTGCCATTATGCGACGTCAAATCTAGAAAAATCTTCTCTGATGGGCGCAATCTTCTTTTGTTGGCAAAAGCACTAAAGCAAAAACATTATCAGTTGCTGACAGACATGCTTGCTGTTTGATTATGCGGCGCATGATAATGTTTTTACTTTTGTCGTAGTGCATATTTAGACACGAAAAACATTTTCTATTCACTTTTGATGTTTCGTTCCCGTTTATACGGACAAAAATGTTTTTTGGCGACATGTATGTTTAAAATTTAAATTTAGTGGTAAATTTTAATAAATTAAAAGATGCTGGTATTTATAAAGTTGTTTTTTGTTATTCTTCAAAAAGTGTAATTTTTCACATTTATTACTAATGTATATACAAAAATATTCATTTCACGTTTCATTGTTACACATGTTAAAACATTTCAAAAATCGCTTGTCAAAATTAAATCACAAATGTATGTACTTACGAGGGCGGTCCTAGAGCTACGCGACCTAACAAAGAAAACAACAAATTTGGGAACATTTTTCTTTATTTCTCAACATTTAGCTCTATACACTTTTCCCAGCGATATTCTATAGCTTCGATGCCATTTTTATAGTATGCACCACCTCTTCATTATTTGCAAATCTTCTACCACCAATACATTTTTTCAAATTTGGAAATAGAAAATAATCCGAAAGAGCTAAATCTGGCGAATTAGCTGCATTCTGAAGCAATTTGAGCTTAAACTCATTGATTTTGGGCATCGCAGTAGTGGATGTGTGAACTGGTGTATTGTCTTGATGAAACAACACTTTCTTTTTCGCCAAATGCGGTTTTTTTTTTTTAATTTCATCATTTAAACGATGCAACAAATTAGCATAATACTCACCGTTGGTTGTTTTTCCTTTTTGAAGATAATCAAATAAAATTATCCCGCGGGTATCCCAAAAAACAGACGCCATAACCTTGCCTGCAGATGGAACTGTCTTCACCTTCTTTGGACACGATTCTTCTCTTTCAGTCCACTGTTTTGACTGCTCCTTTGTCTCAGATGTGAAGCGGTGGACTCATGTCTCATCCATGGTTAAGAACCGACGCAAAAACTCTGCTTTATTACTGTGAAACATCGCCAAACACTCTATAGAAACATCTTCACGACGTTGTTTTTGTTCTATTGTCAGCAACCGCGGCACTCATCTTGCACGCAGCTTTTTCATCTCCAAATTTTTGGTCAATATACGATGTATAGCACTTTTTCAAATGCCTAAAATTTCACCTAGCTCACGCACCTTCAGCCGGCGATCATCCAATACCTTTTTGTGGATTTTCTTAATAGTTTCTGGCGTGGCCACGGCCATTGGTCGACCACTACGGTGTTCATCTTGGCAGCTCATACGACCTCGTTTAAACTCTGCCACCCAATATTTTGTGGTCGTAAACGAAGGAGCAGACTGCCCCATAGTAGAATCTAGTTCGGCTTTAATATTCGTTGGACTGAGACCTTACAAATGAAAGTATTGAATTACATAACGGTGACCAATTTTTTCCATGTTTACAAATTCACTAAGGTCGTTAACTTTCGATGGCTCAAAAAAAAATACTAAACAACGGGTCGCCTTCAAACTTATTATTATTATTATTATTATTATTAGAGGGTTGTATTGCATTTTCCGGTTTTACAGATTCCCCGAAGTTTTTCTTTCTCGTATGCATAAGTGCTGGACACGTCCCCAACACATGTTTTGCAGTTTTATCCTCCTCCTTGCAATATCGGCAGGTTTCATCCCAGAAGATTCCCAGTTTCTTTAAGTGATAATTCAGCCACCAGTGTCCTGTCAATAATCCCGTGATGATTCTTATATTATTCTTGCTTAAACTGATGCATTCCTCAAGTCGTTTTAAGTTATAGGCCCTGGCAGGTTTTCCCAGTATGATTGTGTTTCTGATTCTTCACTCCTTTTAATGAGCATGGATAAAGCTCCTTTGCCCAGACCACAGAAGAGTTCTGGGCCTACAAAGAGTGTTGCTGCTCCCTTTCTGGCTAGCCTATCCGCTAGCTCGTTGTCTCCAACTTCAATATGTCCTGGAACCTAAAGGATCCGTAATTGTTTATTTTCATCAAGTTTATTCAGCTTGTCAAGACATTCCTACACCAGTTTTGCTTTCACCTGGATAAAGTCCAGTGCCTTGATAGCAGCCTGACTGTCTGTCAGGATTGCACTTCTTCTATTCCAATATTGAAGCATGTTGTTGAGGTGGACACACCTGTCAATCGCCTGTATTTCCGCTTGAAAGACAGTAGTATTGTTATCAAAAGGCTCCGAGTATTTTATCCCCGGGTCTATCATTCCTGCTCCGGCTTCTTTATTAGTCAAGAAGCCCTCCGTACACCATATTATCATGTTCTGGTTTATCCCGTATGTTTAAGATATACCTTCCAATTTGTTTTTATTACTGAACTATGTTTGGAATCGCTTAGTAAAGCTAAATTCCATATGCATTGAGTCCCTCGACATTCCGACTTCAGGATATTGCTTTATTAAATCATCATGTTTCTTGCGATCCATCCATCTGTCTGGTCCGCTATTAACAGCAGTCATTCTCATGATAGCCTTCTTTGCTTGGGACTGAATGTGAATATGAAGAGGTGTAAGTTCCAAGATAACTTTCAATGATGCTGCCAACAGCATCCAAACATGTACGCATAGCTCTTGTTATACATACGCATGCCAGTCTCTGAATCCTGCCTGGTTTCCTCCAGACTACAGCTCCGTAGGTTATCATGGGTCTAACGATTAGAGTGTATATCCATCTCAGTATCTTTAGCGTGCAACCCCAACTTTTCCCAGCTATCGATTTACAAATCATAAATATTCTAGTGGCCTTTTTCGCCACATGTTCTTTATGTGTCCTCCATCGTAGGCTCTGGTCAAGTATTACGCCAAGAAATTGGACTTCTTTCTGTACCTCTATCTCTAAGCTAGAGCTAATAATTTTTCGATTCCTAAATTTGTATTTCCTAGTCAATGGAACAATTTTGGTTTTTACTGGATTAATACTCAGCCCCACTTTGCTGCACCATTTTTTTGTTAGTTTTAGTCTAGCAGGATTGAGTCACATAGAATAGTTTCCAACTTTCCTCTACATATTATGCATAACCTTGAAATTGTAAACCAGAGTTATCTAGTTCTACAAGAAGTTCATCTACTACCACACTCCACATTAGCGGTGATAGCACTCCCCCTTTTGGGCATCCCCGTGAGGTGTTTGCTATTATGCTTCCTGTACTAGTTAGTATTTCTACCTTCCTAGCGAGAGCATGTTGCTCATCCATAGGGTTAAAGTCTGCTTAACACCTCTATTAATCAGGGCTTTATGAATGGATTTATGTGGAGTGTCATCAAAAGCACCTTCTAGAAAAGCGCATAATGTTGTCTCTTTAATTTCTATACTTTCCTGGATTGCGCTTCTATTGTTTTACAGTTTCTGTAAATCTGCCTGACCTGTACGCATGCTAATACGCATGTAACAGAGAGTTTACTAGAATGGTTATTCTGATGTAGTTGTCTACGACTACTACATCAGGATTTCGGATAAAGAGGATCCTTCTTGCCGACCTTCGGTATGCAATGCAATACTGATCCTGACGATCTTAGTTCATATACTTAGGATATATTCTTTTTGCCCTTCTGTAGTAGTGCAGGAAATATGCAATACATACCTGGGGCTTTCAGCGGTTTTAAGGTGCTTACCGCCCACCCCACCCTCGGCTCACTGCATATTTCCGTTGCAGTGTTCCAGTTTGTCCTATTTATTATACTAAAACGTTCAGTTTGCTCTCCTCCTGATGTGATAGAAGATCGTGGAAAGTAAGTTTAGAAGAAGTTAAACTTTTTCTTCCTCACTCTCAGTATAACTTCCATCTTCTTTTTAAGGTTGGTAGAGGTTAGACTACTCGTCTTAGCCATTACTTTATATAGTCTTGATGCCTCCCCAGTTTCTTTTATGCTACTGCAGAAATTTCTGAAGCTTTCTCGCTTTGCTTCTGTGATCTCCTAATTGTAGAGTAACTGAGTGTTTTTATAAGTTTCCCAATCCCCAGTATTTTTTGCCCGGATAAAGAGTCTACGAAGCCTAGTTCTCAGATTCTTTAGGTCATTATTCCACCAAAGTACATCCTTTTTGTAGCTGACCTTACTTATTGGACAGCTGTCCTCATAAGCCCCAATAATGGTTTTATTAAAGCTTTCTACCACGGTTTCTATTTCTATTTCGTTCCTGGTATTATCTCCCAAGCTGGTTTAGATTTGTTCTCAGGTTTACTGAGTATTTTTCCCAGCATGTTTTCCTAGAATTCCTTAAAATTTTCTTTACTAGCGATGAACCTTCGATATCGAATCATATTGTTCTATGATCCCAAATTGATGACTCAGTCGACACATACCAGTTTGTTACCAGCTCACTGACCCATCTAGGACCTCACTGCGCGTGGTAGTAACAAAAGTTAGCGTATTGCCAATATTTAATAATTCTAGTCTATTACTTAGAATAAATTCAAGAAGGTACTCACCCGGTGTGTGGGTGTCCGTGTTGCCCCAGACCTCGTTGTGCGCATTTGCGTCGCATCCGAGTATTAACGGCATTTTCTTCCTTTGGCAGTGTTCTATCAGTTTTTGGATTACGGCAGGTGGTAGCTGTTGGTCTTCCCCTGGTAGATAGGCTGTTGCTTTTACAATTTCCTTGGTAGTCTCGTTTAGGATCACCGGGATTTGTACCCCCACTAGGTCCCTCAAAAAAAAAATCTGAAAGACGAAGAAAATTCATGTTATTGGTAAATATCAAACAGGTTCTCGGGTTATCACACCGTATATCCGATATTACATGTTTTTTTTTTGTTCGCCAAGGCTCTTATTTAGCCCCTGAATATCCAGGGTTCTTGAACCAGCACTATGCTCAGTTTAGACCAGAGCATTGCCCTCGCGATTATCGCCTAAGCCACTTTAGCGTGTGTAGGTTGATCTGAGTGACACTAGTGCTGTCCATTTTCTACTGTTAATTCAGATCGAGTACATCCACTGTCTGAATCTCATCGATCTCTGACAGGGAGACTCTATTCGACTCATCTTTCGGCCTCAGGTTTAACATGGCCAGGTCTAGGTCGTCAAGCTCCTCACTTTCATCAGGTAGTAGATTGAATTCCTCTACCTTATCATCCCTGGTGACCTCTACCGCTAACTTATCTGCTACATCCTTGGGTAGTGCGTCCCCTGATGTAGCCTTTTTCTCTTTCATTGCCTTCTCCTTCTTCCTATGCAAATAGACTGGGATGCAACCAAACCTGTAGTTTAACCTACAGTTGTTGGATTTGATTGCATCCAACGACTCGTCATCTACTCTTATCGTTAGCAGCTTCAGGTCTTTGCTGCTAAAGATTCTCCATAAATGAGTATGGAGGTACTTATTTTGGATGACCCTCAGTTTCAGCAGTTTCTCCGTTTCCACTCCTGCTTTTCTTGGAATGTAAACCGTCACCAAATGCGCAGCGGGGATATCATCTCCCTTGCATGTAATTTGCTCGGTTTCATCCTGATAGAGTTGGAACTATTCCGATGAGCCACTCAGCTACTTCTTCGTTTTCACAGTCGACCAGTATTAATCCTTGTAGAAAGTGAATATCGTCGAATTTCAGCTTCGACTTCCAACCCTTATACATTTCCTCCACGAGGAGTTGCTCACGTGTGCGTATATGTTCAGGGTAAAGTTTCGGGAGTATCGCCAGCCTAATGCCTTTTGTGGCAATAGCATAGCCTACGCCCGGCCTCCTTATTGTGTTCAAAACCCTGAAGGTTTTCTCCTACCATCCAGTTTTGTCTTCTTTGCATGCTTTTCGTCTGGTGGGCTGATCGTGTCCGTGGCCCTTTTCCTCACCTGAGGAGTATTATTGGGAGCCCGATCCCGCACCTTCTTCAAAGCGTCTTCTGCCGGTAAGCCTTCTTTGAGATAGCGCAGGTGCCGTTTAGTTCCTGCGACACTCAGACCTGTCTGCATCCTGGCCTCTCCGAAAGTGAGTGTTACGCCGGAAGCCTGTCTATTACTCGTTGAGGACATTGGGTTAGTCTCCTTAACTGCCGAAGCAGTTCCAGAGCCCAATTCCCCCCCATTCCTTTCGGACTTGTTCCTCTGTCCTGCAGCCAGTCGGTTTCACCGTAGTTCGAGGATGTCGAGGCACCCTTGGGGGTGGTGTTTAACGGCCACCTAGTCGCGTATCTGTCTCAGTCTGGCATCTCCAGGCTTAGGCATTTCGTTGGCACAGCTCAGTCTTTCACAGATGGGCACAAGCCCAACCACCATATGAAACATATGTTTTATAAGGTTGCCACTTTTCACCAAAGTAATATTTCTCAAACTACTACCGCCATCTATATGTCAGGTCGATTAGTTCTGGGACTGCTCTTGTACATTAAAAGATAAACTTTTGGGAACATATTTATGTACCTAACATACATAGTTAACTTAAAATATAAATTTAGAGCAGTATTTAAAATACAGAGATCTCTCTTTTCATATAAAAAACTAAATCATATATTTATACTTGTATGTACTAATCTATATACTGTAAGTTAAAGTTATGGGAACAAAATGCAAGTCAATCATTTTAAAATTCTTTAGGTGGCTCAAATATTTTACTACTTTCACATATTTGTTTTATTAAAATGTGATTAGCACATTCATAATAGATCATACAATTAAAAAAGAAAAAAACATAAAAATGGCCAAAAATGATCTAATATGATAAGTTTCAAGCTTACTGTATTAGTTGCGGTAGAAATGAGAAAAAAAGTGGTAGATTTGCCACAATTGCTCGAACACTGATTACTGATGTTGTGTACTATTCTTCCACAACACTCACTAAATACCTAACGGCTAGACTCAAGGTTGTAACGCACAAGATTAGCACCTAGACCTAAGTTCCTAAATATCCTTCGAGACTATCACACTAGTTAGCTGAAATAAAACAATTATACTTTATCAATGATACTTGCGAAATTGGGTATTCGCTTTATTCCTGGTGTTACTTTCAATTTTGCACTTTTACACTAATACTGGAGGGTCTCGTAAGGATCGCAGTATTTTACAATTTCTTACACTCTAGCACTTCACACTCGGTACAAAACTCACAACTGAAAAGCGACTGCCTTCACTAAGCTGGTAGCTTATATGCCATTTTTCTAATACTAGCCATATATCAATCTACCCACATTCCAACATATAACATACCATAATATATTCACACCACTTCTGTGTATGCACGCATGTATTTATGTACACGATCAATGCACTCCACATGTGTGTATATATTACGTGAGAAAGCAACTTTTTGATATTCACACACATGAGTAGTTCGCGTGATTTTAGTTATCATGTATTCTTACACAGTTATGCTTACGTAAGTGCATAACTACGAATTGTGAGGGAAAGTGATTTTCAGCATTTCAACACCCAACTGCAACTCAGTTGGCTCAATGGTCTGTCATTCCACAATTATAAGTAATATTAATATGGATTGTGTATATCACAACTTCGAGCAATGTTGGTATGTGCATGGATAAATATGTTTTTCTTAATTTCGGGAAATACAGTGGCTCCCAGCTTATTTCGTACAGTGACAGTTTAAAAATTGCTGCAGTCGTAATTCCTAATATAGCAAAAATTTGAACAAAATATAAATGCCATTTTTGAAAGGAAGGTTTGTTTTTTATTTTCCAAAATTTACTTTTTCAAAATTTTAGTGTTTGACACTATAAAAAAATAAAATAAGAAAAAAATAGGAAAATTCATGTCACAGCTTATTTCGTACAGTCTCTTTAAGTTCAAACTAAAAACAAAGTAAGTTGATTTTAATATTTAGTATGACATCCCTTAGCGTTAATGACAGCCTGGAGTCTACTTGGCATTGAATCCACCAATTTTTGAGTGATGTCTGGTGTGATTTTTTTCCATTCCTCCATCAGTACCTTCTTTAGGTCTTGCTTATTAGAAATCTTGTGTGTTCTTATTTTATTGTCCAAAATAGACTAAAGATTTTCAATCACATTCATGTCAGGTGACTGTGGTGGTGGAGACATCAAGTGTGAGCAGTTCAAATAAGCCAAGATTGCACAATCCCAGATTTATGTTTTGAGTCATTATCTTGGTAATACCGAAATTCTTCCCGCAAACCCAGTTTGTCTGCACTTTGAAGTAAATTGTTTTTCAGAATCTCGAGGTACTTCATTTTGTCCATTGTTCCCTCAATAAAAACCAATTCACCTACTCCGGCTGCTGACATACAGGCCCAAACCATCACGCTACCGCCACCATGCTTCACTGTGGGCTTAAGGTTCTCCTTGTTTAGCTCGGTATTAGCTTTACGCCAAACATATGACATTCCGTCCGAGCCAAAAATATTAAACTTAGACTCATCCGCGAAAATAACGGTATTCCAGAACGCAGGAGTATTAATAATATGCTCTTTGGCGAAGTCAAGTCGGCGTTGTATATTCATTTTCGAAATGAATGGTTTCTTTCGGGCTACTCGACCGTTCAAGTCATGATTGCGCAGCACACGTCGGACAGTTTCAGCACTGGATGATTTTCCTATTTCACGCTGAACCTCTGCAGCCAACTTCGGAGCGGATAACTTTGGATTTTTCTTAATTTTTCGTACAATATAACGCTCGTCTGATGCGTTGAAAATCTTATTAGGTGCTTCTCTGCCCTTGTTCTCCAACCGATTTTCGCGAACGAAGCGTTGAATGATGTATTGGACAGTTGAGGCACTTAAATTTGTCATTTCAGCAATTTTTCGCACACTCTGACCTTTCCTAAAATGGTTAATTACCAGTTTACACTGTTCCATCGTTGTACGATGACCCATAAAGCTAAATGTTTAATTTACAGCACTTTAACTATTTAAAATAATAATAATAAAAATTGTTATAATAGTTAAAAAGGTCCAAAAACTCATACAATTCAAAAAAACTTTGTAACTGCGCGGCAGAATGAAACTTACTTACATTGAAGTTTGTGTACGAAATAAGATATGAGCTGAAAATCAGCTGATCAATAGTTTTTCTCTCTTGCATAACAAAAAGAAAAATTTTTGGGGTTCCCCGTTTTCTTATTAGGTTTACTAAACACATACACAGACATCTACATTCAAAACTTATCGATAAGTTTTTTAGTTTCGATGTTACAGCCATGTACATAAAAATATATACACTGTACGAAATAAGCTGTGAGCCACTGTATGTATGTCGCGAGGCAAAATATGCATATGTGCATATTTCATATTTTGGCTCGCAACACTGATGATAAGGACAATGCGTGTCTCATACACCTGAAACAAAAACCCCTCCCTCTTCCCCGTGTTCAGCTCCCTCTTAAACAAAATCTATTTAATGGAAATGTTTTTGTGTCTAAAGCAGAACCAATATATATTAAAGTGCGTGATCTGAAACTTTACACAAACTCTTCAGATTTGAAAAGTTTGTGTCGTTCCTTAAACCATTTACGAAATATTTGCTAGGTGAGTTCATACAAGGTGGTGTTAATAGCTAATTTGGGTTTTTTAAGAAGTTTTATTTCTATCACGTGTACGGTGTTACACGCGCAAATTTGTTCTAAGGCAAGCCTTTTTTTTTGCTGAAGACCTCTGACGAGAGTGTAATTAACATAAAGCTAATTTTAAGCCCGGAAAAAAATAACAAAGAGATACAGCCATTTTGAAATTTGCGAGTAGGGTGTTGAAGTGCCAATCTAAGCAATTTGGTAAGAATAATTATATATTTTTTAAAATTTTCATTATCCTAATGGACTGGCATTAATAACCGACAAAATCTAATAATTAATAACGTTCATAAAATACCTCTGCGATGAAATATGGCAAAATGTATATATAAAATATATAGAAATAAAAATTATTTTTGCTATTTCAATATAAACTTCTACTAAGGTATAGGAAAAAATGATTAAATACAACTAAATCTTATAAAGAGAAAGGAAACATGTTACTATCGATGTTTAACTATACTATAAAATACCTTTATAAAATATGGTCAACTAATTGAACAAATTACAAAATTATTACAATATTAAAACCAAAATAAGTAAGCCGAACTAAAAACACAACCAATTCGGATCCACATAAATTATATCCACAAAATGGACTAGAACACAATCTCTCATACATCAACAGCAACAACTACGAGAAAGAGGGAAAAAATTAGATTTCACGGTCAGAGTTCTTAGGAAGAAGCAGCAGCTCAGTAGGCCAAGGTCATTCCGAAGGAGAAATGGTATAAGATATAGCTGTCTCTTTCCTTCCTATTGCAAAGATCCGCGGACTTTAAAATGGGAAGAGGGTACGCCATACCGATCGAACTGTTCAGCAGTCGCAGTGTATATACATATATGTGAAGCAATAATGGTGTAAAATTACCTGAAATCGTGTATGGCAAAAGTATAAATGTAGAAAACTTTGAAACGTTAATATTAAAATAAAAGAGTATATAATCAGATATTATTAGCACAATATAATCGAAACTCAAAAAAAATAAGAATTTAAATTGTAAAGTGAAACAATACAGTTAAAGTATAGAGAAATAGTTAAAAACTATTAAGGAAAAAAGATATGAGTAAACAGATATATATATATAATATATATATATATATATATATATATATATATATATAATATATATATATATATATATATATATATATATATATATATATATATATATATATATATATATATATATATAATATATATATATATATATATATAATATATATATATATATATATAATATATAATATATATATATATATATAATATATATTATATATATATATATATATATATATATATATATATATATAATATATATATATATATATATATATATATATATATATATATATAATATATATATATAATATATATATATATAATATATATATATATATATATATATATAATATATATATATATATATATATATATATATAATATATATATATATATATATATACAATATATATATATATATATAATATATATATATATATATATATATAATATATATATATATATATATATATATATATATATATATATATATATAAGAGTTTTAGTTTCATATTTAATCATTATAATTAAATAGGAATAATAATATAAAGTGAAGTTCAGAGAGTGAAGAAAATTATATCGACATTCAAAGAGAATGATAGTAAAAATGTGTAATATGTGTAAAAATGTAAAATTTTTTCTCCTGTAGTATAGCGTTATACTCTCAACCTGAAAGATCTTTCAAAGTTGGTGCATCGCCGACATACAGAGCAAGTTTCCACTCTTCTTTAAGACGTGAATCCATATACAGTGGCTCCCAGCTTATTTCGTACAGTGACAGTTTAAAAATTGCTGCAGTCGTAATTCCTAATATAGCAAAAATTTGAACAAAATATAAATGCCATTTTAGAAAGGAAGGTTTGTTTTTTATTTTTCAAAATTTTAGTGTTTGACACTATAAAAAAATAAAATAAGAAAAAAATAGGAAAATTCATGTCACAGCTTATTTCGTACAGTCTCTTTAAGTTCAAACTAAAAACAAAGTGAGTTGATTTTAATATTTAGTTGACATCCCTTAGCGTTAATGACAGCCTGGAGTCTATTTGGCATTGAATCCACCAATTTTTGAGTGATGTCTGGTGTGATTTTTTTCCATTCTTCCATCAGTACCTTCTTTAGGTCTTGCTTATTAGAAATCTTGTGTGTTCTTATTTTATTGTCCAAAATAGACCAAAGATTTTCAATCACATTCATGTCAGGTGACTGTGGTGGTGGAGGCATCAAGTGTGGGCAGTTCCAAATAAGCCAAGATTGCACAATCCCAGATTTATGTTTTGGGTCATTATCTTGGTAGTACCGAAATTCTTCCCGCAAACCCAGTTTGTCTGCACTTTGAAGTAAATTGTTTTTCAGAATCTCGAGGTACTTCATTTTGTCCATTGTTTCCTCAATAAAAACCAATTCACCTACTCCGGCTGCTGACATACAGGCCCAAACCATCACGCTACCGCCACCATGCTTCACTGTGGGCTTAAGGTTCTCCTTGTTTAGCTCGGTATTAGCTTTACGCCAAACATATGACATTCCGTCCGAGCCAAAAATATTAAACTTAGACTCATCCGCGAAAATAACGGTATTCCAGAACGCAGGAGTATTAATAATATGCTCTTTGGCGAAGTCAAGTCGGCGTTGTATATTCATTTTCGAAATGAATGGTTTCTTTCGGGCTACTCGACCGTTCAAGTCATGATTGCGCAGCACACGTCGGACAGTTTCAGCACTGGATGATTTTCCTATTTCACGCTGAACCTCTGCAGCCAACTTCGGAGCGGATAACTTTGGATTTTTCTTAATTTTTCGTACAATATAACGCTCGTCTGATGCGTTGAAAATCTTATTAGGTGCTTCTCTGCCCTTGTTCTCCAACCGATTTTCGCGAACGAAGCGTTGAATGATGTATTGGACAGTTGAGGCACTTAAATTTGTCATTTCAGCAATTTTTCGCACACTCTGACCTTTCCTAAAATGGTTAATTACCAGTTTACACTGTTCCATCGTTGTACGATGACCCATAAAGCTAAATGTTTAATTTACAGCACTTTAACTATTTAAAATAATAATAATAAAAATTGTTATAATAGTTAAAAAGGTCCAAAAACTCATACAATTCAAAAAAACTTTGTAACTGCGCGGCAGAATGAAACTTACTTACATTGAAGTTTGTGTACGAAATAAGATATGAGCTGAAAATCAGCTGATCAATAGTTTTTCTCTCTTGCATAACAAAAAGAAAAATTTTTGGGGTTCCCCGTTTTCTTATTAGGTTTACTAAACACATACACAGACATCTACATTCAAAACTTATCGATAAGTTTTTTAGTTTCGATGTTAC